>JAZHRO010000009.1:40335000-41535000 GCA_037157565.1 Thalassia testudinum | reverse complement strand
TAAACTCATAGAAGAGCATGTTTTAAGGGGGAGTTATAGGAAATATAAAACCAATTAAACCTTTTTGATAATGTCAAAAAGGGGGAGGATTTTCTGCATTATTATTTACGGTTTTGTCATCATCAAAAAGGGGGAGATTGTTGGTGCTAAAGCACCACGATCATTTGTTTTGATGATAACAAAACACGTGTTATTTAACATTTGCAATTTGAGTCCTAGATTTCAGGTCAATTGCAAATGTGGACGTGTTTAGACGGAGTTCGAGCTCGCATCCAGGACGGATTGGAGGAGCTTGACGGAAAACAGAGGGGTTCGCGTGGAGCGAAAGATTGAAGATGGAAGGAAATGAAGAATAGGATAGATTTCCTTCTTTTGTACTTGTTGTATCTTTCATTTCTTTTGTTGCTCTTTATTTCCTTAGATATTTCATGTTAAAGAGCCTCAAAGAACCCTAACAGTAGTCCTAGGAACACCGGCACCACCCTAGGATACTTAGGTTTTCTGTAGAATACTTAGAAAACCAATATAGGGTTCAAACAGCACTTCCAGACGTCTAATTCCCAAATCAGACGTCTGATAAAGCATTTTAAGACGTCTGACTGTTGTTTTAGACGTCTGATAACTGTTAGGCTGGACATAGTTAGTTCTGTCTGATGAATTCAGACGTCCAGACCTTAGACCAGACGTCTTAGGAGACGTCTGATGACTTTGCCAGACGTCCAATTAGTGGACCGTTGGCTGGCTTAGAAAACACTCAAGATTATGACCGTTAGAGCCTTATCAGACGTCCATAGGACTTTACAGACGTCTGATAAATGACCGTTTTGCCTCGGCTGACCCAAAATCTCTTCTCAGAGATTTTCTAGCCGTTGCAACGTTTGGAAATCAATTCCCATGGAAAAAGTAGGTTTCCAGACGTCCAGACATAGCGCCAGACGTCCTATATGTCGTCTGATGGACTTGCACAAAAACCCTGTTTAGATCTGATTCAAGTCAGGGAGAAACCCGCATAGAATCAGACGTCTGACCTTGAAATCAGACGTCTTAAAGTGGCCTTCCAGACGTCTGATGCCAGAGTTAGACGTCTGATAACCCTGTCAAATGTAATCATTGTCCTGATTTCGGCCTGATTCTCTTGGACTTTGTTCCCAACGGCTATAGAACCCTTTCTAAGCCTTCCTAAGGCCTCTATAAATAGAGGGGAGCCTTTGCAACACAAAAAATACAAGATATACACTTAGAAAAACACAAGACACACTTAAGCAACATACTTCTACTCTCTTGTGTCCAATTGAGGCCCTTGCTCTCCAAGCTCAAGCTCCATCATCTTGAGAGCTAAAGTCAGTTTGCGCGCCCGCTCTCCCGCTGTTGTTCACGAGAGCTACGTAGCGCCATCGCGTGGCACACGCACCGCGTCATCGTCGACGCACTCCTTGCAAAGGGGAGTTTCCTATTTCCTATAGAAGCTAGGTTTAATTATTTTGTTGGCTCTATAGGACTATTGTTTATTTTATCTTTGTTATTTGGTTGGGTATTCGCTTTGCGAATTCCCGTCTCCTTCGTGGGACAAAATCCTTCTCGTGGAGAGAAGGGGTTGAGGAACGCTACCCTCGTACTTGTAGCGTGGTTGTATTGAGGTTGAATCACCCTCGTTTTAAAGTGATTCGTTTAGTGGATTTGATCAACTAGGTTGATCGGAAAATCCTAACTCGAGAGGGTTAGGTGGTGGTTTTCACCCGGTTTGGGTTTCCACCTAAAAATACCTGTGTACATTTTGTGATTGATTTTTGTGATATTGCTTTATATATTCAATTCCGCAATTTTATTACGTCACCCCTCCAAGTAGGGAACTTTCACATCCTACATCATGGGAAAATTGCAAGCAAAATCGTTCCCTTAGAGAATAAGAAGATTAAGTAATGAGATGAACCCTGATTAGAGATCTCTACATAGAAAATCGTTATAGGATAATTTAGATCGGAAAGTAATATGTTAAACTACATGTTAAATGCATTTTTATGTTTAGTCACCACTCTACTCAACATTAGCTGACTCCAATTATATAATTTTGTATAGGTTAGGGATTTGAGCAGCCCGAGCTACCGGCTGCTGAGGACGCTGGGCCTAGTCGAGCCTAGTTGTAGTTTCTATTGCTTGTTGTAGTGAGTTCCTGTAGTTATATGTTACGACATGATTCTCGAATCCCTATAGGACCCAAGACCGGATCGACTCGACTAATCCCAAGACCTAGTCGTTCAACGAGAAACAACCACAAAGTAGGAAAATAAATCACATTCACTGCGAGGTAACTAACAGTAAAAGGTACAAGCAGTAAAGGAAGTAAAAGTTGCTAAACAGTACATACCACCACAACAACTGGAAAATAGAACAAAAGTACATTAACAGAAACAATAAACAAGGTCTGAAACTCACTAACAGAGAGGAAGTACAACAACAGTAAGACTACTACTGCTGGGCTTGACTGGGCCTAGCACCCTCTGCAGCCGGTGACTCGGGCTGCTCAACTCCTAGACCTGTAAAGGGTTATGAGTAAAACGGAGTCGGCGAACGCTGAGTAGAGTGGTAACCAAATTATCTAAAGTAGTAAAAGCTAACAGGTACATTTATCTTTTCCAATTATTTTATTTTACAAGTAATTCCTTTTCACCCATTGGTTTACATTCATATTTCTTTCTTGATCTCGAATGTTCCTTGTGAGAACGATCTTGATTGCAGTCTTTTCTAAGAGTAGAAGGCACACGTGCTGCTCTCTTGGCCGGGAGAGTCCCCCGTGGTAATCCTACACCCAGTCAACCACCCTGAGGTCACTGACAGATGTAGCGGTGACTACGGCATGCGCGATAAGCGTACAGGTAGCTACCCCGCACTGGCATCTGATCAGTCGTTTCCGCTAGCGGGTACGCCCAAAGTACAACACGGAATAGTATAGGGCCTAGCCCTCTCAGTAATAGGGGTCTCGCCCCTTAGAACCAAACAGGGGTCTCGTCCCTCCACAGTCTGCGCACCCTCGTCTGACTACCCTGGTTTGCCCAGTGGGCCTAACAAGTCGGTGTAGGGTGGCTAGCTGAAGCCCAGGCCCCGTGGGGTGGCTAGCTCCCTCCCTACACTAGTAGCTCTCCCCGGTACAGTGTACGTGAGGGCCAACAGAAGTCGATGTAGAGTGGCCAATCCTAACCTCGGGTCCCAACCTAAGGGCGGTTAGCTCCGCTTTATACTAAACAGGGGACAGTCGCTCTCCTTGGTATCATGTACTCAAGGGCCAGCACACTTCCCACTCACATTTCCAGATCTTTCCATTTATCATAGGAGCTCTACTCCTAACACCCTGTAGTGTTCATGCTCATATTCACCATACTATTCCATACCAGGCTTCATCATTCACAATTCCATTCCCGTATTATATACATGCATCTAGTATTTTCACAATTAACATATGTAACAAGTAATATCACAGGTAACTTGTTTAGTTATCTCAGGCATTTCATATTCTAACAGGCAGCTCATATTCATTAACAAGCAGTTGTTTACAGTTCAGCTTATTCATTTATGACTGCAATCTCAAACACGCATACAAACAGTGCAACTATTTCTCGTCCTAGGATTCATGCCACATCCTAGGGTTCTAGCTATCTAAATTTCATAGATGCCTTCATATTTTATAAGTAGAACAGGAGGAAACCACTTTACCAGACAATCCGGGAGTACTGGGGCCTCAAATGATAGACTCACGTGCCTTTGCAAGCCTTGAACACTCAATAGATCAAAGTCTTATACCAAGGACATAGCATAACGGAAGGTTTAGAACAGTATGAAAAGGTTTCTAACATGTAGAGGATCTCACAAGGAAACCATAGATATCTCGTTTGCGTAAAACAGACTCCAAATGAACCCTAAATGAGTCAAAAATAGAACTGCAGAGCCAAATCAGATGTCTGGAACAAGGTCCAGACGTCATAAAAGTCACCAGAGTCTCAACTTGTGTCCCTGAGTCGACCTCAGACGTCCAGGACTCATATTTGACCGTCTGGACTCAGCTCCAAACGTCCGACCTTTCCTCCAGTCGTCTGGGAGTGCCTCCGGTCATCTGGTAAGCTGTCTAGACGTTCGAAACGCATGGGAGGGCGTGCCACGTGCCTTCCCAAAGCTGCTCCTGCGCACGACAGAGCAACAAATCCCCTTTTAGCCAAACAAATCGGCTCTGTGGTGCAGCCTGCATGGTCGTAACTACAAGAAGGATGTACCTGCGCGAAACCTAGCTTTCAGACGTCCGGTATTGTCACCAGACGTCCAGCCCGTCCTCTGGAGGGCACTCCAGACGCCTGATACTGGAAAAATCCCAGTATCAGAGAGAGCTCCCACTCCCCTCGTCGTGCTCCGCCGCGACTCCTCCCTCTCGGCTGCAGCTCCGACCGTTGCAGGAAGTCGGGGACAGCTTCCCTCGATGCACTCCTCCTCCCGCACGTGCCGTAGTGGCCGTGTACACTCCAGCGAGCCTCTTCGAGCTCGCGAGCTCAACCTCCTCTGCCTCTCTTCACACCGCTCCTCCTCCTCCTCGCTCTTTCTCCCTCTCTCTCGCTTGTCTCTCTCACGGCAGTGGAGAGGAAGTAAGGTGGTGGTGATGGAGTGGAGAGGAGAGGAAGGGGGAGAGGGCTCTTATATAGGTGGTGGGGTTAGGGTTTGGTGAGGGAGGAGAAAAGAAGAAGAGAGAGAAGGAAAGCAGTCTACGTGCAACCAGCGTGCAGAATCGACCCTGTGTACAGATTTTTCAATTTCCAGACGTTTGGGAATGGGTTCAGACGTCTGGCCAGATGTTCGATTGACAGTCCAGACGTCTTAAAGGGCTCAAAACAGAATGGGTCTTTACATTATATATATTCAGTACTTTCCGTTATGTTCTT
The DNA here is from genome assembly GCA_037157565.1 of Thalassia testudinum. NCBI lineage: Eukaryota > Viridiplantae > Streptophyta > Magnoliopsida > Alismatales > Hydrocharitaceae > Thalassia > Thalassia testudinum. The sequence continues at coordinate 41,530,081 of JAZHRO010000009.1, read as the reverse complement.
TACCTACAGTAGTTTTGTTGCGATGACAGTTTTTCTATTCTTGAAGGCATGTAATATTCTAGAATTACTGTTCTATTTCTCCTTTCGTTGCCATTTTCTTTCTGCTTAACTACTGTACTTGTGTGGTTGTGGATTGATGCATGTTTGATTATTTCTCGTTGGACGACTGAGTCTTGGGATTAGTCAAGGCGAGCCGGTCTCGGATCCTGTAGGGATTTGGGTTTGGGTTGTGACACCAGTCGACTTCCTAAGCCTAGGTCACAGATCTTTGTTTATGTAGGAATCTTTGAAGTAGTGCTCTATCATCCAGGCCTGTGTATCATATTTTACATTTCACACAACTTTAATCAGATATAATATGTAACTATTATGTTAAATGAGTTACTTTAAAATTGTGTTGCTTACATATAAACATGCCACACAACCATTTATATATCCAAGTGACCCAAAACTTGTGTTCTCATCTTTCGAAGCAAGCTTTTTCGCCATCTCTCTTATCTTGACAAGTAGAAACTCAGCAATAACAGATGACCAATTGAAATATTTCGTATCCTCAAGTGAATCAATGTAATTCAATAATATTCGAGGAAACGAGTACCTCGAATCATGAAATAGGAATGTAACAAAGATGCAGCTCGACCTATCATCTTCAAATTGATAATACGTATGTACTATTGGCTTGATGCTTCTCTTGTCAAGATCTCTCTTTTCTAAATATCGACTCATGGCAAAAGCTTTGTCATGGCAGGCTCTTCTCATGCACCTTTATTTCATACCCACTGCTTTGTATGCCTAGTATCAAACCAATGTCTTCATTTGAAAACTCCACAATTCTCTCACCCAACAGAAACTTCCTGTCACTGGCATACCTCTCTATCATCTATTTTAGCAACTTTGTCTCAACATTTATTTTCCCCACACCTATTAGACGATGGAATGTGATCTTTTCCAACAATTCCCTCTGTTTGTCTGATAATAGATGCTTGTCTACAAAGTCTTTGAAGTGTTGTATATATAACAGCGATGGGTTACCTTCTCATCATCTATATTTATACAAAACATTGTATATTAATATTTATCAATCAAATGGTTTATAGGAATACCACTGTAAACTAATAAGCATGAACCTCATGTTTTATTTATTTAAGATAATAAATAGTTTAGTTTAGATGGAGAATGTGAAGATTATATACTTATGGACTCCCTTTTTTGATGCCTGCCCATCCTTTGCATGTCTTGTAGTCTTTTGCGGTGCTTCTGATGTGCTTCCCCTATCTTGTCTACCCTCAAATGTATTGTGCTCTTTAGATGCACTTCTATTTCGGTTGCTACCATCTCCACCGGATGCCACCGCCCCTCCCTTGCTACTTGAAGCTTTGGACTGCTCCATCATAACTCTTCAATACCTACTTACAAAGATTGTGTATAACAATTTTCATATTTTCTATATTTGAAATTATTTGTAAGATTTTTTTCCTCTAATAATTGCAATACATAGGGAGTACTTGCTGTTATCATATGTTTACATATGCATCAAAAGCATATTATCATGAACATTCAAGAAGCATTCATCTTTATCTATTGCTAATAGAATAGGTTTGCACAATCATGCAACTTCATTTGAAACCCTAAAACCACTATTCCCTACGTCTTTTGTTATATTCATATATACATCATTCATATCTCAAACAAGTTCTTTGAAAAAATATTTCAATGAGAGAAAAATAAGATTATGATGTGAAGATATTATCTTACTAATCTTGATCCTGTTGAGAAGGTGACTGGATTGCCTCCTTGTTTTATATTTCTTTGAGACCCTTTTCTTCATCGATGATGCATTTGTTGGAACAAGGAATATGAAAAGTCACATATTTCATCACATTTCAAATCGATACTTAACCTACACGTTAAACGTCAAGTCTCTGACGTGCCTCATTAGTAGTTTCATGTGTTTTTTGTATTACACATTTGTAATGCAATAAGAATGTGTCAATTTTCTATTCCATTGATCATTTGTATTGCAATCTGTTAGGATTATAATTATATTGTTACAAGTTTTCAGCTATTGACGTATCCATTCTTTAATTTTAATGTGTTATGTTGTATTACTATTTTGTAATACAATAGAAACTTTATTAACTCCCATATGTATATTAATTTATATTACAATTTTACAAGTGTACACTCAATACTTTTATAATCATTAATCTGTTGTTTCATATAATTTGAATAAATAACATTTAGAATAATATTTGTATTCCAATATGAGAAACCAGTATTTTATTTCATTAACGAATGCCAAATTGGTACAAACAGATATTTTGTATTACAAATTAATAAGTTCATTCACAACATGTAAAGTGGTTAATTTTTTATATTATATTTTTAAACTAATGTATTACAATATGATAGAAAACTTTTAAGACATCATATGTTACAATACGTATTAATTTAATTTACAAAAATCTCCTCTATAGTTACAACACATATACAAAAGTTACAACGTAATTCCTTTTACTTTACAATACCTAATCATATTTGTTACAATCTTTTGAAATTTTCCAAACATGTTTTGTGCTATATTTAAGATAAGAGTGAGATCTCCCCACGTTTGTCATGTACATTTTTATGCATGACGGATATTCCATTTTTGTATTATATATCACGAAATATACACACCTTATTTATAGATACGGAGTACATTTAATCTCATTATTATTAGTAGTTTCCTACATTAGTGTAACAATACAAAATCACTGTCGTTAGTATGGGTGGTTTTCATTTTCATTGTTCGATGTCATTTCGATAGTTCAACTATTGTGCTTATTTAGTAATTTATAAATATAGTAGATAGGCCCCATATATATATATATATATATATATATGTATGTATATATCAAATTTTTAACAAATCTAACGTAAACGAATATATTTTATTTAGTTTCAATTCGTTTATCTAAATTAGTCTAAAGTTAAGTTTAGATTTAGTTCATTTATTTACGAATCAAATCTAAATTAAATTTTTGACGAATTAAATTTAAACAAATAATGAACTTAAAAATTTTTCGATTGCCGTAGTCATAGACTTTTGCCTTTGTTGAAAAGAAAAATCACATCTTAAATATCTTATCTTTAATTATATTGAAGCGGTGTGGACATAGGTATTATTTATAGGGTTGTGGAAAATTTTTTCCCACACCAAAGTTCTTGCACGTTGCTAGGTTGTAAGATGTGCCCTGCATTGTTGTAAGATTTAATAGTATTTTATGTAAATATTGAAGATGTCGTGTCTTATTCTATCAGCCAGAATGTGCGTTCACACCATACAACTCCTTTCTCCCGCTCCTTGTGTTCACACATCTGCCTAAGGTTCTTTACACTTTTTGTCTCCTCTCTCTTATGCCTCCTTTCTCTCTCCATCTCTCTTCGTCCCCTCTCCTCTCCCTCTCACCCCATGTCTCTGCCTCCTCCTCCTAGTCTCTCTCGCTCCTCCTCCCCATATCTCTCTCTCACGTAGCTCCACTCCCTCTTGCCCCATATCTGTGCACTCTCCTCCACCTTCACCTCCCTTGCCTCCTTGGTGGAGCCCTGTTGAATAAGATGGTTCACATGACAACCGACGATGCTGCTGCCCCTCCCCAAAGCTCCTTGTGCCTAGGAAGAGGAATATATTCACCACCAGCACTCTCCCTTACATCAACAACATCCCCCATCTCGGCAATATAATCGAACGTGCACGATTCCACTGCTAATCTCCTTTGTTTAGATTCTTAATTATGCATCCTTCATAGTTTTGGCACTTTTTTTTTGGATTTTTGCTATATCAAGTGTTTTTTACTGCAGATATGTTCTCGAGATATTGTTAGTTGAGGTGATATAATTCGATCTATATATGCGGAGAGGACGCTGAAGATTTTTGAGTACATTTTTTGTTTTCCTTTTTTTGGGTGGAGATTTTTTTTGGGAGATCGATGATGTTTATTTTTTCATTTTTTCAAGTTTGATTTTGCCAAAAGAGATATCGGAGATCAAGGACTACCAAGTTACCAGTTGAAAGATCGCACTGACAATCTCGTAGTAATTATCATTGGAGGCAAAAACTTTTATTACAAAAACCCTCTTTGAGTAAACTCCCCCACGTGAAAACCAAGCGGGGAAAGCCTTATTGACACCTACCTTCGAGAAGTAAAGGGTCCACGTAGGCAAAGCATTCGAAGTTGAGGCGGAGAGCACCTCGCAAAAGACACATAAAAGAAAGACAAAATGGAATACATTAAAGACAGGCGGGCACCTTTCTTCCACCTTCCTTCTCCGCTGTATTTTTATACGCATCCCCCAAGCAAACTCATTCGCCCTCTCCTCTTCATGTGCGTTCCTCCCTATATTCCCTCCCTCCCTCCCCGCCGGAATAATCTCCTCCGTGTCTTTCAGTCCTCCAAAGTATCTCCACCGACTCCCCCTCAACTCCCACTCGATCTCATCTTCTAGAAACGTATATATAGTATACTCCTCACCCGCGGCAATCTCATCTCATGTAATTAAGCCGTTGGCATGCAGCAGCTGGGGAAATTTATATGATATATATATATCGCAATTAATTATAAGGAAGGCGTTAGAAGGTGTTAGAGGAGAGAGGAGGAGGGAGGTGTGGTACCGGTGCGTACTGTGACGGGGAGGGGAAGGTGACGGCGAGGATGGTGATGATGGCTCGTGACCGGAAGCCGCGGCTAAGGTGGACCCCCGATCTGCACGATAGATTCGTCGACGCCGTAACAAAGCTTGGCGGGCCCCACAGTTAGTACTGCTGCTCATTCCCCCTCTCTCCCTCTCTCTTGTAAAGGACGATCTGCTGAAGGACCTTTTCTTCTTTTCGATGGATCCTCACCCTCCACAGCTGCTTTTGTTCTCTGTTCCTCATCTCCCTTCTCTCGCAGCAGAAACAATATTAATTTTCTTATAATTCTTGTTTTTCCTTTACGCGCTGCTCCTTCAGCGTGTAGAGAATATTGTTATCCATGGAGGAAGCACTTAGATCCTCCTCCATGGATCCGAGTGAACTTTTTTTCTTTACGTACGTCCCACCTTGTAGAGGCTACCTTGGAGTTGGCTATAACCTCTCCCCGTGAGAGAGATCAATTTGATAGCTTCCTTTCAATTACTTGGACCCGATATCTTACAGTACTCTACCAAGTGGGCGTCGGGGTTAACTTCTCTCATATATATGGACTTTTGGCTTTGGGTAGTATGTGTTTCATCTGTGAATTGTTGGAGTATGTACGTGGAGGATGGCGGGGAATAATGTGCGTAAGATGGGAGGCGTAGCGCCGTTTGGTTGGGAGAATTGTCAACGTCAATTTCTTGTTTCGTGCTGTTAAATTCGGAAACTCGTCATGGTGGAATTGCACCCTCAATTTGAAATTTTACAAATTTCATGCCCCACGGAATTAGTTAATTACTCTTGCTAATTTTACCTAGCCCTATTCTAACAAGTAAATATTTCAAGTGAAATGAAAATTTTAATTTTTTTAATAAGATGACAAATTCAATTAAATATTTAAATGTATTAGTTTCTTTATTTCTCTCACTTTTAATTTTTATTTTTTCTAATAATTCTTCTTACTACGGAAAGTGTCATTTTTTTTTTCTTGAAAATTTGTTTCTTATATTTCAGAAATTACATTTTGTTTTGAGAAAAAAAAAAAAGAAAGGAAGAGTGCTTTCACATGATTACCATCCCTCTCTTCTCAGTAAATTAATGTGGCAATTTAATGGCTTTTGATTAAGAATCATTCTCGTTTCCAGGCGGAATATTCGTTGGTATTCTCCGATCCGAGCAATACTCGGATGCATGATTGGGCACTCTTCCACAACCGTCCGGTGTGGTGGGGGAGCCTTCTTGGGCACTGTCCTCTTCGATGGGAGAGGAGTTTTGGAAGACTTGGGGGATCCACGTACACAAGGTATTTTCCTTTCCAAACTTGGAGAATTACAATCCTCACTTTAATTGTATGTGTGATCGGAGCCTACTTAAACGAGTCATGTAAATTTAGCTTGAAATTATGAAGACATCTGTTTAAATAAATAATCACATAAAAAGATAAAAAACTTATTTTCCAAGGATTTACATCGTAGGAGAGTATGATTATTCTCAAATTTTTCTTTTTTTTTTTAGTTAGAGTGCAAGAAGTAAAAGTTATTTTTTCTCTCTATGGACGTGTGTCCTTTATTGGATGGGACACTTGCTATTTATTAGTGAAATTCGTTGTAAGGGCCGTTGCACCACATCCTTGGGTCTTTCGAGTCATGGTGGCCTCAAGCAATGGTCGGCTATGCGAGCTTGACTATCATTGTGTTATGTTTCCAAAGATTTCGAGTTAGTGAGCTTAGTGGCCAACAACCATAGTTTTCAAGTTAACATATTGAATGAATTCTCCGTTTGGAGCTAGGATGAGCACAGTAGGCCGCCTGCCTTGGGTAATCCGACAGAGTGAGATGTTCGCCTGGCTCACCAAGCGGACAGGATTTTGTCATTGTCAAAAATGTCCGATAGGTGACTACACACTGCCTATGGTACCTTCTGTCGAATAGGGAGTTTAAGTGGTTACGATTACTTGATTAAGAGTCCATTTACAATCCGATATAAATCACTAGTTGGATCAATCGATTACCCACTTAAGAGGGGTTTTTGAGGGACCTAGCTTCTTGGGCCTTAAACAACCTTTATTGGACCTCTTATTGGGCCTTCTACCTTCTAGAGCCTTTTTTAAAGTTTGGCTTAAATTAGGATTTTCCTTCTCTCATTTGTTGTCTCTTACTCTTTTAAGTTAGTGTGTTAACTAAAAGAGTATTAGTAGATGGGATTTAAAATAGGTATTTCATCCTCTTGTTGCCTCCAACAAGTGGCCTTCTCGTCATAATGAGATGGGTGATTGCTTACAGTTGGGGAAAGAGGGTGTAATTCCCTACTTAGAGGAGGTGAGATATGCGTGACGTAAAAAATGCAGAATTAAAAAGATAACAATCTCACAAAAATGAGTAATCACATAATAGGCACAAGTATTTTTAGGTGGAAACCCAAATCGGGTGAAAATTATCACATAACCCTCTCGAGTTAGGATTTCCCGATCGATTTAGTCGATTAAATCCACTATACGAACTACTTAAACGAGGGTAGTTCAACCTCAAGTACAACCACGCTACAAGTATGAGGGTAGCGTTTCTCAAACCCTCCTCTTCACAAGGAGGATTTTGTCCCTCGATGGAGATGAGAATTCACAAAACGAATACTCAAATCAAAGAACAATAAAAGTACAACAATCCTATGAGCCACAAATATTTAAACCTAGCTTCTATAGGAGTTAGGAAACTTCCCTTTGGTGGAAGTGCATCGATGTGACGATGCGGGTACATGAACCACATGACGGTACTTCGTCGCTCTCGTAATTGTAGAGGGAGAGTGGGTGCGCAACTGGATTCAAGTTCTCTAGATGTGGAACAAATACTTGGAGAGTTAGAGCTTCTTTTAGGTGATCTTCTACTTCTTTTTGATACAAGAGATGTGAAAGTGTGTTGCTTGGTGTATCTTGGTGTGTCTTTCAAGCCAAGGGGTTCTCCTCTATTTATAGAGGGCCTAGGAAGGGTTTGGAAGGCCTTAGAAGGCTTCCATAGCCATTGGGGTTGAACCCAAGGCAAAACAGGCCGTAATCAGAATAAATCATGATTCTGACAGGGTCATTGGACGTCTGGTTCAGGCATCAGATATCTGAAAAACTTGGTTAAGACGTCTGTGAACTAAGTTAGACGTCTGATTGTAGGCGAGTTTCCTTACTGACTTGATTCAGACCTAAACATGGTTCTAGTGTATGGCCATCAGACGACATAGAGAACGTCTGGCATTAGGTCTGGACATCTAGAAATCTATTTGTTCTATGGAAATAGATTTCCAAGGGTAACAACTAGAAAATCTCACAAAGGAGATTTTGGGTCAGTCAAGGCAAAACGGTCATATATCAGATGTCTGGGGTCGTCTACGAACGTCTGATATAAGGCTAACGATCATTTTCCTCAACGTGTACTAAGGCAGGTAACGTTCCACTAATTGGATGTCTGGCACAACTATCAGATGTCTTCTAAGATGTCTGGACTAAGGTCTGGACGTCTGATTTCTTCAGGCAGAAGCTACACAGTTTAGCCTAAGTTATTGGACGTCTGAGTCAATGGTCAGACGTCTTAAAAGTCACTATCAGACGTCCGATTTCCAGATTAGACATTAGATTAGGCTATCAGAACCCTATTTTGATTTTTTAAGTTCTCTACAGAAAACCTAAGTATCTTAGAGTAGTGTAGGTATTCCTAGGACTACCTTAGGGGTTCTTTGAAGCTTTTTAACATAAGATCTAAGAAAGAAATAAAGAGCAACAAAAGAAACAACATATAAAGTACAATAGAAAGGAAATTTATCCTATTCTTCATCTCCTTCCTTCTTCAAGCTTTCGCTCCTCGCGAAGCTCCTTCGCCTCTGTCAAGCTCATCTAATCCGCCATGGATGCGAGTTTGAACTCCATCTAAACACCTACCTCCATTTGCAATTTGACCTGAAAACTAGGACTCAAAAGTAAATGTTAAAAGACACATGTTTTGTTATCATCAAAATAAACGATCGTGGTACTCTAGCACCAACAGAGGGGAGCACATTGAAGCCTATAGGGATTGACAAGCATACCGATGCCTGGATGAGATGGTGGATTTGCGTACAACTTACTTAGGGTGTATGAATTGTAAATTAGGTGTTGTTAGAGACAACCTATGAAAGGCACATGGCAACTAGTCACCGTTTGAATATTTTTGTCTTTTAGGAAAAAGATGTCATGGTAATTATGTTGCTGAATTATTGCACTATCTCGGTGATACAAATTGAGTGCATTTGTCAAGTCACTGCGGCAGGAACTTGAATTGACCGCCAAGAGCATTAAATGTTGATGGGATGCGAGATTCAAATCCCTGATTTCACATGATGCGGTGTGTGCGTTTCTAGGCCTCTCGCTTATAAATAGGGGTCGGTGAACACCATCATGTTTAAAAATCTCAAGATTTAACAATAGGTTGTTGCTCTCTCTGAATCAGGTTTAAAAATCGTTGCATTGTAGTATATATCGAATCAACACGAAAAATAAATAAAATTTATACTCGAATATCAGAAATGAAGTCCGAAGTCGAATACAGGGAGCAATTGGCAAAATAATTATCAAGATTGCAATTCAAATGCAATATAAGTAATGTATAATAGAATTTTAAACAAGAATGATATGTAAATGAAATCTGATGTCAATAATGCAAAAAGAATGGGGTAAAATGGTGATTTGAATCACCAATTACCCCTAACAATTATCTCAAATATTTCAACAGTACTAAGCAATTCAATTCCATGTAGGATAAGTGCACAGTGCACTTCAGACGTCTGCTCAGCCAATCAGATGGCTTATCCTGCTCAAAGGTATTTCTCTTCTTTTTCTTCCTTTTTAGCTCCTTTCTTCTCTTTCCCTCTAATTCTTCCTCCTCCTTAAGCTTTAGAGAAGGCACAGCACAGGGCTCAGGTCTCACAAGTGTTAAGAAGAGGGCGGCAGAGCAAAACCCCCCTTCCTCTCCTCTCTTTTTCTCTTCTTCCTCTCTCAGAACCAACAGATCAGAACAGACCCGGGTATCCGGGTAAACGGACCGAGCCCAAACCCGCGAGGCGTGAGTGCAGGCGAGGGCATGCATATGTGCGTGCGTGCGGGGACCTCACCCCCTGTGCGTGTTGAGGCGAATAGCCTATGGCACTTTTTCCCTTTATGCGCCTGTTCGCGCCCATTTGTTTTCGATGTGGAACTAATCCCACAGGGATTCTTAGCGTAGGTGCAAGTTGACTTCCCTCTCCAAATTGAAGCAGCAGTTGTGTGTATTGATAACAATTGGAGGCCTGGAGATCAGCTTGGAGCGTCCCCATGCGACCTGGGCGTAGCGCCTGGGGTGGAAGGCGTAAGAACACGACGAACAGGGCGGCGAAGGAGGTGGCGATGGGCGGAGCTCCGGCGAGAGACCTGAAACAAGGAATACGGCCTGATGGCCACGTCAGAGTAGCTCAAAAGGTTCGTCGAACCATGGCAAGTGCAACGGCGGTGGATTCGTTGAGTTTGGTGCACGGAGGTGGGCAGTCCGTGACGGAATGTGTCGCGTGAAGGTGGGTTACTTGGTGGGCGGTTTGGGTAGACGGTGGAGTGCGAGAAGTTAGGGCTTTGGATGAGGGGAGTACGGTGAATGCTTTGGACCGGTTGGCGAAGCGGATGGAGTTGTAGAGCAACGGAGACGCTTTGCCAGAGATGTGGCTAGAGGCGGAGAAGGTGAAGTGTGGGAGAAGTAGTTGGCGGTCGTGCATGTGTCGTAAGTGTGAGAGAGAGAAATAGAGTGAGAGAGAGAGAGCAATAGCGGGACTTAGCTAGGTGGGAGGGAGGCGGAGACAGCTGGTTTTGGTCGACCGACACCGGAGGAGGAAGAAATGGCGAGACGGCGATGATGAGGTAGGCGGAGATACGCCCTCCCTTTGGTTGGGGAGAGTTGTGACGAAGAGAGGAGTCGAGGGAGCCAACCAATTTGGTTGTTGGACGGTCAGAGGAGGAGGATCGAAGAGGGTCGCTGGAGTAGGGTTTTGGTGGCCAGAGAAGGAGAATCAGAGGTGGTTGACGTACCAAAACTTGTTGCTGGAATGCGCAAGGCCACGGAGGTCCTTTTATAGGGCTCTAGACGGAGTTCCAAGCTTGGAAAACAAGCTTAGAATCTCCGAGCTTCTCGCTGGCATAGGATACCCAATCAATCAAATCGTTTGCATTAGGATTCTAGAGGGATTTAGGATCCCTAGATGAGCTCATTTAGAAGGAAATTACTTGACGAATTTCCCTTTCAATTTTGAGAGGGATTCGTAAAGAGATCACAAAGATCTTACCCTTTAAAGGTCGTCAGAGTTTGTAGGATTAAGATTTCTTGGCGGCAAGGACCTTTTTGTGAAGATGATGATAAAGTTAGGGGTTGAAATGCAAATAATTCAAAAGTTAGGGGCATATGTGTGAGATAAAAGAGTTAGACAGGACCAAATTGCAAACTAGGTCAAGATAGTCTCAAATTGGGTCCAAATGTTGGTACAAACCTAATTTGGATCTAAGGAATTCAATGGTGAAGTTGGATTTTGGTTTTGGCCTATTTTGGCTGTGTAATTTATGCAAAAACCTAAATTAGGGCAAAAGTCTACCTGTGGCTTTGTTTTAGGTCAAGATGGGTTCTGATGGTCAAATCAAGCATACCAAACCCTAGAGAATATCTTTCTATGAATTTTAGAGGGTTTAGGTGAATTTTATCCTTACCAAAACCTCAATTAATTAAGCTGATTTATTTTTAGGGTTTCAGATGTATATTAATTTCTGTAATGCATGAAAACCTTTTTCTGTCTTGTTCTAACCCACTTATTGGACTCTTAAGACTATTTGACCTTTGTTCAATGCCTGAGAAAACCCGTGATTGTACTACAATTGAGATATGATGGTAAAATTACAGTTTTAACCCTGTTTTCTTATCTTTCTCTTAGAATGATTATGTAATGAATTACGTCTCTCTGGCGGTTATGTAAGAGCATTTAATGACTTAATTAGATCAAATTGAACTAGTTATGGCTCATGATGGTGTTCCCATCATACCTCCATGCCTAGCTTTTGCTTGTCCCTTAGCAAAATCTCATGGAATTAACTTAAATTCTAGACCATGCCTTTTTATGCTCAGATTTCTGCTCTATGTTTTCTTTTGTGGATTAGGTCAGAATGCCATAGTAGGTTTAGAGGTACTCAAGTATCAACCAAGATCCGGACCTGACCAGCTCTAGCCTCAGTCTGTCGTGAAGGTTTTTAAGGCCCACAGGAACTAACCTAAAGTTCGCTAAACTCCGCGGGTAAAGCACTCGTGCTTAAAACATGTTTAGTCCCAGTTCAGTTTGCAGTGCGTTTTTGTAAGAGGGAAGATTTTTTTATTTTTGAAGAGTTTTCTTTCTCTTTTCTTTCTTTCTTTCTAGCTTCGGATTGGCTTTACAACACGGTCTGTATCAAATTCCTAACTCCCACCATCAATCCTCGCAGGGTCCCTAGCAATCGATGCTTTGAGATAGCATCGCCCATGGCAACCCCTAGAACTTTGGCTTTCGCAATTTTGAGATAATCTCGGCCATGGTGTTCTGTAGCTAAATTCAGATCTTGGTAATCAACATTTCGTGATAATGCTGCCCATGGCATTTGAACCAGCATAAGGTGCTTACATGCCCTTGGTAAGATATTTAGATATCCTAGGAGACAAGCACCAAGGAGATGGTATGTTATTGCACATCTTCGAAGGGAATTTCCAGCCTCTCTACGTCGAGAAATCTTCCAAATCAACTTTTGTTGATCAGCTGCTCCTAATCTAGGTAGCTTTTTCAGAACATAATTAACGCTTTTGCGTGATTATGATAATTAAGTGCACTGAACCAGACAGTGTATGGATTAGGGTGCTAAGGTTACCAAGTCCCGCAAATTAGAGGTCAGTTAATGAGGCCGAATAATCCTTAAGCCTTAGACCTAATACTTAAGCTTCGCATTTTTCCCAACCTCTTGAGGACTATCTAGATTTTAACGGATACTTGAATTTTTAAGCCTAAAATCATAGCCCAAGATGCCTAAGATCAACGTTCATACTAATCTCTTTTGTCTTTTGGCACTTTTTCTCTTTTATTTTTTTTCTTTCTTTTTGATTTGGTCTAGAACTAAGTAGATTCCTTAATCTTTTACTAATGACTTTTTATTTCAAACTATGCTCCTTTTTACATTTATATCACCTCCCCTTTTCCTCCTCAAAAATGATATGCAAATTGATCTTTCAAAATTTCCTCCCTCCTCCATTTTTTTCTTTTTTCATTTTTATTATTATTATTATTTTTGATTTTTTGGAATATGTATTTTTTTGATGAAACCCTTTCTTGTGAAGTGATTCTCACAGCATTTTGTACTTTCACACCCTTCCATGCCTACGATTTGGAATGTCCTTATTGTAAATTAGGTGAGTTCGAGTTCAGCTTAGATCATACATTAGAATAGGTTTTGGGTGGGTGGATGGGTCGGGGTGACTGTTTTAGACGATTTCAAGCTCAGGTACGGGTACCAGAGGTGGAGTCGGCTGTTCTAATGGACGAACCCTAAAGTGCAATATGAGTTCAGCATAAGCTGTGTAAAGAAGGGTTTCTGGTTTTTCAAAAAGATGACGGGTTGCTTCTCATTAAGTGCTGAGTTTAACACCATCAGCCGAGCGTAATGAGCTCAGGGAGAATGGAGGGCAAAAGATACCTCAGCTAAGTTTGAGTTAGTGAGTTTGATGAACGGTTTGAGTCTCTGACCATTCACGATAAAAGGTTCAGAATCAAGGCTGAGTTCACTAATTTCAATGGCTCCATTTCCAAAGATTCGTCTTACCAAGAATGGTCCAATACATTTTGATCTGAGTTTTCCTGGGAACAGTTTGAGTTTGTTATCAAAGAGTAGAACTTTTTGACCACGGTGGAAATATTTTCATACAATGTGCCTGTCATGGATGGCTTTGACCCGCTCTTTGCAGATGTGTGAGTTCTGATACGCATCCTTGTGTAGTTCCTCTATCTCGCTCAATTGCAATCGACGGTGTATTCCAACCTTCATCAGATCCAGATTGCACTTCTGTACTGCCTAATAGGCCTTGTGCTCCATCTCGACGGGAATGTGACATGCCTTTCCGTACACTAATATGAAGGGAGACATACCTAATTGGGTTTTGTGAGCAGTCCTATAGGCCCACAAAGTTTTCGGAAGGCGAGTAGATCAATCCTTCCTATTAGGCCGAATAGTGACCTGAAGGATCTTCTTGATCTCTCGATTCGTCAGTTCTGCTAGTCCATTAGTCTAGGGGTGGTAAGGAGTCGAGATATAATGCGACACCCCGTACTTTTTCATGAGGGATTGGAAGTGCACATTGTTAAAATGAGACCCGCCATCGCTGATGATGGCCTTAGGAACCCCAAATTTGGTAAATATGTTCTCCTAGATAAATCGGATGACAACTTTATGATCATTAGTTCACGTGGGGATGGCTTCGATCCATTTAGAGACAATCAACAACGAGTAAAATGTACTCGAAGCTGTTAGATCCAGGAAAGGGTCTCATAAAATTGATTCCCCACGTGTCAAAGATTTCGCACACAATAATCGGGTTTAAGGGCATCATATCCTGCGGGCCCATGTTGCCGAGGGTCTGACAACGAGCGCATGCTCTACAATACGTATGTGCATCTTTGAATAAAGTGGGCCAGAAGAACCCACACTAGAGAATTTTCGCTGCGGTTTTACGCCCAGAGAAATGGCCACTGGAAGCCTGGTCGTGACAAAATGAGACAACGTTATTGACCTTGCCATTAGGAATGCATCTCCGGATCACCTGATCGTTGCCAATGTGGAAGAGGTATGGTTCCTCCCAAATATAGTACTTGGCCTTGACAATCAATTTGTCCCACCTAGAAGTCCAATCTGGCAGGACTTTCCCCGTAACCAAGTAATTTACAATATCAGCAAACCATGGGAGATTGTGAATGGCTAGTAGGTGCTCGTCCAGAAAATGCTCGGTGATCGGACAAGGTGGGTCGATGACTGAAGAAGGAAGATGGGACAAATGATCAGCTACCACATTCTACTTTCCCGCCTTATCGCGAATCTCGAGATCGAATTCTTGCAACAGCAAGATCCAGCGGATTAGTCGAGTTTTGCGTCCTTCTTCACCAGGAGGTGCCTCACTGTAGTGTGATCCGAGTATATGATGACACGGGAACCTAAAAGATATGATCTAAATTTTTCCAGGACAAATATGACAGCTAGTAGCTCTTTCTCAGTAACTGTGTAGTTACGTTGAGCCTCGTCAAGTGTCTTGCTAGTGTAGTAGATGACCACGGGTTTCCTGTCTATTTTCTGCCCAAGTACTGCACCCACAGCATAATCATATGCATCGCACATGATCTCAAAAGGTTGAGACCAATCAGGGGATTGTAGGATAGGTGCTTGGGTAACTAGATCACGTAGGATCTCAAACGCATGAGTGCATTCCTCAGTGATTGCGAAGGGGACATCCTTAGATAGAAGATTAGTCAGGGGGTGCACGATTTTCGAAAAATTGGAAATGAATCGACAGTAAAAACCAACGTGCCCTAGGAGGGATCAGATGTCTTTGGCCGAGCTAAGCATAGGGAGTTTGGAAATTAGGTTTACCTTGGCTTGATTAACCTGGATGCCTTTTTCAGAGATGAGATATCCCAGGATAATTCCCTCAGGTACCATGAAGTGGCTATTTTCCTAGGAAAGAACCAAATTTACATCGATGCACCACCTAAGGATTTGGACTAAGTGCAGGAGGTAATCATCAAAATATTCTCCAAATATCGATAAGTCATCCATGAAGACCTCAAGTTATTCACCTACTATATCTGAGAATATGGCAAGCATGCACCACTGAAAAGTAGCTGGTGCATTGCAGAGATCGAAGGGCATCCTCCGGAACGAGTATGTCCCAAAGGGGCAGGTGAAGGTGGTCTTCTCTTGGTCTTCAGGATGGATTGCGACATGGTTATAACCGGAGTACCCATCCAAAAAGCAGAAAAATCGATTTCCTGCTAGTTTCTCGAGTATCTGATTAATGAACGGTAGTGGGAAATGGTCCTTCTTTGTGGAGGAATTAAGTTTTCTGTAATCAATGCTGACTCTCCATGAGTTTGCTATACAGGTCGATATGGTTTCTCCAGTTTTAGTTGTGATGACGGTGAGCCCTACCTTCTTAGGCACAACTTGGATTAGACTTACCCACTGACTGGCGGAGATCGGGTAGATGATTCCTGCATCTAACCACTTGATGATCTCCTTTTTCATGACATCTTGCAGGTTTGGATTTAGGCATCACTACATTTCATGGGATGGTCGTGAGCCCTCTTCAGTATAGATGTGATGTGTGTAGAATAAGGGGCTGATGCCAGTCAGATTATCGAGAGTGCATTCAGTGGCTCTCCGATGCTGTTGGAGAACATAAATCAGGCGTGTTTCCTGATCAGATGTGAGTTGGGAGTTGATAATCACAGGAAACGCCTGATTGGAACCCAAAAAGACGTATTTGAGATGATCTGGAAGGAGCTTTAATTCCATAACTGGGTTGGCAGTAGCAGCAGGTGGTTTAGGGTGGGTGTCGGGAGTAAAAGGAAGGAGCTATGGGAGTGTCCATGTTCTGTTTAGGCTCCTTTAATTTCGGGATTTGACCTTCTTGTGGTTGATCAGAAATAATCGGGTTTTCCTCGATACATAGATCGTCAACCACGGCCTCGATATCATAAATTTGTTTTATAACCCCACAATTAATTCCTTGTTGGGCCTTAAAGATGTCGATCTTTAGTGTCTTGCTCTCAAATTTTAATTCAATTTGGCCCTCCTCGCAATTATTATTGGCTCTAGCTGTGGCTAGAAAGGGTCTCCTTAATATGATCGGTGTATTCTTCAAGTTCTCAGGAGCATCCATGTCTAAGACAATGAAATCCATGGGAAAATAGACATCGTGTATCCTAACTATGACATCCTCGAGAATTCCTTTTAGTGACTTAATAGATCGATCAGCTAACTGCAAAGTCATCTCTATCAGTTTAAGCTCAGATTCCTCAAAGTAGTCTAGTAAGGATGTAGGTATCAAATTGATGGAAGCTCCTAGGTCCAATAAGGCTCGGTCAAACTGTATATCACTGATAGCACAGGAGATCAGAGGGGTACTTGGGTCTTTTGCCTTAAGCGGGAGTTTGCTCAAAATGACGGAGCTGGCTTGCTCCGACAGTACGATTGGGTTCTTAATAATGGTTCTTGGTTTGGGATTGCGGTTAAAAAAAATGACGATGTTGTTGTAGTATGCGTCACAAATATAAACTATTATCGCATCAATTTTATTTAATTACCTAATTTTTACTGGTTTGTTCCAGGTCGTCCACTGATAGACAGTTATTGATATACATCACTCTCTAAGTCCAAGATTATTCTTTAATTCCAAAATGATAAGTTTTATGTACAATAAAGAATGAATGAATGAGTGGTTTAATTATGTACAAAAAGAATCAATTAAAATGCTTGCAAATACTAATTACAAACAAGCATCAAACACTTCATAGACATACCCTATATTATCTACTTATACATTATATTACTAACACCTACATTTATTTACAATACTAACTAATACATACCATATTTACTTAACTTAATATACTAACATATACAGTAACGTATATAATAGTTACAGCAACGGATATAAACGTCGCTGGACCCCAGAAAAACTATATACAATTTCTAAAGCAAGAACTAGGGTCTATAGCGACAGTTATCTTATCTTTATTGATGTTTTATTCCATCAATAATGATATG
Organism: Thalassia testudinum; assembly: GCA_037157565.1. NCBI lineage: Eukaryota > Viridiplantae > Streptophyta > Magnoliopsida > Alismatales > Hydrocharitaceae > Thalassia > Thalassia testudinum. The sequence goes on along the minus strand of JAZHRO010000009.1, from coordinate 41,512,571 downwards.
TAGTTATACATATATATAAATAGCTATACACTTATACATATATGACGTGTCTTTGTGCGTGTGTGTTAAGAGGTGTTGTTATAGTCGCAGTTGATACGTCGGTTTTAAAAGAAGTAAACGGAAGTGAGTCCGAGTGTTGGTCTCAGGGAGGCGTGGAAATCGGATTTTTGTTTATCACTTGTTGTCACGGAAAAGGCGGAGTTTTGCTTGCGAAAGATGCGATTTTGAAAAGCGAGAGAGAGATAGAGAGAGAGAGTTTAGGGTTAGAAAGCTCTTGGTTTTGATCATGCAACTTGAATAGAAATTAAAATGGCAATTGAACGAAAAATAATTTCATTAAACATACATTCATTGTTCATAACTTACAACATTAAATACATGCTTCAACAAAAGTAATGGAAAGCTTGAGAGAGAGAGAGAGAGAGAGAGAGAGAGTGGAGAGCGACGAGGCAGCCACGGCGGTGGAGGAGGCTCCGTCGGCGGCTCGTCGTCTCCAGCGATTACAAGAGTGCCTAAAGCTAGCTAAGAGAGGAGTGGAGTAGTTGCAAGGGGGAGTGAATGCCTTGAATGGTGGTTGGAGGGGGTTTAAATAGAGTTAAGGGCTTCCTAAAAGAAGAAGGGGCTTTAGCGACATCCAGAGCGTCGCTAAAATCGCTTCCAAAAGCATCGGTATAGCCCTCTCGCCGCCGGTCGGCCGCCCGCCCCGTTCCTTCTCCTCGCACGATCCGTGGCCGCTGAACGAGAGATCGGACGGCTGAGAGTCTTCTCGCCCGCGCTGAGATCGCGCCTCGGGCGCGCGTGTGTGCGCACGTCTCCGCCCGACGTGCACGCGCGCGTGGGCGCTCGTGTGCTGTGGTCGCGCCGCGTGGGGAGATCCTGGTTGCCGGCTGCTGATCGGGCGGTCCAATTTCTCCGCGCCCTTCGCCTGCCTTCAAATCCCCCCCGCGCGGCTCGAACGCGTGTCGCGTGGATGCGGGCGTGCGCGCTAACCGTTGCGCCACTCCTGCGCTTTTGTCACGGCGACCGCGGGCGGGCGCGCGGATCTCGGCCGTTCGATCGAAGATTGACGGCCGAGATTTGTCCCTGGTTGGCTGAAGGCGTGCGTGCGGTGAGGGCGGGCTGACGTGGCACAATCTGGGCCGTTGATCTCCAGATCAATGGTCAGAACTTCTTGGGCCCATTGTAGGAGCTCCGGATGTCGGATTTGGCCGATCTTGAGTCCGTTGGACTCCGTTCGTCGTTCTGAATCCATCCGTGTGGTCCGATTGCTCATCTGAGGCCTGCTTTGACAAATACTTACACAAATGGCCATTAATACAATTTATAAGCAATCTTGGTACATGATGCATGCAATACTCCTATTCTACTTATGTTGTGCCTTTTATTCTAAAGATGGGCTATATTCAACATAATTATTACCCCCTTGTGTGGTGTTATCAATATACTTATTATTTACCTTATGCTTATTTATTTACATATACTATCCATACATATATATGTTATACTTATGTACTTCTCTTCTTCTTTATCTCTTAAGCCTCTTCTGTGTTCTTTTGCTTTCTCAGCTCTTTCTTCTTCTCTGTGTTTAAAGAGTCATTAAGGTCCTTAACAAAAAATGATTTTAATTTGCGGGCACGCCTTTCGAGTGATACAAAGCACCCGAGCATCGGGTGGAACCAGACCTCTATTAAGGTCGCCCTAATTTCTTAATTAGGCTACTTAAATATGCTTTTGGCACAGATTTGGGCATAACCAAGCCCTCGCACAGCATATACCGGCCCCTGACCCACACAGCTTAAATATGCTCAATATATTTAGTATGCTCAGTATAAGATGTTCGGTTGTTCGGATGCTCGGCGCCCGTGATGACTGAACGTCTTAAACAACAAAAATAATGTAAAGTGCTGAGAGCGCTTCTCAGCAGACGATGTGGCACTATTCTAGCGCCTGCGCAGCGCTGAAAATCTAGCGGTTGTGCACAAATTTGCGATTTTGACTCTCAATTCGAGGGCCATAATTTATTATAAAATAAAAATAAATTATGGGATAAGAAAGTATTTACATAGTACTACTTAATTGTATAATTAATTTAGATTTTTAATTATATTTACTGTATAAATAAATTCAATAAAGTATACAGTTTATACAAACAGAATTGTAGGTTTTATTCCTTAATTACATATAAATTAGTTAATATATGGTCTAGTTGACCTTATACAGAGTTAGTAAATATGTTAAAGTATTTAATATATATTTTTATTATATTTTACAAGCTTTATTTCTATTTTATTTACATTTAAATAATTCAATTTTAGACTATTTTATGTATAAATTCATATTACATAGTATAATACATTATAAATGACTTAAATTAGCTTAACTTACTTAAAATACATTAGTGTAAATATACAATGTAGATTAACTTAGTTTTAACTTAATTTGCTAATTTATTTTAATTTAATCTAATAACTTAACTATTAACTGAATAAATTAATTATTTATTCTAAATATATAATTAAATTAAGGTACATGATTTAATATGTTTATTAAATACATATAAATACGTATATACAGTATTATAACTTAATATGGTTGTTTATAGTGTTTACTAATTTATATAGCTTATTTGTACATATACGTTAGTTTAATTAATAATTAGTTATATAATTAAGATATATACAGTATAATATAACTTAAATATTTAATTTACATACTACAATATATACATAAGTTATTTATCTTATAAATATGTATAATTCACTTATAGGCTAATAGCTTAGTATATAGCTTGAATATACACTTATATACATATTATAAAGGGATTTTTAGTATTTTTAGGATTTTTTCACTTTTTATGATTTTTATATATGTGTTTGAGGTATGAGATGAGAAGGAAATAAATAGATGAGGAGAAAGAGGTGTTTTTGGCCTTTTTATGTTTGATTTCTTTTATTGAATCCCATGGTATACAGTACCGTCGACTGGCCAATTCTACCAAGTCGGGGGTTCGGATTACCATGAAACTTGGTGTGCATTTAAAGAAATACTTAATCTAAAATCAGACAGGTTTATTTAATTTTTTATCTAATTTTTATTGAATTCTAAATCTCACTCATCCTAAACCTTTCAAATGATTTTTAATGAGTCCTAAAGACTTAGAATGAAACTTAAAGGGGTCTAAAAGGCAGTAAACTACCTCAACAGTTTCAACACAATATCTGGACAGGATACAAACAATTTAGCACGCAAATCAACATGGATTTTAGTTAATTGTGTTTATGGACAGTTAGGTTTTATAATATACCTGACAAAAGATTTAAAAGTAAAGGTACAAGCATTCAAAGGATGTTGAAACTCAATTGCAATACAGGAAAGCTTGTATAGAAGTTAAACACAGCATTATACATCCATCATCTATTAAATCAACTACATACTAGGTTACTATCCACTAATTTCTCTACTGCTACTGCAGAAATAGAAGCATAACAGTAGCAGGCTAGCTGTTGGAACAACAACTGCTGCACAAGCCTAGTTCCTCTTTAGACGTCTTAAATGCTGTTGCAGTTAATTCATCTGGAAGAAAGCTAAGTCTGCAGTAGGGAAGAACCTCAATTCCAACTATCTAATAGTTTGAGACAGCCAATCAAATTCCAGATCAGACTCAAGACAACCTGATCAAGAATCTAAAGTGATTGTTTCAAGAATTATTTAGCTGGGATTGATGGAAATGTAGCTGCAATTGCAACAATTTGCTATGAGTCTGGGATTTAAAATAAAAATAGAAATCAACCTAAAGACAAAATCGGACAAGGGTTTGAATTCTCATAAAAATCACTTAGGAATATAACTTAAACTCAAGATCTCTTGTCGATAAAATCTCATCAAATCACAGTTGAAAGAGATCTAATCTAGCTCTTTCTAATGCTATAGGCAGCATGTAGAAGGAGCTAAATCAATCAATTTAAAACATAAACTCAAATCCCAGATATCTGAAACCTTAAGGAGTATTGAGAACTCCTTAGGTTGAAAATCAGAATTGTTTTTCAAAATCAACTAAAATATGCAAAGTAGAGTCTTAAATCAACAAAGTTGATTTTCATTGGCTCTACAATGCATTAAAGACATTCAAATCCTTACAAAAACTCAAATCAAATTATGTCTCATCTAAGGTGAATTCTGACTTCAGAATCACCTCAGACTCCTAGCCAAACAGTGAATCAAATAAACAATAACTCAGTTTGCTAGATCAAAGAATTCAAAGCTCACATAAATCTAAATCCTTGAAATCTGAATTTATAAAAAAATCTGTTAAACTGGTTCCAATTTAAGCTTAGATCAAGTGCTTTTGTGACAAAACATAGGATGAATGGGAAGCCCCTAAAATGAATTTTGACGCTAATTTCATATTTGAGGATAGAAACCAATCAGATATGAAATTAGGTCTTATGAGTGGGTGGATTGAGAAATACTCATCAAAGGAATCAGCAATGAAATAGAAACATGGAGAGAAAGAACAAAATGAACAGTGATTGGGTGAGTTTCTTCCCCTTTGATCTGAGATATTCAGAGGAAGTGAGGGGGAAACATTGCTATGCTAAAACTACTCCTAATGCTAAGCTAATCAGAACATAAAATTGACTACTATTTCTACATCTAATTCTACACTAATCTACTCTAATCTATCTATCTAATGCTACAGAAAATTTAGAAAGCATTAAACTATTCTAATAGGAAGAATGTGACCTATGGGTCTTTAGTCGGTGTCTAAGGAGGAAGAAGGGAGGGAGGTGAGCTCCAGCGGAGTGAAAAGCCTGCTAGTGAGACTTATGGGTCATCCTCAGGTGCTATGTGGTCCTTAGTGAGGAGGACAGTCGAAGAGAAGTTGAGGATTTCACAGTTGGTGGCTGTGAAATCAGAGATTTGGTGAGGAGGGGAACTGGAGTGGAGGAATGATCGCTAAGAAAGTAGGAGAGAGCGATCCCCTATGCGCGCGACCACTGAGGTGCTTAAATAGCGATCTCAATGGCTCAGATCACCACGCGGGTGAAGATAGACGTTGAGGGCACCGGCGGCAAGGATGAGAGGAGTGGAGTGCGTGGGCTGCTAAATTGAAATCTAACCATAGGATAGGATCTAGGGGGTTGGGTGAGCATACGCGTCGCTTCACGTAAAGCTTCGATTCAAATCGAGCCGTAGATTAAGATCGAAGGAGAATGGACGGTCGAGATGCCACGAGTTCTTCGCATGCACAGTGCGCGCGAAGAGGCTCTAGGTAGCCGGTTTCTAAAGGGAAAATTGCAGGGAGGCCCTTCTGTGAAGGGGTAGAACATTTATAGGCAGGCCCATAAGTGGTAAAGAATGATAGCTGAATGGTCCCTAAGGGCTTTCAAAGAGGTCCCTGTAGGTTACAAACAGGTTCGAGAAAGTTTTCTAAACAAGTAAATGTGATGCATAAAGGACCTAAATGTAAATTCTAAGTTTTAAGGCCTTAACGATGTCCAAATGCCCTCAAGTTGTTATATGTGCTTAATTGAACATTTGAGAAGTTAATTATACTTTTGATTTGAACTTTTAAACTTGTTTGTGTGTTCGATTAACACTTAGATCACCATTTGACCTTTTTCTCAAGAATATCTCGTTTTATGACCTAATTATGCAATTTTAACACAGAGTTAAGGTTTTAGGTCTTTTTCTTCGATTCCCACACTTAACCCTTTTTATGTGTTAATTTGATATTATTTAACCCAGTTTCTACCTTAACTTTAGCTTTTTAGCTATGATGAGTAGCCACTCATCAGTTCTCGCCTTTAGTTCGTGGCTTACGTTTGGGTGTACACATGTCTTTCAAGAATTGCACGTAAGTTGGTATGTGGCGTATAGCATCCATCAAGGGGATGTTTATTTGGATCTGCTTAAAGAGCTTGACCAGGTCCTCCTCAAGTGCCATGGGTTGGGGTTTCCTTTTTCCTTTGGTTGAGGCCTCCGGAAATGGAACCTTTGTGGGTTCCTCTAGAATGGGTCCAGGTTCTTGATCTGGGATAGGGGTATCCTAGATGACTATCTTAGGGTTTGGGGTTGCATTACCAGGCTGAAAGTGGCTTGGATAAAGTGGGTCCTGTGTTGCTTTGCTACTACGGGTAGTAACATAATTTAGTCCTGCTTGATTTTGGGTTGGTGTGGACAAAAGAAGTGATTGTTGCTGATAACCCACGTATGATGTCGAAGCCTCCATCTCGTTAGGTGATGAAGCAGAAGGGGCCTAATAAACAAAGTGAGCTTGGCCCTAATTTGGGTTCATAATGCGCCTATGGTTCGACACGTTATTCGGGTTAGGTAGAGGTTGTGAAGGAAGTGCACCAAGCTGGCGAGGATTTCCCATATGGGCGAGTTGATTGTGAACCTCTGTGATCTCGTCTTTGTGCTGTTTTTGTATAGCCACATTCGTTTTCTGAATGTTAGCCAGAGTTTGAAGGATGAGAGTCATCTAATTTTCCTGAGTTGGCCCGGATTTATAAGTTGGGTTGGGTCGAGGCTGAGGCGACTGATATGGACAAGCAGCTTGTGGTTGGGGGTGATATTGAGGTCTTTGATTTTGATTGTTCTCTGACCACATGAAATTAGGATGATTACACTATCCAGGGTTGTAGGTGTTTGAGAATGGATCATTCTGGATGGCGTTGAGGTTCTCGCAGGTCTGAGGAGCCTCGGCAAAGTCAGAATATGAGGGTTCAGAGTTCCCCCAACTAGAATAGGCAGGTACAGAGTTTCCTCCGACCCCAGAATCAGATCGGTGGTAGATGTTATGCACAGCCTCCCTGCCAGAGGGCAGTTGTGCGAACGAGTTTTGCGCTGAGGTGGCTCATTGCAAGTGTCGAGTTATCTCATCCACCTTCTACTCAATAATAGAGACCTTGTCCAGGCGACTGACCATCAGTTCCAAGTCGACGGAAGAGGACAGGCCCTGCGTCTCATGTGCTCCCCTTGGATTCGTCAATGCACGGGCATTTGTCCGGTCGAACATGCCCATCGATTCATTATTGATGGAGTTCTCGCACATGTTCTCGAGAATCTCCCACACGGTGTCTTCGTGTTGACCCATGATGTTTCCTCCATAGGTTGCATTGACGAATAATCGAATATTCTCACGAAGTCCCTGGTAAAAAGACTAGACTTGTTCCCATTTAGGAACTTCGTGGTAGGGGCACTTTCGCATGAGATCCAGAAAACGATCCCATGCCTCGTGAAGCGGTTCTCCTACTTGCTGTGTGAAATGCGTGATCTGGTCCATAGAGCATTTGTCCGGCCAATAGGGAAGAACTTTTTTAGAAACTCAGATTGTAGTTCCACCCATGTGTTGATTGTATGCGTTTGGGTTTGGTACCAGTGAGTAGCCTTGTCTATGAGAGAGAAAGAGAACATTTTCATGAGTAAGACATCCCGATTTTAAGCTTCTGACCCGAAGGTTTGGGTCAGATGCTTGAGTTGCTTGATATGCTAGAAAGGATCCTCGGAATTACACCCATGGAATTTGGGAATAGCATGAATCAAGTTGGGCTTGAGTTTAGTATTGGGACCTCTAGCTAGGATTTGGACTCGAGGTTCGATCGCCACCGCAGCGGGATTGTAATGATCTCGCATCATGGGACGCTGCGGTGGGTTTACAAAGGCTTGGAATAGATCGTTGAGGCACTGAAGTTGATTTTCAAGATTGTTCTCTTCTGCTGGTTGCTCCATAATGATGGATGAAGGAGAGTTAGGTTCAGATGAATCAGAAGAGATATCGATCTGGTTGGGTTGTTGCACAAACAAAGAGGTCGAGGGTTGGCCTCGATGGGAATGAATAGCTAATGGAGGCCTCAAGGATGGTCTTAGTGACCTCCTCTCGAACATGCACCGATGGATAAGATGAGGGGTAGAATGTGATAGACCCAATCAAGACACCTAAAAAATTTTGAATGACTATAGAAGTTCGGGGCGGATGATACCCCTAAGTCAGAAAGCCGTCCACCTGAGAATTACCTAGGCAGCCAGAGAGGGAGAGTCCCACGAAGACCCCTACACGGTAGAGCGCCCCCACGAGTTACAAGGTTTCCCTCACCCGACCTCTCTTGTCACTGAGGATCTAGGTAGACCAGAATGGGGACTTGACCACTTAAGTCTACCACTTTTAAGTTAAGAGCAAAGGTGCTTATGATTTTACTTGAACTTTAAGGTATTTTTGTGCAGGGTGACCTAATTTGAAGATTGGTTAACTAAACAAGGTGGGTCAACTTCACCTGTTTTGTCCTTTGAGAAATTTAGGTCCCTCTTTTAGTGTTCAAATGAGATTAAGAGCCTGCTTTTAGGATTTGTTTGAATATATCAATTCAACGAAGGCTTAGGCACACACTATTTGGGAAGGTCAATTCTTGATTAAGCAAGTGTCTTTAAAATCTTAAATTGGAAACCTTAATTTGCTCTGATTGGTCCAATTTAATTTGTCTAAATGTGGTACCTAGAGCTCAAGCAAGAAGGTGATAGCTCGAGATACCTTAAGCCCTAAGTAGGTGCACAAATCAGGGTTTGGATGTTGTCTAAATAGAATGTATCAAATCAGGCAACTTGATGATTAGTCTAAGAATAGAATGCAAGTAGCCTTAATTGATTTTTTTCTTTTTTTTTTAGCCTTTTCAGAATCAAAGGCTTAGGAAAAATTGGATGGAGTTTACCTACCCTTGGAGTGGCTGATGTGCGGTTTATCTTCCTTCAATGAATCCCTTGAAACAGATCACAGTCAAAAGCGATAGAGCAAGTTAGTACCAAATCAAATATTGCAATCAAGAGATCTAAGTTGCACGTTGCTCATCGACAATGGCGCCAAAATGTTGCTCGCTCTGAATCAGGTTTAAAAATTGTCGCGTTGTAATATAGATCGAATCAGTGCGAAAAATAAATAAAATATATACTCGAATATCAGAAATGAAGTCCGAGATCGAACACAGGGAGCAATTGACAAAATAATTCTCAAGATCGCAATTCAAATGCAATATAAGAAATGTATAATAGAATTTCAAACAAGAATGATATATAAATGAAATCTGATGTCAATAATACAAAAAGAATGAGGTAAAATAGTGATTTGAATCACTAATTACCCCTAACAATTATCTCAAATATTCAACAGTACTAAGCAATTAAATTCTACGTAGGATAAGTGCACAGTACACTTCAGACGTCTGCTCAGCCAATCAGATGGCTTATCCTACACAAAGGTATTTCTCTTCTTCTTCTTCCTCTTCAGCTCCTTCTTTCTTCTCTTTCTCTCTTCTTCTTCCTCCTTAAGCTTCAGAGAAGGCACAACACAGGGCTTAGGTCTCACAAGTGTTGAGAAGAGGGCGGCAGAGCAAAACCCCCCTTCCTCTCCTCTCTTTTTCTCTTCTTCCTCTCTCAGAACCAGCAAACCAGAATAGACTCGGGTATCTGGGTAAACGGATCGAGCCTAGACCCATGAGGCGTGAGCACAGGTGAGGGCGTGCGTATGCACGTGCATGCGGGGACCTCACCCCCTGTGTGTGCTGAGGCGAATAGCCTGTGACACTTTTTTCCTTTATGCGCTTGTCTGTGCTCGTCTGTTTCTGATGTGGGACTAATCCCACAGGGCTTCTTCGCACAGCTGCAAGTTGACTTCCCTTGCCAAATTGAAGCAGTAGCCGTGTGTATTGATTCCAATTGGAGGCTTGGAGATCAACTTGGCGTGTCTCCGCTCGACCTGGGCGTAGCGCCTAGGGCAAAAGGCGTAAGAACACGACGAATAGGGCGGCGAAGGAGGTGGCGATGGGTGGAGCTCCGGCGAGAGACCTGAAATAAGGAATACAGCCTGATGGACATGTCAGAGCAGCTCAAAAGGTTCGCCTGCAACAGTGGTGGATTCATTGAGTTTGGTGCACGGAGGTGGGCGGTTGGTGACGGAATGTGTTGCGTGAAGGTGGGTTACTCGGTGGGTGGTTTGGGTGGACGGTGGAGTGCGAGAAGTTAGGGCTTTGGATGAGGGGAGTACGGCGAAGGTTTTGGACTAGTTGGCGAAGAGGATGGAGTTGTGGAGTGGCAGAGATGCTTCACCGGAGATGTGGCCAAAGGCGGAGAAGATGAAGTGTGGGGGAAGTGGTTGGCGGTCGTGCGTGTGTCGTAAATGTGTGAGAGAGAAATAGAGGGAGAGAGAGAGCAATAGCGGGACTTAGCTAAGTGGGAGGGAGGCAAAGGCAGTTGGTTTTGGTTGACCGGCGCTGGAGAAGGAGGAAGGAATGGCGAGACAGCGACGACGAGGTAGGTGGAGATACACCCTCCCTTTGGCTGGGGAGAGTCGTGATGAAGAGAGGAGTCGAGGGAGCCGACCAATTTGGTCGTTGGATGGTCGGAGGAGGAGGATCGAAGAGGGTCGCTGGAGCAGGGGTTTTGGTGGCCAGAGGAGGAGAATCAGAGGTGGTTGATGCACCAAAACTTACTATTGGAATGCGTAAGGCCACGAAGGTCCTTTTATAGGGCTCTAGACGGAGTTCCAAGCTTGGAAAACAAGCTTAGAATCTCCGAGCTTCTCGTCGGTGTAGGATACCCAATCAATCAAATCATTTTCATTAGGATTCTAGAGGGATTTAGGATCCCTAGATAGGCTCATTTGGAAGGAAATTACTTGACTAGTTTCCTTTTCAATTTTGAGAGGGATTCATCAAGAAATCACAAAGATCTTGCCCTTTAAAGGTCGTCGGAGTTTGTAGGATTAGGATTTCATGGCAAAAGGGACCTTTTTGTGAAGATGATGATAAAGTTAGGGGTTGAAATGCAAAGAATTCAAAAGTTAGGGGCATATGTGTGAGATAAAAGAGTTAGACAGGACCAAATTGTAAACTAGATCAAGATAGTCTCAGATTGGGCCCAAATTTTGGTACAAATATAATTTAGACCTAAGGAATTTAATGGTGAAGTTGGATTTTGGTTTTGACCTATTTTGACTGGAAAATTTATGTAAAAATAAATTAGGGCAAAAGTCTACCTGTGACTGTTTTAGGTCAAGACGGGTTCTGATAATCAAATCAAGCATGCCAAACCCCAAAGAATATTTTTATATGAATTTTAGAGGGTTTAGGTGAATTTTATTCTCACCAGAACTTCAATTAATTAAGCAGATTTGTTTTTAGGGTTTCAGATGTCCATTAGTTCTTGTAAAGCATGAAAACCCTTTTCTGTCTTGTTCTAACCCATTTATTGGACTCTTAAGACTATTTGACCTTTGTTCAATCCCTAAGAAAACCCGTGATTGTACTGCAATTGTGATATGATGGTAAAATTACAGTTTTAACCCTATTTTCTTATCTTTCTCTCAGAATGATTATGTAATGAATTACATCTCTCTGGCAGTTATGTTGGAGCATTTAATGACTTAATCAGATCAAATTCAGCTAGTTATAACTCATGATGGTGTTCCCATCAGTGGGGTGAAGTAAATACACTTAGCACCTCTGTGACTTATGCTATTTAAGAGTTGTTGGTGACTGAAGCAACGCTTGCTCAATTGCATGAGTTTACCAGTAGATGGTATGCCTGAAGCACGAGGAGGCATGTCTAGGCTTGCAGGAAAAGGTAAGTTGGCATCATCTTCAACATTTTTGTCTACTGATATGCTAAGCTTATACACGTTCAACGTGGATTTTTGTAGCTGGTCCACTATTAAGTCTTCTCTTGAGGGGCACAACCTAGGTTTGGCTAAGTTTCAGCTGGCTTGCAAGGATAGTCGGTTGTGCTCCCCCAGCAAGGGGAAGCCCTTTATAATATGTAAATATGTGATAGAACACAGGCTTAGGGTACCTTTAAACCTTTTTATAGTGTCCTTTTTGTCGTACTATCACTTGGCACTGTCCCAACTGAGTTTAAATTGTTGTTCAGTGTGACCTTCATAGTGCTATGCATTCACCTTGACATCTGTCCTCGAATGGGCTTTTTAGCTTGTTGTTCGGCCTAATGCCTTTAAAGGTGAAAAAGGGGAAGTCGTGATTTGAGATCTATACCTTGTATAGTCAAAAAATTGGGTATAGGATCACCGATTTTCTTGATAGCTTGAAGGGCCAAGACCATCCCTTCTTTATTCTCGATAATGGTGAGAAATTAAGGGTTCCCAATTCGTGGAAAAGTTTGCCTGAGAGAGACCAGTCACCTATTCCACCAAGCTTGATCCGATAGCCCAGGCAGATGCAGGGAAGATAGTTGAGTATGGGTCTATTTCACATGTTGACCTGCGACAACTGGAGGTGTGGAAAGTGCTTTCGTGGGTAGGCGACTCGTACCCCATGCCAAGTTAGTTGGAATGCTTGGGGGGTTTAGAGCGCATGCGCAACTGTATTTTTTATAGCATGCATATAATTAATGCAACCTTTTGGAGCTTCTCAAAGCTAGATTCACCTAAAAAATGTGCTCAGGTGGGGATTGGTTCATCACAGGGTCCACATCGGGAGGAAGCAAGGTAGGTAGAGCTGGCAAGGAAATCATTTGGTGAAGTGCCTCCATCGTACCTGTCCTGTCAAGAAAAGGAGAGCCAACCCTTTGGGGAGAGAGGTAGAGAGAAGAGAGAGGAACTCGCAGCGGGTTTTAGTGTATAAGCGACCAACCCAACGAAAAAGCTAAAGGAGAAAGCTACGAGGTTGCCACGTCATCCAGTTGCTAGAGAATCTGGCTCTTCAAGGAGCGCAAGTATCTGATCGCAAGGTGCTCCTAGGAAGTCCCCTTTCTAGTTTGGTGAAGTCGAGGATTCATTGAGAAGGTACTCGCTTCTTCACCTGCCTGGTCATCTTTAATCAGCTAGGTAAGTTCAATTTGGAGACTGTCACCCACAACCTAAGGTGGAAGTATTTGAAGGCAGTCACCATCTTTGGCGAAAGAAAGTATGAGCCTGTCTAAGGGCGTTGCCCCCACATATGTACCATTTGGGGCATGGCTATGCAACAGTGTTTCGATGGAGTGCCACCGGTTATCGGATCCTAATTGACCCCTCTCAATGTGATAGGCTTAGAATGATTGGACAAACCATAGGGTCGGTTACAAGCTCCATTCTCGAAGAACCACTAGAAGAAGAAGTGGGACTGCTATGTTCCTCACGAGCCTAGCAGATCTCAAAGAAGGCCAAGGTGGTAGCAGAGAGCGAAGTGCCGTGAGAGGAGGTGCCAGGCAATAAACTCCAAGTTGAAACTGAGAATAGAAGTAAGGAGCAAGCATCAATACAGAAACTATGTGATTCCTTGTTAGCATTTGAGCGACGAGTACTACGGCACCTTAGTTTGGTAGTGGATTGGGCTGTGCCGCCTTCTAGGTAGGCAAATTTTAAGAATATCTACTGGTGTTACCTTTAAGTGGTAAGTTGGTAAGTTGGAAATTCATTCTCTTAAGAGATTGTAGACGACAATTCGATTGAGATATTAACTTCTGTGTTAGTTTTGATAGGTGGAGACCATTGGTAGCCACAGGATATGTGGGAGTTACCCTTCTCCTGACATCTATATGCCTGCTAAAAGTCTAAGCTTCCACTTGGCTGAGCGGACTATGTTATTGGCTGAGAAAATACTGGCAGAAATGAAAACGATGAGCTAGCATCTAGAGAGCACTCTCCTTGCAAAGGAGGTAGAGGAAAAAGCTGAAGTAGCTAAGGTAGAGGAAAAAGCTAAAGTGCTACCTTGTAAAAGGCATTACCTCCTTGGATGAATTTCTAACTTAGTCATTCTAGAGGTTGGACCTTAAATAGGAATAGCAAGTAAAAGATGCCAGAAAGGGAGCCAATCTCCTCGACCACGAAGATCATTATTTAAGCATGCCCATGAGTGAAGAGGTAGGAAGAGAAGAGCCATCAACAGACAAGCTGGTAGAAAAATAAGTAGAAGTAGAAACATCGATAGAGGATGTCTCGATCAAAGTGTTGGTAAACGATGATGAAAGCATCCCTCAAACTCCAACTTTGAACCTATCGGTGGATCCCAAAGATCTGATTGGAAGCGAATTAGGTTAAGGGACATGACCTATATCTTCTTTTTCTTTTTCTTCTCTTTTTATAATGAACGAATGTAGGCAGAGCACGTCCTGTTAGCCACCTTTTGTAATGCAAAAGCGATGAATGAGAAGGGAAGCTTTCACAATTATAATGTAATGCTTGATATTGGTTGTGCACTATGTATAGTACAATCATAAATTGGCTGCATGCCAGGTTGTGGGGATTAGATGGCCATCCATAGACTATAATTTGTAATAGCCGTGTTCCCCACACTTGGAAACTTTGTAAGGGCCCTTTTATATCGGAGCTAGTTTGCAGCCTAGCTTAGTCGGTTGGGAAACCTCAACCTATCGAAGGACCAAATCCTCTGCAAATTTGCATTTGTTGACTCGCCTATTGTAGCTGATGTTCGGCGCATAAATCGTGTTTTAAAAGATTGTTTAGTTGTAATATAGCACGAAAACACGTTGACAAATAAATTTATAGAATCCGGTGAGTATCGGGTCATCCGCAGGGAGGCAATCACAATTTATGCAGAAGCTTTTCAATAGAACTTGCTCTAAATAGATATTTATATATGTATATATGTATAGGAATCAGATATATAATCAGAATTGTATTGCATTCAGAAATAGTTTTCCAAAGTAGAAAGTGCTATGCTAAATAGAAAGAGAGATAGCAAATGGATAGAGAGAGAGAGATATAGAAGGAGGCAGAGAGACGACGTCGCTTGTGAGATGCTTGTGCGAGATGCAGCAGTACCTCAGATCCAAAGCGTTGGGATGAAGGTCGGAGCAGAGTTGCAGAGGGACAAAGAATCTTAGTGAAGGTGGAAGAGATGTCTAGAGTTGATAACAGGAGTTCATTCCAATTGGGGGGTTCTGGGCCTTCTTTTATAGTTGTGTTGAGGGGCAAATAGGGCATTTGAACCCTTAAATTCGCGCAACAACCTTAGGCCAATCAGATCCGTCAATCCGAAGATCAAAGGCTCTGATTTGGCCTCAAACTAGCCTTATATACTCCCTCTACGCTCGGATTCAATCTGGTGGCGACACGTGGCATGTTCTGGAGCTTTGGATCAAGATCAGATGGCTCCGCTGCTCCTGCACGTGTTCTCTTCAATTTTACAATCGGACGCAGTCACATCTCTACCCTCCGTTCATGATCCGATGGTTAATAGCACCCGCATCCCCCGCTTTACAAATTTGAGCGCCGTGCAGATCGAACCCGCGCTCTTTTGATCTAGCGCAAGCGCGTGAGCCAACACGCTACACGTGCTTTCTGTTAAGATTTCCTCTGTGTCTAGTTATCCTTAGCCATTGGATGGACAGCGTGGATGCATCATAGATCGTTGGATGGCCATCCAATAGTTAAGAGCGGACGAGGGATGGTCTTCAGAGATGGATCGGCGGTGAGGGGCGGCTGTGATGGTGCCATGTGGCACCATCATGGCTGTCCATCTTCTTTTCCTTGTATCTGGTGATGTAGACCTCCGATCGGGTTGATTTTTGCACCGTTGGACTGCGATCGTTGATCCAGATCCATCCGTGTGGTTGGATTTTTATCTGAGGTTCAGATCTTTGTCCTTTGGCTCCATAAACTCCGTTCTTTTATAGGCTGCACATGATGCTCTGGTTGTCTGATCGAGACGATTTCGGAGGTGTTGGATTCCCGTCGTCATTTTGATCAGATCTGTCCAGTCTGATCTATCGTCCGTAGCTTCGAATCATCTGCGATTAAAATAATCTCTCATTAGTACATAAAATGACAATTTTATCTATGCAGCTAATCAAACTAACCATTATGCAAATTACCATGCCTATGAATGCATTATTCCTAAGTTATACTAGAATCTAGCTTAATTCAGGTGTTTTAGGTTGCATGATTGCTGTGCAATCAGCCAACAGCGACAGTTTCCTTGTATTTCAAGGTTGAGGCTAAGGCATCTTCCCTTGTTTCATCGATTAGATCCAAGGCTAGCCGAAGTTGGTCTTCATTTTTAATGGTGTCGCATAACTGAGTGCAGTAAGTAGGGAGGAGGATTTCTAAAGGAAGCTTAGCTTCCATCCCATAAACCAAGTTATAAAGAGTGTGACTGGTGGAGGTTTTCTGCTTGGTTCAATATCTCTATAAGACATCTTGCAGTTCCTTAGCCCATTGACCCTTAGTGGAATCTAGTCTTGTTACGACCCGATTCACGAATTCCTACAGGACACGAAATTGGACCGACTCGACTGATCCCAAGACCCAGTCGTCCAACGAGAAAGTAACCAAAAAGTAAGAAAGCAAACCACATTCACTATGCTAAACAATTAACAGTAAAAGGTATAGCAGTAAAGAAGTGAAAACAGCAGAAAGAAACAAAGTATAGGAACATAAAGTACGAATCGTAAAGGTACAGAACATAAGGGTACAAAAGTCTACTCACTACAACAGAAAGAAGTACAACAAGAAGCTACAACTACTGGGCTCTACTGGGCCCAGCACCCTCTGCAGCCGTAGGCTCTGGTTGCTCAACACCTGGACCTCAAAAGGGGTTATGAGTATACAATGTTAGCAAACGCTGAGTAGATTGGCAACCAACTAACTAAAGCAGTAAAAGTGGACAGGTAGCTATTGTTTTTCAATTACTTTCTTCAACTAATTATTCCTTTTCACTAATTGATTTATTTATCAGGTCTCTTTCTTGATCTCGAATGTTCCTCATGGGAACGATCTTGATTGTAGTCTTTTCCGAAGAGTAGAAGTCGCACGTGGTGCTCTCCTGGCCGAGAGAGTCCCTTGTGGTGGTCCTACACCCAGTCAACCACCCCAAGGTCACGGACAAACGCAACGGTGACTACAGCACGCACGATAAACGCATGGGTAGTTACCCTGCACTGGCACGCGGTCAGTCGTTTCCGTTAGCGGGTGTGCCTAAAGCATAGCACGGAACCAGTATAGGGCCTAGCCCTCTCAATAACAGGGGTCTCGCCCCTCCACAGTCTGCGTACCCTCGCCTGACTACCCTGGTTTGCCCAGTGGGCCTATGAAGTCGGTGTAGGGCAGCTAGCTGAAACCTGGGCCCCGTGGGGTGGCTAGCTCTTTCCCTACACTAGTAGCTCTTCCCGGTACAGTGTATACGAGGGCCACCAAGTTGGTGCAAAGTGGCCAAACCCACCCCGGGTCTCAACTCGAAGGCGGCAAGCACCCCTTTACACTAAGACGTAACATGCACTCCCCTTGGTACCACATACTCAAGGGCCAACACACTTCCCAAAGCATTTCCATATCCATTCATTCATTTCCAGGAGCTCAACTCTAAATTCCTCGTAGGATTCATGTTCGTATTCCTCAAGTCATGCCACATCGGGTTTCATCATTTTTATTTCCATTCTCAGGTTATACACATGCAGCTTGTATTGCTATCATTCACATTTCAGGTTATACACAGGTAGCTCATATTTCCATCATTCACATTACTATTCTCAAGTTATATACATGCAGCTCGTATTATGTCATTTAACGTATACAACAGGAAGTTACAAGCAACAGTTAACTAGCACAAGTGCTTCATATTTTACAAGCAACTATTATTCATTCACAGGAAGTTGTTATTGTTTCTATCTACTCATTCAAGACTGCAATTCAATCATCCAAATACAGACATTTTCAGTATTTCTCGTCCTAGGATTCATGCCATGTCCTAGATTCTAATCATTCATTCCACACATACATTCAGGTTTGTAATTAAATTAGGGGAAGCCACTCTACCAGTAGACCCAGGAGTAGTGGGGCTCGAACGGCAGGCTCACGTGCCTTAGCAAGCCCCGAACCTGCAATGGAACGAAGTTCTATTACAAGGATCAATCACAAGGGAATATTTAGAACAGTATAAAAAGTCTTCTAACAAGTAGAGGAATTTACAAGGAACACGTCGGTATCTTATTTGCGGAAAACGAACCTCAAACGGACCCTAAACGGGTTAAAAACACGGTTTCTGACTCAAAGCAGACGTCTAGAACATCTTCCAGACGTCTTAAAAGTGTCCAGTACCATACCTCAGTTTCTGCGCAAATCCTTAGACATCCAGGAACTCTTCTGGACCGTCTGGACCCAGCTCCAGTCGTCCGACCACCTCTCTGGACGTTTGGAAGTACTTCCAGCAGTTTGGTGCCTCGCCCAAACGTCTGAAGTGCGTGGGAGGGCATTCCCTGCGCCTTCCCAAAGTGAATCCTGCATGCAGACACCTGATCTTCTCAAAACGACATGCAAAAAGAGATCGGTGGAGTGGCCTGCATGGCCGTATCCATAAAGAGGGCATACCTTCGCGAAACTCTCACCCTAGACGTCTGGAACCTCCTCCAGACGTCAGCTCCATCGTCTGGACGTCGCTACAGACGTTTGATTTTGGGAAAAAGCCAGAACCAGAACCTGCTTCCGTTGCTTCTGCACTGCGTCCTCTCGCCTGCAACTCCAGCTGCAGCAGAGTCGAGGAGGACCTCCCCGACGTACTCCTCCTCACGCACGCATCGCTCTGGCCGTGCGCTCACCGGTGAGCTCCCACGTGAGCTCGCGAGTTTTCTCTCCTCCTCCTCTCCTCACGCCGCTCCTCCTCGATGCCGCCCTCGCACTCTCGCTCGCTCTGCCTTTCACGATGGAGTGGAGAAGAAGAGGGGAAGGGCTAGTGGCTGAGAAGTGAGGGGAAACGAGAGAGGAGGAGGGGTTTTATTAGGTGGGTTTAGGGTTTGCGTAGAGGCGGGGAGGAAGAGAGAGAAGGAGGAAAACGAGAAGGTACTGTCTGCGCGCAGCATGCGTGCAGACGTGAGCTCGTACTCAAATTTTTCGATTTCCAGATGTTTGGGAAGGTGTCCAAACGTCTGACCTATAGTCCAGATGTCTTAAAAGGCTCAAACAGCACGGGTCTTAACATCATAACAAACTTAAAGGAAGTTTCGTCCCCAAAACTTGAGCTAGCTAGGGTGCGAGAAAGAACAAAATACGCATAACAAACTTAAAGAGAATCGAAGCTGGTCCGAAAAGACGTACCCTCCAAAGCTCCAGGTACCGTTCTCGCATCGCCGCCTCAGGCTCCCAGGTAGCCTCCTCGTACCTCTGGCTCCTCCACAAGACCTTCACTAGGGGTACCTGCTTCCGTCTCAAACTCTGAACGGCTCTGTCTAGTATCTGTACTGGTCGCTCAGGGTAGGTGGGGTTGTTGGGACATCAACCTGAATGTTTTCTATTGGTTTATATTTGACTCCATAGAACTCAAGGGTTTCCTCAATCATCCTATCTCTCATGGATCTTTGAGATTTAGGTCTCTTGAAGGGTGATGCTAAGTAATTAGGTTGCATATTTGAATCAGATGGTGGAATCAAGATATAGAATCAGAAGTTCGATGTAGACTTAAGTTGTGCCAAGATGGAAGAAGGGGGACTTGGTTCAGAATCAGAGGAAAAGGGCTGTGTGAATGATTGGTTGCACAAACTAGGGCACCGAGGCTCGGCCTCAGGGAGAGTGAATTTCTAAAGGAGGTTTCAAGGACCTCCTACCAAACATACACTGAAGGAGAAGATGAGTTTAGCAGGTGCTGGACCCAATCAAGACACCCAAAATGTTGGGTGACTATAGAGGTGCGGGGCAGATGGACCCCTTGATCAAAAGATCGACCACCTGAGAATTACCTGGGTAGCCAGAGAGGGTGAGTCCCGCGAAGACCCCTACACGGTAGAGCGTCCCCACGGGTTACAGGGTTTCCCCCACCCGACCTCTCTTGTCACCGCGGTTCCAGGAAGACCAGAATGGGGACCTTGACCTCTTAAGTCTACCTTTTTTACTTTAAGATCAAGGTGCTTAAGGTTCCACTTGAACTTTTAGGTATTTTGAGTGAAAAAGTGACCTAATTTGAAGGTTGGTTGACCCTAAGGGATCAACTTCACCTATTGATTCCTTTGAGAACTTATTAGGTCTTGTCTTTTAGGGTTCAAGTGTTTTTAGAGAGCCAATTGCTTAGGGTTTCTCTGAATAGGTATTTTCAATCAATGGCTTAGGCACACTTCTTTTGGATTTTCTCAATTCTTTATTAAGGGGTGTGTCTCTGAAACCCTAATGTTAAATCCTATGTTGGCTCTACTTGGTCCAGTTAACTCCTTATTTGGTAATTAGGGCTCAGGCAAGAAGGTGTTAGCCCTTAATTACCTTAATAGTGTGTGCAGGAATGGTGGGTTGAAATTTGAAAACATGCAGCTTTGATGGTTTACTAGGTATGGAAGACAGGTTGTACCTATATTGCTTGTTCTTTCTTTTTCTACCCCTTTAGAATTGAGGGTTAAAGTGAGAGGATAGAAAAAAAAATTACCTGTCCTCGGAGTGGTTGTTGTGCAGCTGCTTCTTGATTTTCTTGTACCTGCACACAGAAGAGGTTATTAGAAACTCTTAAAGAGAGAATTTTATAGCTTCTAGAAAAGCCGTTGCTCCCTGGCAACGGTGCCAAAATGGAATGGCAGACCGTGGTGCTGCTTTTGCGTCTTTATGTTTATTATAGTATAATCGTTATAGTATAAGACAAGACAGCTACGGTTGTCATTACAATAGAATTTTTTTACTCGGAAATAGTTTTCCCGAGGTCGAACTCAGGGAGCTACTGGAATTCTAGAAGTACAAAGTTTCTCTTGGATTACAAAAATAAGAGAGAGAGAGAGAGATTTTTGTCTTGGCTTCTTCTTCTCCTCTTTGTGCTTTCTCTCTGATCCTGTCTTCTTCCCTCTTCTTTCTTCTTCTGCTCTTCCTATCTTCTTCTTCCCTTCTTTCTTCTCTTTTCTTCCTGGCTGCTCGTCTTCTTCTTCTGCTCTTCAGCTGCAGAGTCTTCTCTTCTTCCTTCTTCTCTTTTCTTTCTCTTTTCTTCAGCTGTGCAGAGCCTTCTTCTCTGCTTTATCTCCTTTGGCCACTGCTCATTCGTCGTCTGATACAACAGTCGGATGACTTAACTGTAGTCTGCTACAGTGCTTCTCCTCCTTTCCTTCCTTCTCTTTTCTTCTGCACGACCTCTCTTCTTCTGCTTCTCTTCTCCTTCCTGCGGCTAAGCACTTAGCCGTTCTCCTTCACGCCCTGTTCCTGCACACAAGGCACAGCAAAACCTAACCGTTCCCTCTACCCGCATGTCTCTCTCTCTGTAAACCGCACACAGGAAGCTCTCCCAGAGCCGGGTTAACGGGTCGGATAGCGTACTCGTGACTAGGCGCACTGGCGTGGGTGGTGCGCGAGGGGTGCAGGGTAGTGTCGCGTCGGATCCACCATGTCCGCGAGGTGAATCTGCGGACGAGGCGGGTGTGATGGGCAAGGGACCTCACCCCATGTGCATTCGGAGGCGATAAGCCGTATGCATAAAATCAATTTAAATCGGTGCGGTGCTTCGAGAACTTACGATGTGGGACTAAACGGTTGCCTCTCCTCGCGCGCGCCCGCAGGAAGACCGCAGCCTTGCTTCAGCAGCTGTAGCCTCGATTCCCCTCGCTCGCTAGCTGCTTGCCTTCACACGACTCGCCCGCCTTCGCAGCAACTGATAGCCTGGAGCTTTGAAGCCTGGAGCACGCTTGGGAGCTTCTCAAGTCGTCGCCAATGGAGGCCGCGGCAACAGACTTGTCTAGCACAAAAAGGGCCTCTCGGCCTAATCAAACCACTGGGGGACCTTCGCCGTGGCACGGCGAAGGTGGTGCGAAGTGCAGCAGGCCGCGGGACGGCCTAGGCGTGTGTGCCTAGGTCGTCCTGTGGTCGGAAAAGTGGGTGTGATTGGGGGTGAGTTGTGGAGGTGTAGAGTGGTAGTGGATGGGCGGAGGATGTTCCGTGTGATGAGGTGGAGCTTTTGCGACGGTCAGCGAGTCGTATGGAGTTGCGGAATGACGGGGGCAATTCGTCGGATGTTGGCTGGAGGCGAGGAAGGTGATGGTGGACAGGGACAGTCGAGGGTCGGTTTGAATGAAATAATGTTGGGAAAAGAAAGAGGGGAAAATGGGGAGTAGTTCTAACTTACTTGTAGGGACGAAGGGGGTGGGCGGAGCCACCGGCTCGTGCCTGCCGGAGCTGGGGAAGAAACACCCAGAGGGAGAGAGCGGCGACGAGGAAGTGGGCAGGGGGATCCTGGCTAGTATAGCACGGCGCAGATGAGAGGGCAAGGGAAACCCTGCTGCAGGTAAGGCGGCAGAGCAACAAGGAGGAAGAGGAGAGAGTCGCCGGAAGCTTGCGGGTTTCCTGTCGGAGAAGGAAGAGAGAAAATGTTGAGGGATTCTCCGCCAAGACAAGCTTGCTCGAACCAGCTGGCGATGCTGGTTCTTATAAAGGCGCCAGCAGAGGGGCAGATGCACGGAGGGTGAGTGAAGCTCTCACCGGAGGCTGCCGTAGGTACAACACCCATACCTCTCGAGTGTTCACACGAGAGGTCTGGTGCGAAATAGGGCATGGGGAGCTGCTCAGGCGGTAGGGGACTTCACAGGGAACCCCCCTTTCACATCTGAGAGTAGCTCCCTGGGGAAGCGAGGAGAAATCGTCCTCGAGACTTCGCCGGAGTATGGGTCTTCTGCTGCGTAGAGGGACCGGAATGCAGAAAGTGACAACAAAAGTTGGGGGGGTTTTCGCAAAGGTTTTCAAACGTTAGGGGCTAGAATGTAATTGGGTGAACTATTTTGCAAAGTAGGTCAAGATGACCTTCCCTTAGGTCCAAATTTTGGTATAAACCTAATTTGGACCTAAGGAATCCAATGGTGAAGTTTAATTTTAGGTTTTACCACGTTTGACTGGATATTTTGCGTAAAAACCAAATTTAGGTCAATTGATGAGCTAGGACCATAATTTAGGTCAAACTAGGTTCCAAAGGCCAATTTGAATGTTCTAAACCCTAGGAGATATTTTTCCATGATTTTTAGAGGGTTTATTTGATTTTTATCCTGACCGAAACCTTATTGAATTAAGCGGGTCTGTTTTAGGGTTACCAAATGTCATTTAATTCCTAGATTGCATATGAACCCATTTCTGATTGATTCAACCCACTTTTTATCTTATTTAGACCATTTGACCTATGCTCTGTATCTGAGAAATTCCGTTTGTGTACTGCAATGGTAAAATTACAGTTTTAACCTTTATTTCGTGTTTTCTTCTCAGAACACTTATTCCTCCAATTAAGCCATCTTCTAAGTCATGTAGGAGCTTTTATTCTCTTTATTAGGTCAAAATGAGTTAGTTATGGCTCATGATGAGCCTCTCATCAGCCTCCTAATTTCTTCATTGTCTTCATAATTAGGTCCCTTCACCATTATCGCGGAGGAAACCTACTCCGGTGACCTTTGACTGGAGATTTCTCCTTGATTGCTTGGAGAATCCCTTCCAAAATTGGAAGGGAGATTCTCTGAGAAATACTCTCCAATATGAATCCATCCATATGCTCTGAAGGTTTCCCAATCTCTCATGTGAACGCATGAGAGATTTGGGTCTCTAGAAAGCTCCCAAATCCGGCGACCTTCCAAGTTTGCGAAGCTTGCTTCCCAAGCTCTAACCGCCCCTTAGAACCCTTTATAAGGACCCTCAGGTCCTCTCGAATTTCCCATGCTCAAAATCAGCCATGAATCCCCACAATTCCTCTCTCTCTTTCACGGCTGAAGGCTCCTCGACGTCCAGCGATCCCCTCTGCCCTCCCTCATCGTCCATCCACAATACCAGTGGTGGATTCCTCTTCCTCGTCTCCGTCTATGTCTCGCCGTACCAGTAGACGTCCTTTCCTCCTTCATCCTCATCATCTCTACCTCATCGGAGCTGCCTTCATCTCCGGCATCGGCAACACCACAACCGACGCCATCTCTGTCTCACTTCGTCCATCAACCTCCTAGCTAAGTCCCCTATCCCCTCTACTTTATTTCTGCACTTACCCCACTTCAAATCAACCACCGACGATACTATACACCTTCATCCCTTCCATCTCCAGCCACCCCCTCTGGTAAGACCATCCCACTTCCACAGACCACCAAAACCCTCGCCTACCATCGCAAAACCTTTGCCATACCTCACTGATCATTTCCCCTCTCTTCATTGACTTCTCCACTCACTCACACACACCCTCGAACACACCCACTCACACGCACACAGTCTGACCAAGCCACACACTCACAGCCACTATCGCTCCACGCCACCACCCCCATCACATTTGCCGTGCTCCGACGATCGTCCCTGAGCGTTCTGACATGGCCGAGAGGCCGTTTCACTGATTTCAGGTGTTAACCTTATCCGCCATTGATGAGCAAGCTTCGAGCTTGCTTAAAGGTCTCCAGGTCTTGCTACGCCCAGGTTGAAGCCCTAGGTCACGCAAAAGTGCCTCGCGCACAAGTCCAGGCCCTCAATTGAAGATGCAAGCCTCGTGAGTCAAGGCAATTGAAGGAGACCCCTGTTGCAGACATGTGAAGGAGGACGGACGTGGATAGTCCCACTTCGGAAACTGTTGAAACTACGCACCTGCATAAATTGATTTTGTGACAGTAGCTGTTTGCCTCAAGTTCATGGGGTGAGGTCCCTCTCATTCACTCACCCTGCCTTGTCTGCGACACCTACTCGCGGACCTGGTCGACCCGATAACCTGCCTGACCTGCACTCCTCGCTCACCACTACACACTGGTGATCCTGGACCCAGGTACGCACCTGACCTGATAACTCGGATACCCTGTGGCTTTGGGAGAGTAGATCCTAAGAGAGAAAGAGAGGAGAGTTGCACGGGTAGGGGAGGGTTTTGTTGCAGGGACCTTTGGTTGACACTTAGCCAGATTCTAAAGGAAGGAAGAGTCAGAGAAGGAAGAAAAGAAGAAGAAGAGGAGGATCGCAGCTAAAGGCAGAAGAAGAAGAGGTGAAGGCCTGAGCTGAAGGGAAGGAGAAGGAGAGCTGAAGGCTCAGAGGAGAAAGGAAGAAGAAGAAGTGAAGGCCTGAGCAGAAGCTGAAGAAGAAGAGGAGGATCACAGAGTCAAAGAGGAAGCAGCTAAAGGCAGAAGAAGAATAGGAGAAGGCCTGAACTGAAGGGCCAGAGAAGAAGAAGAGACAAAGGCACAGAAGAGAAAGGAGAGAAAGAAGAAGCAAAGGCTTGAGAAAAAGAAGAAGAAGGAGAAAGAAGCTGCAGAAGAAAGGAAGAATCAGAGAAGGAAGAAAAGAAGAAGAAGAAGACAGATCTTAGCTCTCATTTCATACATATACATTGAGTTCCTTAGTTGATATTGTAGGAGTATTTGGTGATCTAAATCACCATTTTACTCCCATCTTTTTGCAGATTGCTACTGATATTATTGCAAATTCTTTTAGTTTGAATTGTGATCTTAATTTCTAAATCCCATATTGCTCCCTATGTTCGACCTCAAAACTTATTCGAGTAATAAAAATTGTATTTGTTTTCAAAGCGATTTCAACTATATTATAGCACCGTATTTTAAAACATCGATCTCGCACACTAAACGTTTTGGCACCGTTGCAGGGGAGCAACGAGCAATTTAGAACTCTTGATTGTAATTTCTGATATAGATTCTAACTTACTATATCTCTTTTGCTGTGATTGTTTCAGGGAGAAGATACATTGAAGAAAGTTCATCCACACATCAAACACGTCAGGGGTAGGTAAATTCTAATTACTCTCTCTCTTAAACCCCTGATTCTAAAAAGGTTAAAAAAGGAAAAAAAATCAATTAGGGGTACTTGCTTTCCATTCTTAGATAATTCATTAAGTTGCCTGATTTGATTTCAACAACAAAACCTGATTTGTGCACCCACTTAAGGTAACTAGGGCTATCACATTCTTGTTTGAGCCTTAGATACCACATTTGACAAACTAAACTGGACCAAAATCAGAGCCAATTAAGGATTCTAGTTTAGGGTTTTAGAGACACACTTGCTTAATCAAGAATTGATCTTTCCCAAACAAAGTGTGCCTAAGCCTTGATTGAACTGATCTATTCAAGCAAACCCTAAAATCAGGCTCTTAATCTCACTTGAATCCTAAAAGAGGGACCTAAAACTTCTCAAAGGACAAATAGGTGAAGTTGACTCACCTTGTTGAGTCAACCAATCTTCAAATTAGGTCACTCTTGCACTCAATACATCTTAAAAGTTCAAGTGAAATTCTAAGCACCCTTGCTCTTAATAAAACTGGTAGACTTAAGAGGTCAAGTCCCTATTCTGGTCTACCTGGAACATTAGTGACGAGGGAGGTCGAGTGGGGGAAACCCTGTAACTCGTGGGGGCACTCTACCGTGTAGGGGTCTTCGCGGGACTCTCCCTCTCTGGCTGTCTAGGTAATTCTTAGGTGGACGAATTTTTGACGAAGGGGTATCATCCGCCTCGAACCTCTATAGTCATCCAAAATTCTTGGGTGTCTTGATTGGGTCCATCACATTCTATTCTCATCCAGTCCATCGGTGCATGTTTGGTAGGAGGTCCTTAAGACCATCCTTGAGGCCTCCTTTAGTTATTCACTCCCGTCAAGGCAAGGCCTTGACTTCCGTGTTTGTGCCGCAACCCCATCACGTAGATATCTCTTCTAATTCATCTGAACCTAATTCTCCTTCATCCATCATCATGGCACAACCCGCAGAAGAAGAGAATAACCTCGAAAATCAACTTCAACCCCTTAATGATTTATTCCAAGCCTTGGTGAATCCACCGCAGCATCCTATGATGTGAGATCATTACAATCCTACTGCGGTGGGAATCGAACCTCGAGTCCAAATCTCAGATGGAGGTCCTGATACTGAACTCAAGCCCAACATGATTCATGCTATTCTGAAATTTCATGGACTCAATTCCGAGGATCCTTTCCAGCACATTAAACAGCTCAAGCATCTGGTCCAGACCTTCGGGTCAGATGTTCAGAATCGAAATATCCTTCTCATGAAAATGTTCTCCTTCTCTCTCATGAACAAAGTAGCTCACTGGTATCAGACTCAAATGCATCCAATCAACACATGGGTTGAACTACAATCCGAGTTTCTGAAAAAGTTCTTCCTAGTTGGTCGAACGAATGCTTTATGACACCAGATCACGCACTTCACACAGCAGCCTGGAGAACCACTTCATGAAGCATGGGATCGTTTCCTGGATCTCATGCAAAAGTGCCCCCATCATGAAGCTCCTAAATGGGAACAAGTCCAGTCTTTCTACTAGGGACTGTGTGAAGATATCTGATTATTTGTCAATGCAACTTGCGAAGGAAATATCATGGGTCAACACGAAGACACTGTGTGGGAGATTCTTGAGAATATGTGTGAGAACTCCATCAATAGAACTCCATCAATAGTGACTCCATCAGTAGTGCTAACCCAAACCCTAGGATAGTCATCCAAGATACCCTTATCCCAGATCAAGAACCTGGACCTATTCTAGAGGAACCATCCAAGGTTCCATTTCCCAAGGCCTTGACCAAGGGAAAGAGGACAACCAAACCCGTGGCACTTGAAGTGGACTTGGTCAAGCTTTTTGAACAGGTCCATATAAACATCCCCTTGATTGATGCAATCCGCCATGTACCGGCTTACGCACGATTTCTGAAAGACGTGTGTACACCTAAGCGTAAGCCGCGAACCAAAAGTGGGAGCCCAATCATATTGTCGAAGCAAGCCAACTCCATCATTTTGAGTAAGCTCCCACCTAAGGCAAAAGACCCAGGTACTCCCCTGATTTCCTATATAATTGGTGATATCCAATTTGATAGAGCTTTATTGGATCTAGGAGCCTCCATAAACCTAATACCTACATCCCTACTTGACCATCTTGAGGAATCTGAGCTAAAACCAATAGAGGTAACACTACAGTTGGCAGATCGATCTATTAAATCACCTAAAGGAGTTCTTGAGGATGTCATTGTTAGGGTTTGAGATTTCTATTTCCCGGTGGATTTCGTAGTCTTGGATATTAATGCTCTAGAAAATCCAAGAAACACACCAATCATACTAGGGAGACCCTTTCTGGCCACTGCTAGGGCCAACATTAATTGTGAGGAGGGCCAAATTGAACGAAAATTTGGGAACCAAACACTAAAGATCGACATCTTTAAGGCCCAACAAAGGATTAATTGCAGAGTTATAGAACAAATATGTGATATCCAGGCTGTGGTTGACGATCAGTATATCGAGGAAAACCTGACTACTTCTGATCAACCACAAGAGGATCAAAACCTGTAATTAGAGGAGTACAAACTCAACCTAGAGACGCCCATAGCTCCTTCCCTTACTCCTGACACTCACCCTGAACCACCCCCTACTGTTGATAACCCTGTTTTGGAACTAAAACCCCTTCCTGATCATCTAAAGTACATCTTTTTGGGTTCCAATCAGACGTTTCTTGTGATTATCAACTCTAGACTCACACCTGATCAGGAATCCCATCTGATTTTTGTTCTCCAACAACATCGAAGAGCCATTGGATGGACTCTCGATGATTTAACTGGCATTAGCCCCTCTTACTGCACACTCTGCATCTATACTGAAGAGGGCACATGACCTTC
This sequence comes from Thalassia testudinum, assembly GCA_037157565.1. Classification (NCBI taxonomy): domain Eukaryota; kingdom Viridiplantae; phylum Streptophyta; class Magnoliopsida; order Alismatales; family Hydrocharitaceae; genus Thalassia; species Thalassia testudinum. Next base: position 41,484,069 of record JAZHRO010000009.1, on the reverse strand, counting down.
CCATGAAATGCAGAGATGTCTAAATCCTAATCTGCAAGAGGTTGTGAAAAAGGAGATCATTAAGTGGTTAGATGCTGGGATCATCTACCCGATCTCTGACAGTCGGTGGGTGAGTCTAATCCAGGTTGCGCCTAAAAAGGCAGAACTCACCGTGATTACGACTGAGACCGGAGAAATCATACTGACCCATGTAGCAATTTTGTGGAGAGTCTGCATTGATTACAGAAGACTCAATACCTCCACAAAGAAGGATCATTTCCCACTATCATTTATTGATCAGATCCTTGAAAAACTAGTAGGAAATAGATTCTTCTGCTTTTGGATGGGTACTTCGGTTACAACCAGGTGACAATCCATCCTGAGGACCAAGAGAAGACCACTTTTACCTACCCCTTCGGGATGTACGCATTCCGAAGGATGCCTTTCGGTCTCTGCAATGCACCCGCTACTTTTCAACGGTGCATGCTTGCCATATTCTCAAATATGATAGGTGATTATTTGGAAGTCTTCATGGATGACTTCTCAGTTTTTGGCGAATCATCTGAAGATTGCCTCCTGCACTTGGTCCAGATTCTCAGGTGGTGCATTGACATGAATTTGGTTCTTTCCTGAAAAGAGCCACTTCATGGTTCTTGAGGGAATTGTCCTGGGACATCTCATCTCCGAAAAAGGCATCCAGGTTGATCAAGCCAAGGTAAATCTGATTTCCAATCTCCCTATGCCTAGCTTGGTCAAAGACATCCGATCTTTCCTGGGGCACGTCGATTTTTACCGTCAATTCATTCCAGACTTCTCGAAGATAGTGCGCCCCCTGACTACTCTGCTATCTAAGGATGTCCTTTTTGAAATCTCCAAGGAGTGCACTCAAGCATTTGAGATCCTACGTGATTGAGTTACCCAAGCTATGATCCTACAGTCCCTTGATTGGTTTCAACCCTTTGAGATCATGTGCGATGCATTTGATTTCACTGTAGGTGCCGTACTTGGGCAGAAAATTGACGGGAAACCCGTGGTCATCTACTACGCTAGCAAGACACTTGATGAGGCTTAGCGTAACTACACAGTTACTGAGAAAAAGCTGCTAGTCGTAGTATTTGCCTTGGCAAAGTTCAGATTGTATCTTCTGGGTTCCCGTGTTATCATTTACTCTGATCACATAGCTGTGAGGCATCTCCTTGCGAAGAAGGATGCGAAACCTAGACTAATTCGCTGGATCTTGCTATTGCAAGAATTTGACCTCGAGATTCATGACAAGGCGAGAAAATAGAACGTGGTAGCTGATCACTTGTCCCACCTTCCTTCTAACATTATTGACCCTTCCGGACCCATTATGGAACATTTTCCTGATGAGCACCTCCTAACTATCAGTACGGGACTTCCATGGTTTGCTGATCTAGTAAACTATCTGGCATCACATCAGATCTCGTCCGATTGGCCGAAGGCCAAGAAGGACAAATTACTTTTCGATGCCAAGTACTATTTTTGGGAAGACTCATATCTCTTCCACATCGGTGCTAATCAAATCATCCGACGATGTGTCCCGGAAGCGAAAATTTAGGACATCTTGTCCTTCTGCCATGACCAAGCATGCGGTAGACACTTCTCTGATCATAAAACCGCAGCAAAAGTCCTCCAGGGCAGCTTCTATTGGCGCACAATTTTCAAAGACGCATACAATCACTGTAAGGCATGCACTCGTTGTCAAACCTTAGGCAATATGAGCCACCGTGATATGATGCCCTTATAGCCAATTCTCATATGCAAAATCTTCGATATCTGGGAAATTGATTTTATGGGACCCTTTCCTGTTTCGGATGGCTTCAAGTACATTCTGCTCACTGTTGACCACGTGTCCAAATGGATCGAAGCCATTCTGACCTGAACCAACGATCATAAGTTAGTAATCAAATTTATTTATCATAACATCTTTTCTCGGTTCAGGATTCCACATGCTATAATCTCTTATGGAGGGACCCATTTCACAAATGCTCAGTTCAAATCACTGATGACCAAATATGGGGTGTCACACCGAATCTCTACTCCTTATCACCCCCAAACCAACGGTCTAGCTGAGCTATTGAATCATGAGATCAAGAAAATCCTCCAGGTTACTGTTCGACCTAACAGGAAGTCATCCCAACTTCCGGAAACTTTGTGGGCTTATAGGACCGCCCACAAAACCCATTTAGGTATGTCTCCCTTTAGATTAGTGTACGGGAAGGCATGTCACCTCCCCATCGAATTGGAGCACAAAGCTTATTGGGTAGTACGGAATTGCAATCTAGATCTTTCTAAGGCAGGAACCCACAGAAAGCTTCAAATGAGCGAGATCAATGAATTACGCCACAACGTGTAAGAGAACTCGTGAATTTACAAAGAGCAGGTTAAGGCCTTTCATGACAAGCACGTATCTGGAAAGATCTTTTTCCCTGGTCAGAAAGTCTTACTCTTTGATGCCAAACTCAAGCTATTCCCAGGAAAACTCAAATCAAAATGGATCGGACCTTACCTTGTCTAACAAATCTTTGGAAATGAAGCCATCGAAATCAGTCAACTCAGCCACGATTTAGAACCTTTTGTCATGAACGGTTAGAGACTCAAATCATTCATTGAACTTACCAATATAAACTTGGCTGAGACATCTTTTACCCTCCATTCTCCCTGAGCTCAATGCGTCCAGCCGATGGTGTAAAACTCAGCGCTTAACGGGAGTCAACCCGTCATTTTGAAAAACCTGAAACCTTTCTTGACACATCCTATGCTGAACTCATATTGCACTTTAGGGTTCAACCATTAGAACAGCCGACTCCACCTCTAGCACACGTACCCGAGCTTGAAATCATCCGCAACAGTCATCCCGACCCATTTACCGGCCCAACACCTATTCTAATGAATGATCTAAGCTGAACTCGAACCCACCTAATTTACAATGAAGACATTGCAAATCGTAGGCATTGGGAGTATTAAAGTGCAAAATGCCATGAAAATCACTTGACAAAAAGGGTTTCATTAAAAAAATCACATATTCCAAAAATACCAAAAAAAATAAAATTAAATTCTTGAAAAAGAATAAAAAAATGAGAGGAGAGGAAATTTTGATGGCATATCAAATTTTGAGGAGAAAAAGGAGAAAAGTTAGAAATGTCAAAAAGGAGCACAATTTGAAAAGAAAAAGAAATAGTCATTAATAAGAAATTAAGGAATATACTTAGTTCTAGACCATATCAAGAGAAAGAAAATGAAAGGAATAAAGTGCTAATGAAATAGAAAAGAGATTAGTAGGAACACTGATTTTAGGCCTTTTGGGCTATAATCGTAGGCTTAAAAATTCAAGTACCCGTTAAGATCTGGATAGTCCTCAAGAGGTTGGGAAAAATGAGAAGCTTAAGTATTAGGTCTAAGGCTTAAGAATTATTCGGCTTCGTTAACTGACCTCTGGTTTGCGGGACTTGGTAACCTAAGCACCCCAATCCACACACAATCTGGTTCAATGCGCCTAAGTATCAAAATCACGCAAATGCGTTTAACTTGTTCTGAAAAAGTCACCTAGATTGGGAGTGGCTGATCAACACAAGTTGATTTGGACGAGTTCCCGGCGAGGAAAGGCAGGAAATTCCCCTCGAAGATGCACAATAACATATCGTCTCTTCAGTGCTTGTCTCCTAGGATATCTACATATCCTACCAGGGGCATGTAAGCACCCTTTGCTGGTTCAGATGCCATGGGCGGCATTATCTCAAAATGTCGATTGCCAAGGTCTAGGTTTAGCTACAGAATGCCATGGGTGGGATTATCTCAAAATCTCGAAAGCCAGGATTCTGGGGGTTGCCAAGGGCGGTGTTATCTTGAAGCATCGATTACCAGGGACCCTGCGAGGATTGATGATGGGGACTAGGAATCCGATACAGACCGTGTTGTAAAGCCAATTTGAAGTTAGAAATAAAAAGAAAAGATAGAGAAAACTCTCTAAAGAAAAATTCCTTTGTCTCTCTCTGATAGAAACACACTGCAAACTAAACCGAGGCTAAAACATGTTACAAGCACGGGTGTTTTAACTGCGGAGTTCAAACGAACCTTAGATTAGTTATTGTGGGCCTTAGAAACCTTCGCGGTAGACTAAGGCTAGAGTTGGTTAGGTTCGAATCTTGGTTAGTACTTGAGTACCTCTGGGCCTACTATCGGCATTCTGACCTAATCTACAAAAGAAAGCACACATCAAAGATTTTAAGCATCAAAAGATTTTATGGTCTAGAATCAAAGTTAATACCTTGAAATTTTACTAAGGGACTAGCAAAAGCTAGGTATGGGGGTATGATGTAAACACCATCATAAGCCCTAACTAGCTCTTTTTGATCCAATTAAGTCAGTAAATGCTCCTACATAACCAACTGAAGGTCATAATTCATTGCATAACCATTCTGAGAGAAAAACAAGCAACTAGGGTTAAAACTGTAATTTTACCAGCTTATCATGAATGCAGTACAACTACGGGTTTTCTCAAGGGCTGAATAAAGGTCAATTGGTCTTAATAAGATAATAAGTGGGTTAAATTAGAAAGAAAAGGGTTTGTGTATGTCTTGAGAATTAAATGACTTTTTTTTTTTTGAAAAAGAAAGGAATGCTATCGAGTCACCGATAGCAGACCAGGAGAGCTTTTATTAATAAAAAAAGAAACAATTACATATTCGAACCCCATTGCTGTATGAGACTCCAGCAACACTTTACTATCTTATCCACACTCACTGGGGTCTCCTGAAAAACACACTCATTCCTAGCCCTCCATACAGACCATAACACAGCCACCATAGGTAAACATGGCTTATTCCCATCCACAAGATAACACCACAAATTCTCCCATGTGGGAAGGGAATCATTACAGACTCTCCTCCAGATATAATCAGTGATCACACACGAAGAAAAAATAAGAGTGCTAGAATCATTATGCATCCCACATAGGTGGCAAAACTGAGTGGGAGTTCCCATTCTCCTGTGCCTCAGATCTCCAGTAATCAGATCGTCCCTTCTACAGAGCCACAAAAAAATTTGTACCTTCAGTGGTACTTTTAACTTCTGTAACTTTTTCCCCACCTCATCAAGTTTCGCCATCTTGGAAGAATTAATCAACTTGTCATAAGCAGCTGCAGAAGAAAACTTACCCTCCCATTTGTAAGTGTCATATTCATGAGGCATGGGTTTGAAGGCAGTAAGTTCTTGCATGAGACGCTCATTCTCTACTTGTGTTCTTGTTTCATGATTATTCCACATAGCATTATTAATCGACCACTGCTCAGACTCCACATCCCAATAATCAGACACCACAACATTTTTATCTGAAGCTACTGCATAAGCAACGGGGAACCTGTCTTTAATCACCCCCCTAGGTACCCAATTCTCCAACCAGAATTTAAAGCTTTTCCCATCACCTAATACGGATTTGAACAAACTCCAGTTATCCCTCAGGGCACGCGCCACCGAAGACCAAAAAGGAGATGGTTTATGGGGGTTTAGACGATTCTTCTCATCATTGGTAGCCCCATAACTATCCTGAATTATTTCTGTCCACATTTTTTTCCCCCCTGCAGCAATCGAATAGCCCACTTCAACAGCAAAGCATCATTAAATTCCTTGAGGGATCTAACACCCATTCCACCACTCTTTTTTGGCTTGCAGATTGAATCTCATTTCAAAGGTTGAAGAAAAGCCCCTTGGTGAGAGGCCCCTTTCCAGAAGAATCTTTTGCGCATCACATCAAGTTTTTTTCCAAATTGACTTCGGGGCTTTAAGAACAGAGAAAAAGAAGACTGGAATAGATGTAATGACAGAATTCAGTAATATATACCTCGCCCCTTTTGATAGGTATCTACTACTCCAACCCTCCAATTTCGTAACCACCTTTTCATAAAGGAAGGACGAATCTGCTTTCCTCATTTTAGTGCATTTTAGAGGCAAACCCAGATATCTGATGGGCAGTGAGACCACAGGTGCACCCAAAGTGGTAGAGATGTCATTTTGGATCATTCCATTCATCCCAAAACAGACCAGGGAGGACTTATTTCCATTAAGTCTGAGACCCGAAATCTCACCAAAAATCTTAACCATATGAAAAAGCGCTTGCACTTCCCTCTTCCCCCCTTCCACAAAAAAATAATGTCGTCTGCATATTGGAGGATGGGGGCTAAAGCCCTGTTATTAGACATTGAGTATCCCCTTATAAATCCATCCGCTACCAGTTTGCATGCATATCTTGCCAATGTATCCACTACTAAATTAAAAATCAGAGGGGCAAGTGGACATCCTTGCCTAACTCCACATTGGGGCTGAATCCAAGTTCGGCATGGTTTCCCATTTATCAACGGGGAAAAGGAGGCTATCGTGATGCATCTCTTCACCCACTGTATCAATTGAGGTGGAAATTTCCTTCTTTTAAGGATTTCCCACAGAAAGGACCAGGAGACTGAATCATAAGCCTTGGAAAAATCTACTTTCCATAGAAAAGCCTTGGTCTTTCTCCTGTGTCATCCCATTACCATCTCCTGTTACATAATGAAGGACTCCTGTAATGATCTCCCGGGAAGAAAGGCAGATTGGACCAGCATTATCAAGTCCTTCAAAACCTCCTGCAATCTGTTGGCTATAATCTTACTAATAATAAGGTAAATAGAATTAGATAGTGCAATGGGTCTGTAATCAGAAAACTTCTCCGCGCTTGATTTTTTAGGAAGTAGGAACAAATAGGATTTATTCAACCTCTCAAAGCCAGAGTTGCCCAGTTCAAATTCATGAATAACCTTCAATACATCCACTTTAACAACACTCCACAGTTCTCTATAAAAGAAAACCTGAATCCCATCCGAACCAGGGGCCCCTTCATTGTTTAAATCTTTAATTGCTTTTAATACTTCTTGTTCAGATATAGGAGTAACTAACATGTCTCTCTGATCACAACTGACACTAGGGAAGTCCACCGATGCCATTCTCCAAGAGCCCCTTGGTGCAGCCTTGGTCAATTCTTTAAACTAGTTACCTGCTTCAATTCTGATTTCATTAGCAGAAGTGACAGTTCTCTCTTCTACTTTAACTGATAAGATAAGATTGAATCTCCTCCTAGCATTGGCTGTGAGGTGAACAAATTTCGTGTTTGCATCACCCTCTTTGAGCCATAACTGTCTAGATCTTTCACGCCAATCCATTTCTCTTTTCAGGTCCTCCTCCACTACAGATTGCATCTGCTGTCTTTGCTGCTGCTCCTGGGGGTTCAAAGACTGCCTGCACTCCTTCAGATCCAACTCTCTGATCACTGCCAGAGCCTCCCTCCTCTTCTGTTCTTTGATCAATGCCACTGCCTGTCCATACTCTTTCAGCATGTTATGCAGGCCTGTCAGCTTTGTAGCCAGCTGTTGTGTGGCAAACCCTTGCACTGCCTTGTTTTGTCACCACTAAGACCATTTGCATAAACCCCTCCTCCCTAAACCAAGATCTCTTGAGTTTAAAATAGGATCCAATAGCAGAATTCGTCCCACTGTCCCATACAATTGGAGTGTGATAAGTGAAAGGCCTATTAAGGCTCATAATTGCTGATAACTGATGCCTCTCCAACAGGCTAGGACTGCCAAAAAACTTGTCCAACTTAGAAGTCTGTCCACTACCATTTCTCCAAGTGAACTCCACTCGACTAATAGGGTATTCTGTCACTCCCAGATTCTGCATAGCCAGTTGAAAGCCTACCATTGAACTGTCCAACCTCCCACTAGGATTGTCATCACTCGAGAGATGACAATTAAAGTCACCCCCTAACAGCCAAGGGACCTCCTGCACTCTTTGATGCATTGCAGAGAGTTCCTCCCAAAGACCAGACCTGTCTGCAGCCACACAAGGGCCATAAACGCATGACACAAACCATTCCATATCTCCTTGGGGAGATTGGCATCTGCAAGTAAGCATGTGCCTATCACGAATGACTTCAATAACCAAAAGGCAAGACTTTCTCCACCAAAAAGCCATTCCACCAGAAGCATATAGGGGGATCTACCCACACCTCTTTTCTGATTGGATCTGCTACCATATTTCAGATCAGCAGAAACTGAGAACCGCACCTGGTTCACCTCTTTAAGAGCTCTGCTGCCATTTCTGAGTACCAGTTCCATTCCTGTCAAACCCTCCTCTTTGTTGCTAAGGGCCTCTGATTCTATCTCAGAATTATTAGCAACCTCCATATAACCATCCTCTTTAACTACCAAAGCTTGGCTGCAACCTCCTACTGCATTAACCTCTTCCATTAGGTCCTTCCTCTTTTTGGACTCAGGAGCATCATCTGGTGAAGTGCTGTCGACCCTGTCATCCTGTTTCCTCACCTTATTGTTGGCTCCAGACGTCTTAACCTGCCCTTGTTCAAACTGCCCAGGCACCTGTCCAACCACTGTTAGACGAATGAGCCATGAGGAACCCCCACATCTGATCATGACCATGTCAGGAATCGAGCCAGCATTGAAGACGTCGGCCTCAATTCTAAGAGATCAGATGTCCCCTTCTCCAATCAAGACTTCGGACCCTTCACTGATGGAAGCAAATCCTACGACCATCTTAGTAACAACTCCCTTAGATCTCATATGCAATGGCAGTCCACTAATCTCAAGAAGAACCCTCCTAGAACCCACTCTTTGAGGAGGTCGATCACGGAGAGCCCCATCAAAGGGGGACACCATCCTCCAGATCACAATAATCTCTTTGAACGAGCTCGAACGAAATCTCAGTCGCTCAACATCCATCATGCCCAAACCATATAATAGAAAACGAGATTGGGATAGCATAGCCACCTTCCAGCCCATAGACAAAAGGTTTAGGGAACATACCAGATCTTGAAGCCTATCTATTGATGGTTTGCCTGCCATAATCTCACCAATCAGAGTGCCCCTCAGCATGATCTCTGCAGAAGAGATCTCTTCAGATATCGGAATCTCCACTTCAATTGAATGCCTGCCAAACGCCGACGGCTGTTGCAGTCGGGCCTCTTTCTTCACCACCTAGCTAGGGCGTGAGAAAGCCATCTTTGTATGCAGCGACTTCCTCCTAGGGCAAGAATCGCGTCTGTGCCCTTCAGCCCTGCATGCCAAGCAAATCAAAGGGTTTCTGCAGATCGCTGCCAAGTGCCCCCTTTTTCGACATTTGAAACACAGGATGTCGCCGTTCATTCTCCTCCAGAGACTTCTTGGATAGTTTTCAGTCATCCTACCAGCCCTCTCCTGCCAGGCCTGCTCCCCTCTCCAATTCCTCGACCTCCACATCTTCCACTCATCCCCTTCTTCTGCCCTAGATGCCTCTGCAACACCGTCTCCCACCGCCCGACGCCGACCGCCCTCTCTTCCTCTCTCTCATCTCTCCCCCTCTCTCTCGAAGGAATTTTTCACATCTTCTATAACTCAGAATTAAATGACTTTTGAAACCTTAAAAATAGACTCACTTAATTAACCAAGGTTCTGGTCAGGATAAAATTCACTTAAACCTTCTAAAAATCATAGAAAAATATTATCTAGGGTTTAGTACCTTTAATTTGGCTATTAGAACCCATCTTGACCTAAAATAAAGTCTCAGACAAATATTTACCCTAATTTAGGTTTTTTCACAAATTACCTAGTCAAATGTGGTCAAAATCAAAATCCAACTTCACCATTTTATTCCTTAGGTACAAATTAGGTTTGTACCAAAATTTGGACCCAAGATAAGCTTGCCTTAACCTAGTTTGCAAAATGGTCCTATTTGATTACATTTATACCCCTAACTTTCAAAAACCCTTGCATACAGCCTCCTAACTTCTTCATCATCTTCACAATTAGGTCCCTCTACCATTATTGCAGAGGAAACCTACTCCGACAACCTTTGACAAGAGATTTCTCCTTGATTGCTTGGAGAATCCCTTCTAAAATTGGAAGGGAGATTCTCTGAGAAATCCTCTCCAATATGAACCCATCCATATGCTCTGAATGTTTCCTAATCTCTCATTCGAATGCATGAGAGATTTGGGTATCTAAAAAGCTCCCAAATCCGACGACCTTCCAAGCTTGCGAAGATTGCTTCCCAAGCTCTAACTGCCCCTTAGAACCCTTTATAAGGACCCTCAGATCCTCCCGAATTTCCCACGCTCGAAATCAAGCATGAATCCCCACAATTCCTTTCTTTCACAGTCGAAGGCTCCTTGACGTCCGACGATCCTCTCTGCCCTCCCTCATCGTCCATCCACAATACCAATGGTGGATTCCTCTTCCTCGTCTCTATCCGCGTCTCGCCGTACCAGCAGATGTCTTTTCCTCCTTCATCCTCACCGTCTCTACCTCATCGGAGCCGCCTTCGTCTCCTCCATCGGCAACACCACAACCGATGCCATCTCTGTCCCACTTCGTCCATCAACCTCCTAGCTAAGTCCCCTATCCCCTCTACTTTATTTTTGCACTAACCCCACTTCAAATCGACCATCGACGATACTATACACCTTCATCCCTTCCATCTCTGGCCACCCCCTTCGGCGAGACCATCCCACTTCCACAGAACACCAAAACCCTCTCCTACCATCGCAAAACCTTCGCCACACCTCACTGATCATTTCCCCTCTCTTCATTCACTTCTCCACTCACTCACACGCACCCTTGAACACACCCACTTACATGCACACAGTTTGACCTAGCCACGCACTCACCGCCACTGTTGCTCCATGCCACCACCCCCATCACGTTCGCCATGCTTCAGCGATTGTCCCTAACCGTTCTAACGTGGTTGAGAGGCTATTTCACTGATGTCAGGTGTTAACCTTATCCGCCATTGATGAGCAAGCTTCGACTTTCTTGAAGGTCACTCCAAGTCTTGCTACGCCTAGGTTGAAGCCCAAGATCGCACGGAAGTGACTCGCGCACAAGTCTAGGCCCTCAATTGAAGATGCAAGCCTTGTGAGTCAAGGTAATTGAAGGAGACCCCCGCTGCAAACACGCGAAGGAGGAGGGGCATGGATAGTCCCACATCGGAAACTGTTGAAGCCGCACACCTACATAAATTGATTTTGTGACAATAGCTATTCACTTCAAGTTTACGGGGTGAGGTCCCTCTCACCCGCTCACCCGGCCTCATCTATGACACCTACCTGTAGACCTGGTCAACCTGATAACCCACCTGATCTGCACTCCTTGCTCACCACTGCACGCCAGTGAGCCTGGACTTGGGTACACGACTGACCCGATAACCCGGATACCCTGTGGCTTTGGGAGAGCAGATCCTAAGAGAGAAAGAAAGGAGAGTTACGCGAGTAGGGGGAGGGTTTTGCTGCAGGGACCTTCAGTTGACACTTAGCCGGATTCTAAAGGAAGAGTTAGAGAAGGAAGAAAAGAAGAAGAAGAGGAGGATCACAGCTAAAGGCAGAAGAAGAAGAGGTGAAGGCTTGAACTGAAGGGTCAGAGAAGGAGAGCTGAAGGCTCAGAGGAGAAAGGAAGAAGTGAAGGCCTGAGTAGAAGCTGAAGAAGAAGAGGAGGATTGCAGAGTCAAAGAGGAAGCAGCTAAAGGGAGAAGAAGAAGAGGAGAAGGCCTGAACTGAAGGGCCAGAGAAGAAGAAGAGCCAAAGGCACAGAAGAGAAAGGAGAGAAAGAAGTAAAGGCTTGAGGAAAAGAAGAAAGAGAAAGAAGCTTGGTGATCGCCGTTTTTTTGTCGCGTGTTCAAAAATATGGTCGTTGTAGTATACTGCGAAAAACGATTATCAATTTTATTTATTTAATACTCGAAATTTGAAAACATTCCGAGGTCGAACTTAGGGAGCAAATTCGGTCTTTAGAAACAAAAGATCACAATTCTCAATAATGTAGTGTTTACAAAAATCTAGAGAGAAAAAAGGAAATAGAAATTTTCTCCTTTCTTTCTTCTCTTCTCTCTTTCTTTCTTTGCTCTCTCTCTTTTCTTCTCTATCTTCAGACATCTAATTCTGTGAATCAAACGCCTTAAGTGGCGTTTGCTGTAGTGCCAGTGTCTTCTTTCTCTTCTTCTCCTTGGTTCTCTGCCGCACTTCTTCTTCTTCTTTCTTTCTCTACGGTTGCTCCTTCCTTTAGCTGCTTTTCCCCTTCCTTCTTCTTTGGCCAAGTCCTTCTCTTTTGCTGAGTTTCCTTGGCTTCTTCTTCTCTTCTTCTGCTTTTGCTCTTTCCTTTGCCTTCTTCTTCATCTTCAGCTCCTTCTGCCTTCTGTGCTGCGCCTCTTCTTCTTCTCTTCCTCTTCTTCCTCGACCTTCTTCTTTTTCTTGCGCGGCCAAGTCTTCAACTGCTTCCTCTTCTTCCTTCAGCTGGCCTCTTCTTCTCTTCCTCTTCTTCCTCGGCCTTCTTCTTTTTCTTACGCGGCCAAGTCTTCAGCTGCTTCCTCTTCTTCCTTTAGTTGGCCTCTTCTCCTTCTCTTCCTCTTCCCCGCAACTGCTTCCTCTTCTTCCTTCTTCCCTGCACGGGCACGGTTAGGCAAAACCTACCCCTACCCTCACCGCGTCTCTCTCTCTCTCTCTATTTCTCTCTCAGGACACAGCTCTCCCAGAACCAGCCGAGTTATCAGGTCGGGTATACGCGCCCAGGACCAGGCCCACTGGCGTGCGGTGGTAGGCGAGGTATGCACGGGTAGTCGGGTCAAGACTAGGTCCGCGGGGCGTGGTCACGGATGAGGCCAGGTGGTGGGCGAGGGGACCTCACCCCGTGTTCGGAGGCGAACAACCTAACTCACAAATTCAATTTATTTACCTGCACCCGCTCAAAAACGCACGAGGTGGGACTAAATGTCCCACCTTCCTGTCGTGCGCCTAGCAGTAGATGGGGTGTCCAATTGCAGCTACAGCTATGGCCCCCGATGCCAATTGAAGGCTTGGTTGAGTGCGCGAGGGGAGTCTGCGCGACCTGGGCTCGTGACCTGGGGCTGGTGAGGTCTGAAGCAGCTTGCAAGCTTGCTCCAAGCTCTGCGTCAATGGCGGAGGTGGCTCTGGACCTGCAAACACGAACACGGCCTTGTGGCCCCGTCAGAACATTCAGTAGGCTTCACCAGAGCATGACGAAGGTGGCCCGGTGATTGGAATGGCGTGAGGGCGCCTGTGCGTGTGTGCCTAGGGTACACTGTGTGCGTGCAGGTGGGTGTGTTCGGGGGGAGGTTCCAATGGTTGGCACGGTGTGTGGAGTGAAGGGAAATGGTCAGTGAGGTGAGGCGGTGCTTAGGGACCGGTCGACGAGGGGTGAAACGGCCTGTGGAGGTGGAGTGGCCTCGCTGGAGTTGGTGGTCGGAGGTGAAAACGATGGTGATGGAAGTGGCAGTCGAGGGGTCGAAAGTACAAACTAGGAGAGGGGAAATGAAGAGGGGAGTGAGAGAAACTTATCTAACAGGTTTGGAGCAAAAGGGGGAGGCGGATGGCGAGTGGCGGGTGCTTGCCGTTGCCGGAGACGAAGGTGCCCAGGGGAAGAAGACAGTGACGACAAAGGGGGTCGGAGGGCGTGTGCTGGTGCGGCACGGCGAAGGACGGTGGAGCTGGCTCTACCACTGGTATGGTGGTAGAGCGACAAGAGTGGGAGGAAGAGTCGCCGGAAGCTCTGGGCAGCTGACCGAAGTTCGGAGGAGACGAATTGGAGGGAGATCTTTGGCCAATTTAAGCTTGGAGGAAGCGGCATGGTCTACCCTTCCTTAAATAGGCATAGGCAGGGTGGGAAGCGCACGAGGGCAGCGAGGAAGCCATGCCGAAGGTAAGGCCGGTCGAAGACCCATACCTCTCGTGCGTTCGCACGAGAGGTATGGTGGGTTTCAGGGCATGGGGAGCAGCCTATGCGATAGGGGGCTCCGCAGGGAGCTCTCCTTTCAAATTTAGGGGTGGCTCCCCATGCAGATGAGGCGTAAACCTCCGCGCGAAGTCTCCGGAAGCATGGCCCCTGCTACAAATGACAGAGGGATCGAAATGAAGAAAAAGATGAGAAAGCTGAGGGGGTAATTGCAAGGGTTTCAAAAAATTAAGGGTCAGAAAGTAATTTTGAGGATCAATTTGTAAAGTGGGCCAAGACGACCTTCCCTTAGGTCCAAATTTTGGTATAAACCTAATTTTGACCTAAGAAATCTAATGGAGAAATTGGATTTTAGGTTTGACCACGTTTGATTGGACATTTTGCACAAAAATCCAAATTAAGTCAAATATTGGATATGGACCCCAATCTAGGTCAAAACAGGTTCCAAAGGTCAAATTGAAGGTTCTAAACCTTAGGAGATATTTTTCCATGAATTTTTTAGGTTTAGTTGATTTTTATCTTACCTGAAACCTTGTGAATTAAAGTGGGTTTATTTTAGGGTTACAGAATGTCATTTAATTCCTAGATTTCACCATAATCCCTTTCTAACCAAATCATCCCAATTTTTCTCTTATTAAGTCTACTTGACCTATGCCTAGACTCTTATAAATCCTGTTGATGCACTGTAATGGTAAAATTGTACTTTTACCCCTTGTTTCATGTTCTCTTCTCAGATTAGTTATTCCTTGGATTAGGCCTTCCTTTAGGTTATGTAGGAGCCTTTGTTCACTTTATTAGGTCAAGTGCTAGTTAGGGTTCATGATGAGGTTCTCATCATACCCCCATGCCTAGCTTTTGCTAGTCCCTTTACAAAATTTTAAGGTTTTAACCTCTGTTCTAGACTATGAGTTCCTTTCACCAATTTTGATAAGTGCTTTTCTTCTCTTTTCTCTTTGATTAGGTCAAAATGCCGACAATGGGCCTAAAGATACTTTAGTACCAATCAAGATCCAGACCTATCTAGCTTTAGCCTCAGTCCTTAGCGAAGGCTTTTGAGGCCGTAGGAATTACCCTAAGGTTTATTGGACTCCATGGTTAAAGCACCTATGCTTGAGACATAATTTTAGTTTTTGTTCAGTTTGCAGTGCATTTTTGGAAGGGAGAGACAGAGGGTTTATTTGTTTGGTGAGTTTTCTCTCTTTTTTCTTTTTATTTCTAGCTTCGGAGTGGCTTCTCAACATGGTCTGTATCGGATTCCTCGTCCCCATCATCAATCCTCAAAGGTCCCTGGCAATCGATGATTCGTGATAGCATCTCCCAAGGTAACCCCCAGAACCTTGATTTTCGAGATTTCGAGATAATCTCGCCCATGGCATTCCGTGGCTGAATCCAGACCCTAGCGATTGACATTTCGTGAAAATGCCATCCATGGTATCTGAACTGGCAGAGTGCTTACATGCCCCCAGTAGGATATGTAAATATCCTAAGAGACAAGTACCGAGGAGACGGTATGTTGTTATGCGTCTTCGAGGGGAATTTCCCACCTCTCCGCATCGGGAACTCGTCCAAATCAACTTGTGTTGATCGGCCGCTCCTAATCTAGTTAACATTTTCAGAATATTAAAATACTTCTGCGTGATTTTAATAGTTATGCGCACTGAACCAGACTGTGTGTGAATTAGGGTGCTTAGGTTACCGAGTCCCGCAAACCGAAGGTCAATTAATGAGGCCGAATACTCCCTAAGCCATAGACCTAATACTTAAGCTTTGCATTTTCCTCAACCTCTTGAGGAATATCCAGATCTTAACGGGTACTAAGAGTCTGGTCAAAAAGACCTAAGGTCAGCGTTCCTACTAATCTCTTTGTGTCCCTTTAGCACTTTTTTTCTTTACTTTTCTTAATGTGGTCCAGAACTTTGGTTAATCCCTTAATTTTTTACTAATGACTATCTTCTTTTTCATTTTGTGCTCCTTTTTAGAATTTTGCTCTTTTTCTCCTCCTGTTTTATATAGCCAAAAAATTTTCTTCCCTCCAGGTTTTTTTTATTCTTTTTCAAAAAATTTTTTAAACTTTTATGGTGTTTTTGGCATATGTGATTTTTTTGTTGAAACCTTTTCTTGTTATGAGTCTTCATATATTTTGAACTTTCATATCCCCCCATGCCTAAGATTTGCAATGTCCCCATTGTAAATTAGGTGGGTTTTTATTCAGCTTAGTTCATTCATTAGGTCAGGTGTTGGGTGAGTGGATGGGTCAAGGTGACTGTTGCGAACGATTTCTAGTCTCGAGTATGGTTACCTAAGGTGGAGTCAGCTGTCCAAAAGGATGAACCCTAAAGTGCAAAGAAATGTCAGAAAAGGTTTTGAGTTTTTGAAAGAATGACGGGTTGCCTCCCGTTAAGCGTTGAGTTTTATGCCATCGGCTAGGTGCAATGAGCTCAAGGAGAATGGAGGGTAAAGGATGACTCAGCCAAATCTGTATTGGTCACATCAACGAATGGTTTGAGTCTCTGACCGTTCACGATGAAGGGTTCGGAATCGTGGCTGAGTGGACTCGATGGCTCCATTTCCAAAGATCTTTCAGACTAGATATGGTCCGATCCATTTGGATCATAGTTTTCCTGGGAATAATCTGAGTTGGGCATCAAAAAGTAGGACCTTCTGACCAGGGTGAAAGATCTTTCTAGATATGTGCTTATCATAAAAGGCTTTAACCCACTCTTTGTAGGTTCGTGAGTTTTCATATGTATCGAGGCATAATTCATCAATCTCGCTTATTTGAAGCTTTCTGTGGGTTCCAGCCTTAGAAAGATCTAAATTACAGTTCTGTACTGCCCAATAGGCTTTATGCTCCAATTCGACGAGGAGGTGACACTCCTTCCCGTACACCAGTCTGAAAGGAGACGTACCTAATTAGGTCTTGTGGGTGGTCCTATAAGACCACAAAGCTTCCGGAAGCCAGGATGACCAGTCCTTCTTATCAGGTCGAATAGTAACCTGAAGGGTTTTTTTTATCTCCCGGTTCGATAGCTCTGCTAGACCATTTGTTTGGGGGTCGTAAGGAGTAGAGATTCGGTGTGACACCCCGTATTTGGTCATCAGTGACCTGAACTGAGCGTTTGTGAAATGGGTCCCTCCATCAGAAATGATTGCACGAGAAATCCCGAACCGTGAAAAGATGTTTTGGTGAATGAACTTGATAACGATCTTGTGATCACTGATTCGGGTTGGAATGGCTTTGATCCATTTGGACACGTAGTCAATAGCGAGTAAAATGTACTTGAAGCCATCCGAAATAGGGAAGGGACTCATAAAATCAATCCCCCAAATGTTAAAAATCTTGCATACGAGAATCGGCTGTAAAGGCATCATGTCGCGATGGTTCATGTTGCCCAGAGTTTGGCAACGGTTGCATGCCTTAAAGTGATTGTATGCGTCCTTGAAGATTGTTGGCTAGTAGAAGCCACACTGGAGGACTTTTCATGCGGCTTTGTGCCCAGAAAAATGGCCACCGCATGCCTGGTCATGGCAGAAAGAGAGTATGTCTTTGATCTCAACTTCCGAGACACATTGTCGGATAATTTGGTTAGCACCTATGCGGAATAAGTATGGGTCTTCCCAAATGTAATACTTGGCATCGGAGCGCAATTTATCTTTCTTGGCCTTCGGTCAATCAGACGGGATTTAATGTGATGCCAAGTAGTTTACTATATCAGCAAACCATGGAAGCCCGATACCAATAGTCAGGAGGTGCTCATAAGGAAAATACTTCGTGATGGGTCCGGAATGGTCGATGATCTCAGAAGGAAGGTGGGATAAGTGGTCAGCTACCACGTTCTGTCTTCCTGCTTTGTCGCAAATCTCGAGGTCAAATTCTTGCAATAGCAAGATCCATCGGATTAATCGAGGTTTCGCATCCTTCTCAAGGAGATGCCTCACAGCTGTGTGATCCGAGTAAATGATAACGTGGGAACCCAGAATATAAGATCTAAGTTTTTCAAGGGCAAATACTATGGCTAATAGCTTTTTCTCCGTAACCGTGTAGTTACGCTGAGCCTCGTCAAGTGTCTTGCTAGCGTAGTAGATGACCACGGGTTTCCTGTCAATTTTCTGCCCCAAAACCGCTCCTACAGCAAAGTCAGATGCATCGTACATGATCTCAAAGGGTTGAGACCAATCAGGGGACTGTAATATCGGGGCTTGGGTAGCTTAGTCACGAAGGATCTCAAAAGCTTGAGTGCATTCCTTGAAAATTTCAAAAGGTACATCCTTGGAGAGAA
Source organism: Thalassia testudinum (assembly GCA_037157565.1). Taxonomy (NCBI): domain Eukaryota; kingdom Viridiplantae; phylum Streptophyta; class Magnoliopsida; order Alismatales; family Hydrocharitaceae; genus Thalassia; species Thalassia testudinum. The sequence goes on along the minus strand of JAZHRO010000009.1, from coordinate 41,466,029 downwards.
GAGTGGTCAGGGGGAGCGCGATTTTTGAGAAATCAGGGATGAATCGACGGTAAAAATCAATGTGCCCCAGAAAAGATCAGATGTCCCTGATCGAGCTAGGCATAGGGAGTTTGGAAATCAAGTTAACCTTAGCTCGATCCACTTGGATGCCCCTCTCAGAAATTAGATGTCCTAGGATGATCCCCTCAGGCACCATGAAGTGGCACTTTTCCCAGGAAAGAACCAAATTTATGTCAATACATCGCTTGAGTATTTGAACCAAGTGCTGGAGGCAATCGTCAAATGATACCCCAAATACCGAGAAGTCATCCATGAAGACTTCCAGATAATCACCTACCATATCTGAGAAGATGGCAAGCATGCACCGCTGAAAAGTAGCAGGTGCATTGCAGAGACCAAAAGGCTTCCTTCGGAATGCGTACGTCCCGAAGGGGTAGGTAAAAGTGGTCTTCTCTTGGTCCTCAGGATGGATTGTCACCTAGTTGTAACCAAAGTACCCATCCAAAAGCAGAAGAATCTATTTCTTGCTAGTTTTTCAAGGATTTGATCAATAAACGATAGTGGGAAATGATCCTTCTTTGTGGAGGTATTGAGTCTTCTGTAATCAATGCAGACTCTCCACAAAATTGCTACATGGGTCAGTATGATTTCTCCGGTCTCAGTCGTAATCACGGTAAATCCTGCCTGTTTAGGCGCAACCTAGATTAGACTCACCCACCGACTGTCGGAGATCGGGTAGATGATCCCAGCATCTAACTACTTAATGATCTCCTTTTTAACGACCTCTTGCAGATTAGGATTTAGACATCTCTGCATTTCACGGGAAGGTCATGTGCCCTCTTCAGTATAGATGCGGTGTGTGCAGTAAGAGGGGCTAATGCCAGTCAAATCATCGAGAGTCCATCTAATGGCTTTTCGATGTTGCTAGAGAACAGAAATCAGATAGGATTCCTGATCAGGAGTGAGTCTGGAGTTTATAATCACAGGAAATGTTTGATTGGAACCCAAAAAGACATATTTCAGATGATCGGGAAGGGGCTTGAGTTCCAAGATGGGATTATCAGCAACAGCGGGTGGTTTAGAGTGGTTGTGAAGAATAAGGGTAGGAGCTTTGGGTTTGTCTAGATCAAGTTCAGACTCCTCTAATTGCCGATTTTGCTCTTCTTGTGGTTGATTGAGGATAATCAGGTTGTCCTTAATATGCGGTTTGTCAACCACGGCTCTGATATCACATATTTGTTCAACCACACCACAATTAACCCCTTGTTGGGTCTTAAAGAAATCAATCTTAAGGGTTTGGTTTCCAAATTTCAGCTATATTTGGCCCTCCTCACAGCTTATGTTGGCCCTAGCAGTGGCCAGAAAAGTCTCCCTAGTGTAATTGGTGTATCCCTTGGGTTCTCAGGTGCATCCATGTCTAGAACTATAAAGTCTACTGGGAAGTAGAAATCCCGTACCCTAATAATAACATCCTCGATAACTCCCTTAGGTGACTTAATGTATCGATCAACTAACTGCAATGTCACCTCAGTTGATTTAAGCTCGGATTCTTCTAGGTGGTTAAGCAAGGATGTGGGTATCAGGTTTATGGAGTCACCTAGGTCTAACAATGCTCTCTCAAATTGGGTTTCACCAATTTTACATGAGATCAGGGGAGTGCCTGGGTCTTTTGCCTTGGTGGGAGCTTACTCAAGATTACAGAGCTGGCTTGCTCTGACAGTACGATAGGATTCCCACTCTTGGTTCGTGGCTTACGTTGGGGTGTACACACATTTTTCAAGAATCGTGCATAAGCCGGTATGTGGTGGATTGCATCAATCAAGGGGATGTTTATTTGGACCTGTTCAAAGAGTTTGATCAGGTCCTCATTAGGAGCCACGGGTTTGGTTGTCCTCTTTCCCTTGGTCAAGGCCTCGGGAAATGGAACCTTGGTTGGTTCCTCTAGAATAGGTCCAGGTTTTTGATCTAGGACAGGGATAGGGACATCCTGGATAACTATCCTAGGGCTTGGGTCACTACCAGGCTTGGAGTGGTCTGGATAAGGTGGGTCTTGGGTTGCTTTACCACTATGGGTTGTTACAGAGTTTAATCCTGCCTGGTTTGGGTTAGGGGTTGGTAAAATGGGTGGCTGCTGTTGATAACTCGCATAGGATGTTGAAGCTTCCATCTTGTCAAGTGATGGAACGAAAGGGACCTAATAAATCATGTGTGCTTGGCCTGGGTTCGGGTTCATAATGAGCCTCTGGGTCGGCACGTTATTAGGGTTTGGTAGAGGCTGTGAAGGAAGAGTGCCCGGTTGGCGGGAATTTGCCATTTGGGCGAGTTGGTTGTGGACCTCTGTGATCTTGTGCTTGTGCTATTTCTGGATAGCTGCATTTGATCTCTGAATATTAGCCAGTGTTTGGAGGATGAGGGACATTTGGTCTTGGTTTGGCCCAGATTGATAGGTCGGGTTGGGCCGAGGCTGAGGCGGCTGATAAGGACGAGGGGCTTGTGGACAGGGTTGATAAGGTGGTCTTTGGGTCTGAGAATTTCCCGCCCACTGGAAATTGGGATGGTTTCGCCATCCAGGGTTATAGGTGTTAGAAAATGGGTCATTTTGGATGGCGTTGAGGTCCTTGTAGGTCTGAGGAGCCTCAGGAAAGTTAGAGTATGGGGGATCAGAGTTCCCCCAACAAGAATAGAGAGGATCGGAGGTCCCTCCTGTCCTGGAGTCAGATGGGGGTGGATACGAGTCCATCCTTGGAGAAGATCGATGGAAAATGTTTTGCACAATTTCCCTTGCAAGAGGTGGCTGTGCAAAAAAGTTCTACGCAAAGGTGGCTCGTTGCAAATGCTGAGTCAGCTCGTCCACCTTCTTCTCGATAATAGAGAGCTTGTCCAACCGATTGGCCATCAGTTCCAAGTCGACGGATGCAAACAGGCCCTGCGTCTCATGTGCTCCCCTAAGATTCATCGATGCGTGGGTATTCGTCCGGTCGAATAAACCCATAGAGTCATTGTTGATGGAGTTCTCGCACATTATTCTCGAGAATCTCCCACATGGTGTCCTCATGCTAACCCATGATATTCCCTGTGCAAGTTGCATTGACAAATAATCTAATGTCCTCACTGAGTCCCTGGTAAAAAGACTGGACTTGTTCCCAGTTAGGAACTCCGTGATGGGGGCACTTCTGCATGAGATCCAAGAATCGATCCCATGCCTCATGAAGACGTTCTCCTGTCTGCTGGGTGAAGTGAGTAATCTAATGGCGCAAGGCATTTGTTCGACCAATGGGAAAGAACTTCTTCAAAAATTTGGATTGAAGTTCTTCCTAGGTGTTGATCGGACGAGTCTGTGTCTGATACCAATGAGCCGCCTTGTCCATGAGGGAGAAAGAGAACACCTTCATGAGTAAGATATCCCAATTTTACGCATTTGACCCGAAAGTCTGGGCCAGATGCTTAAGCTGTTTGATATACTGAAAAGGATCTTCGGAGTTAAGCCCATAAATTTTGGTATGGCATGAATCATATTGGGCTTTAGCTCAGAATCAGGTCCTCCAGTCAGGATTTGGACTCAAGGCTCAATTGCCACCGCAGCGGGATTATAGTGATCTCGCATCATGGGGCGTTACGGTGGGTTTATGAAGTTCTGGAAGAGGTCATTAAGATGCTGAAGCTAGTGCTCAAGATTATTTTCTTCTTCAACAGGCTGTGCCATGATGGAAGAAGAAGGAGAACTAGGTTCAGAATCGGAAGAATGGTCTATGTGGAGGGGTTGTTGCACAAACAAGGGTGCCAAGGCTTGGCCTCGGGGAGAGTGGATTTCTAAAGGAAGTTTCAAGGACCTCCTACCAAACATGCACTGAAAGATTGATATGGTTAGAACGTGTTGGACCCAATCAAGACACTCAAAATATGTTGGGTGACTATAGAGGTTCAGGGCGGATGATACCCCTTGATCAGAAGATCATCCACCTGAGAATTACCTAGGCAGCCAAAGAGGGTGAGTCCCGCGAAGACCCCTACACGGCAGAGCACCCCCACGGGTTACTGGGTTTCCCCCACCCGACCTCTCTTGTCACTGAGATTCCAGGTAGACCAGAATGGGGACCTTGACCTCTTAAGTCTACCGCTTTTAGTTAAGATCAAGGCGGTTAGGGTTCCACTTGAACTTTAAGCTGTTTGTGTGCAAAAGTGACCTAATTTAAAGGTTGGTTGACCCACAGGATCAACTTCACTTCTTTGTTCCTTTGAGAGCTTCTTAGGTCCTTTCTTTTATTGTTCAAGTAGATTAAGAGCCTGATTTGCTTAGGGTTTCTCTTAGACAGGTCTTTGCAAACAATGGCTTAGGCACGCCTCTTTTTGGAATTTTTAATTCTCTACTTAGAAGAAGATGTGTTTTTAAAACCCTAGCTTGGAATCCTAGGTTGGTTTTAGTTGGTCCAATTTAGTTGCCTCAGAAATGGGTAACTAGGGCTCAAGCAAGAAGGTTTTAGCCCTAGTTACCTTAAGTGGATATGAAGTTAAGATGTGTTAAAAGTAAAAATCAGGCAACTTTGTGAATTACTAAATATGAAAAACAAGTAGCCCTAGATTGATTTTTCTTTTGTTTTTCCTCTTTAGATTGTGAGGGGCTTAAAAGAGAGGGTTAAAAAGGTTACCTATTTTCTGGTGTGGTTGCTGTGCAGCTGCTTATTTTTTCTTGACTTTGTTTCTAGAAACAAACACAACAAAAGAGAGATTAATTCAGTATAAATCAAAAATTGTGATTTAAAGCTTTTAAAGTGCCTATTGCTCCCCGGCAACGGTGCGAAAAATTGGTGATCGTCGTTTTTTTCATCGCTTGTTTAAAAATGGTTATCAATTTTATTTATTTAATACTCCAAATTTGAAAACATTCCGAGGTCGAACTCAGGGAGCAAATTCGGTCTTTAGAAACAAAAAATCACAATTCTCAATAATGTAGTGTTTACAAAAATCTAGAGAGCAAAAAAGAAATAGAATTTTTCTCCTTTCTTTGTTCTCTTCTCTCTTTCTTTCTTTGCTCTCTCTCTTTTCTTCTCTGTCTTCAGACGTCTAATTCTGTGAATCAGACTCCTTAAGTGGCGTTTGCTACAGTGCCAGTGTCTTCTTTCTCTTCTTCCCCTTGGTTCTCTGCCGCACTTCTTTTTTCTTTCTCTGCGGCTACTCCTTCCTTCAGCTGCTCTTCCTCTTCCTTCTTTCTTCTTTGGCCAAGTCCTTCTCTTTCGCTGAGTTTCCTTGGCTTTTTCTTCTTCTCTTCTTCTACTTCTGCTCTTTCCTCTGCCTTCTTCTTTAGCTCCTTCTGCCTTCTATGCAGCGCCTCTTCTTCTTATCTTCCTCTTCTTCCTCGGTCTTCTTTTTCTTGCGCGGCCAAGTCTTCAGCTGCTTCCTCTTCTTCCTTCAGCTGGCCTCTTCTTCTTCTCTTCCTCTTCTTCCTTGGCCTTCTTATTTTTCTTGTGCGGCCAAGTCTTCAGCTGCTTCCTCTTCTTCCTTCAATTGGCCTCTTCTTCTCTTCCTCTTCCTCACAGTTGCTTCCTCTTCTTCCTTCTTCCCTGCACAGGCACGGTTAGGTAAAACCTACCCCTACCCTCCCCACGTCTCTCTCTCTATTTCTCTCTCAAGACACAACTCTCCCAGAACCAGCCTGGTTATCTGGTTGGGTATACGTGCTCGGGACCAGGCCCACTGACGTGCGGTGGTGGGCGAGGTGTGCACGGGTAGTCGGGTCAAGACCAGGTCCGTGGGGCGTGGTTGCGGACGTGGCCGGGTGGTGGGCGAGGGGACCTCACCCCGTGTTCGGAGGCAAACAGCCTAACTCACAAATTCAATTTATTTACCTACGCCTGCTCGAAAATGTACGCGGTGGGACTAAGCGTCCCACCTTCCTGTCGCGCACCTAGCAGTAGATGGGGCGTCCAATTGCAGCTGTAGCTACGACCCTTGACGCCAATTGAAGGCCTGGTTGAGTGCGCGAGGGGAGTCCACGCGACCTGGGCTCGTGACCTGGGGCTGGTAAGGTCTGGAGGAGCTTGCAAACTTGCTCTAAGCTCTGCGTCAATGGCGGAGGTGGCTCTGGACCTTTAAACACGAACACGGCCTTGTGGCCCTGTGAAAACATTCAGTAGGCTTCACCAGAGCACGACGAAGGTGGCCCGGTGGTCAGAATGGCTTGAGGGCACTTGTGCGTGTGTGCCTAGGGCACACTGTCTGTGTGCAGGTTGGTGTGTTTGGGGGGAGGTTCCAGAGGTTGGCGCGGTGTGTGGAGTGAAGGGAAATGGTCAGTGACGTGAGCGGTGCTTAGGGACCGGTCGGCGAGGGGTGAAACGGCCTGTGGAGGTGGAGTGGCAGTCGAGGGGTCGAAAGTACAAACTAGGAGAGGGGAAATGAAGAGGGGAGTGAGAGAAACTTATCTAACAGGTTTGGAGTGAAAGAGGGAGGTGGATGGCAAGCGACGGGTGCCTGCCATCGCCGGAGACAAAGGTGCCCAGGGGAAGAAGACAACGACGACGAAGGGGGTCAGAGGGCACGCGCTAGTGCGATGCGATGCAGCGAAGGACGGCAGAGCTGGCTCTGCCACTGGTATGGTGGCAGAGCGATGAGAGAGGGAGGAAGAGTCGTCAGAAGCTCTGGGCAGTCGGCCGGAGTTGGGAGGAGACGAATTGGAGGGAGATCTCTGGCCAATTTGAGCTTGGAGGAAGTGGTGTGGTCTGCCCTTCCTTAAATAGGCACAGGCAAGGCGGGAAGTGCGCGAGGGCGGCGAGGAAGCCACACCGGAGGTAAGGCTGGTTGGAGACCCATACCTCTCGCGCGTTCGCACGAGAGGTATGGTGGGTTTCAGGGCATGGGGAGCAGTCCATGTGGTAGGGGGCTCCGCAGGGAGCTCCCCTTTCAAATCTGGGGGTGGCTCCCCATGCAGATGAGGCGTAAACCTCTGCGCGAAGTCGCCGGAGGTATGACCCCTGCTGCGACTGGCAGAGGGACCGAAATGAAGAAAAAGATGAGAAAGATGAGGGTCAGAAAGTAATTTTGAGGACCAATTTGCAAAGTGGGCCAAGACAACCTTCCCTTAGGTCCAAATTTTGGTATAAACTTTATTTTGACCTAAGGAATCTAATGGTGAAGTTGGATTTTAGGTTTGACCAAGTTTGACTGGATATTTTACACAAAAACCCAAATTAGGTCAAATATTAGGTATGGACCCCAATCTAGGTCAAAACAGGTTCCAAAGGCCAAATTGAAGGTTATAAACCCTAGGGGATATTTTTTATGAATTTTATATGATTTAGTTGATTTTTATCTTACTTGGAACCTTGTGAATTAAAGTGGGTTTGTTTTAGGGTTACAGAATATCATTTAATTCCTAGATTTTGCCATAACCCCTTTCTGACGAAATCATCCCACTTTTTCTCTTATTAAGTCCACTTGACCTATGCCTAGACCCTTAGAAATCCTGTTGATACACTGCAATGGTAAAATTACAGTTTTACCCCTTATTTCACATTCTCTTCTCAGATTAGTAATTCCCTGGATTAGGCCTTCCTTTAAGTTATGTAGGAGTTTTTGTTCACTTTATTAGGTTAAAATGTGCTAGTTAGGGTTCATGATGAGGTTCTCATCAAAGCGGCAGAAGAAAGGAAGAATCAGAGAAGGAAGAAAAGAAGACAGATCTTAGCTCTCATTTCATACATATACATTGAGTTCCTTAGTTGATATTGTAGGAGTATTTGGTGATCTAAATCACCATTTTACTCCCATCTTTTTGCACATTGCTACTGATATTTTTGCAAATTCTTTTAGTTTGAATTATGATCTTGATTTCTAAATCCTATATTGCTCCCTGTGCTTGACCTCGGAACTTATTGAGTAATAAAAATTGTATTTATTTTCAAAGCGATTTCGACTATATTACAATGCTTTATTTTAAAACATCGATCTCACACGCTAAACAGTGCGCAGTGGTGGGTGTGTTTGGTAGAGGGTTTGGAGGCATAAAAGAGCTGAATAGGATGTGGGTTTTGAAGAGTGAGCATGGCGGAGGTCGTGAGGTGATTGGCGAAGCGTTTATAGTAGTGGAATGAGCGAGGGGCCTTGCCGGAGGTCTGGTCGGAGCGGAGGAAGGTGAAGGTGGTCGGTGTGATACGGCGGTCGAAATGAAGCGCGGTTGGTTTGTAAATGAAGTAGAGGAGTTAGGGAACTTATCTAGGTGATTGGCAAATGAAGAGGGGCAGAGGCAACGCCGGTTGTTGTATGGTCGGCGTCAGGAAAGAAGGTGACTCCGGTGAGGGTAGGACGGCGACGATGAAGGAGATAGGAGTGCTTGCTGGTATGGTGTGATGTGGAAGAGGATGAGGACGGAATATCTGCCATCGGTATTGCGGTCAGATGGTGAGGAGAGGCAGGGAGTGTTGTCGGAGCTCGAGGAGCCTTTCGGCCGGATTAGGAGAGAAGAATTTAGGGTAAATTTGATCGAAATCGAGCTTGAGAGGTTCGGTATGATTTGGTGGTTCTTATATAGTTCTTAAGAGGTTGATTTGTGTTTGGAAGCCAAGCTTCCAAGCTAGGAATGCTCTCCGGAATAGGATTTTTGTAGGATACCCATATCTCTCATGTGTTCGCATGAGAGATTGAGAAGGTTTTGGGGTGTGGGAATTGGCTCAAACGGAAGGGAATTCCTTGAAGAACTTCCCCTTCAAATCTGAGAGGAATTCGTCAAGGAATCAAGGAGAACTTGCCAATTTTAGGTCGTCGAAGTTTGTAGGAATAGGATTCATGGCGGCAGAGACTTGTTTGTGAAAACGATGTCAACGTTACGGGCCTTTTTGTAAGGATTTTGAAAGTTAAGGGCATATGTATGATCAGACAGGACTAAATTGCAAACTTGGTCAAGACAGCCTCAGATTGGACCCAAATTTTGGTACAAACATAATTTGGACCTAAGGAATCCAATGGTGAAGTTGGATTTTGGTTTTGATCAAGTTTGACTAGGTAATTTATGCAAAAACCCAAATTAGGGTAATGTCAGTCTGAAACTCTGTTTTAGGTCATTATGGGTTCTAATGGTCAAATTGAAGGTACCAAGCCCTAGAGAATATTTTTCTATGAACTTTATAGGGTTTAGGTGAATTTTATCCTGACCAGAACCTCATTTGATTAAGCGGGTCTGTTTTTAGGGTTTTAAAGGTCATTTAATTCTCAAAACACGTGAAAACCCATTTCTGACTGTTCTAACCCACTTGTTAGACTTTTAAGATGATATGACCCTTAATTACCCCCTAGGAAAACCATGATTGTACTGCATTCATGATATGACGGTAAAATTGTAGTTTTAACCCTATTTTCTTATCTTTCCCTCAGAATGGATTTGCATTGACTTAGGACTCTCTAGCGATTATGTAGGAGCATTTATTCCTTGATAATGACTAAATTGAGCTAGTTATGGCTCATGATGGTGTTCCCATCATACTCCCATGCTTAGCTTTTGCTAGTCCCTTATCAAAATCTCATGGAATTAACTCAAATTCTAGACCATATGCCTTTTTATGCTCATATTTTTGCTGTGTGCTTTCTTTTGTAGATTATATCAGAATGTCAATAGTAGGCATAGAGGTACTCAAGTACCAACCAAAATCCGGACTTTACCAGCTCTAGCCTCAGTCTGCCGCGAAGGTTTCTAAGGCCCATAGGAAGTAACCTAAGGATCGTTGAACTTCGCGGTTAAAGCACTCGTGCTTAAGACATGTTTAGTCTTGGTTAAATTTGCAGTGCGTTTTTGTAAGAGAGAGACAGAAGATTTTTTTTTTTGAGAGTTTTCTCTCTCTTTTCTTCCTTTATTTCTAACTTCAGATTGGCTTTACAACACGGTTTGTATCGGATTCCTAGCTTCCACCATCAATCCTCGCAGAGTCCCTAGCAATCGATGCTTCGAGATAGCACCGCCCATGGCAACCCCTAGAACCCTGGCTTTCGAGATAATCCCACCCATGGCATTCTATAGCTAAATCTAAACCGTGGCAATCGACATTTCGTGATAATGCTGCCCATGGCATCTGAACCAACATAAGGTGTTTACATGCCCCTGGTAGGATATTTGGATATCCTAGGAGACAAGCACCGAGGAGACGGTATGTTATTATGCATCTTCGAGGGGAATTTTCCACCTCTCCGTGCCAGGAACTCTTCCAAATCAACTTATGTTGATTAGTCGCTCCTAATCTAGGTAACTTTTTCAGAACAGCTTTAACGCATTTATGGGATTTTGATAATTAAGTGCACTGAACCAGACTGTGTGTGGATTGGGGTGCTTAGGTTACCGAGTCCCGCAAACTAGAGGTCAGCTAATGAGGTTGAATAATCCCTAAGCCTTAGACCTAATACTTAAGCTTCTCATTTTCCCCAACCTCTTGAGGACTATCCAGATCTTAATGGATACTTGAATTTTTAAGCCTAACATAAGCCCAAGAGGCCTAAGATCAGCATTCATACTAATTTATTTTTGTTTCTTAGCACTTTTTGTTTCTTTCATTTTCTTTCTTTTTGATTTGGTTTAGAACTAAGTAGATTCCTTAATCTTTTACTAATGACAATCTCTTTTTTCTTTTCAAATTGTACTCCTTTTTGACATTTATATCACCTCCCCTTTTCCTCCTCAAGAATGATATGCAGTTTTCAACATTTCCTCCCTTCTCCATTTTTTGTTCTTTTTCAATTTTTTATTTTTTTGGTTTTTTTAGATTATATATTTTTTTTTGATGAAACCCTTTCTTATGAAGTGATTCTCAGAGTGTTTTGTACTTTAATAGCCCCCCATGCCTACGATTTGCAATGTCCTCATTGTAAATTAGGTGGGTTCGAATTCAGCTTAGATCGTACATTAGAACTGGTTTTGAGTGGGTGGATGGGTCAGGGTGACTGTTGCGGACTATTTCAAGCTCAGGTACAGGCACTAGAGGTGGAGTCGACTGTTCTAATGGACAAACCCTAAAGTGCAATATGAGTTCAGCATAAAATGTGGCAAGAAGGGTTTCGAGTTTTCTTTCTTTAAAAAAAAGATGACGAGTTGCCTCCCGTTAAGTGCTGAGTTTAATGCCATCAGCCGAGCGCAATGAGCTCAGGGAGAATGGAGATCAAAAGGTACCTTAGCCAAGTTCGTATCGGTGAGTTCAATGAACGGCTTAAGTCACTGGCCATTCATAATAAAAGGTTCAGAATCAAGGCTGGGTTGGCTGATTTCAACAACTCCATTTCCAAAAATCCGTCTGATAAGATATGGTCCAATCCATTTTGATCTGAGTTTTCCTGGGAACAGTTTGAGTTTGGCATCAAAGAGTAGGACTTTTTGACCAAGGTAAAAGATCTTTCTTGATATGTGCTTGTCGTAAAAGGCCTTAACCCGCTCTTTGTAAATTCGCGAGTTCTCGTACGTGTCATTGCGTAGTTCATCGATCTCGCTCATTTGAAGCTTTTTGTGGGTTCCTACCTTAGAAAGATCTAGATTACACTTCCGCACAACCCAATAGGCTTTGTGCTCCAACTCGACGGGGAGGTGACATGACTTCTCGTACACCAATCTGAAGGGAGACATGCCCAATTGGGTCTTATGGGCGATCTTATAAGCCCATAAGGCTTCCAAAAGTCGGGATGACCAATCCTTCCTGTTAGGTTGTACAGTGACCTAAAGGATTTTCTTGATCTCTCGATTCGATAGCTCAACTAGACTGTTGGTTTGGGGGTGATAAGGAGTAGAGATTCAGTGTGATACCCCGTATTTAGTCATCAGTGATCTGAACTGAGCATTCGTGAAATGGGTCCCTCCATCAAAGATAATGGCATGTGGAATCCCGAATCGAGAAAAGATGTTCTGATGAATGAATTTGATTACCACCTTATGATCGTTGATTCAGGTCGGGATGGTTTCGATCCATTTAGACACATAGTCAACAGTGGGAAGAATGTACTCGAAGCCGCTTGAGATTGGGAAGGGTCCCATGAAATCAATCCCCCAAATATCGAAGATTCTGCATATGAGAATCAGTTGTAAAGGCATCATATCGCAGTGGCTCATGTTTTCCGAGGTCTGGCAACGAGTGCATGCCTTACAGTGATCGTATGCGTCCTTGAAAATCGTGGGCCAATAAAAGCTACACTAGAGGACTTTTGCTGTAGTTTTATGTTAGAAGAAGTGTCCGCCGCAGGCCTGATCATGGCAAAAGGACAAAATGTCTTGAATTTTCACTTCCAGGACGCATGGTCTGATGATCTGATCAGCACCAATGCGGAAGAGGTACGGGTCTTCCCAGATGTAGTACTTGGCATCGGAAAGCAATTTGCCTTTCTTGGCCTTCGGCTAATCGAATGGGATCTGATGTGATGCCAGGTAGCTTACTAAATCAGCAGACCAAGGAAGTCCCATGCTAATAGTGAGGAGGTGCTCATCAGGAAAGTGTTCTGTGATAGGTCCAGAAGGGTCGATACTTGCAAAAGGCGGGATAAGTGGTCAGCTATCACATTCTACTTTCCCGCTTTATCGCGAATCTTGAGATCAAATTCTTACAACAGCATGATCCATCGGATTAGTCGAGGTTTTGCATCCTTCTTCGCAAGGTGCCTCACTGTAGTGTGATCCAAGTATATGATAACACGGGAACCTAAAAGATATGATATGAACTTCTCTAGTGCAAATACTACGGCTAACAGCTCTTTCTTAGTAACGGTGTAGTTATGCTGAGCCTCGTCAAGTGTCTTGCTAGCATAGTAGATGACCACGGGTCTCCTATCTATTTTCTTCCCAAGTACCACGCCCACAGCATGGTCAGATGCATCACACATGATCTCAAAGGGTTGAGACCAATCAGGGGATTACAGGATAGGTGCTTGGGTAACTCGATCACATAGGATCTCAAATGCTTGAGTGCACTGCTCGAAAATTTCAAAGGGAACATCCTCAGAAAGAAGAGTAGTCAAGGGGTGTGCGATTTTCGAGAAATCAGGAATGAATCGACGGTAAAAATCGACGTGCCCCAGAAAGGATCGGATGTCCTTGATCGAGCTAGGCATAGGGAGTTTGGAAATTAGATTCACCTTCGCTCGATCAACCTGGATGCCTTTTTCAGAGATGAGATGTCCCAGGACAATTCCCTTAGGTACTATGAAGTGGCTCTTTTCCTAGGAAAGAACCAAATTCACGTCGATGCACCGCCTGAGGATTTGGACTAAGTGCAGGAGGCAGTCATCAAAAGATTCTCCAAATACCGAGAAGTCATCCATGAAGACCTCAAGGTGTTCACCTACCAAATTTGAGAATATGGCAAATATGCACCGTTGAAAAGTAGCAGGTGCATTGCAGAGATCGAACGGCATCCTTCGGAATGCGTATGTTCCGAAGGGGTAGGTGAAGGTGGTCTTCTCTTGGTCCTTAGAATGGATTGCAACTTGGTTATAATCGGAGTACCCATCCAAAAAGCAGAAGAATCGATTTTCCACTAGTTTCTCGAGTATCTGATTATGGAACGGTAGTGGGAAATGATCCTTCTTCGTGGAGGAATTGAGTCTTCTGTAATCAATGCAGACTCTCCATGAGTTCGCTATACAGGTCGGTATAGTTTCTTCAGTTTCAATCGTGATGACGATGAGCCCTGCCTTCTTAGCCACAACTTGAATTGGACTCACCCAATGACTATCGGAGATTGGGTAGATGATCCCTACATCTAACCACTTGATGATCTCTTTTTTCACAACATCCTCCAAATTTGGATTTAGGCGTCTCTGCATTTCACGGGATGGTCGTGAGCCTGCTTCAGTAGAGATGTGATGTGTGCAGTATGAAGGGCTGATACCAGTCAGATCATCGAGAGTCCATCCAATGGCTCTTCGATGCTGCAGGAGAACAAAAATCAGGCGTGCTTCTTGATCAGGTGTGAGTCGGGAGTTGATAATCATAGGAAACGTCTGATTGGAACCCAAAAAGATGTATTTGAGATGGTCAAGGAGGGGTTTCAATTCCATAACTGGATTATCAGCAGTAGCAGGTGGTTCAGGGTGGTTGTCAGGAGCAAAGGGAGGAGCTATGGGTGTGTCTAAGTTATGTTTAGGCTCCTCTAATTGCGGGTTTTGATCTTCTTGTGGTTGATCAGAAATATTTAGGTTTTCCTCGATACATAAGTCATTAACCACAACCTCGATATCACAGATTTGTTCTATAACCCCGCAATTAATTCCTTGTTGGGCCTTAAAGATATCGATCTTTAGCGTCATGCTCCCAAATTTTAATTCAATTTGTCCCACCTCGTTATTAATATTGACCCTAGCAGTGGCCAGAAAGGGTCTCCCTAATATTATCAGTGTATTCTTCAAGTTCTTAGGAGCATCCATGTCTAAGATAATGAAATCCACTGGAAAATAGAAATCATGTACCCTAACTATGACATCCTCGAGAATTCCTTTTGGTGACTTAATAGATCGATCGGCTAACTGCAACGTCATCTCTGTCGGTTTAAGCTCAGATTCCTCAAAGTAGTCAAGTAGGGATGTAGGTATCAAATTTATGGAAGCTCCTAGGTTTAGTAAGGCTTGGTCGAACTGTATATCACCGATAGCACAAGAGATCAAAGGGGTGCGTGGATCTTTTTCCTTAGGTGGGAGTTTGCTCAAAATGACGGAGTTGGCTTGCTCCGACAGTACGATCGGGTTCCTGCCTTTGGTTTGCAGCTTACGCTTAGGTGTACACACGTCTTTCAGGAATCGTGCGTAAGTTGGTACGTGGTGTATCGCATCCATTAAGGGGATGTTTATATGGACCTACTCAAAGAGCTTAACCAGGTCCTCCTCAGGTGCCACGGGTTAGGCTGTCCTCTTTCCCTTGGTCAAGGCCTCAGGAAATGGAACCTTAGATGGTTCCTCTAGAATTGGCTCAGGCTCTTTATCAGGGACGGGTGTGTCCTGGATGACCAATCTAGGGTTAGGGTTTATGGTCTCAGTCATGTTGTGGCTAGGAAAGGGTGGGTCTTGTGTTGCTTTGCCATTACGGGTGGTGACGGAATTTAATCCTGCTTGATTTTGGTTTGGGTTGGGCAAAATAGGTGTTTGCTGCTGAAATTCCACGTATGAAGTTGAAGCAACCATCTCGTCAGGTGATGGAGTAGAAGGGGCCTGATAAACAAAATGAGCTTGGCCCTGATTTGGGTTCATAACGCACCTCTGGTTCGGCACGTTATTTGGGTTTGGAAGAGGCTGAGAGAGAAGTGCACCAGGCTGGCAAGAGCTTGCTAGTTGGATCACTTGATTGGAAAGTTCAGTGATGTCTTCTTTGTGTTGTTTCTGCATGTCAACCAAGGCTTGAAGAATCAAAGATGTATGATCTTCTTTAGGTGGTCCAGACTAGAAGTTTTGAGTGGGCCTTGCTTGGGTGGGCTGATAAGGTCGCGGAGCCTGTGGTCGGGGTTGGAATTGAGGTCTTAGATTTGGGTTATTTCTCGACCACGAAAAGTTAGGATGATTACGCCATCCAGAGTTGTAAGTCTTGGAGAAAGGATTATTCTGGATGGCGTGAAGATCCTCGCAAGTATAAGGAGCTTCGAGATAATCAGGGTACGAGGGTTCAGAATTACCCCAACTGAGGTGAGCTGACCCGGAGTTGCCTTCGAAGCCATAATTAGACAGGGGTGGATACGCATCCATCCCCAGGGAGTGGTAGATGTTGTGCGTAGCCTCTCTTCCCATGGGCGGGTGCGCGTATGTGCTTTGAGGTGCAGAGGTGGATTTGTGTAGATGATGAGTGATGTCGTCTACCTTTTTCTTGATAATGGAGACCTTGTCCAATTGACTGGCTACCAACTCTAGATCAAAGGATGAGGAAAGCCCTCGGGATTCGTGTACCCCTCGATTATTTGTCAATGCATGAGTAGACGTCCGGTTGTATGCACCCAATGACTCATTGTTCAGGGAGTTCTCGCACATGTTCTCGAGAATTTCCCGGATCGTGTCCTCATGTTGACACATGATGCTACCATCACAGGATGCATTGACAAAGAGCTTGATATCCTCACGGAGTCCATGGTAAAAGGATTGGACTTGTTCCCACTTCGGAACTTCGTGATGGGGGCATTTACGCATGAGATCCAGAAAGCGATCCCATACCACGTGTAGAGATTCTCCTACTCCTTGGGAGAAGTGCGTGATTTGGTGTCGCATTGTGTTGGTACAACCAATGGGGTAGAATTTTTGCAGGAAGGCGGTTTGAAGTTCTCCCCATGTGTTGATCGTGTGTGGTTGAGTCTGAAACTAGTGAGCAGCTTTGTCAACCAAGGAGAATGAGAAGAGCTTTAAGAGTAATCTGTCCCGATTCTGTACATCTGCCTGAAAGGTGTCGGCCAAATGTTTTAGGTTTTTGATGTGTTGGAAAGGATCCTCGGAGTTCAAGCATGAAAGTTTGGGGTCATATGAAGCATGTTAGGCTTAAGATCTACCTTGGGTCCGCCCATGAGAATGTTGATTCGGGGTTCGATCTCCACCGCTGCGGGTTATAGTGATCTCGCATTTGAGGACGCGACGATGGATTGATGATGGCATTGATTCAGTTTTGGAAATCATGGAATTGTTGCTCAAGATTAGGTTGTTCTTCTTGGTGATCCATAGTTGATGAAGGGGAAGTAGGTCTTGAATCAAAGGATATGTCAATGTGATCAGGTTGCACAAACACGGAAGTCGAGGCTCAACCTTGACGAGAGTGAATATCTAATGGAGGCCTTAAGGATGGTCTTAAGGACCTCCTCCCAAACATGCACCGATGGATTAGATGAGAGGTAGAATGTGATGGACTCAATCAAGACACCAAAAAATTTTGGATGACTATAGAGGATCGAGCGGATGATATCCCTTAGTCAGAAAGCCATCCACCTGAGAATTACCTGGACAGCTGGAGAGGGAGAGTCCTACGAGGACCCCTACACGGTAGAGTGTCCCCACGAGTTATAGGGTTTCCCCTACCTAACCTCTCTTGTCATTAATGATCCAGGTGGACCAGAATGGGGACTTGACCTCTTAAGTCTACTAGTTTTAGATTAAGAGCAAGGTGCTTATGATTTCTCTTGAACTTTAAGATGTTTTTGTGCAAAGTGACCTAATTTGAAGATTGGTTAACCCAACAAGGTGGGTCAGCTTCACCTGTTTTGTCCTTTGAGAAATTTAGGTCCCTCTTTTAGTGTTCAAATGATATTAAGAGCCTGATTTTAGGGTTTGCTTAAATAGATCAATTCAATCAAGGCTTAGACACACACTATTTGAGAAGGTTAATTCTTTATTAAACAAGTGTGTCTCTAAAACCTTAAATTGGAAACCTTAATTGGCTCTGATTGATCCAATTTGATTTTGTCCAAATGTGGTACCTAGGGCTCAAGCAAGAAGGTAATAGCCCTAGATACCTTAAGCTTCAAATAGGTGCACAAATCAGGGTTTGAATGTTGTCTAAATAGAATGTATCATGATTAATCTCAGAATATAATGCAAATAGCTCTAATTGATTTTTTTTTCCCTTTTAGTTTTTTAGAATCAGGAGCTTAGAGGAAGGTGAATGGAGTTCACCTGCCCCTGGAGTGGCTGATGTGCAGCTGATCTTCCTTTAATGAGTTCCCCCCTGAAAACATATCACAGTAAAAAGAGATAGAGCAAGTTAGTACCAAATTAGATATTGCAATCAAAAGATCAAAATTGCATGTTGCTCCCCGACAACTGTTCCAAAATGTTAGTCGCTCTGAAACGGGTTTTAAAATCAATGCGTTGCAGTATAGGTTGAATCAGCGCGAAAAACAAATACAATTTATACTCGAATTTGAAGTCTGAGGTCGAACACAGGGAGCAATATGGCAATTTAAAACTCAAAATCATAATTTGAATCAAAGATATAAGAGATTGCAATCAGAATTAATTCAGAATGATATAACAATAATGTCAAGTATCAATGTGTAAAAAGAATCGAGTAAAATGGTGATTTGAATCACCAATTACTCCTCACAATAATAGTAATTAGATCAACAGTATCAATCAAGGAAATAAAGCCTCAAATGTATGCAATCAGACGGTAGAGGCTTATATCAGAGGGCTTAAACAATCTGTTGCTACAGTGCTTCCAAAGGACTCAAGGGTCTCTTCCTTCTTTCTTCCCTCTCTATCTCAGCTTCTCTCCTTCTCTTCTCTTCTTCTGTGGCTCCTTCTTCGCTAAGTTCTTTCTTCTTCTTCTCTTCTGGCTTTTCCTTCTTCCTTCTTCACGCATAAGGGAGGCACTCAGATTTGGCTAAGTGTCGTACAGGGCAAAACCCACCCCTGCCATGTAGTCTCTTCTTCTCTTTCTAGGATCTGCCCTCCCAGGGCCACAGTTCGCATAGTCGGGTTATCGAGTACACGCACACTTGGGACCAGGGCTGCCTGCAGTGGGTAGTAGCTGAGGAGTGCGTGGCTAGGAGGGTAATCGAATGCACTAGACCCGTGTGAGCAGTGTCATGGGTGAGGTGCGTGGGGGTGTATGGGACCTCACCCCGTGGCTAGGAGGAGAAGACCCTACACAACAAAATCAATTTATGCGGGCGTGGGTGCTTGTCAACTTCCGAGGTGGGACTAATCCCACCTCCCTTCCTTTGCGTGCAACTGTAGTTGCTGCTTCACGTGATTGTGATCAAAGGCTCATTCAAAGAGCCAAATTGGCCCCTGGAATGCGACCTTGGAGACATTCCACTATGCCTAGGACTTCGTCTGGGGCCTGCAGGTGCTGGAGCGAGCTTCAAGCTTCACTCGAAACTTCGCTAATGGCGGTCGAGGCAGCGAAGACCTGAAATGAAGAACACGGCCTTGCAGCCTCGTCGGAAGGTTCAGCAGGCTTCGCCATAGCATGGTGGACACGGTGGTGTGTTCGACATGTCGTGAAGATGACTGTGGTGGCTGGACAGTGTCGAAGTTGGTGCGTAGAGGTGGGTGTGTTTGGCAGAGGGTTTGGAGGCATAATAGGGTGGAATAGGATGGGGGTTTTGAAGAGTGGATCACGGCGAAGGTTGTGAGTTGGTTGGCGAAGCATTTGGAGTATTGGAATGAGTAGGGAGCCTCGTCGAAGGTCTGGTTGGAGCGGAGGAAGGTGAAGGTGGTCGGTGTGATATGGCGGTCGAAAAGAAGTGCGGTTGGTGTGTAAATGAAGTAGAGGAGTTAGGGAACTTATCTAGGTAATTGGCAGACCAAGAGGGGCAAAGGCGACACCAGTTGTGGTATGGTCGGCGTTGGGGAAGAAGGTGTCTCCGTTGAGGGTAGAACGGCGACAATGAAGGAGATAGGAGTGCTTGCTGGTATGGCAAGACGCAGAAGAGGATGAGGATGGAATATCTGCCACCGGTATTGCGGTCAGATGATGAGGAGAGGCAGGGAGAGTCGTCGGAGCTCTAGGAGCCTTTCGGTCAGATTAGGAGGGAAGAATTTAGTGTAGATCCGATCGAAATCGAGCTTGAGAGGTTCGGTATGATCTGGAGGTTCTTATATAGGGCTTAGGAGGTTGAGTTATCCTTGGAAGCCAAGCTTCCAAGCTAGGAGTGCTTGCCGGAATAGGAGTTTTCTAGGATACCCAAATCTCTCATGCGTTCTCTTGAGAGATTGGGAAGGTTTTGGGGTGTGGGAATTGGCTCAAAAGGAAGAGAATTCTTTGACGAACTTCCCTTTCAAATCTGAGAGGGATTCATCAAGGAATCAAGGAGAACTTGTCACTTTTAGGTCACCGGAGTTTGTAGGAATAGCATTCATGGCGGCAGGGACCTGTTTGTGAAAATGATGACAAAGTTAGGGCCTTTTTGTAAGGATTTTTAAAGTTAGGGGCATATATGTGATTAGATAGGACCAAATTGCAAACTAGGCGAAGACAGTGTCAAATTGGGCCCAAATTTTGGTATAAACCTAATGTGGATCTAAGAAATCCAATGGTGAAGTTGGATTTTGATTTTGACAAAGTTTGATTGGGTAATTTATGCAAAAATCAAAATTAGGATAAATGTCAATCTAAAACTCTATTTTGGGTCAAGATGGGTTCTAATTGTTAAATTGAAGGTACCAAACCCTAGAGAACATTTTTCTATGAATTTTAGAGGGTTTAGGTGAATTTTATTCTAATCAGAACCTCATTTTCTTAAGTGGGTCTGTTTTTAGGATTTCAAAAGTAATTTAATTCTCAAAACATGCGAAAACCCATTTCTGATTATTTTAACCAACTTGTTAAACTTTTAAGACCATTTGACCCTTAATTACGCCCTAGGAAAATCCGTGATTGTACTGCATTCATGATATGATGGTAAAATTACAGTTTAACCATATTTTCTTATCTTTCCCTCAGAATGGATTTGCAGTGACTTAGGACTCTCTAGCGATTTTGTAGAAGCATTTATTCCTTGCTAATGACTAAATTGAGCTAGTTATGACTCATAATGGTGTTCCCATCAAATATTATTATTCTTGACCTTTCTACAAATAATGGTCAAGAATATTCATTTCATTAACTCCCCCTATTCAATTCAAAGAGTGGGTAGGTGGGATTAATGTCATCGGTTAATAACTGTCGACGTAGTTATTTTACTTGACCTTTTTTAAGGAACAATCGAGTAAAGTCCAACTTTTGAATCGTCGAAGTCAAAAGGTTAAATATTTGAGTTGCTTACTCGATGGTTTCGTTAAAACTATCGACAAACATCAACCTAAATCCCTCACGTGGCCCCAACTCCCTCCACCTACCTCACACGGTCTCTCCTCACGCGATGTCGACACTCCAGCTCTCCTACTCACATAGCCCTTCCTCCTTACATGACATTGACACTCCAACTCTCCTTGTGTGGCTTCTCCTCTTCGTCGTTCACCCCCTCCTCAGGTACCTCCTCTTCCTCGATCGCCTCTCCTCCGCTCACCTCCGTGAGTTGCTGACCATCACCACCATCACCTCGACCACCACCACCTCCTCGACGTGCATAGCCACCCTAAAGCCTCATCCTCCCATCGCCTCTGCTGCGAGCACCATCACCTCACCTCCTCTTTCCCTTCCATGACCACCACCACCTCCTCGACTCACACAACCACCCTCTCCTCCTCCCATCACCTCGCCTCCTCCCTCTGCGACCACCACCACCTTGCCTCCTCCCTCCACGACCACCACCACCTCCTTGACTCGCACAACACCCTCTTCTCCTCCCATCGCCTTCACCACGACCACCATTACCTCGCCTCCTCCCTCTGCGACCACCATCACCACGACCACCACCACCTGAACTACAACCACCACCACCTCTAGCACCGTCCATGCCCTCCTCCTCTAATCCCCTTCCTTGATGTGCCCCCTCCTCCTTCCCTTGCCACCACCATCGGCCCTCCAATCCATCACTAGCAGCAGCTCCTCTCCTCTCCTCCTCAAATCCTCTCCCTTGCCTGGGCCACTCCCTCCCCCTCCTCCCCTCTATGGTAGACCACCACCACCATCATCCTCTTCCCCTACCCCATCCTCGCCTTTGTTAAAATTTGTTAAATTTTTATTTTTTAAGTAGTTAGGTTAGGTTTAATTGCAATATTTGAATGCAATTAATGTTTTGTTAATTATGTGCAATTGCATTGCATCGTTTGAATTAACATGTTGATTGTGTAAATTGAATGTTCAATTAATTATATTTACTTAAATGTTTCATATAATAACATGTTAATTATTTTTTGTGGGGTGTGCCCACATATATAGTGGTTAAATGTTGAATTTAGTTTGAGTTTAATTTGAATGCTTGTGTTGCATGTTGTTTATATAAGTGAAATGTAGGGTGCCCACATTTGTTACAATGGGCTTTTGTAATTGTAGGATTGAGGAATATTTTAGATTATAGGGGAAACTCTGGAAAAATTTTCCAGCTAACAATTTGCGTGTAGGTATAGGTTTAGGGTTTATGATTAGGGTTTACATTTTGGGTTTAGGGTTTTTTGTGTTTAGGGTTTAGGTTTATGGTTATTTGTTTTCAGGTTAGGTTTTAGGGTTTTGTGTTTAAGGTTTAAGGTTAAGTTTAGGATTTTTTATTTTGAGTTCTAGATTTATGTTATAGGGTTTTTATTTCAGATTTAGGGTTTTCTATTTAGGATTTAAGTTTAGGTTTCTTGCTTTTAGCTTAGGTTTACGATTTTTTATTTTAGGTTTTGGTTATTGATTTTGAGTTTTGGATTTAGAATTTTGGATTTTGATTTTCGATTTAGGGTTTTAATTATTGAATTATGATTTAGGGTTTAATTTTTAGGATTTTAGGTTTTAGGTATAGAATTTAGAGTTTAGGTTTAGTTTATGGTTTTTGGGTTTAGTCGTTCCGTTTAGGGCTTAGTATTTTTATGTTTTGCGATGTAGAGAAATTTATTAATTAAATTTAGAATCATTTTAAATTTAGATACACATATTTGCACAAATTTAGATGCACTTGATGACAAACAATAAGAGTTTAACCCCTAAGGTATAGGTTGTGAGATAGATATAACTGTGTCCCGTTGATACTTATGATCATGTTATATTAACAATGCGGAGTGTGTATATACTTCACTTACTTGCATGATGCGTTGTCTTTATAGCATGTCATCGGACTCGATTGTCTTTAGTTCGGTGAAGTACCGGGCTAAAGAGGGTCCTTGAAGATTTGATCACAACTTCGGGTTACTTCTTGCATGTTGCTGGTGTTTGGAGAAATTTCGATTGCACTTTCTCACCCTTCCTTGGTATAACAACTGATCTTAACTACATTCCTAAAGTACCCTTAAGTGAGGACTATTAGGAATATAGTTAAGGTTAGTCTTGGGGGGTGTACTAGAGAAGTGCGGGGAAATGTTGCCGAAATTTTTCCAAACACTAATTGCATGTAAGAAATAACATTGTCATCAAATATTCAAAGATGGGCTATCAAGTAAAAATCTTCTTAAAATACACATATTTTCTTTATTTGAATCTAACTTCTGAATGGTTGACATTGAAATTTAGGTTATCATGAATAAGTCATGGATCAGTTTGAGGAATTTGAATTACTGCGAATACAAGAATGAAGTGATTTCATTTCTAGAGTGGACATTTAATGATGATAGGAAGACATGTAGATGAGAAGAATTTCTTGAGATGATTTTATGCCCATATAGACATTGTTTGAATGAGTTTTTTCATGACTGAGACATTGTTTTCGAGCATGCGATATGTAACGATTGGTGGCAGCATGACGTAAATTGGACAGCTCATGGTAAGCAAATTACAGGAGAAGTCAGATATGATAGAATTAATGATTTAGAACAAAGTGAAGATAATCAGGCAGATAAATTAGATGAAATGTAACATGATATGAGAGTAGCATACCCTAAGGATGAAAATGAGATGAGACATTACGAGGTTGTAATGAGTTTCACGATGTAGTCAAGGCAACAGACGATCTTATTGCTTCTGGAATAACGTCAATGTCAAAGTTGTCATTCCTTCTGAAATTATTTCAAATGAAAGTGATGAATAGAGCCATAGTGAAATTAATGTCTGAGGTCCTTCAATTCATTGGGGAGCTATTGAATAATCCTGTTGGGTACCTTCGATAATGATATGATGCGAAGAAGCAAATATGCGGGCTTGGACTGAAATGTGAGAAAATTGATGCCTGTCGAAATGATTGTGTCATGTCCAGAAATGAGTACTCAGGGTTGAGTAATTGTCCCGAATGTGGTGAGGAAATGAATAAAGTGGGTAAATCAACAAACACAGGCGGAAAGAAAAAACTGGAGAAGATTCTTCATTATTTTCCACTAATCCCTAGGCTACAATGCCTATTCATATCAAGTAAAATAGCAAAATTGATGATGTGGCATCAAGAGAATAAATCAAGAGATGGACTGTTGAACGCTCGAATTGCTATGCTAATGTGTTCAATTTTGGAAAACCTGTCGTTGTAGTTTGGAAGCAAAGAATTCGTGTTCAACAAATAAAATTTATACTGAAATGAAAATTTCGGGTCTAACACAGGGAGGTGGATATTTGATTTAAAAACTACGTGTTTCTTTTTATTTGTCAGGAAGTAATTCAATTTAAAACTATCTAATTATTTACAATAAATAGAAGAGAGATAATATTACATACAGAAATCAAAATGAAATGTAGAATAAACAGAGAATTTATCATTAAGGAGATTATTCATTACAACTAGAAAGCATAAAACAATTGCACTAAAAAGCGATAAATTTACTCTAGAAAGCATTAAAAGAATGGATTGAGAAATGTCCTCCTTGACGAATGCTTGGAGGACGAGCAGAACTACACTAGAAAGCAGTAAATCTATATTAGAAAGCAGTAAAAAGAATAGGGAAAGAGATCCTCCTCGACGGTTGCTTGGAGGACGAGCTGAACGGGACGACGCCTGGACGAAGGAGGATGAAGCAGGACGAAGGAGGACGAAGTAGAAGAACGGGAACGGAGCAGCACGCCGTCGTCGTCGTGGGATCCACTTCCGAAGGGGGACGAAAATTTGGACTTTATCTCGCGAGAAGCATCCCGGGTGTGGGACAAGCTTCTCTTGAGCTTTGGAGAGGTAGAGAAGAGAAGGAAGGGATGAGAATTTCGTATGGAGGGGGTCTCCTTTTATAGTTGCAAGGAGTGGGGGCAAATTGGTCATTACATCTTTAAAACAATAAATGAGGGGTCTTTAGTGACGGATAAAACCGTCACTAAAGTCCCAACGTGGGCGTAGTGCCCGCCGCCCACGCGCGCCTCCTCAGCTGCCTACGTTCAATGCCCATGCACATGTTCATCAAATCTCAGCCATCCGATTGCGAGATCGGACGGCTTAGGATGCGCCATCGCCCGCTGCTGCGCGCCCACCCCAATGCATACGATGCCGCGTGAGGTGCGGGCGTGCAATAGCGCGTCATCTCTATTGAGCGCAGACGGCTGTCCAATGAAGATCCAACGCACGCCCGCGCCCACTCGCCCGCACCCTTCTCCTCCTTGCTGCGGCTCGAACGCGCGTCCGCTGCTCGCGATAGCGACTGCTGCGCTACAAGGTGCGGATGGTCAAGCGGACGCTTTTAGGCGTGGCTATCCACAGCCGTTGGATCGAGATCCAACGACGGAGAGGGAGCAGGTGCGGAAGCCTCACCGGATGCATGCGGCCATTTGGGCGGCCAAGATGGTGCCACGTGGCGCCATCTTGGCCGTCCATCTTCTGGATGTTGTAGATGGTGCCACGGATGTCGGATTGACTCGATTTTTGCGTCGTTGGGCTGCGATCGTCGATCCGAATTCATCTGTGTGGTCGAATTTGCCATTTGAAGTGTGGCTTTATACCATCTTGGCCCTTGATCTTCTAGGGTTCCCCAGTCACTATTTGATGCTACGTATGCCTGATTAGGGTGATTTTGGAGTCTTTGAACTCCAATCGTTGGCTTGATCACATCCATACGGTTGGATCTTCGATACGAGATCCCGATAAAATGTTTGCCCTATCCAAGCATGTAAAAGGAGACAATTAACCTCCATTTTATTCAAACTACTCTAAATGCAAGATGATGCATGTTATGCAATATTTATATCATGAAATGCAATCCTATGCTTAAGAACATGCATAAATAGACATCTTAAATAGTGTAAATATGTTTACATCATGGACATATCCATCATCTAATAGATTTTGATGAATGAAATAGATTTAACGAAAATCATGCATCATTTGTTGAGAAGGCATGGAATGTGAGATTGAGACTTGCAAGTGATGGATTTAACCCATTCAAGAACATGTATCTGTCATATTTCATATGGCCGGTAGTCATGTTAACTTATAATTAACCTCCTTGGCTATGCATGTGATCCACATTTATGATGTTGATGCTCGTTATGCCAGGTCTCAAGCAACCAGGAAATGCAATATATGTTTATTTTCAACCACTGATTGATGAACTAAAAGTCCTGTGGTACAGTGGTGTTCAAACATATGACACTCACAAGAAAGAATTCTTTTAGTTGCACGCAACATTATTGTGGACAATCAATGACTTTCCAGCATATGCCAATTTGTCAGGATGGAATACAAAGGAGAAGTTTACATGTCCAATCTATATGGATGATAGTTATCACTTGAGATTGCCTGAAAGCAAGAAGTTCTGTTACTTAGGACATCACAAATTTTTTCATATTGAACCTAGATAGCGAATGTCACAATTCAAAGATAGATTTGATAGTAAAGCATACCGATTTTCTTTGAAGAATCTAAAATATGAAGTAAGTACACGTTCTGTTAGGTTGTTTGGTGTAAAAATCATGGAGACATTGCAAAAGCTTGGTGAAATATGTTTGGGTTTCTTTTAAAAAATGATTTGACTTCATTGCGACATTCAAGATTTAGGAACAAAAGCATATTTTTTATGGAGCTTGTATATTGGTAAAATTTGATTGTGCAGCACAATTTAAATATTATGCACATTGAGAAGAAAGTAATGGACAACATTTTAGATGTATTAAACTTAACGGAAAACCCAAAGGATATAGTTAAAACAAAGAATGATATGAAAAGTTTGCATATTCGTCCTGAGTTACACATTTGAGAAGGTGACTCTCACTTTCCAAAAGCTATATACAGTCTTACCGGAGAGCAAAAGAAAAGGATTTTCTCCATCCTAAAAGACATTTAGGCTCGAGATAAATATTCATCGCAGCTTTCACATTGCGTAAATGAAGCGCAAAAGAAAATTAGTGGGTTAAAAAGTCATGTTTCTCATGTGTATACGCAAATCTTATTCCCACTAGCGATCCGTGAAGTGATGCCTGATCCAGTAGTCAATTCATTTACAAGGATGAGTCAATATTTTAAAGTCATATGTTCCAAGACATTAGATCCCAAATTGCTATAGTACTGGGATAAACAAACTATAATTACACTTTATAAAATGGAGCAGATTTTTCCACCTGTATTCTTTGACGTGATGGTTCATGTCACGCTTCATCTTGTGAATGAAGTAAGAATTGTTGACTCGTGCATTACAAATGAATGTATCCAATTGAACGATATTTGAAGAAGTTGAAAGATTATATCTTGAATAAGGAAAAGCCAGATGGCTCAATCGTGAAATGATATCTTGTAGAGGAATGTATTAAGTTTTGAGACGGACAATCAATTTAATTGACTTGAAGGAAATTATGATGGAGGATTTAATGGTAATGATGAAGATTACCTACTCATATTTGACATCGGAGGAAGGTCAATTCTTCGCACTGAGTTCAAGTCCAACTGGGAAATGGATCGACGATTGGCTCACTTGTACATTCTAAAGAAAATTCCAGAAGTGGATGAATTTTACAATGAATTCAAAGAATCCTCTGATCCATCTACACGTGAATTGTAGTTCCTTAATTAGTTCCAGGATTGTGTAAATAAATTGAAAGAACAGGGAGATCCACGGTGGGCACAGGATTTTGATGTAATTGCTGATACACCTTTGACACATGGATGTTATTATTCGTGTTACATAATTAATAAATTCAGATTTAGAGTAAGGTCAATTGATGATGCATAGGCCACGTAACAGGTGGGAGTCGTTGTCAGTTGTGACCTGAGTACTAGTTGTGATGGATATTATAGTTAAATTGAAGAAATTTTGGAAATGAGTTTCAAGTTTGACCGTAAGGTGGTTCTATTCAAGTGTGATTTGTTTGATGCTTTCCAAGAAGGCATTGGATGCAAAGTGGATAAGATACACAGTTTCTTGAGTTTAAGTAAGAACCTTCAGATTCTTCAGTCATCAGAATCATTCACATTAGCTTGTTAGGTAGTACAAGTATTCTACATGTCTGATAATAGGAGAAATGGGTGGATAATACCCGTTAGAGCTCTACCATGTGAATGATACGATGTGGGAAAAGATCTTGACCCAGATGTTGAATCTGGAGTATACCAGGAAAACCCACAAAATGAAGAAGTTGCCCCTATTACATTGACATTGATATATAAGGTAATTTGCCAAAAGTATTAATTCATAAGCCAGAAATGAAAATAAATTTTAAAAAAAATTAGTTATCTATTTTGTTTAAATTTCCTTTAAATTTTTCATTATTTTCAAAAGCTTATGTTCATTTATTTTTCGAAATTGAATTTTATTTTATTGTTTTCTCATAAAGGTTTCTCACATTCTTGCACCATTTCGTCTCCATAGTGAGATTCTTCTGCTGCTTTCTTTTTTTAAATTCTCTTTTAATATTCATGTAGAGTGTGCCCATTTAGGTTTATTTTATATTTAGAGTGTGCTACTTAGGTTTATTTTATGTATGTATGTGTGGGGTGTGCCCACTATGGTGATGATGTTCTTTTAATTTTTTTTGTGATTATGTGGGTGTGCCCACTTATATTTGACATATTGTTGAAGCGGAAAATCATTGCAAATAGATTTGAGTTTGGAAAATCCATCATTGTAGTATGATTTGCGAAGAAATCCGTCAACAAATAAATTTAACCGAAACTCGAAAGGAATTCTGGGTCGAACACAGGGAGGCGAACGTTTAATAAAAAATCACGTTTGTTTTATTTGTCAGGAAGCAGATTAGCTGGTCGAATTAAATCTAACCTAGACATCTACTTAAAGAATAATGAATAGAAGAGAGAGAAAATATTACAAATACAAAATAGAGATAGAATAAACATAGATTTCATAATCACAGAATGATGTCTATTACAACTAATCACTACAACAGAAAGCGGGAAATCTTACAACTAGAAAGTGGTAAATCTATTCTAGAAAGCAGTAAAAAGAAGGTGGAGAGAAGTTATCCTCCTCGACGATTGCTTGGAGGATAAGCCACGTTGACAAAGTGCCCGGACGAAGGTGGTGAGATGTGGGACGAAGGAGAACGACGACAGACGATGGAGGATGGGGCAGGGCAACATCGCAGTGGGATTCGCTTCCCAAATGGCGGTGAGAGGACCAACGCGGAATGCTCCATGAACAGGATGAGAAGGTGGAAAAATTATATTTTTAAGTCTAGAGGAGCATCTCGAGTTTGTGACAAACTCTTGAGGAGCTTTGGAGGGGGTGAAAGAATAGAGGAAGGGATGAAGAAAGTGTAAGAGTCGTAGGTCTATTTATAGGTGAAGAATGAAGGGGCAAATGGGTTATTTCATTCTTAATCATTAAATGCACAGGTCATTAGTGACGAATTTATTCGTCACTAAAGCTTAAATATGGGTAAAGGTCCGCACGCCCCTTGCCTCTTCCTCTTCGCTGCTCAGAAGACATGCCCACAATCAAATGATCTCAGCCATCCAATCGTGAGATCGGACGGTTGAGAGACGCACGTGCCCGCTTCCTCTTCAATGCCTCAATGCATGCGCATACGATCACGCATGCATCTCGGCATGTGATTGCGCGTGCGTCTGCTTGCGCATCAGATAACGCCACATAGCACCTTCCGAAGCCTCTCAATCGCCATCGCACAGGAAAATTTCACCCGCGCCTGCGCTTGCGCCCGATTTGAGGCGAGGCAGGGCTCGAACCCACTCCTCCCTCTTCATGTGAAGGCGTGTGTCCACTGCGTTGCATTCGCATTTGAGGCACGCGGCCATTTTTGAGCACACGCAACCATGGCCGTTGGATGGTGACCCAACGATCCAGATCTGATGGCCAGTTGAGGAGAGAAAGGGCAGCGGCGGGTCCTTGGGCTGATTGGGCTACTGGGATGGTGCCACATGGCACCATTTTAGTCGTCCATCTTCTGTCTTGTAGCTGGTGCCATGGATGTTAGATTGGATCGATTTTCATGACGTTGGGCTACGATTGTCGATCTGAATCCATCCGTGCAATTGGATTTGTCATCTAAAGAACGGATTTACACTACCTAGCCCCTTGACTTTTGGTCTTTCTCGGACTGCATTTAATGCTACGGAAGTCCGATCGGGGCAATCTTAGGGTCGTTGAACTCTGATCGTCACCCTAATTAGATTCATACGGTTGGATCTTCAATCCAAGGCCCTGATAAGATATTGCCCTATTTGCTGACCACAAAAAGAGGAAATTAACCAAAATTTTATACAATCTAACTTGAATGCAAGATGATGTATGTTATGCAA
Organism: Thalassia testudinum; assembly: GCA_037157565.1. Taxonomy (NCBI): domain Eukaryota; kingdom Viridiplantae; phylum Streptophyta; class Magnoliopsida; order Alismatales; family Hydrocharitaceae; genus Thalassia; species Thalassia testudinum. Next base: position 41,435,931 of record JAZHRO010000009.1, on the reverse strand, counting down.
TATTTACAATGTATGATGCAACTGTATGCCTAAGAACACGCATAAATAGACAGTTTATGTGATACAAACATATTTACATCACATATATATTGAATTTTTGTGTTGAATGTGATCAAGAGGAAGGGGAAAGGGAAATGGAGGGTGGAAGGGAATGTGAAGAGGAAGGGAAAGGGGAAGGAAAAAGGAGGAGAAAGGGAAATGGAGGGGGAAATGATAATGTGAAGAAGAGGAAGGGAAAGGGGAAGGGAAATGAAGAGGGGAATGGGAAGGAAAAAGAAGAGGAAGGGAAAGGAAGGGGGGAATTGAAAGGAAAAAGAGGAAGAAGGGAAATGTAGGGGGGAATGGAATGTGAAGAAGAGGAAGGGAAAAGGGAAGGAAAATGGAGGGGGGAATGGGAAGGAAAAAGAAGAGGAAGAGAAAGGGGAAGGAAAACGGAGGAGAAAGGGAAATGGAGGGGGAAAGGAACGCGAAGAAAAGGGAAATGGAGGGGGGAATGGGAAGGAAAAAGAAGAGGAGGGGAACGGGGAAGGGAAATGGAGGAAGGAATTTGTTTTGACACTTGTTTTTATTCCATGCTTCTTTTATTTCCATTTATTGTTATATTTGTTCAAACATGATTTTTGGAAAATCACAATATATAGAAGAAATGCTGCCAAATTTTTTTCTACATATCTGATTATTTGTTTTGTTTCTACACAGGTGAATGTCAAGAAGAAGGCCAATAAGGGTGGCAAGGATCGGGCCACCTCCCAGCAGCCTCAGGCTCAGGCCCCTCGCTTGCAGCACTCGGATTAGGCCCCCCGTCAGCAACCCCAGGCACCCCGCTAGCAATTTTTAAGGCATGGAGATGTGACTCGAAATCTCCAGAGTCAAGGGAGGGGGGAGAAGGCGAAGGGTAAAAGTTCAATACCTCCTCTTATCGATTTTGAGGAGGATCCTGAGTATGAGGAGCAGGATGCACCTGATGATGATGATAAGGAGGATAGTACTTCATTCGATGAGGGGGATGTTAGGTTGGATGATCAGTCAGAGCAACCGGCTGACCCAGATCCTTCCCAGCTAGGACCTTCAACAGCATGGCCTCATCGAATTGGTATTTAATAAATAGTATGATTTATTTATTTCTTTGTAATTTAATATTATGTTATAATTTTATCTTTTAGGTACAGTACGTAGCGGAAGAGGTCTGACACAGAATAGGGACCTAGAGAAACTTCCACATGGGATCCGCATATCAATCACTATCACACCAGTAGGGGAAGAAGAGGGCTATCCTCCATTCATCAGTAGGCTGGGTATGCTGATGAAGGCAATCATCCCACTCTCCTACTTCAACTGGAGCAAGATGCCAAAAGAGCTGAATAGGTAACTCATTCGAGAGTTAGAGGTAATTCATAAAAACTTACTTATGTACATTTCTATATATAATTTTAAATTACATAACAATTACTGTTCTCCTACTAATGCAGGCGATCTTCAATTGGGGCAACTATCCGAGTATCCCCAAATATATCCTTTATCACGCGGCCAAGATCCATAAAGATTTGAGATTGGAGATGAAGAGTAAGTAAAAAAAAATTTTAACTTTATATATTTCTTTTTTTTACCATAATTACATTATTTCTAACATTAAAGATATATATTTTAGTTTTATATGAACAAGAACCATGATAAGGCATTGCATAATAGGCCTCTTATGATATAGCCAGACGTTTGGAAGGAAGTGTGCAAGCATTGACATGATCTAGCGACGTAGGTAAAAGTATTATATATATTACAATTTAACTAATTTTGAAGTTAATAAATTCTACCTTTATTTTAGGAGCAGGTGCAAAATAATAAAGATAATGGGGCTAAAACTCCAGCAAAGACCCATGTCTTGGGTAAAAGAAGCATAGACGAGATTAAATCCCTATACGTTAGTATTTCTAATACTTTTTTATAACCTTACAAATTTTATAATTTATTTTAAATAACTCTTTTAAATTGCAGTCTCATATGCATAACGGTGCCCAACTTGATTGAGTAGGAGTATATGAAGCCACTCATAGCAAGCTAAGTCATGAGGGAAACGGAGAGTGGCTTTATAATACATACCAACAGAGACACATAAGTTAAATTACAAAAAAAAATTATTCCATTTCTTAATTAAATTTACATGATATTACTTAATGTAATTTAATTTTTTCAGGATAATATGGTCGACTTAGTGCATCCTCCTGAAGACACCAACTCTGGTAAAGTTCAGCAGCCACTGCCAACAGAGGAGGCATTCTAGATTGTAATGCCACCTGAGCATGACAGGTTCCTACGTAGTGCAGGGAAGAGTGAGATTATCTCCAGCTAGTATAAGAGAAAGGGGCATCATTCTCTTCAACTGAGGTAGTGGAGATAAGGAAGGAGATTGCGGCATTACACCATCGAGACTAGGAGAAAGAGTAACGAATCGAGGAGCTGACCACGCAAGTCAGGGACTCGATGACGCAGTTCAAGGAGTCGACTGCATAGTTGCAGCAATCGACTCAGACTATTCGGGAGCTCCTAAGGGTACTTCAGCGAGAAGGTATCGATCACCCTTCATTTACTCAGTTTACATATCGTCGTGACGACAACGATAATTTAGGTGGTGCTAGAGGCGTTGGCACCCTAGCTTGATTTTTGTATTTTCATACGTTACTATTTGTACATCTACTTTGTAGACAATATTATATATATGAAATTTTCGCTTCGGATCTCATTTTTCATGTTTTGAATGCATGCCTTGGTTTTGGTTGTGTGATTTTTGTTTACATGATTTCAAATTGTTTACAGGTCTTCCATATAGCTAAAACTTTTAATTAAAAAAAAGACTATTTTCTTCGATCATATAACCGACACTAATAATTTGATGTCGATGTTAGCTTCATTCTCGACCGTTATATAACAGATGTAATATTATTATTCTCGTCCGTTTTTCCTTAATGGACGAAAATAATGACTTAATCGACTGTTATCCAACTGATAAGGATGCACTCATTCTCATCCGTTTTAGGTTAACCAATGAGAATGGGCACATCCTCATCAGTTGTAATCACCGTCGACGTTAATGTTTATGTCAACGGTGTATTTGAAATGATCGAGAAAAGCCTTCCTCCACCATTTGAAACAGACAAGAAAACCACCCACATATCAGATGAGGGGACATTTTTGTCCCGTTAGTAACATTGTAAACCCGTTGACAAAATCTAATCACAACACAACATTCCTCGACCATATTTTTCGACCATGGAATCATCATTGCTGGCAGGTTTTAACCGTCATCAATGATAAAGATTCTTGTAGTGACATAGACATACCATTTAATCACCCACCTAGTGCAACCAACTAATGACCCACTTTACCCCTTAAGCCACCTTAAGGAGAGCACCTACTAGCCCCCTCTAGACCCTTCCATACCCATCTCTATTAAAACCCCTCATCCCAAAGGTGCACCCCCTTGCCCTCCCATTTTTTTCCACCTTCCACCACTCTTCGCCTCTCTCTTCTCCTCCCCATGGCCATGGTGGCTGGCCACTCAAGGCTTCTCCCTAGGTGGTGTAGGCACCAAGTCGAGGATCACAACCACCATAGCCAAGGCTCAAGGAGCCCCATCGGTGTGGAAGCATTTCTCCTCATCTCCTTCTTCTGTTTATTTTCTCTTAGTTTATTTTCATTTTAATGCAAGCAGTATAATATTTTTCCTTTATTTTTATTTTCTCGTAGTTCTTGCCATTGTTCTTTTGATTTTGTTCTTGTTTAATCACACTCACGTCTCCACCACCGGCTACAACACAATTACCTTCACACGTCCACTACATCCATCATCTCCCATTCACCTCCAACCATCAACTTCACCACCCTTACTACGACACTCAACGACTGCAGCACCACACCCATCACCACCACCGACCATCTCACCCTCTTCCACTATCAATCATCACCGCCGACCATCCATCATCTCCCAAGCACACAGCCAACAACCATTCGCCACCTTTGCACAGCCACACACATACACACTCCATCGGCCACCACAGTCACTACCTTTGCACAACCACACACACACCACCGCCGGCCCCCACCTTACTGCCAGCGTCGCCCCTCACACTCCTCCTTATCTTCTCTTTAGCCCACGGCCACACAGCACCACAGCCATTATCGCCAATCACTACTCCCTTCTCCTTTTCTTCTTCCTTCCTTCTTCTTCTCCACCGAACAAAGCCACCACACCATTTGAACCCAACAGCCTTAACCACCAAATACACCCAACCACCTCCCTCGCTTTCCATGTCACAACCACCAGCCGACTCCTCTCGACCTCCTCTACCTCCTCGTCAACTCAATTCGTTCGATTAATCCACGACCACCTCCAATTTCAGCCACCATCCACACTCTCCATTTCCCCTGATGGACCCTTGTTTTTATATTTTTCCTTTGTTGCAGCAACACGCTACTCCTCTTCACCTAAATCGACCATCCCCTATCTGAAACACCAACACACACGCACACACACACGTACAGACTTCCATCTCACCCTCCCCCCAAACACTGTAGCACATACCCTAACTTCAGACACAGCGCACACTCATACCATTCACAACCACTCCATCTTCTTCACCTTCACACACGGCCGCACACACCACCATTGACACCACACATCCAACACCCACTTCAGCCACCTTGCACGCTACTTACCGACTGAACGAGAATTCTTTGCTTGAAGAAATAATACAGTAAAAATTACGTGGTGAAAAAATTTTGAATAAAAATATTATTTATCAATAAATATTAAGTATGAAAAGTCAAATAGTATCTATAGGGTAGAACAAATATAATAAATTAATGAATAATTTTCTATTATATTTATCAATCATATACGAAACTTATGTACAAATCCAATGTAAAATGAGTTGAAAAGAAAGAATTTAATAATACCACAAGAATGCAAAGGTTCTACCATAATTCTAACTTAATAAAATAATAAAAAATCAAAGACCCATGTCTCATGTAAATGTAAATTAAAATCAAATCCAAAACAGAGGATCTGTTACTCTTGACCGTGCACGCTCGTGGGGCCCAGCAGTCCGTGAGGAGCTCGAGGAAGGTAGGCCAGAGTGAGGTCGTTCCGGTGACTGTGGTTTCACGGCGAGCGGTGGTCGAAGCTTACCGGACGGCGAAGAGGAGGCTCGCTGGCGGTGGAGTTCCCACGCTCGTGAGTGGGTTGTGGACGAGTCGGCTGAGGGTGTGATCGGTCTCGGGACGGTGTGACGAGCACGGGAAAGTTGATGGCGAAGAGAACGCGACCGGAGTTGGCGGCTGCGTGTGGGTGGTAGGCGCCGGTCGTTGGGTTCTTCTCTGAGGGAGAAGATGAATAGTGCACGAGGGGGAGGCCTGCGAAAGTCGCACGTGGCTGGTGGCGTCGGCGGCTGTGCGCGAGGGTGTGCACAAGGTCGAGGTCAGGTCCTACTCCTGTGCTCGCGAGTAGGAGGATGGCGAGGTCGCGAGTGGAGGTTGCACCCGGTGGTGCAGAGGATACGCACGGGAGGTGTGAGCGCAGTTGATGACGGCTGCCGAGTCTGAGAGGGAGAGCACGGTGAGGGTCTGCAAGCGTCAAGCAGGAGATGGAGGTGCTTCCTGCTACAAGGTCGGTCGAGGAGGAGCGTCGAGGCGCGGTGCTCGCAGTCGTCGGTTGTGACGGGGTATGCAGTGGGGCAGGAGGAGGAAGATGATGATCGCCACACGCTGTCACCGCGTGGCTTCGCGGTCGTTTGCGAGAAGGAAGATGGTGCACAGTGGTAGTCGTAGAGGAGGTGGTGCACGGTGGAGATCGTGGACGGCTCGCGATGGCAGGGTGGCATGGTCGTGAGGACGGGCGGAGCGCGGTCGGTGGTTGGTCAAGGGAGTTGATGGCTCGCGGTAGCAGATGACTCACGGTGATGGGAAAGGAAGATGATGAAGGTGGAGAGGAGGCCTTTGGGTGGAGCCGGGGGAGGGGGGAGATGTGTCTTCTGTTACGAGAGAAATATGTGTGGGAGAAAGAGACGGAAAAAGAGAATTAGGAAAGAATGGTGGCCGTGGAATTTGTTGATGGAGGGGAGAATTAAGGTCGGTAATTGGGCTTCATTTCTTCCTCTCTGTGAAAATCAAATACAATTGATGTGAAATCATCAAGATTGACTTTCGCTGTATGATCGTTTATCAAAATAAGTAATTAGTTAATTTATATAAAAATTAATAAAATTAATGTATGGAATAATTTTGTCAATATCATATATATTTTAAATTAATTTTTTATTTCAATAACAATATTGTTAGACTTACACGACCAACACCTTTTATCCCATAGCCTAAAATCCTAACACCTTATCCCAATCCTAACTTTCTCCTAATAAATCCCTAACCATGTCCTAATCCCATCACACTTATCCTAAGCCTTTCACCATACCCATATCATCCCCATCATTTCATGTTTGATTTATTGTTAAGCTTTGTTTAAGTTGACTTGACCAATATTTTATTATAATAAAATTTCAAGTTTCAATATATTGCTTTTACGCTCAAGTAGTGTAGTTTTACGTTTGCAAACAATAAAGATTGATTTCCGTTTAGTTGTTGTTATTGTTCTATCTTCCTTACTTAATTCAAAAAATTAAAAAAGAGCAAAGAAAAGGAAAGATAAAAAACAAGCCTTAACTTAGTTACATTCATCGTAGTCTACTTTGTTAATCATTCAAAAAAAAAAAACCCAGAAAGAGTAGTATAGGTACGTGCCTTCGTCACTCGAAAGATTACAAAATTACAAATGCTAAAAGACCAAAAAGATAATAAATCGTTAAGCAAATTTCAAGTGATAAAAGTTAAATTTTACCTCCTTATAGATCGACCAAGACTTATTAAAATCAATTTCAAAAATCTAATTCATGATCTTGTTATACATTTATTTTAATTTGCAACTTAACATGAAATTCAAACTACGGATCGATTATAACAAGATAATTTTGCGAAGAGTTCACACCCATTCAAGGTTAAAGATGATAATTTATGTGGCCAAACCAATCGATTGAGCACCCAAATGAGATTAAGAACTAAGTAAAAATAAGTTTAGGCCTAAGCACTCAAATAAGTTATTGGTATTATGTGCCTTTGGTGAAGCATTTGATTATGTAATGAGTACATGAATTAAATGTTTCCCCTTCATTTATTTGACTAAATAAATATTGAGTGCATATACGTGTTCTTTTGAGACTGCTTTTTAATGGTAATACTATCATCTTTTATATCTAGGCTAATTTAATTAAATTTTAAGGTTAAATTCACTTCATTAACCAATAAAAGGGTATATCTTAATAATATCAAGAATTTGAGGGCATACATAAAAATATGTTAATTCTGTTGTTTTAATAAGCAAAATCAAGTGCAGATTGACTCAAGGGTGAACATGTACTTAATTTAAGGTCAACCAAGTTTAAATTTCGAATAAGTGGGCCTGCTTTAATTAATTTAAGGATTTTATGAAATAAAAGCCAAATGACAATTAATGAAATCTTAATTTCAGCCTCACTTTAATTCAAAAGGTTTCAATTGAAATAAATGTATTTTAAACCTTTTAAAAATTATAGAAAAATATTCCCTAAGGTGTAGAATGAATAATTTTATAAAAAGAACCCAATTTGACCAAAAATAGAGACAGGATAATATTTATTACTTTTTGGGTTAAAATGTAATTTGATTAGTCTTATATCATTAAAACTCGAAATTGATGTCACCATGAGATTTCTTGCATCCAAATTAAGTTACCTACAAATTTTGAGCCCAATCAAACTCCATTTTGACCAAATTTGCAAGTTTATCCTTTAGTTTCTGATTTTTGCAAAAGCCCCCCTAAGTTTTGATTTTTATTACAAAAATACCCCTATGACCACCTTCCACTTCTTCCTCGTGGCTAGCCAGACAACCCACCGTTGACCCCATGTTTGACCACGAAATCCTCACGATTTTGATCAGGAAGCATCACCAAATCAAAGGGATTTGCTTAGCTTGCAATTCCGCATGAGTTGGTGTCATTAATGCGCACATTCCTCATTGTCATCACCTCCATCGCGAGATCACCGAATGCAAACTCCAGCAATCATTCCACGGCATCTCCAACTTGATTTCCTCTCTTCGAGGAGCTACAAAGCTTCGCCATCATCCACTGATTCACGTCAAGTCAAGGCACGTCCCTACCCCTCCTGAATCCCCGACATTGCCGTCGACGAGATCTTGGCGGTCCTCTCCAGCCTCCTTTATGCATGCTCCGACCACAAAGGCAGCGCCAATGTTTTGTGTGAATCAATATTTAATAAAACATGCATTGTAATATAGTTGAAACACGTGGAAACGACTTTTGAAATTTATAATTCTCGAAATAAAAGTATCTCGAGGTCATTTGTAAGGAGCAAATTATTACATAAATACCACTATCTTAAATTTTAAGTCCAGGAACTAGACATGATCAATTTAAATTTTTCTAGTACAAATCTAGTTCAAAAATGGGTAATCAAGTAATTTAATAACGCAAGCAACTAAAATTATATTTAACTGGTGCTTAATTGAATATAATGACAAAAGAATGTTATTAAGCACTAAACAAGTCAAGTCAATGATATTGTTCCATTAAATAAGCTAAATATCCAAAACTTGGAACAAATTTTTAACAAATTGATGGAAATTACAAATCAATCCCTAGAAATCTGACTTCCTCACGTTTAGGTCCTTGGATGCTTACATTTTGATCCCTAGAAAGTTTTTGTTTCCTGCGAATGGGTCCCTAGAGCAACTTCTGCTCCTCTTCTTCATTATCGGTAGGGGTCACCGGAGGCTGGTCAGGCTTGAGCTTCAGTGGTCAGACTTCTCCGACGATTAGCAGAGCATGGTTGTCAACTTACTGCTGACATGGTGGTAGCCACGGATGGCCAGTCGGAGGAGGGAATGGCAGCGGACGATGGCAAGAAGGGCATGGACGCTGCAATGTCTTATACACAAGAATACAGCTTCACAGCCTCGATTAAATGCGTGGGAAGCTCCGATGAGGTACACTGGAGCAAACCCCTCAATCAATTGCAAGCGAGGGGCAGTGGTGGAGCTTCTCAAAGAAGCTCCTCTGTCGTTAATGGTAGAGGCATTGGCGAGGGAGGAGTGAACGGATGGAGCTAGGAAGCTCAAGATTTCTAATTGGAACCTAGAAAAAGAAAAACCCTAATCTAATTTGATGAGACGAGGCATGGAGTTACCTGACGAGAAGGGGACTGGGAGGAGGAAGAAGAAGATGAAATCGGAGCGGAGGAGGGGGAATTAAACCGCGAAAATTCGCGTGAAGCTCCGCGGGACGACGGGGAAGGGAAACCCTATGCTTATCATACGTGGTAAAGGGCAATGAGGTGTGTTGATGGCAGTTTGAGGAAGAGGGAGATAAGGACATCAATGCTTTGCACGCTTCGCCTCAATGGGGCATCGTGGAGTTAAATAGTTCGGCAGCTAAGCAAAAGCGGCTAGGAATCAAGGTTGATGTTACGACCCGATTCCCGAATGCCTACGAGATACGAGAATTAGACTGACTCGACTGATCCCAAGACCCAGTCGTCCAACGAGAAAGTAACCAAAAGAGCAGTAAAATAAACCACATTCATCATGCATATAACTAGAAGTAACAAAAGTACAGCAATAAAGAAAAGAACTACCACAGTACACACTACCACAACAGAAGAGAATTAAACAGGTACATAAACATGATGCTTGCAATAAAAGAGTATAGTGGTAACAGAAAATACTCACTACAATAGAATAAATGGTACAGGAGGTACAACACAAGTAAAACTACTGGGCTCGACTAGGCCCAGCACTCTCTGTAGTCGCAAGCTCTGGCTGCTCAACACCTGCTCCTGAAAAGGTGACAAAGGTGACACGTCAGCGAAACGCTGAGTAGAGTGGCAACTAATTAGCTAAGAAAGCAGTAAGGTGGACAAGTAGCTGGTAATTTTAATTTCTTTCTTTATTTTCTATTTACTCATTCTTGAATTATTCCTCAGATCTTTCACTTGATCTTGAATGTTCCTCGTGGGAACAATCTTGATTGCAGTTTTTTCCGAAAAGTAGAAGTAGCACGTGGTGCTCTCTTGGCCGAGAGAGTCCCCCGTGGTGGTCCTACCCTCAGTCAACCACCCTAAGGTCACTGACAGACGTAATGGTGACTACGGCACGTGTAATAAACGCACGGGTAGCTACCCCGCACTGGCACGCTGTCAGTCATTTCCGTTAACGGGTGCGCCCCAAAGCACAGCACGGAACCAGTATAGGGCAGAGCCCTCTCAGTAACAGGGGTCCAGCCCCTTCACAGTCCGTGCACCCTCTCCTGACTACCCTGGTTTGCCCAGTGGGCTTAACAAGTCAGTGTAGGAAGGCTAGTAGAACCCCGGGCCCCATGGGGTGGCTAGCTCTCCCCGGTACGGTGTACGCGAGGGCCAGAAAGTCGGTGCAAAGTGGCCAAACCCACCCCGGTCTCGACCTGAGGGCGGCAAGCTCCCCTCTACACTAAGAGGTAATATGTGCTCTCTTTTCGTACCACGTACCCAACATACTTTCCCGTTTTACTTTTCCAGTCTCATTCCATTTATTTTCAGGAGTTCTACTCCTAATTCCCCACAGGGTTAGTGTTCATGTTTCCTCAGGCCAAGCCATTTTAAGTTTCATCAATTCAGTTTTATTCTCATATAGCCAGTGTATACAACATTTAATATACATTCATATATAAGCAGCTGTTATTTAATTACAGGCAATTATCATTATTCTTTCTACTTTTCCAAGACTGCAAATTCATGTATTCACGACATTCGTTTCAGTGTTTCAGTTCCTAGGATTCATGTCATGCCCTAGGGTCTATCATTCAATCTAGTTTTCCAGTCCTAGGATTCATGCCATACCCTAGGATCTCTCATTCAATCTAGTTTTCCAGTCCTAGGATTCATGCCATACTCTAGGATCTATCATTCAATCTAGTTTTCTAGTCCTAGGATTCATGCCATGCCCTAGGATCTATCATTTAATTCATGATAAGAATCAATGTTTGTAATTAACTAAGGGAAGCCACTCTACCCGCAAAATCGAAAGTGATGGGGGCGTGATCGGCAGGTCCACGTGCCTTCGCAACCCCCAGAACCGCAACGGAGCGAGATCCTAACACAAGGATCAAACAAAAGGAACTACTCAGAATAGGATACAAGTACTTTAAACAAGTAGAGGAACTAATTCTGAGAAGAACGAAATTTGAAACGCGGAAAACAGACTTCAAACGGACCCTAAACGGGTCAAAAACGACCAGTCTACCCTAAATCAGACGTCTGGAACATCTTCTAGACATCTTAAACGATGGTTCAGGTCATACCTTGTTTCTACGCGGTCCCTCAGACGTCCAGAATCCCGCTGAACCGTCTGGACCTAGTTCTAGACGTCCGACTATCACTCCGAATGTCTGGAGACCCTATCCGCCGTCTGGTGTTGTGCCCAGACATCCGATCTGTGTGGGAGGTCGTGCCCTTGCGCCTTTCCAAACAACCCTGCACATGTACCCAATCGATCTCAGCACGGCAAAGAAGCAGATCCTTCGGCGGAACGACCTGCGTGGCCGTACACGCGAAAGGAGAAGGAAAAGAAATATTGTACCTTTTAGACATCTAGATCTCACTCCAGACGTCCCTCGCGCCGTCTGGACATAGGTCCAGACGTCTGGTTCTGGGAAATTTTCCCAGAATTAGGACCTCTTCGCCCTCTGCCTGCTGCGCACGGCCGTGCCACGCCGCGCTCGCCTACTGCCTGAGCTGCAGCAGCACCTCCCCAGCGCCACGCTCCCGCTGCGCGCCCGCCGACCAGCCCTGGCTGCTCCGGCGAGCTCGCACAGTTGCGCTCTACCCCTTCTCCCTCTCGCTGCACCTCCTCCTCCCTGCGCACACTGGCAGCAGCTGCTGCCCTCGCCCTCTCACTCTCACGCTAACAGGAAGGAGGAGATTGTGGAGTGATGGTGAGGGAGAGGAGAGGGGGGAGGTATTTGAAGGCGCCATGGGGAGAGAGAGAGGAAGAAAAGATACGCCTGTAGGACGGGGAGGGAAGAGAGAGAAGAAAAGAAGGCGACAGGTCAGTCTACGTGCGCATGCGCGCAAACACGAATTCGTATGCCGCAAAAAATTAATTTCCAAACATCTGGGAAGGCTTCCAGACATCTGACCAGACGTCTGGACCAACTCCCAGATGTCTTAAATAACGTTTGATGCTGGGGTCTTAACAACATAACACACTCAAAGGAAGTTTCGTCCCCGAAACTTGCTTTAACTAGGGTGCGGAAAAGAATGATATATGCATAACAAACTCAAGGAGGACCGAAGCCGATCAGAAAGGTCGTACCCTCAAAAAACTCTGGGTACCGCTCTCGCATCGTCGCCTTAGGCTCCCAGGTAGCCTCCTCGTACTGCTGGCTCCTCCACAAAACCTTCACCAGGGGTACTTGCTTTCGTCTCAAACTGCGGACGGCTCTGTCGAGAATCTACACTTGCTACTCGGGGTAGGTCAGGTCGTCATCCACCTCGACGCTCTCGTGACTCAGGACGTGACTGGGATCGGCGACGTACTTCCTGAGGTTGGACACGTGGAACACGTCGTGCACACCAGAAAGCTGGGGAGGAAGGGCAAGCCTGTAAGCAACGGGTCCAACTCGCTCCAGGACCTGAAAGGGTCCCACGAACCTCAGCGCGAGCTTCCCTCTCACCCCAAACCGCTGCAGGCCCTTCATGGGAAAAACGCGAAGGAAGACGTGGTCCCCAATCTCAAACTGCACCTCTCTACGTTTCCGATCTGCATAGCTCTTTTGTCTGCTCCTGACGGTGCGGAGTCGCCTGTGAATCTACTCGACTACCTCCTGACTCTGCCGGATCAACCTGGGGCCAACCTCCCACTTGGTCCCCGCCTCAACCCAACTCAAGGGTGCCGTACACCTCTGTTCGTACAAAGCCTCATAGGGAGCCATGCCGATGCTCGAGTGATAACTGTTATTATATGCAAACTCCGCCTGAGGCAAGTGCTCCTCCCAAGAGCCCCTCCAGTCCAGTACACAAGCACAAAAAAGGTCCTCAAGTGTCTGTATCATGCGCTCAGACTGTCCGTTCGTCTGGGGGTGGTATGCTGTACTGAACCTCAACCGCATCCCCAGGGCCTGCTGAAACTCAGCCCAAAACTGGGACGTAAAACTAGTATCCTAATCAGATACGATCTCCCGCGGAACTCTGTGTAGACGTACCACATCGCGAATATACCTCTCTGCCAACTGTGCTGGTCCTAAGGTGACTCGGATCGGCAAGAAACGTGCCGTCTTCATCAATCTGTCAACGATTACCCAGACTGTGTCGTGTCCTCGCTGAGTACCAGGTAAGCCCACCACCAAGTCCATGGTGATGTTTTCCCACTTCCACTCTGGCACTGGGAGTGGCTGCAACGGCCCTGCTTGCTGGCACACTAAACACTACTGCACGAATTCACCCACATCCCGCTTCATTCCCCTCAACCAAAAGTCACGTCTCAAATCATGGTACATCCTTGTGTTTCCGGGATGTATGGTGAATTTGGAACCGTGTGCCTCACTCAGGAGCTCTCTCAACAGCTCCTCGTCTCTGGGAACGCACAAGCGTCCCCTCATGCGTAGCACCTGGTCTGTAAAAGAGAAGTCCCCAGGGTCTCGTGACAGTACTCTATCACGCAAGGACTGTAAGTACGGGTCGGCCATCTGCCTGTGATGATCCGATCTATCAGCTTTGGCCTCGTCTATCGTGTCACGGTCACTGCCCCACAGTACCCCAGTAACTCTAGGGGTCGCCAACTGCCCATCTCCTCCATGAGGCTCCAACTCTACGCCTGCAAATTGGCCAAGTGGGCGGGTGCCTTCCGGCTCAAGGCATCAGCCACCACGTTGGCCTTTCCCGGGTGGTAGGAAATGCTGCAGTCATAGTCCTTCAGGAACTCCAACCAACATCTCTGTCTCATGTTGAACTCCTTCTGATCAAACAGGTATCTGAGGCTCTTGTGATCTGTGAAAATCTCAAAGGTCTCACCGTACAAGTAATGCCTCCAAGTCTTCAGTGTGAAGATGACAGCTGCCAGCTCCAGGTCGTGGGTAGGGTAGCTATGCTCATGGGGCTTCAGTTGCCGCGAATTGTAAGCAACAACGTGACCCCTCTGCATGAGCACACCCCCTAACCCATGCAAAGAGGCGTCTGTGTACACAACGAACCCGCCACTACTGTCAGGGATGGTGAGCATGGGAGCCGAAGTCAGCCTCTCCTTCAGCTCCTGAAAACATGCCTCACAAGCATCTGTCCAAGTAAAGGGCACGTCCTTCCGGGTCAGCTGTGTCATAGGACGTGCAATATGTGAGAAGCCCCTGATAAACCGCCTGTAGTAGCCTGTCAGTCCCAAGAAACTGCGGATCTCACTAACCGTACGTGGTCTCTCCCATTTGAGCATAGCCTCGACCTTGGCTAGGTCCATAGCCAAGCCATCCCCAAAGATCACATGACCTAAGAAGGTCACCTCCCTCAACTAGAACTCGTTCTTGTTATATTTGGCATACAGCCTACGTCATTTTAGTGTGTCCAAAACCATCCGCAAGTGCTGTCCATGCTGTGTCTGATCTTGAGAATAGATGAGCACATCATCAATGAATATCACCACGAACTGGTCCAAGTACGGTCTAAACACCCGGTTCATCAAATCCATGAAGGCAGCGGGAGCATTGGTCAACCAAAACGGCATGACCAGAAACTCGTAGTGTTCGTACCGGGTGCAGAAAGCTGTCTTGGAGACGTCTGCCTCCATGATCCTCAACTGGTGGTATCTAGACCTCAAGTCGATCTTGGAGAATACCATGGCACCTCGCAGCTGGTCAAACAAGTCATCAATCCTCAGTAACGGATACCTGTTCTTGATGGTGACCCTATTCAGCTGTCAGTAGTCCACACAAAGGCGTAGGGTACCATCCTTCTTCTTTACGAACAGTACCGGGGCTCCCCAGGGAGATGCACTGGGCCTCACAAAACCCTTCTCCAAAAGATCCTACAACTGAGACTTGAGCTCTCGCAGCTCAAGTGGTGCCATCCTGTACGGTGCTGTGGAGATGGGGCTGGTCCCCGATACCAGTGAGATCTCAAACTCGATCTCACGCTCGGGTGGTAGTCCTGGCAACTCATCTGGAAATACGTCAGGGTACTCTCTGACCACCGGGATACTCTGGAAGTCTGCCACAGGGCTGGGCTCCGCCACCACACAAGCTAGGAAGCCCTCACACCCCTAGCTCAAAAGTCTCACCACTTGAAGTGCGAAAATGCACCTAAAGCCTCCATCCACTGGCTACCCATGGAACTCGAAAGAAGGCAACTCCGGTATGGAGAAGACAATCTTCTTCTCAAAGCAGTCCACCAAGGCGTGGTAAGCAGACAGCCAATCCATCCCCAGAATTACGCCAAAGTCCTCCATCTGTATCATAATCAGGTCAGCGGGAAGGCTGTGTCCCCCAACATTGACCTCGCAACTCGTGTACACCTCCTCAGCTACAAACAGCTGACCACTTGGACCTCTGATCACGAACGGATCCTCTAACAACATACAGTCCTGCCCCAAACTAACCGCGAAGCTGGCTATGATGAACGAGTGCGTAGCGTCGGAATCAAAAAGTGTGTAAACAAGTCTGCTGGAAACTGAAACCATACCTGCCACCACTGATCCCGAAGCTCTGGCATCCCTGTGTGTCAGGGCATTGATACGCCCCTCAACCCTAGGTGCGAACAAAGCAGCCACGCCCTGCGTCAGACAGGTAGCTGCTGGCCGGTACCCTCCCCGTGATTGCTGTCCTCCTCCTCGCGCCAGGAAACCGCAACCTCCTGCTCGCCCTCCAGTGCTCGGCACGGGAAGCATCCGCTGACCTCCTGCCCTAGATAGGCAGTCCCTCCTGATGTGGCCCGGCTGGCCACACTGGTAGCAAAGGGGAACTCGACTCCCGCCCTCAGTGGGTCCCTGCTAACGGCTGGGCGGGGGTCCGGTGCTAGTAGCTAGCCCCTGTCGGGGGCCCCCAAAAGCCACTGATGGCCCCGCAAAACGTGACGACTCTCCTGCGGGCACCACGTGTCTGCTCTCTCGTCGGCCTTGTGAGAAGTCTGGTTGATGGAGCCTCTTCCGCCCACTGTCAGTGTCGCGTGAAGACGGGTTGGTCTCTTTGTATGTCATAGCTGCCTCTACCACCCTCGAGAACGTAGGCAGCTTCAGGGGTTTAACATACCCTTGAATCGCCGGCTGGAGCCCCTCGGTGAACCTTCAAAGGCGCTCCCCCTCAGTGGCCACTACTGTCGCTGCGAAGCGAGATAGCTCCAGGAAACGTGTGCGGTACGCGCTCACGGTCATCGTCCCCTGGTGGAGAGTGTGGAACTCCTGCCTCCTCTGGTCCTGCCACATCTGGGGAAAGTACTGCTCGCAGAAGAGGGTGACGAACCGGTCCCAGGTCGGCTCGTCCCTCTCTTGTCCCCTGACCGCCCTCCACCACCTGTGTGCCGTGCTCTCCAACTGGTATGTGGCAAAGGCCACACGGCACTCCACAGGGGGGCGAAGGGTGTCAAAAGCCTTCTCGATCTGCTCGAGCCAGTCCTCCGCCTCGGCCGGGTCCTCATCCCCCTTGAAGGAGGGGGGCTTCAGCTTTCGGAACTGTCCGAAAAGCTTAAAGTGGCGCTAAAGGGGAGATGCTGGCGTGCCTCTCGGTAAAGAAGCCTTGTGCTCGGAAGTGCTGGAGGAAGGTGGGGGCGGTGGAGGCCCATCCCCTCCCCCGCGTTCAGCGCCATGTCCGTCGCGTGGTCCCACAAAGGACTCCCCCTCCACAGCCCCAAGGAGAGGCGCTCGTGGTGGCGGGTGGAGTTCCTCTTGCACGATATCCCGTATCAGCTGGGCGAGGTCCTGGGCCTGAATGCCCGGGAGCAGTGGCTGGTCCACTGAGGCGTCGACCTCAACGCGCCCACCCCTCCGACCTCATCCTCGGTCGCGCCCGCAGCCCGCCTTGCTAGTCCCGCGTTGAGGCATCTCCTGCAAGGAGACGCGAATACAGAACGGAACAATGTCAATACGAATCGATATCTAATGGAGAAGTCTAAGAACAGATGTCAAAAGATACGTTGTGGTGGCTACTCTAGTTACAGACACGTGAATTGGTTATTTTCCAGCCAGTTGGTTCACTTCTCGGGATGACCTTGCTCTGATACCATCTTGTTACGGCCCGATTCCCGAATCCCTACGAGATACGAGAATCGGACCGACTCGACTGATCCCAAGACCCAATCGTTCAACGAGAAAGTAAACAAAAGAGCAGTAAAATAAACCACATTCACCATGCATATAACTAGCAGTAACAAAAGTACAGCAATAAAGAAAAGAACTACCATAGTACACACCACCACAACAGTAGAGAATTAAACAGGTACATAAACGTGATGCTTACAATGAAAGAGTACAGTGGTAGCAGAAAATACTCACTACAACAGAAGAAATGGTACAGTAGGTACAACACAAGTAAAACTACTGGGCTCGACTAGGCCCAGCACCCTCTGCAGCCGCAAGCTCTGGCTGCTCAACACCTGGTCCTGAAAAGGTGACAAAGGTGACACGTTAGCGAAACGCTGAGTACAGTGGCAACCAATTAGCTAAGAAAGCAGTAAGGTGGACAAGTAGCTGGTAATTTTAATTTCTTTCTTTATTTTCTATTTACTCATTCTTGAATTATTCCTCAGATCTTTCACTTGATCTCGAATGTTCCTCATGGGAAGGATCTTGATTGCAGTCTTTTCTAAAAAGTAGAAGTAGCACGTGGTGCTCTCCTGGCCGGGAGAGTCCCCCGTGGTGCTCCTACCCTCAGTCAACCACCCCAAGGTCACTGACAGACGTAACGGTGACTACGGCACACGTGATAAACGCACGGGTAGCTACCCCACACTGGCACGCGATCAGTCGTTTCCGTTAACGGGTACGCCCCAAAGCACAGCACGGAACCAGTATAGGGCAGAGCCCTCTCAGTAACAGGGGTCCAGCCCCTCCACAGTCCGCGCACCCTCGCCTGACTACCCTGGTTTGCCCAGTGGGCCTAACAAGTCGGTGTAGGAAGGCTAGCAGAACCCCGAGCCCCGTGGGGTGGCTAGCTCTCCCCCTACTCTAGCAGCTCTCCCGGGTACGGTGTACGCGAGGGCCAGAAAGTTGGTGCAAAGTGGCCAAACCCACCCCGGTCTCGACCTGAGGGCGGCAAGCTCCCCTCTACACTAAGAGGTAATATGTGCTCTCTTTTCGTACCACGTACCCAATACACTTTCCCGTTTTACTTTTCCAATCCTATTCCATTTATTTTCAGGAGTTCTACTCCTGATTCCCCATAGGGTTAGTGTTCATGTTTCCTCAGGCTAAGCCATTTTAAGTTTCATCAATTCAGTTTTATTCTCATATAGCCAGTGTATACAATATTTAATATACATTCATATATAAGCAGTTGTTATCTAATTACAGGAAATTATCATTATTCTTTCTACTTTTCCAAGACTGCAAATTCATGTATTCACGACATTCGTTTCAGTGTTTCGGTTCCTAGGATTCATGTCATGCCCTAGGGTCTATCATTCAATCTAGTTTTTCAGTTCTAGGATTCATGTCATACCCTAGGATCTATCATTCAATCTAGTTTTTCAGTCCTAGGATTCATGCCATACTCTAGGATCTATCATTCAATCTAGTTTTCTAGTCCTAGGATTCATGCCATACCCTAGGATCTATCATTTAATTCATGATAAGAATCAATGTTTGTAATTAACTAAGGGAAGCCACTCTACCCGCAAAACCGAAAGTGATGGGGGCGTGATCGGCAGGTCCACGTGCCTTCGCAACCCCCAGAACCGCAACGGAGCGAGATCCTAACACAAGGATCAAACAAAAGGAACTACTCAGAATAGGATACAAGTACTTTAAACAAGTAGAGGAACTAATTCTGAGAAGAACGAAATTTGAAACGCGGAAAACGGACTTCAAACGGACCCTAAACGGGTCAAAAACAACCAGTCTACCCTAAATCAGACGTCTGGAACATCTTCTAGACGTCTTAAACGATGGTTTAGGTCATACCTTGTTTCTACGCGGTCCCTCAGACGTCCAGAATCCCGCTGAACTGTCTGGACCTAGTTCCAGACATCCGACTATCACTCCGGACGTCTGGAGACCCTATCCGCCGTCTGGTGCTGTGCCCAGACGTCCGATCTGTGTGGGAGGACGTGCCCTTGCGCCTTCCCGAACAACCTTGCACTCATACGCAATCGATCTCAGCACGGCAAAGAAGCAGATCCTTCGGTAGAATGGCCTGCATGGCCGTACACGCGAAAGGAGAAGGAAAAGAAATATTGTACCTTTCAGACGTCTGGATCTCACTCCAGACATCCCCCGCGCCATCTAGACGTAGGTCCAAACGTCTGATTCTGGGAAATTTTCCCAGAATTAGGACCTCCTCACCCTCTGCCTGCTGCGCACGGTCGTGCCGCACCGCACTCGCCTGCTGCCTGAGCTGCAGCAGCACCTCCCCAGTGCCACGCTCGCCGGCCGGCCCTGGCTGCTTCGGCGAGCTTGCACACTCGCTCTCTACCTCTTCTCCCTCTCGCTGCACCTCCTCCTCCCTGTGCACACCGGCAGCAGCTGCTGCCCTCACCCTCTCACTCTCACGCTAATAGGAAGAAGGAGGAGATGGTGGAGTGATGGTGAGGGAGAGGAGAGGGGGGAGGTATTTGAAGGCGCTGTGGGGAGAGAGAGAGGAAGAAAAGATGCACCTGTAGGATGGGGAGGGAAGAGAGAGAAGAAAAGAGGGCGGCAGGTCAGTCTGCGCGAGCATGTGTGTAGACGCGAATTCGTACGTCGCAAAAAATTAATTTCCAGACGTCTTGGAAGGCTTCCAGACGTCTGGACCAACTCCCAGACGTCTTAAACGACGTTTGATGCCGGGGTCTTAACACTTGATTTGGACGATTGACAACATGGTTTGCGAGAATTTCATTCGCGAATCACGAGCTCCACATGCGGCAACACGAGCTGGAAATGGGATGGCTAGATTTGTCAATGAACAAAAATCAATCCCACCAAATTTGTTGGGATTTGATCATGAGATGCTTGTGCAATCCACCATAAAAAATGCATGGAAATAGAGGAAGCTGCTGTTGTGCTTGCTCGATGGAGAAGATGGCTGATGTCATCTGGGGACCTTAATGCGAGAAAATCGAACTTAAGCATAAGGAATTCAAAAGTTAGGGTTCAATATGCAAAGTATGTTAAATGAAGTCCAATTAGTCCCAAATTTTCTTAGTAACCTAATTTGAATCCAAGGAATCTTTTGGTGATTTCAATTTTGTGTTTTAATGAAGTTTGCTTGATTAATTTACATTTTAACCCAAAATGTATTTGCCTTGGTCTTTGTTTTATGTTAAAATAGATTCATTTTGTCAAATTGATTATTCTAAACCTTATAAAATATTTTTCAATGATTATATTTATTTTAACCAAAACCCTTTTAATTCCAGTGGGGCTAAAGTTAAGGTTTTTAAATATGAATTAACTTTCAATTTTTAGAAAAACCTTAAATTAGTCCATGCAAGCCCACTTGTTTGGATTTTTAGCTCAATTGACCTTCAATTAGGTGTAGGTTTACCCCTTAGTTACTCTACAGTTATATTTGTCTATTAAAATAGCAGAATTAGCCTCTTTGGGAAAATAATTCCTCTTGATTCAACCAAGATTGAATTATACCCTTTTAAAGATTAGTTAAGTGAATTTAACCTTAGAATTTAGCCAATTGATTGAGTTAGATATGGAGGATGATGGTGCTACCATGAACCAAAGTCTTCCTCATCTTCCTCCAGTCATTGCTTGCCAAAGCATAATGTCTTCTCGCTTCTTCTTCACCGCCGACCTTCTTCCTAGACCACCTCCTTCCTCGCGTCTAGCCGACCAACGCTCCAATCCCTCTTGTCTACCCTTAGGTATCTCCTCTTCTCTTATCTCTGTAGTACAACTTAGGCCCTTTAGATCTAGGAATTACCCCCCTTCGATCCACCTCCTCTGCGTCACCTTCTTCGTCTCCAGCGTGAACTCTGACGACTCGCTCCTCTTTGCTCCTCACATCCATGCCATTCGCCAACCACCCCACGAGCTATGCCATGCTTAAGGGAATAAAAGCCCCCAACTAATTTGGAGTTTTGAACATCTGCGACACCCACCAGACACCAACCATCGCTGACGGCTTCCTCGCATCCACCGACTCTCCTCCGACCTTGTCGCAGCAAATCAACATTGAAACCACCTTCAATAAGCTTCAGCGGAGCTCCTCAGCCATTCACCTGAGGCTAAGGCTCACTCCCTTACTTGATCGAGATCCATCATCGCCATCATCTTCCTTGCATCCAACCAACGCCATCCTCGCAGCCACCAAGCTTCGCGAGAAGCTTCGTGATTCTCCAAGGAGGCCTTGCGACCTTTTTGCAGAGGATCCCATGCTCTGAAGCACTCGACTAACCTCCACCAAGTTTCCCTACATCTTTTGGTGAGAAGAGGAGCATAGACTCCCTGCTACTAGCAGGGGCTAATTCGAGAGAGAAAAAAACTCGCAGGGATCGATTTGCAAATTTATAGGGGTCAAAATGCAAGAAAACTAATAATTGTTAAATTTCTATGGATTGATTGGTAGTGTTTTCTTGATTAATTGATGAGTTGTTTTGATTATTGCAAATTTAGAGATTTTATTGCATCATCTTGTCCTTTAGGCAATACTTGAATTATTTAATGCTTACTCACATTAATTGTTGTTTTATTTAATTAAGCATTAAGTAATTAGAGAGGTCCCCAATTGTTAAAATTAATTCATGCAAATCAACTTCTCATAGATTTGTTTACATATTTGACTTCATATCGGTAGATTGCAGAGCTTGTGCGATTATTATTCAGAAATCCATTTTCATGGTCCCCGGTGAATATTCTCTTAACTTTATTGAACTAGAGTACCTATGATTGAAAACTAAACTTTCTGCATCTAGTTCTTGGTTCAAAATTTTGCAAAAATATGGATAGTGGTATTCATGCAATAAATTACTCCTAGCGAACGACCTTGGAGTTCCATTCAAGATTTATAAATTTTAAAAGCTGATTTGTGTGATTTTACTATACTATGATGTGGTTTTTAACAAACATCGTTTCACACACGTCACTTATGCTTTTAAGTTTGCTCGTACAGAGGTTAAATCAGACAAGGATAGTAGATCAACTATCTAGAATGCTTCTAAATAGTGGATATAAGTTTGTATATGATCACCATTATTAACTCATTGTCATGATCATAGTTCCTAGTCTTGGAAGAGATGAGAATCCTCTAGATTATCCATAATAGATTGACATCTGATTAAATTCATGATAGGAGTTTCATAGGGAATTGAGATTTTGAAATTGTCACATGAGCACATTCAAAGAGTTGAATAGAAAAATTCATATTGTAGAATCTTTCGAGCATTATCCTTAGAAGAAGAGGTTCTTGTCCTTATACATTTGATAAGTGTTCATGTCTATCTAAATCATGTATATTTGATAACCCAATGATTGAGATTTCACATAATAAAAGGGCAATTTATCAGGAACCTAGTTTGCATGTTCTAATTTGGGAAGTAAATGTTTTTTCAAGATAGGATTTACACTGCTTCAATTGTTGGAGTAGAGTTTGAGCTCTATTGTTATAACCAGGAGGTGCAATTACGCTGGTGGTCTTTTTAATAGATAAATCAAAAAAGAATGGAGGAACTAAATGAACTTTGTGAAGTTATCAATATGTCTTCCATTAAATGCATACTGGGATGGAAGACTAAACTGGGATAGGATACTAAACCTTGAGCAACTCATATGTGCTTTTTTGTATGCAGGACATATGAGGTATAGATATATCTTAGGGGTTTGGTAATAGCTTTAACAACCCAGTAGACATCACATTTCACTAGGGTTGTGTGATAAACCCTAGTGATTTTGATCAAGTCTAGAGATAATTGACAAACTAGAGTACTTTAATTGAATAACCAGGAGTAATGCTCAAATTAATTTATTAACATGAACTTCTCAGTAAGAGAATTGGTAAATTATTATTAAAGTCAAATAAGGTCAATTATTTATCTTAAACCTTTGATTATGAGTGATGCTAACCATTGATGGCTTTGGATTGCCTACAAGAATGCTCTACACCACAATAAAGCAACTAGCAATACAATTTTGAGGAGAAATTAATTATATGTTTCAAATTAGTTGAAATATAAAATTAATAGTGTTAGAAAGTGTTCTAAATAAGAGTAAATTGGAGAGTTCCAAGAAATAGGAATTTTCTTTGAATTAATGTTTTAAGTAGAGAGTACTTCCAATGATTAGTGGATGTTCAACTCTTCCTCTTTCAATTTGACTTTGCTCCTCTAGAACTGATAAATGCCAGTTTATCATCATTCTTATGCCCTAAAACATATCTAGCTCTTAGGTTTTTAACTTTGCAAATGGGTTTTCAGGTTGCATTTAGGCATTACCTAGGTTGGGCATGCATTACATTCTTTTTGTGTTTTTAACATATTTACTTGAGTGTTAAGGATAAGTAGATGATCTGACCTCTAAAACCCTAGCACTCAAGAAGGAAGAAAGTAAAGAAGAAGATCAAACTAGCTAAACCCTTCTCAGCTGCATATCAACTCACTTGGGTTAGGTTTAGCTCCCTCCAACTCTATTTAGCTCATTTTAGCTGGATAATAGCTCAGAGTAGCTCAACTCACCTCAACTCAATTCATATCCAGCTTAACTTAGTTGAGTCTAGCTCATCCCAGCTCCAATCAGTTCATTAGGAGCTCTAGCTAGCTCAACTTAGTTGACAATAGTTCACCTCAGCTCAAGTCCAACTCTCCCCAGCTCCACTCAGCTCACAGTAGCTGAACTCCCTCCAGCTTAGCTACTACTTGTCTACTTAGTAGCTAAGCTAGCTCGGGAGTTCTCATCAGAGGCAGGTTCAGCTCAACCTAGCTACAAATAGGTTGAGACCAGCTCAACTTAGCTCCACTACCCAAACTTAGCTGCTAGCAGAAGAACTAGCTAGCTAAGCTGAGTAGTTGAGCTCCTAAGAAGACCTCTTCAACCATCATTAGCTCTAGGAAAATTATTTTAGCTCCAAATCTACTTCAGGATGCTCCTGGCCACTCCTTCCAACTAAACCCTAACTCCTTCACCATCTCATCTACTAGCTAAGCTAGCTTAGCTTAGCTCCACCTAAGCTCCCTACTCATGGCTGTCCACCTAACTCTAAACACCACCTAAGACAACCACCTATACCTTCCTCCTTTTTCCACCAACATCACCTCCCTTGCAACCTTTCACCTTGGCGCCAAACATGATGCCTCCTCACCCCACAACAACCACCAAGAGCCACCTATTTTGGTGCCAAAAGAACCCTTCTAGAATCCCTCCTTTTGGTGCCAAAAACACCTAGCCTTAACCACCCAAAAAATGGTGCCAACCATGCCCAACTTCCCTTAACCATGCCTCCATACATCCCTTCCTTTGGCTCCAATAAACCCTAGCCCTCCATCTCATTACCACCACTTAAAACACCATCCTAACCCTACACCTACCTTCCATGCCACCTTAACTCTAACCACACCAAAAGTTGGCGCCAACTCTCCTTTACACATCCTTGCACATGGCGCCAACTGATAAGTCCACTTTCGTGGACCATTATTTGGCCAAAGTACTTTCTAATTAGTTATTCTTATTTGTTAATTAGTTAGGAATTATATGGCAATTCATCTTAGCCTGCATATAATTTTATGCATCAATTTTACATTTAATAACATATGATATGATAATATAATTTATCTGATGAATGCAGGCTAGGTGAAGAGTCTAGACGTGCAAATCTGTATCTATAAGACATCTGGAGATCAGTATGGACATCTGGTAAATTGTCATCACAAGTTCCTATTTCTACATATTTTAAGACGACTGATGACGAAGTCAGACATCTGATATAGAACGGCCAATGCTTATCCATCAGTTTCAACCACTCACGATGTTCGCAAGTGGTTGGCGAAGCCAACGGCAGGTGGAACAGACTGGGGGATTTTTATAAAGAGAGAAAACCCATGCACCAGATGGAAGGAATCTCTCCCCCTAGTGGGGATCTCCTCCATCCTCCATCGTGCAATAGGCGTGCACCATGAATTAGACTACCATCGTGCTCCTGGCGTGCAACATGCAACGAGTGAACACTGTGAATCACCACACCAGACCGCGACCTCCTCGTGCGTAGCCCTCACGGCCACAAGCCGCCAGCCCTCGTGTTCGACCACGGTCCCGCAACCCACAGCAGCTTGCACCCCTCAACCCCGACGCACGCAGGCCGCAACCACATCACCTCCTTGCGCGCCCTCTTCACGTGTGCACATAAGCCCTTGTGCGCACTCTTTCATGCATGTGCACGCCCGAGCGCCACCGTCAGTGCTTCTTCTTCTTCTTATCTACCAGCCGAAAGAACCCAAAGCCATGAAAATGTAGCCGCCACCACAGGTCGAGATTCTTCATGCCATCAATGCCAACGTGCCCGCCTCAACCCCACGAGCACCACCGCAGCCTCCGACGGGCTGACAATAGCCAATGCGCATGCGTGGATAGCGACTGCCGCCAACCATCCTCCTCGTCGCTGACATCAACTTCAGTCGCCGTTTGGAGTGCCACCACCACCACCGAGTTCCCCTCATCATGGCCGACCTCCACCGAAGCTTTTGTGGCTAGCAGCGGCCTCAAGCGTGCACACTATCAAGAGGAGAGAATCCTCTATTTTTGGGTGAATTAAAAATTACAAATTTTACCATTGTGAAAAAGCACTATTCATTTATTTATCTTATATAATATTTGGCTGAAATTGCATGGACATCCCTCTCTTTAATTTGAATTACATATGATTGAGTTCTTATGAATGACATAAAACATGAGATATTGGTTATAGTAAATTGGTGTTATTATGTAGGAGATTAATATTGACATTGCTTGCTATTACCAAGGTCATTATTTATAATATTATATTATGATAATTTTGCATATAAACACCTACATTCCTGATCAATTGATTAAAACGAGCATTTATATTGGAAATAAGTTACACTAGTTAGAATGTGCACCCATTGATATTCCCGAATAAATGAAGCATCACTCACGAGTTCAATAGGCTTATTCCTCTCTGTGGATAGGACTTAACTATTTTCGTGGTTAGCTTTTGAAAATTAAATATTTTGAAAAGCGATTTTCTACCACGTGATATACTACAACGACACAACATTTTATGTTAAAGTTTTCAACAAAAACGAAGATCGCACTTTCAAATGGCACTGTTGCCGGGGAGAAACACACCTATTAATTTTTTTCAAGAATTTTATATTATTTTTATGCTATTATGAAGCTTTTCTGAATCATTGATCTATTTCTTTTTCCTGTAGAGGTACATCTGTTTGGAGGAAACGAACGCGGCGGGCGTGCACGACGGAGGCAATATTTTTAGTGGACCTTGACGCCACCTGGAGGCCAGCAACAGGTGCTTGTGGGCCTTGATCCCACGCACGTAGGCGTACAGAGGAACCTTTTTCTGATTTAGTCATTAGATCTTAGTTTAGATTTAGTTTAGATAGACCCTAGACATTTAATTTTTGTCTTGTGGACCCGTGTTGGGTATTTTTGGGAATGTGTTCCCAGTGCTTTTATTGCTTATCGCTCTTGTATGCAGGAGTGTATTTTTGGGAGCGTGTTCCCATTTTATTTAGATTATAGGATTATTCAAATTGTTTGAAATGCATATAGGTTAGTTAGTTAGTTAGATTAGGTTTGTTTGCCTAATATTATTAAAAATTAAAAAATAAAATGGAACTTCCTGCTAGAAGCTGCATATCAATAGGGCAACCATCTAGGATTGAATGAGCAGCATTTAGTTTATCTTTACTGCATCGCATACATTCTTGCACGAAGAAAGCTGGAGTAAGGTACGTCTTTTCTTTAGCATCAAATACCTGTCATGCATTTGTATTGGACTTAAATTCATGACCACTAAAGTGTTTGAATCAGGTTAATTCAGTGGTCACTTTAAAAATTGGGATTGCTAAGAGGTTGGACCTTAAAATCTGTGACTTAAAATTGTGTGTAAAAGGATCATGTTTGAGAGATTTCAAAACTCAAAATGCGAATGTATGATTGCACACTTGAGATACTATGCAGTTCGCACATAAGGTCACTAGATAAATTTTTACCTCTCCTCTTTACACCACAAGGGAAGTTAGTCGGAAATCAACAAGCCTATCCACCAAGTTACTTCGGTTCGTCATGCGTAGGCTCGATTTGAGACTTCCATCTCTTGCGAGTAGGTTGTAGGCACCAACGAAGGTCGGCCTAGGAAGCGTAATTCTTGCAAAACTTGTTTGGCCACCAACTGAACACCTAAGACCTAGAATCTACTAAAAATAGATCCCACTGTATTTGCGTTTGTTTTGACACTGGTAGAACTCTCTAGGAAGTTTCCGATTTCTTTTAAATCCAAAGAGAGTTTAACCTGTTTAATTGAAAGAAATGGATCACCCTTACTCCTATCATTCAGATTATCAGAGTCAATACTTCCCATCTTTTAACCAGGATCTCATGCCCCGAGTGTATCCATCCTTTGATGGGTACAATGACAATTCATGAGATCATTCATATTCCTATCCTGGGAGTACTGGCCTGATAGCCCCCACTTTTGAGCAGAGCCTAGGAGTGGGGTTTTCCAACCCTGGAATCCCTACTATTATGCAAACACCCAACCCTCCCACCCTTCATGATTTTCCGTATCAAGGTTGGACTGATACCCCTAGGCAACCGGAGCCTGAGATTGACTATCCTCCCCAATTTGATAGTAGTAGCCTCTCCTCTTTTATGATAGAAATGCAAAAACAACAAAAGGAAATGATGGAATCTATGGGAGAGATGTTGAGGAATAGTCAACAATTGAATAACTAATCATTCTGATCCCTACCCGTATAACCGTGATCATGAAAATAATTCTGAGGAAACCAATGACAATAGGGATCCCATTTTACGTAGCTATCACTTAGACTCTCCCAATGAGACATGACCACTAGAGGAGAACGATGCTAGTAATTATCCACCCGAGCTATATTGGAGTCAAAAGAAAGGGAAGATGGCACCTCTTGAGGACCATGACCCCAATGACAGTATTTTCCTTACCCCTGATAACTCAGATCAAGATCGTATTGTTCATATCACTTCCCCTATTAATTATCTGGTGGAACCCCATTCTACCCTTAGTGAACCTAATCCTGACCCTCCACTTAGGGAATCAACACTTACCATTCAACATTCTAAGGATTTAAATGCACCCAATGAAGGTGACCCTAAGGGAATGGAGGATGAATTAGATCAATTTTGGTCTTAGGGATATAAAGAGTCTATTTTAGAGGACGAGGATGACCCAATGGAGGAATCCAGCCTGAAAATCTGGAGTGAATCATAGGGGGATTATTTGTTATTCGAGGACTTACCCCTGGAGGATATAAATAATCTAGTGAAATCTGGATTCCTCCCTTCTTTTGAGAGTCATCCTCCACAAAACCAGGAGTTGATATTGGAGGAAGACAAACACAATAGTGAGAAGCCTAGGGGAGACTCTCGGGGACAAAACATGCCAATTGAGGATTATGCCCTAAGAAGAATAAAGAATTGAGTGATATAGGCTTCAAAACATTAAGAAGGATCCTCCTTTAGAAATAATTGATGATACTGAAGCAACTCCTTTCTTTACTAATGAATCACATATACATCCTGACAAAAACTTGAGTGAACCAAAAGAATTTGAGGATGAGATTAATGATAATGATTCTGTTGCTTCAACCCTGTCATCAAAGGAATTTAATTTGGAGTCCACCATTGCTTCATATATACTGGAAGGTGAAAATATGACTCCGATCATTAATGATAGGTAGGGTGACATGAATTTTTCTGCAATCCAATGGTTGAGATTCTCCTTAGCGCACTGCTCTACTTCAAAGGAGAAGGCTTGATGAGATCTCGACCGTTGGATCTTCATCCAATGGTCAAGACTGAGTGCTACAATGTTCCTTCGATGTGACAAACCCGTGCCTTTGCCACAATGGTAGCATGCCCGCCTCTCAAAGGCGGGGTGCAGGTTCGAGCAGTGATTTGCTGTAGCCTCTACAACACCAACAAAATTGGACTGCTCTATCACAATCGAGCGGTCAGGATTCACACGCGCAGATGCACGTGCGGGCAGGAAAATCCGAGGGGCGTGATGAATGGCAGAGAGAGCACCACGCAGATCTACGGATTCACATGCACAATATGCATGATCGTACACTTCAACTGGGCACAATCCAAAGGTGTGGATTGTGCGCAATCCTTGCCCTCTAGCTTTGATCGAACGACTGTGATTCATCTAGCTGACATGCACGATTCTTCAATGTACTATGTGCAATTCCAATCACACGTCTCCAAGCGATCCTCGCCATCCATCAGCAATCCAATGACCACCAAATGATCCGTAGCTGCTACAGCGCCATCCAGCTATTGTGTGCAAACACCAACACTGAGGGTGCAATGCATGCGCGTAGCTGTGTGTGGGCAATGCACGCGTGGCCCTTAATGCATGGCCGAGAATGACCCCTTCCTACACCTATATAAACCCCCCTACACCTCCCATTTTTCCCCATCACTACCTATGCTATTCCCACCTACTCAAGAGCTCCAAGAAGCCTTCCAAGCTCCCATAAGCTCTATTCCCAATCTCAAAAGGCTCCCTATTAGTGTAGAATTCTAAACCTCCACCAAATATTTCTCCCTCCACACATCACCTTCATAGGGAACCCTAGAGCCATCCCCTCACCTCCATTCAGGTAGACGATCACCTCCACCTCCTCATTACCAGTCCTACAACTGGATTCCTCTTGCACCTCATTCCCGACATCCAGCACCTCATCTCCTCCATCCAAGCCACCGCCAAGCGCCGTCATCTCGCCAAACATCCGCTTTGGGAGATTTCCTCTCATCTCCATTTCCTTTATCTTTCTTACTATATTTCTGCTTAGTGTAATTGTAATAAACTTCATTCTCAATATATTAGTGTTCTTTCATTTCTTTACATTGAGTTTTAGACTCGCTTATCTTGCTCCTTCTTCTGATATTCTGCACTCACTCATAAAAGACCAAAAAAATCATAAAAACTAAAAAATACCAAAATGAAACAAAGTGAAACATGGATTTTTAAAGAAACAAATGTCACCTCCCTATGTTCGATCCACGACTCACTTTGAGTTTTGGTAAAATTTATTTGATAGCGATATTTTGCGACTATGATGACAGGTTCTCCAAAACCCTAATTTTACTTGCGAAAATAATGCTAATTAGGCGTCCAACCGCTCGTCTTCACGCGCGTTCGCCACACCGCCTAATCTGATGCCTAATCGCATGCCATGTGGCTTACTCTACACCGCTTGATTGAAATAGTGCGGCTTAATTTCGCTTGAGCTCGCCGCCTCTTCAATTTTATACGTCGTGCAATATAAGCATGCATCTCGCGCTCGTTTTTAAGTGTGCTAACCAACGTGCTAAACGTGCGGATTGTCGTCGATCTGATTCTATGCGACAATGCTCTCAGCCGTTGGATGACGATCCAACGGTTGTGATTGATTCTTCCTTCATGAAGGCGCGAAGAGGTGGATGTTGTGGTGCTCTTGTAGCCTGATGCGACGTGCTTCGCGTTTGGAATTAGGGTTTGAAGGACCCATCGTCATTGCTCGCAAAATGCATCTCTCAGATAAAATTTATAACTGAAACTCGAGATGAGTCCCGGGTCGAACACGAGGAGGCGAACGTTTGGTTTTGAAAATCCGCATTTCGCTTTTATTTGTTTTTGGTCATTTTTATCTTTTCTATTTTTTTTAATTTTTAGCAAGCAAGAGATTAGGTCGATGAATTCTAGCTAATCTACTTGCAAAAATATAAGAGAGAGAGACAATCATCCATTCATGAGCAACTGCTTGTTACAACTACGAAAGTGAAAAATAGAGAGAGGTGAGAGAAATCCCCCTCGACGGTCGCTCGGTGGATGACTCACTCTGACGTCACCTGGAGGAAGGTGGTGAGAAGCGGGACGAAGGAGGACATAGCCGGAGGACGAAGGATGGGGCAGGACGGCGTAGCGGCGAGGATCTTCTTCCCGAAGGGCGGTGAGAGGACGGCTGCAGGGTGCTCCATGAAAGGGGATGAGAGGAGGGAAAACTATTTAATTTTCTACTCTAGAGGAGCATCCCAGGCTTGGGACAAGCTCTCTCTAGAGCCTTGGAGGTGGTAAGAGGAAGAAAGGAAGAGATGAAGAAAAATGGGAGGGCTAGGGGTCCTTTTATAGTGGAGGAAAGAATAAAATTCGTATACAGGACATTTTGTGACGGTCATAAACGTTGTTGAAAATATGCCGCAAATGTCGCTAAAGACAGCCCACTTGCCTACGTTGTCGCTGCGTTGGCGCACACTCCGAGATCCATGTCACACGTCTGCATGCGTTACCGCTGCGCACGCGTGCGCGCCCGTGCTGCTGTGCACGTGCAGTGGCGCGTGCATACGCAGGACGGCCTGGGTTGCACCACGTGGCGCGATCTGGGCCGTGCATCTTCTTTTCTTTGTAGAGGCTGCTACAGAGGTTGGATTCAGTCAATTTTCACACCGTTGAGCTGTGATCGTTGATTCAAATCCATCCGGGTGGTCGGATTTGTCATTTGAAGCTTCGAATTATGTCACCTAGTCCCTTGGCCGTTGATCTTCCTCGAACTACATATGGTGATACGGGACTCCGATCAAGGCGATTTTGGAGGCATTGGACTCTGATCGTCGTCTTGATCAGATTCATACGGTCGGATCATTAATCTGAGGCTCCAAAATAAATATCCTTCCCTCCTGACCACAAAATGGACACAATTGACCTAAATTATATACAACTACTCTAAATGCAGAATGATGCATGCTATGCAATATTTATAATATGAAATGTAAATCTAAGCCTAGGAACATGCATGAATAGACATTTTACCCTCAATAATTATGTCTACATCATACCCCCATGCCTATCTTTTGCTAGTCCCTAGCAAAACTAAACTACATGCTATGTATTAAAATAGAATTAGGATTCGATCGCTTAGGCCTAAGTTGTTTATTAACGGTAGAAAATTTCAACTAAGGTCCTAAACTACGAAGACTCAACAGTACCCGGGTGTTTGCCAGAATGTAGACTGCCCAAGTCATCGCCTTATTTGAAAAGGAAAGATACATTTTTTTCTTCTTCTTTTCTTATTTTTTTGGACTTTTGGAGTTTGAGAGTGTCGAGATAACTTTTTACGGCTACCTGACCTGCCCAAGACTCAAAAAGGACTTTAAGTGCTAAGCATCTGGTGAAAAGAGTGAAAGACTCACTAGGCGGCCGTTAAAACGGACTTCATGTTTCTACGACCCTAGGTAACCTTGCCTCAAGGGTTTATCTTTTCGAACAGTAGCTTTCTCTCTACTTCTTTTATTTATGGGATCAACACAAGGGCGAACCCAGTGTATATCTCCCTGGTTTATTCTACTTCCCCATTTCTTCCCTAAGTGTTTTGGGAATTATTGTGGATTTTTGTGAGCTAGGCTCTGGACAACTGGCCAATGGGTTATTACCCACGATAACTTACCAGCCATACTCTTGCGGTGAAGTGTGGTTTTATTTATTTATTTTTCTCCTTTTTCTATTTTTTTTCTTTTTTCTTTTTTTCTTTTAAGTAGGTGGCTTCCCTACTTTAAGATTTACCTAAAGGCAGTACAATGAAAATGGTCTTGTGGTTGAGCTCTGGACAACCAGCCGATGAGCTATTACCACCGACAACTTGCTAGCCATACCACCCTAAATAGTTCATTAACTACCCAATTTCCGAAGAAACCGCCAAAAAGTGAGTCAGTGCAAAAAGTGTGTAGATGCTTAGGCTTAAAGTCCCCCCAAATCAAAGGGTAGGTTGATAAGTCGTATACTTATCACCCCAATTTATTGACTAAATTAAAATGAATTTGAATTGGCGAGGACTCGAGACTAAGTCCCCATTCGAGTGGACACCTAGGCTAATTAAGCCCGAAGACCTGAAGAGTCTGAGTGTTCAGGTCCTATCATATCGTTTCCTAAAGTTAATAACTTCCAAAAGCCTAAGTTATCTTCTATTAATTCTTTTTTTTCATTTTTTTATAAAGAAAATAAAAGAAATTCTACAAAGCTAACGAAATAATTTCAGGATTAAGTATCCAACCCCCCATGCCTAAATGATACAATGTTCTCATTGTAAAAATAAAGACATGAAAAGGGTGGAGTAAATAGAATATCACCTAAATACTGTAAGAAATACGATCAGCTCCGCAGATAATGTGAAATATAAACACGTCCTAAATTTAATGCCTTCAGCTAGGCATATCATACATACAAGGAAGAAATTGAGAATTCACAAGTGCTGGTTAGAATCAAAATTAAAAGGTTGATCCTAAAACCCGTCAGCAGAAGATATCAACATATGTTGAGCAAGTTATGATGCAGACCCATGCCCCAGGGTCAAGTGGTTCTAAGGTTCTGGATGAAAATTACCCAGAACCAAATATTGTTGTATTTACAGGGCCGGGCCTGTGGTTTGGTGGTGTGCAACCTAAGAATAAAGTGTCAGACAAAAGGTAGATTTGATTTGCAAGGTTCCGATGTCCACTTAACGTTCAACTCAGTAAAATAATCAGTTATTTGGAGCTTGGGTTGCACGTGAAAGATATCGTAAGGGTCCTGGTAGAAACTAGGTGGTTTTAGGTCAACAGGAACCCTTAGATCTAAAATCAAAGTTCTCTCAGAATTAGCTTCCCAGATTTTTAATTCCAACTGCCTATCCTCCGAAATCAATGTTTTCAGGACCTCCAAATCATTGTACACCCCATCTAAAGTACCCAAGTCCAAAAATCATGGCTAAATCAAGATTGACTTAGGCATAATGATCTCAGAAGTTAGGTCTTCGTGGTGCGGATGAGGAATGGGGCTATTGATTGAATCTTCTAGTAAATGAGGATTCGAATCTTCCAAGTTAGCCCCAACCGAATCCAAATCTTTAATGAACGGGCTATTAAATGATTCATCAGATTCCCCAAGCCCGTTTGTCTCACTAAAATCATCTTCCTTATGCTCAAGTGAGACTTCACTAAGAGATTCTTCACCCTCAGAGTCAAAGAATTCATGATCCTCATTTATATATGTCTCAAAATCGATTGTCATTTCCTGGTTCAAAGAGACATATTTTTCCTCGCTCCCTGGTTCGGGGATCTTGGGTGAGAAACTCGGTTCATCCTCAAAGGGTTGCTCTAGACCAACCTGGTCATCTCCAATCTCAGAATATGTATCCCCCTCGACAGGCACCTGAGCGGGTTCAGACATTGGCTTTCCTAAAGAGGGTTCATCTTGAAATCATCCCAAGATTTGACTAGGGTAACCACAAATTTCATTCTCAACCTCGACAATTTCCCAAGAAGAAACTCACCCAGGTCCCTAAAACACTTGGAGAAAATCCAATAGAGAACTATTAAGTTCATCAATCATTTTGATCATAGGCTCCAGTGCTTCAGTGCATGGTGTTGGCTGAACTTCTAAAGATTGTATAGTGTTCCTCAAATTAGCCAACACCCTATCCTGGATCTGGTTCACCTGAACTGACTAGTTCGATTCAGGTTTGGGTGGGTTTGGGTTAAATCTAGGGGAGTCAAGATATTGAGGTCTTGAGTCCCTCCCTGATAGTAGGTTGTTCTAGGTTGTTTAAAGGATGGTGGCGACCTATATTCAGTGGAATACTAGGGAGGGTAGGTGTTATAATCATTATATCCTTCCTGGTTGTAGATCGGGTTGGTTTGGTGATCAAAGAATGAAGATCTATAATCATTGTAGCTCTAGGAAGGATAGTAATCATAGTCTTGTTGTTCAGGGTTAGGCCCTGGACACTGAGGCCCGTATTCATATCCCCAATCAAAGTCATCCTGGCTAGTGGATGGATAATTACAAGTCAAGTCGAAATAGTAATCATCTTGGGGATAAGTAGTGGTAGGAGGATAGGATTGGAAATGTGTGTATGATGTGGAAGGGTACATGGTGAAGTAAGGAGGGAAATCAGAAAAGAAAGAAGGAGCCCTGCAATACAAAAATATAAGCCTGTACTTAGGTTGGGTAGCCTAAAGGTCTACAGACTCTCAGAATCTGTCCTAAGATTATGGATGATTTACTCTACTTATGTCCAGGCAATCCAACCAGTTAGAAGGAGGACTAGGGAGAAGGTTCTTCCTTGGGCTTGCACCTCCAGTTCCTAGTGTAACCCCCAACTGTGGTTGTTTGACGCTACTCCCCTAGCTAGACATCAAATTGACTAGTATAAGTAGGTTAGTCGTGAACAATCTCAATCTAGATCCCGACGAGCGAACCAGTCCTTAGAGCCAACATCTAATCAATTTTAGTTAGGCTTGGGACAATGGTGCTTCAAGAATGTGATGGGCCCTTTAAATGGGTTGTGCCCTTAAAGATCAGTTAAAATGTGTGTGCGTGCACAACCAGGGTTTTCAAACAAGGTTATTTGATGATGTGTCTTTTAGGGTTCAACCTTGTTTAGTAGCTTTTAGAGTTTAATCTTTAGGTATATTCAATCAAGGTTCACTAGAACACTCCAAGTTTTGAAAGCACTGGTGTTGATATATTCCTTTAAAAATCAAAAATAAAATGTGGATTGCTTGGTTCAGTCCTAAAAATCAACCCTAAGTGGCAAGCTACTTGATGAATCGCTTTTATCTTGAGTGGTGCAGCCCAAATAGTTCAATCAATTGGCCTATTGCACCACTTAGTTAAGGCACATAGAAATGTTTGACCTATTCAGATTTCTACTCACTTATTTGTGTGTTGAATTAAGTGTACCAGGTACACAGGTCAAATCCTAGTTAAGTGGTAGAATCGATGTGATTGTGCGCCTTAGGGTGAGAAGTTGTCGGTGTTAAGTGTGTAGCTTTCAAAAATCCCACAAGAGAAGAGTTTTTTTTTGTTATATATGCGGGGGTGAGATGAGTGGGGGTGGCAAACAAACAACCAAATCTATCATAGGGTTTATAAAAAGCACCTAAGTTGATTTGGGTTTGAGTTATTATTGTGGTGAAATGAATTAGTGGGTGGGGGTGGTGGGGATAAACTTACAAAACCTTCATCCGCACTTTTCTCCGATCTAACCGCTTTGGCCCGCCTTGGAAGAGTACCTACAATCACAGTAAGATCAGAGAAAAAGTGAGATAAAAGTTAGGTAAGGCGGAAAAAAAGCGAGAAAAACTAAAAAGCGTTGCCTCCCCAGCAAAGACGCCAAAATGATAAGACGTGCTTTGTGTGTTTGGAGTTAGGGTTTGGAGGACCCGTTGTAGCTCGCAAAATGCGTCTATCAGATAAAATTTATAACCAAAACTCGAGATGAGTCCCGGGTCGAACACGGGGAGGTAAACGTTTGGTTTTGAAAATCCACATTTTGCTTTTATTTATTTTTGGTCATTTTTATCTTTTCTATTTTTTTTTTGGTTTTTAGCAAGCAAGAGATCAGGTCAATGAATTCTAGCTAATCTACTTGCAAAAATATAAGAGTGAGAGAGAAAGAGAGAAAGACAATCATCCATTCATGAACAACTATTTGTTACAACTACGAAAGCAGAAAATCTACACTACGAAAGCGAAAACTAGAGAGAGGTGAGAGAAATCCCCCTCGATGGTTGCTCAGAGGACGACTCGCTCTGACGTCGCCTGGAGGAAGGTGGTGAGGAGTAGGACGAAGGAGGACATAGCCGGAGGATGGAGGATGGGGTAGGACGGCGTCGCAGCGAGGATCTTCTTCCCAAAGGGCGGTGAGAGGACAACCGCAGGATGCTCCATGAAGGGGGATGAGAGGAGGGAAAACTATTTGATTTTCTACTCTAGAGGAGCATCTCGGGCTTGGGACAAGCTCTCTCTAGAGCCTTGGAGGTGGTGAGAGGAAGAAAGGAAGAGATGAAGAAAAATGGGAGGGTTAGGAGTCCTTTTATAGTGGAGGAAAGAATAAAACTCGTATACAGGACATTTAGTGACGGTCATAAACGTCGTTGAAGATTCGCCACAAACGTCACTGAAGACAGCCCACACGCCCACGTTGCTGCTGCGTTGGTGCGTGCTTCGCGTGCCGTGTTGCACGCCTACATGCGTTACTGCTGCGCACGCGCGCGTGCCTGCGCTGCTGTGTGCATGCGGTGGCGCGTGTGTGCGGAGGGCGGCCTGGGTTGCTCCACGAGGCGTGATCTGGGTCGTCTATCTTCTTTTCGTTTTAGGGGCTGCTATAGAGATCGGATTGAGTCGATTTTCGCTCTGTTGAGCTGCGATCATTAACCCGAATCCATCCGCGGAGTTGGATTTGTCGTTTGAAGCTTTGAATTATGTCACCTAGTCCTTTGGCCGTTGATCTTCCTCGAACTGCATATGGTGCTACGGGACTCCGATCAAGACAATTTTGGAGGCGTTAGACTCCGATCGTCATCTTGATCAGATCCATACGGTCAGATCATCAATCCGAGTCTCCGAAATAAATATCCTTCTCTCCTG
Source organism: Thalassia testudinum (assembly GCA_037157565.1). Taxonomy (NCBI): domain Eukaryota; kingdom Viridiplantae; phylum Streptophyta; class Magnoliopsida; order Alismatales; family Hydrocharitaceae; genus Thalassia; species Thalassia testudinum. The sequence goes on along the minus strand of JAZHRO010000009.1, from coordinate 41,398,058 downwards.
ACCACAAAAAGTACACAATTAACCTAAATTATATACAACTACTCTAAATGCAGAATGATGCATGCTATGCAATATTTATAACATGAAATGCAAATCTAAGCCTAGGTACATGCATGAATAGGCATTTTACCCTCAATAATTGTGTCTACATCATAGCCGTTGGATGACGATCCAATGACCCACAAGGCGTAGTGTGTGCTTCAATGGATGGGGCAACGGTGTTGGGCAGTTATGATGGCACCACGTGGTGCCATCATAGCCGTCCATCTTCTTTCCTTCATAGACGGTGCTACAGGGCTCTGATCGAGGCAATTCTTGCATCATTAGGCTGGGATCATTGATCCGAATCCCTCTATGTTGTTGGATTTAGCATATGGGGTTTGGATTTATGCCAAATTGCTTCGTGGCCTTCGCTCTTTCGCGGACTTCATAAGATGCTACGAGAGTCCGATCATGATGATCTCGGAAGTGTTGGACTCCCATCATCGTTCTGAACAGATCCGTACGATCTAATTCATCATCTGGGGCCCTCAATTACATGCAATTATTGTTACCTCTCAATTAGAACATAATATAGCATTATTATTTACAGAGTTAATAAATCAACTATGATGCAAATTATGCTACTTATGCATGAATTATTCCTAAGTTAAGATTGGATCTAACTTAATTCAAGTATATTGGGACCTATGATTGTTGCACAATCATACCCTCATGCCTAAATCTTGCTAGTCCCAGGCAAATGCAAGATTAAATGTATTTTACCAAGAGTTTGACTAGTGATCTATCTCTTTTGTTTTCATCAAAAAATTTAGAAATACAGATAATCGTGAAAGTGTGGCGTTGTATCCTATGCAACGAATCCAAGTAAAAAGCTAATCCACATCTAAAGCTTGTACTTGATCCTTAATAAAACTCTATTGGGATAGACAAACTCTTTCTCTCGAGGATATAGAATAATCTCTAATTTAGCCCCGACTTTTGGCTTAGGTAGATGTCTGAGTCAAATGGATTTGTATTTGGTGGCTCATACTTCTTTGGTGCTACATATAAACTAGTACTATATAATCTAGACTTCCAGGCTATCAAATAAATCAACTTAGAGAGAGGCGAAAAAACTGTGCTCTCTTTAGTTTCTTGTACTCATTCTCTCTCTCTTTTCTTTTCTTTTTCTTTTCTTTTTCTTTTTGAGCTCACAATCTCACTAGATTTGTAAATATATTTGATGGTCTCTCATGGCATTAACACTTTAATTAAGTTCTGATAATCCTATAACTAAGTCAGAATTCCTTAGCTAGTATTCAGGTGGTCAAAGATACAGGAAAAGTAGGTCAAGGCTGTATTTAGTGGATCGTAAGGGTAGTAGGTATTGTTGCCTCAATGTGCATGAACTAAATATAACTCAATGCTTTTTTTCATACTTTTTCTCTTTTTTTTTCAAGGATTTTTTTCTTTTCCTTTCTTCCTTTTTTTTCTTTTTCTTTTTTTTTTCACATATATATCTACCAACACAACATCATAACATGACACATGCACTTCACAAGGCATTATTCAGGATTGGTGAGGTTCAAGAGGATATCGGGTGGCTTATTTGGTGAAAGTGCTTATTCTCCGCACCGGGAAAGGAATGGATGGGACAGCGTATTTCTGACCTTGACATTAACACCCTCCTTCAGTTGAGGATTCCATAAAGGACAGTTGTAACCATCCACCTTAGTCCTAGTTTTATTAGAACCTGCTCTCTGTGTATTTTCCTTATTTGGTGGCTCTCACAAAAATTCACACAAAGAATTTGTATGCAAGAACCAAGAGCGAAAACTATGCCTAACTCTGAGTATCATTATCCAATTATCCGGTAATTTAAGATTCCTCGCACTAGACTTAGAGCACCAGTAGACTCTCTACTCTCACCTCACAATTTTTTTGGTAGATGTACTAGAAGATGGCTTGCTTAACTCCCTAATTACTGTCTAAGGGTTCAGGAAAAGAAGCAATGCTTCTTCTTGACAAACTAAAGATGCCTATCGATCTTCACAGTGGATCCATTGCAAATTTTTTACGTGCAAGTGTAAAATTGTACTGAATTCTAAGTTCAGAAATCAACTAAAGAATAAATCCCTAATAAAACCTCTTGATAAAAATCTACTTCTTAAGGTGTTGGCTAAAAATTTTTTTCAGTTTATATGTACTATCTCCCATGCCTAAGTTCTTGCATGTCCTTATGCATGAATAAGAGGAAAATAAAGTAAGGCAAGGCGTAATTGGATAGAAATCACCTGGACTTGCTCCTAATTTGCCATTCAACCTATGCCAACATAATCATGATATTCACAATATGCAGAACAATATGAAATATGCTATGTATAAATGATATCTATATATGTATAAATGCTGAGTTTAACGCCTCCAACTAGGTGAAAATTCAATTACACATCCTTGATAAGAGTAATAATTTTTTCAGTAGGAGGAGGTTGCTGGGCCATAAATGGCTTGAGGCATTGGCCATTTACCTTAGAAACATGCCTAGATTTTGGGTCCATAATTCGGATCGCCCTATTAGTATAAGGGTAGATCACCAGATACGGGCCAGTACACTTGGACTTGAGCTTTCCTGCAAAGAATTTGAGTCAAGATTAAATAACCAGACCTGCTGGTTAGGCGTGAATTCCTTCCTTTGGATGTGACGGTCATGAAAAGCCTTAGTCTTATCTTTGTATATCTTTGCATTCTCATAGGCTTCTCGCCGAATTTCTTCTAACTTGCTGAGCTGGATCTTTCTCTCATAACCTCCTACATCGAGGTTAAAATTACACTTTTGCACCGCCCAAAAGGCTTGGTGCTCCAGCTTGACAGGAAAGTGACAGGCCTTTCCATACACCATGTGATATAGAGACATTTCGAGCGGGGCCTTGTACACGGTCCGATATGCCTAAAGTGCATCAATCAATCGATCGGACCAATCCTTCCTATCTGGTCTAACCGCCTTCTGAAGAATAAGCTTGATTTGATGGTTAAAAACTTCAGCCTGCCCATTGGCATGTGGATGATACTGGGTGGCAATGTGGTGATGTATCCCGTATTTCTTCAATAGCAATCTAAAATGATAATGGATGAAGTGACTGCCCCCATTGCTAATCCGAGCACGGGGAACTCCAAATCTCACAATAAATTCCCGAACAAAGGATATAATGGTCTTCTGATCATCCCATCTTGTCGAGATGGCTTCAACCCACTTTGAGACATAGTCAACTATGAAAAGTATGTACTCGAAGCCATGTGAGTTCCGAAAAGGGCCCATAAAGTCGATGCCCCATACATCGAACACTTCTACAATGAGAATGGGTTGGAGAGGCAACATGTCTCTCTAGGTCATAGAACCGACTGACTAACATCACTTGCAGCATTTAGCAAACTCGTGTGTATCTTTGAAAATGGTTGGCCAGAAAAACCCAACTACAAAATCTTCGCAACGATTTTTTGGCCCGAGAAATGACCACCATAGGCATCGTTATGGCAAAAAAGATAACACACACAAAAGTTCTGAGTCAGGGCCGCACCTTCCGATGATCTGATCAGCCCTGATGTGAAAGATCAAGGGGTCATCCCAGAAATAAAATTTGGCTTCTAAAATGAATTTGAGTTTCTAGTCCTTGGATAATCTTGCGGGAATCTTGCCTGTGATAGGATAGTTTGCATTAATATTAGCATACCAAGGAAACTCAACAGAATTCACAGCCAAAAGAAACTATCCAAGAATTGATCTGAGATAGAAGGGGAATAGGGGATGTGTTTTGGGACTAGCCGAGATAGGTGATCCGCCACAACATTATGAGCTCCGGCTTTGTCGCGAATCTCGACATCAAATTCCTGCAAAAGAAGGATCCATCTGATAAGACAGGGTTTGGCATCCTTCTTTGCCAATAAATGTCGAAGGGCGGAATGATCAGTGAAGATAATCACTTTTGACCCAAGTAAGTAAGATCTAAACTTCTCTAACCCAAATACTACTACTAGCAGTTCTTTCTCAGTAACCGTATAATTGCGCTAAGCCTCATTCAGTGTCTTGCTAGTGTAGTAGATTACAACGGATGATGCCCCCAACGTTGGTCTAGAATGGCTTCGATAGCAAAATCGGAGGCGTCACACATCATCTCAGAGTCGAGAGACCAGTCAGGTGGTTGGAGAATAGGTGAGTTAGATACAGTGCTTCGTAAGGTCTCGAAACCACTGAGACACAAGGAATTGAAGTTAAAGGGGACATCAACTACCAAAAGATTCATCAAAAGATAAGCAATTTTCGAGAAATCTTGAATGAATCTTCGGTAAAATCTGACGTGCCCTAAGAATGATCTGACTTGCATGACCGAGCTAGGCAGAGGTAATCGAGAAATGATTTTAGACTAAGCTTGGTTGACATCAAGTCCGTTAGAAGAGATCCTGTGAGCTAGTATAATGCCATCCCTCACCATAAAATGGCTTTTCTCCCATGAAAGTACTAGGTTAACTTCTATGCATCTTTGATTGCGCAGCAATCGTAGGACTTAAAAGGCCTTAATTAAGTTAGAACTTAACATAATTGTAGTATAATTCATGCATTAGAAGCATATACATTGCATCTTTCCTGCTTTACTTAGATAATCATGAAATAATGCTATAATTGTATTGATTAGTATATTATTTGGTTTGTAGGCAATAAAAGCTCAGGAGATGACCTAAAGCTGGATCTAAAGTAGGGAAGAAGCTAGAGTTGCAGCAAAGCTGGAGTAGAAGCCTTGGAATAAAGCCACTCAAGATGAAGACATAATGTAGGGAAGAGGTATACTACATTACTCATAGGATTTTAATGTGTAAATTAAATTATGAAGAACATAGGACTTTCCTACACCTAACCCTAGCCTTAGGACAACCCTAGATACCTTCCCAAACATTAGCCACCCTTATATTAGGTAACCTTAGCCTAGAATGCCTCAAAACCCACATTCTGGCCCTTCTTTGGATGTCTAGGTAGGATGTTGGATGTCTAGGCCCCTTAAATACCACCCATAGCTTAGAGCCCAATCTGCTGGAATATTAGACGTCCAGACAAGGTGTCAGACGTACAATTTCCACAAAAATCCAAGATAGAACCTTAACTCCACACTGATTCATCATTGGACGTCCAAACTAGAAAATTAGACTTCTAAGTTTGAAGAATAAGTCATTTGATCTTTAATTTAGATGTCTAGAACCCCGCTCCAGTTGCTGTTTACGAAATCAAGCCTAGATCTTGATTCCTATGGCCCCTAAACCCAATCCTTCTTTTTGAAACAACAAGGAAAGCTATCGTACTACGATAGCGATCCAGGAGAGTAATTTATTAATATATAAAAGAAAAGGTTACAAAACTGATCCCCAGAAACGTATGAGGGACCAGCACACATTTACAATTTGTTCCACATATACTGGCCTCTCCTGAAATAAAAACTTGTTTCTCGCTCTCCAAATGCACCACATTGCTGTCGCCATATTTATGTGCACTTTATCCTTCATTAGAATTCTTTTCCATAATAAGTCCCACGTGGGTAGTGGCTCCCCGCAGACTCTCCTCCAAACTGTATCCATGACCACGCACGATGAGAATATGTGCTTAGAGCTGTCAGTAAGAAGACCACAAAGCAAGCACGACTGTAGCGCCACCCCCATCCTTCTGTGTCTGAGGTCTCCAGCGACTAAGTCGTCTCTCCTACACAGCCAAAAAAAGATTTGTAACTTTGTTGGAACTTTCAAGAGCCATATTTTTCTTGATATCAGATCTGCCTCCTTCGAGATTGCCAAAAATCTGATCTTGTCGTATGCACTGGCTGGGGTGAAGACCCCCTTCCATCTGTAGTGATCCTCAATTCCAGCCACCAGACTGAATGCCTTTAGGTCTAGCTGCAGCCTTGCCTTTTCCTCCCATGTTCTGGTGCCATCTCTATTCGATTCAGTCCCTTCAATCCTTCAGGATTCATCAGATTCAGACCAGCAGCAATTGACTGGAACCCACTTATCTTTAGCAGCAGCGTATGCCCTTGGATATGCATTTTTTAGCACCCCCAGAGTTGACCACTCCTCCTGCCAGCAATTGAAAGACCTGCCATCACCTAAGACTGGTTGAAACAACTGCCAGTTATTCCCCATGGCCTGCACCATCGATGCCCAAAAGGGAGATGGTCTGTTCGAATGGAGTCTGTTTAGCAGATTATGCGGCTTGCCATAGCTATCACCAATCAAGACTATCCAATTTTTACTGTTTCCATTAAAAAGCTTGACAGCCCACTTAAGGAGAAGAGCCTCATTGAATTCTTTTAGCGATTTAATCCCCAAATCCCCCTATTTTTTTGGCCTAGTTAGCAGATCCCATTTCAATGGCTGGAAAACTGCCCCTCATGCTTCGAACCCCTCCAAAAGAAGCATTTTCTCAAAATATCGATGTGCTTCCAAATAGATTTAGGTGCTTTAAAAAGAGAGAAAAAGAACACCGGGATGGAAGTTATCATTGAATTCAAAAGGGTGAGTCTACCCCCTTTCGATAGATAGCGACTGCTCCACCCTTCCAGTTTGATTGGAACTTTATCAAACAGGATGTTCCAATTGCTTTTTTTCAGTTTAGAGTACTTCAGAGGAAGACCCAAATACCTGATAGGAAGAGTGACTGATTGCGCAGCAATCATAGGTCTTAATTGACCTAAATTAGGCTAGGACTTAGCATAAGTTAGGGTAATTCAAGCATGCATAAGCATTACTTGCATCTTTACTGCTTTCTTTTAGCTATGCATAAAATAATGCTATAATGTACTGATTAAATGCATTATGTCAATTGCAGGTAATAAGCTGATCAGAAGCTAGATCTAAAGCTGGATCTAAAGTGGGATCTGAAGAATAAAGAGTAACTGGTGTTCCAGCAGAGCTGGAGCGGAAGACCTAGATTAGATGTAGTAGATAATAATGTAAGGGAGGTAAGGTATGCTATTCTATTAAGTAGGAATAAAGTAGTAAAATATGAAGAACTTAGGACCATCCTAGCCCTAGGATAGCCTAGAAGCTTTCCCATGCCTTAGCCACCCTTACATTAGGTCACCACACCCTAGGAAACCTTAAAATCCTAATTCAAACCTCTATCTGGACATATAGATGAGTTATAGGATGTCTAGAACCCTTAGCCAACTCTCACACACCTTAAACCCACCTCTGCAGTATTATTGGACGTCCAGACACTTGGTCAGACGTCCAATTTCTGCAAAATACCCAAGACAGAACCTAGAATCCTTCCTGACTCTGATTAGACGTCTAGAATTGAAGTCTAGACTTCTGATTTTTGAGTATAAGTCGTCTGATACTGTTATTGGACGTCTGGAACTGCTTTCCAGTTCCTGTTTTGTGATTTAAGCCTTGATCTTGGATCTCTAGCTCCCTAAACACAATTCTAACCCCCTAGGAACCTAAATTAAGGTACCCTAACCCTAGTACATCACCTCTAGACCTCCTTAAGGACCTAATTAGGTCCTCACTAAACTAATTGACTTATATCATAGTCAACTACCATTGCCTAGTCAATTGGACTTATAGGGTCCAATTGAGCTCAGATCTCAACCCATACAAGTCCAATTGGACTCAATGAAAGTCCAATTGACCTAAGCCCAACCTAATTGAGTTATTTCACTCTCAATTAGGTTCACACTCATTCAATTAAACTTGTGTTAAGTTTAATTGCATTTCCCCCTTAGCAATTAGGGTTTGCAACCCTAATTTAAGACCTACACCAACCTAAACCCCCTTAGGACCTAACCTAGATCACTTAGACACATAGGGCACGGCCACACACACACACACCCATTCACACACTCCCACACCACCTAGAGTGTTCTAGGCTCTTCCAACGGTGGCGCCACTCTTGGTTGCCAAAATTAGCAACCAAACGCCATTCAAATTGGAGATCCACAAATGGTGGATCTAGAAACCACCTCTCTCTCTCTTTGCTTGGCCACTCTTGGAGCTCTCTCTATAGAGTTCCACACTTCTCTAGAGAGTCTCCCTTAGACCTAAGGGGTGGCCATTTGCACCCATTCACTCTTGGCTCCATCCATTCTTGGCTTCATTCGCACTTGGCTTCCATTTAGTTTAGCTACATCCACCTCTATTCCATCTCCACAAATAGCATCACCATGGCCACCACCACCTCCACGCCAAGATGCTGGATCACCTCTCCAACCTCTCTCCAAGGGCCGACCTAAGCACCATTGGCCGCCCCTCCTCCTCTCAGCCAACTCAAAGGCCATCGGAGCCCACCTTCGAATGCCCTTATTTCTACTAGATTAGATTATAGTTCTTGTAAATCTCTACTTGGAGGGGGTGAGATCAGCGTGACGTAGTATAATGCGGAATTATAAATGGAACAATCTCACAAATAGACAATCACACAATCTACACAATGATTTTTAGGTGGAAACCCAACCTGGGTGAAAACCACCACCTAACCCTCTCAAGTTAGGATTTTCCGATCAACCAAGTTGATTAAATCCACTAAATGAATCACTTTAAACGAGGGTGATTCAACCTTAATTACAACCACGCTACAAGTGCGAGGGTAGCATTCCTCAACCCCTTCTCTTCACAAGAAGGATTTTGTTCCTCGATGGAGATGGGAATTCGCAACGCGAATACCCAACCAAATAACAAAGTAAAATACAACAATAATCCTATAGAGCCAACAAAGTAATTCTTAAACTAAGCTTCTATAGGAGTTAGGATGCTTCCCTTTGCTGGGAGTGCGTCGACGGCACGGATGCGTAAACCACGCGGTAGCGCTTCGTCGCTCTCGTAATCGTGGAGGGAGAGTGGGTGCACAACAGGAATCAAGCTCTCTAGGTGTAGAACTAAGCTTGGAGAGCAAGAGCTTTCTTCAATATGATCGTCTTCTTCTAGATACTAAAGAGTGGAAAGTATGTAGCTTGGGTATATCTTGGTGTTTCTAAGTGTGTGTTTGAGTGGAAAAGGTTCTCCTCTATTTATAGAGGCCCTAAGAAGGCTTTGGAAGGCCTTGGAAGGCTTCCATAGCCGTTGGGTACAACCTCTAAGAGAATCAGGCCAAAATCAAGATTAATCATTACACTGACAGGGTTATCAGACGTCTAGTCCTAGCATTAGATGTCTGGAAAACTAGTTTAAGACGTCTGGGAACAAAGTCAGACGTCTGATTTTAGGCGGGTTTCCTTCCTGACTTGAATCAGATCTATAGAAGGTTCTAGTGAAATGTCATCAGACGACATACATGACGTCTGGCACTAAGTCTGGATGTCTGAAAACCTACTTTTCTGCGAAAATGGATTCCCAAGGGAGTGCAACGGCTATAAAATCTCTGAGAAGAGATTTTGGGTCAGCCGAGGCAAAACGGTCATGTATCAGACATCTGGGGTCCTCTATGGACGTTTGGTACGAGGCTAACGGTCATTTCCTTCGGTGTTTGATAAGGTAGCCAACGGTCCACTAATTGGACGTCTGGCAAAATCATCAGACGTCTTCTAAGATGTCTGGACTAAGGTCTGGACGTCTGTTTTCATCAGACAGAACTAAGTCTAGCCTAAACATTATTGAACGTCTGAGTCAACAGTCAGACGTCTTAAAAGTCATTATCAAACATCTGATTTTCAGATTAGACATCTAAAAAGGCTGTTTGAACCCTATTTTGGTTTTCTAAGTTCTCTACAGAAAACCTAAGTATCCTAGGGTTGTGCAAGTGTTCCTAGGACTACTGTTAGGGTACTTTGAGGTTCTTTAACATAAATCTGAGTAACAAAATAAAGAGCAACAAAAGAAACAAAAATACATAGAGTACAAGGAAGGGAAATATATCCTATTCTTCATCTCCTTCCTTCTTCAAGCCATCGCTCCTCATGAAGCTCCTCTATTCTCCGTCAAGCTCCTTAAATCTGTCTTGGATGCAAGCTCGAACTCCATCTAACCACGTCTCCATTTGCAATTGACCTGAAATCTAAGACTTCAAGTGCAAATGTTAAATGACACGTGTTTTGTTATCATCAAAATAAACGATCGCGGTGCTCTAACACTAACACTTCTTAGATTTACATGCTTTATTTACTGCTTAATAGTGTAGTTCCTTACTTCTCCCCCAATGATGCATGCAAAATCCCCCCATAGGTTCATGTATGCAGTCGTTTTCTGGTAGCGAGTAGTTTTATTTCCCTGTACAAGCATTCCTCTACCTGTGCTTTGCAACTCTGATATCATCATCATCTTTTATATATACAAATATATATGTTGAAAATCACCATGTGCTTAGTTATCATCTTTTGGTGTGATTGAAGTTGCATGTTTTAATTACTATCTTTTGGCAATAAGCATGTTGTACATCAATACGTAAATCACCATAAACCGGCATGAGATTTTAAGCAAGTAGAGTGAAAGAGATCGATTTCAAATCTGCATTTCCATAAATGCCTCTCAGAGATGAATGACTGGGACTCCAAGTCTCGTTATCTTTATAAATTATTTTTGACGAGACCGGGTCAGGATGCTCATAATTTGGACTCGATGGCTCATCTGGAGGCCCAGGTTGTTGAATCTAAGTAGCGGCATCAGCAGAGCATGGACCGTATTTTGACGACGCTTGACAGAATGCAACATCCACCGTGAGGAGAACAACTTCGAGACTTCTATGATCCAGCTGTACCAATCGTCGCATCCTTAGTCAGGATTCCTGTAGGCGGAGACGTGTTTGAGCTGAAGCCTAATGTGATCAGTTTGATCAGCAGTCATTTTTATGGAAAGTCAAGCGAAGATACGTTCCAGCACTTAGAGGACCTAAGTCGACTCACAGAAATGATTCGACCAAGGAATATTGATCTTGGGATTATTCTGATAAAGCTTTTTCCATTTTATCTGAGGGACAAAGCTTCATACTACTTCAAGACCATTGGGAGGCTGATTGGAACCTGGTCGAAATTATGATGTGAATTCCTGCAAAAGTTCTTCCCAATCGATCGAACGAACGTGATGAGGCATGCGATCATGACTTTCTCCCAAGGAGCTGGGGAGAAGTTGTATGACGCCTGGGACCAATTTCACAACCTTCTCCGGAAATGCCTGCACCATGGTATACCTAGATGGCACCTAGCTCAGATCTTTTACCATGGGTTGGATAACACATATCAGTATCTGGCCGATGCATATAGTGGCGGGAATTTTCTCATGAAAGATGAGAACAACGCATTTGAGTTGTTCGAATCTTTGGCAGAGAACTCGATGAATGCCGCGTCTATGAACCAGTTCCAGCGGCCTGGTCAGCAGTGGGTTGGTGTCCATGAGGCTCACACCGCCTGATCGAGAAAAAGATTAACCAAATTAGTCAGGGTCAATCTAACCTGAACTCTGCTGCTCCAAGACCCTCCTATACACCCCGAGCCCCTCCTGCTCGAGTTAATCTACTCACTCGGGATGCATCTTCTCCTTATGTACGAGATCCTGCATATCAGGATCCCGTAAACAATCCCAATCTGGCATCGTATGACCAGGGTTGCGCACCACCCGTTGACTATAATATGTATCCCCTTGATGGATATACATCTCAGATGTCTTCAGCCTACGAGGACATCAGTGCTATTCAAGGATATGGGCGTAATAACCCGTATTCAGAGATGTATAACCCTGGTTGGCGCCAGCATTCGAACTTCTCCTGGTCTGGTAACTCACAAAGACCACATCAAGATCCACACTACCAGACCAGGCAATACGGGAATGCGCAAAACACGTACCCTAGGTAGCAGCAATTCCCTTGTCAGCAGTAGCCCCATTCTATATACCAGCTGTTGCACCAAACTACCAGTCACCCTCCAAAGTGAGCTGACCCTTTGGAGGCATTGAAAGAGGAGCTGCAAGAATCGATGAGGAAATCTACATAGGATAGGTTGCAGATAATGGAGGCGTTGGCTGATCAGATACAGACTATACATAACATGCAAAACCAGCTGTTGCAGGAGCATAGGACTCAGGGAGCCTTGCCCTCCCAACCTGTCCCTAACCCTCGGTATGTGTAGAACCAAGGTGCCCCGCCTAGGTTTCAGGCATCACAAGGACAAGCACACGCCATATTACAGGCACCTCCTGCACCACCTGGTTATGCTTAAGGCCAGTCGCCTTTGATGCAGAATCCCGCATACTCTGCCCCTTCCGCTCCCCCACCACCTCATGGATAGCAAGTCGATGCAAATGTTGTCTCATTGAGGAGTGGAAGGAAGACATTCGACCCACCACATAGGCAGGCGGGTCCTGATTTTTCTCACCCTTCACCGCAGGTGGGTTTGACTCCATCTCAGGAGCCACCTATGGTAGATAAGGGTAAGAGGCCACTTGACCTTGAGATTCTTGTCCCTTTTCCCGAGGCTCTGACGCGAAATGTAGTACGGAAGGACATGCAGAATTTTGAGGACTTGAAGTCAAGGACTATTGTACCTCTCCTCGAGGTCCCTCTCCTCGAGGCAATTGATCACATCCTCGCTATCATTAGGTTCTTCAAGGACTATTGTACCTCGAAGCGACAGCCTAGAATTGGACGACTGGCGGTACTGTCAAAAGAAGCTAGCGCCATGATTCTAGCCGACTTGTCGCCAAAAAGGAAAGACCTTGGTACCCCACTCATATCCTACTTTTTGTAGGATTCTCCATTTGATCGGGCCCTTCTAGATCTGGGTTCATCCATCAACCTAACTCCCACTGCCGTATTTGATCGATTTCGATTTGGGAGTTAATGCCTACCTCGGTCACGATTCAGCTGACTGATAGATCAGTAAAAACACCGAGGGGGTGATTGAGAACATGATCGCAAAAGTCCACAGATTCTGCTTTCCTCAGATTTTTTCATTCTTGATATGGAAGTTCCTCCTAACCTCCGAGATGCACCAATCATTTTGGGTCACCCATTTCTAGCGACAGCCCGATAATCGCTGGTTTCGCGACGAGATCATGTTTTAAAGAGATATTCGTTGTAGTATGTTTGAAATCACCGCGAAAAATAATTATCAATTTTATTACTTGAAATTCAAAAAATATTCCGAGGTCGAACTCAGAGAGCAAATTGGTATTTCAGAAGCAAAATCACAATCTCAAATTTTACTTGAAAGATGTTCAATAATAATGTAATGTAGATAAATGCTAGAGAGGAAAATGTAAAAAGAAATAAATTCTTTTTTTTTTCTTTGCTTCCTTCTCTTCTCTCTTTCTTTTTCTTTGCTCTCTTTCTTCTTTCTCTTTTTCTCTTTCCTTTCTCAGACGTCTGATTCTGTGAATTAGATGCCTTAACTGATGATTGCTACAGTGCATTTACTTTGATTTTCCCTTCAGCCGAGCCTTCTTCTTCCTTCTCCTTGGCTTCTACTTCTCTGTCTTTGGCCATCTTCTTTCTTGGCTCCTTTGCTACTACAGTTTCCTTCCACCTCTGGCCTTAGCTTCCTATTTCTTCTCTACTTTTGGCTTCTTCTTCTTCTCTCTGCCTTGGCTTTCTCTCTTCTTCCTTGTCTTTCTGTGGCTAAGTCTTTAGCTTTGTCTTCCTTGGCCTCTGTAGTCTCCTTCTGCCTTCTTCTTCTTCTGCTTCTCTTTTTCTCTACAGCTCCCTCCTTCCTTCTCTTCTTTCCTTCAGCCGCACCCTCTCCTTCAGCTACTCCTCTTCTTCTTCTCTTCCTCTTCCCCGCAGCTGCTTCCTCCTCCTCTTTCTTCCCTGCACAGCACAGAGAAGCAAAACCTAACCCCTACCGTTCCCGCGTCTCTCTCTTCCTCTATTTCACTCGTAAGATCGCTCTCCCAGAGCCTTTCTTGTGTAAACGGGTTGGGTCAGCGCGCCCAGGACCAAGCGCACCGACGTAGGTGGTGCGCGAGGAGTGCACAGGTAGTCGGGTCGAGAACCAGGTCCGTGGAGGTGTGGGTCACGGACGAGGCGTGGTGGGCGAGGGGACCTCACCCCGTGTCAGGAGGCAACCAGGTGATGTAAACACATTTACACTACTTAAGATGTCTATTTATGCATGTTCTTAAGCATAGGATTGCATTTCATGATATAAATATTGCATAACATGCATCATCTTGCATTTAGAGTAGTTTGAGTAAAACGGAGGTTAATTGTCTCCTTTTATGTGCTTGGATAGGGCAAACATTTTATTGGGGCCTCAGATCAAAGATCCAACCATATGGATGTGATCAGGGCGACGATTGGAGTTTAACGACTCCAAGATCGCCCTAATCAGACATCCGTAGCATCAGATAGTGACCGGGGAACCCTAGAAGATCAAGGGCTAGGATGGTGTAAATTCGCACTTCAGATGACAAATCCGACCGCATAGATGAATTCGGATCGACGATCGCAGCCCAACGACACAAAAATCGAGTCAATCCGACATTCGTGGCACCATCTACAACTTCCAGAAGATGGACGGCCAAGATGGCACCACGTGGCACCATCTCGACCGCCTAAACGGTCGCATGCAACATCTGAAGATCCCGCACCCACTCGCTCTCCGTCATTGGATCTTGATCCAACGGCTGTGGTCGGCCGCGCTTAAAAGCGTCCGCTCGACCATCCGCTCCCCGTAGCGCAGCGGTCGAGAGCGCTTACGCGACTGGCGGGCGCAGGTTCGAGCCGCAGCAGAGGGCTGGAGGTGCGGGTGATTGGGCGTGGGTGGGCGTTGGATTGCGATCGGACGGCCGCGCACGCCCGATAGCGTTCACGCGCGATTGAACCTGCGGCATGGACGCGCGATCGCACACGGGCGGGCACGCAGCGTAGCGGGCGGTGATGCGTCTTAAGCCATCCGATCTCGCGATCGGACGGCCGAGAATCAATGAACGTGTGATGGCGTTGAGCGCGCGAGCAGCTGAAGCGTCGCGCGTGGGCGCGGAAGTTACTCCCACGTTGGGGTCTTTAGTAACGGATTTATCCGTCACTAAAGACCCCTCATTTATTATTTTGAAGTTGTAATGTCCATTTTGCCCCGACTCCTTGCAACTATAAAAGGAGACCCCCTCCATACAAAATCCTCATCCCTTCCTTCTCCTCTCTACCCCTCCAAAGCTCAAGAGAAGCTTGTCCCACACCCGGGATGCTTCTCGCGAGATAAAGTCCAAATTTTCGTCCCCCTTCGGAAGTGGATCCCGCGACGACGACGGCGTGCTGCTTTATTCTCGTTCTTCTGCTTCGTCCTCCTTCATCCTGCTTCGTTCCCCTTCATCCAGGCATCGTCCCGTCCGGCTCTTCCTCCAAGCAACCGTGGAGGAGGATTTCTCTCTCACTATTCTTTTTACTGCTTTCTAGTGTAGTTTTCCTCATCCTCCAAGCAATCGTCGAGGAGGACATTTCTCCCTCCATTCTTTTAATGCTTTCTAGAGTAAATTTATCGCTTTCTAGAGTAATTGTTTTATGCTTTGTAGTTGTAAGAGTGAATGAACAATTTTCTTAATGATAAATTCCTTGATTATTCTACATCTCATTTTGATTTCTCTGTGTAATATTCTCTTTCTCTCTTACTCTCTCTCTCTCTTCTATTTATTGTAAATAATTAGATAGTTTTAAATTGAATTATTCCGTGACAAATAAAAAGAAACGCGTAGTTTTTAAATTAAACGTCCGCCTCCCTGTGTTCGACCCGGAATTTAAATTTCGGTATAAATTTTATTTGTTGAACATGAATTCTTCACTTTCGAACTACAACGACAGGTTTTCCAAAACCAAACACGTTAGCGTAGCGATTCGTACACGTTCAACATTTTGGCGCCATTGCCGAGGAATCAACATTTTGGCACTGTTGCCGGGGAGGCGACGATCTTTGATTTCACTTCGTGTTTTGTAACTTACAAATCATTTACCTCACTTTTCTCCTTTCTTATTGTAATTGCAGGTACTCTTTTGAGACGAGCAAAAGCAGTAGATTGGATTAAAGTGCTGTGGAAGGTTTTGTAAGTTATCCCCCATTCTTTCCCCCTCCATAGATTTCATTCGCCACATTAAATCCAAATTCCAATTAACCTAGGTGTTTGTATAAATCCTAGGAATAGTTTGGTTGTTTTGATTCTCACTCACATTCATTCCACCTTCATTTATATAAAAAAAAAATAAAAAGATAATTTTGTGGGGCAATTTTCAACAACACACAACATACACCCACATTCAAAGGCACTTAACCAAATTGATTTGTTTCTACTCAACCGAGTTCTAATCTATGGAACAGATACACATAAAGCAACACATAAAAGAGTAGAAATCATTCTAGGTTAACCATCTTTGCGTGCCTAACTTAGTGGTGCATATGTGGCCAGTTGTTTGAGTTGTTTGGGCCGCACCACTTCAATTAAAATCAACCCATCAAGTAGCTACCACTTAGGTTCAACTCTTAGGGATTTACCAGACACTCCACATTCTTTTTAAGCCTTAAAGGAAAACATCTTCACCCGTGCTTATAAAACTTGGTGTGCCAATGAAACTTGATTGAAAACACCTAAAGTTGAATCCTAAAAGCTACTAAGCAAGATTTGAACCTTAAAATTCACCACATCAAAAATAATCTTGCTTGAAAACCACTGGTTGTGCAAGCACACACAAATCAATCAATCATTAAGGGCACAACCCATTTAAAGGGCCCATCACATTCCAAAGCACATTCAAACCTAGCCCTAAATAAAATAGAGTAGACATTGGCCTTAAGGATTGAACTCGCTCTTCAGAACTCAGAACGAGATTATTTTCGATTAGTCTGTTTCTACTGTTCAAACTGACGTCTAGCTGGGGGAGCAGAGTCAAACGATCGCGGCTGGGGGGTACACTGGGAACCGGAGGCGCAAGCCGAAGGAAGAACCTTCTCCCCAGTCCCTCCTTCTAACTGGTTGGATTGAACAGACGGAAGTAGATCACATCGTTCCTTTATCTCAAGACGGGTTTTGGGAGTCTGTAGGTCTTTAGGCTAACCCGTTTAAGGACAGGTTTGATTGTTTGTATTGCAAGGCACCTTTCTTCCTCTCGTGTCTCATGAATCCTTCCACATATTTCACGCATTCCCGCTCTTTCCCTCCTGTTGTGAATTATCCTCAACATGACGATTATCCCGACTTGTATTGTAATTGACCATCAGTTAGTTGGGATAATTCAGATTGGGGATACAATTCCGGACCCCCGTGTTTAGGGTCTAACGCTGAACACTTTGATTCTGATTTCTATCCTTCTCAGAGCTACATCGATTATAGATCGTCTTCCTTTCATGAACAGCCTAATACGATCTACAATCAAGAAGGATACATCGATCCTTACCCATCCTCTGATTTCACTGCCTTTAGGTCATCACCATCTTTTCAACAATCTGAAATGACCTATTATCAGGAAGGGTATAACGAATCTCAATCCGTTAATTCCCCTGCATTGAGCCCAAACTCGCCCAACCCTAAACCAACTCATTTGGTTCAGGTTAACCAGGTTCAAGATAAGGTTCTGGCTAACTTGAGGAATATCATTCAATCTTTAGAAGTTCAGCCAATACCTTGCATTGAGAGATTGGAGCCCCTGATTGAAATGATTGATGATTTAAACAAGTCTTTGTTGGATTGGCTCCAAGATGTTAAGGATAAGAACCCGGGTGAGTTTCTACTTGGGAAATTAGCGAAATTGAGGATGAGATTCGTGGTTGCTTTGATTCAATCTTGGAATAATTCCCTGGATGAACCCTCTTCAGGAAAGCCAATGACAGAACCCGCTTAGGCACCTGTTGGGGGGGACCCGTGTTACGAGGCTGACCAGATTGAATTAAAGCAATCAATTAAGGATGATCTGATTTCTTCACCTGAGATCCCTGAGACGGGTTACGAGGAAACGTATGTCTCTGGGGAACACAAAGTGACAACTGATTTTGGGACATACATTGATACGGATCCTGATGGTGAAGATTCAAGTTGTGAAGTCACATGCGAGTTTTCTAAACACGATTTCTGTGAGACGATTGGGCCTGAGGAATCTGATAGATCATTTTATAGCCCAATAACAGAGGAAACTGATCTTATTAGGGCACACATTATGGATCCAGAATCGCATTTTCTGGAGGAATCAATTCAATGCCCTGATTATCAGTTACACCCTGTTGAGCTTATTGATGATTCTAATTCTGAGATAATTAGACCCAAGTCAATTTTGATTCTGCCACATCATTTAGACTTGGAGATTTCAGACGGGGTGATGAATATACAAGAGGTCTTGGAATTTGATATGCTGAATGAGGAGGATAGGAGCTGGGAAGTTCTGATTTGGGAAGTTAATTGTAGAGGAAATAGAAGATTGAGTCGAAGGGTTCTTTTTAAGCTGAAACCATCAAATCAGAACCCTTACGACATTTGTTTCGAGGATGTTCAACTCAAGCACACATTCAACGATTATCCTTTTGAGCTTCAATTCTCTGTAACCCAACTTTTTGGTCTTGGGTTGCATCCTCATAAATCGCAGGCCCGACCCCGCTTGCATTCTGATTTTAGGTTTTGGGTAATTTTTATCCAGAACCTAAGATATTCTCGATTATGGGGGATGGGTCTGCACCACAATCTGGTCCACATCTGTGCACCGCTGTTGATAGGTCAGAAGATTCTTCTGTTTATTCTAATTCTGACCTACACTTGTGAATTCTTCATTTCTTTTCTTTGTATAGTGTGCCTAGCTGAAGGCACTAAACTCAGCACATATACAATTCTTTTTAATTTTTCATCTCGAAGCGGACCTGACATTCACACAATTCAGGTGCTTTCTTCGCTTTTCCACTCTGTTTTATGTCTTTTTAATACAATGCGGACATTGCATTAGATAGGCATGGGGGGTGGATATTTATCTCTGAATTCATTCGTCAGCTCCGTAGATTTGTTTTATTTTCTTTTATTAAAAAAAAATCAGAATTAGGAAAGAGAATTTGGGTTTAAGAAAATTTTCAATCTTAGGAAATACTACATTAAGATCTGAACATAAAGACCTTTCAGGTCTTTGGACTTAATTAGCCTGTGTATCCACTAAAATGTGGATTTATCTTTCGAGTCCTCGCCATCTTAATTCTATCGTAATTGGAATAAATAAGTTTGGGTGATAAGTACATGACTTATCAACCTGCCCTCTGATTTGGGGGAATTTTGAGTCTTAAGCATCTACACACTTTCTTTGCACTGACTCGTTGTTCGGCAATTCTAACGGAAATTGGGTAGCTAATGAACCTTCTAGGGTGATATGGCTGGCAAGTTATCGTGGGTAACAGCTTATAGGTAGGTTGTCCAGAGCCCAGTCACTGGACCTTTCTCTTTTATCTGCCCTTAGGTAAATTTTAAACCAGGGAAGCCACCTACTTAAAAAAAAAAAAAACCAAAAAGAAAAAGAGAAAAGAATAAAAAGTAATAAGCCACACTTCGCCGCACGAGTATGGCTAGCAAGTTGTCGGTGGTAACAGCTCATCGACCGGTTGTCCAGAACCTATCTCAGTAAATGCACTAAAAATTTCCAAAACACTTAGGAAGAAGCGGAGAAGTAGAATAAATCGGGGAGATATACACTGGATTCACCCTTGTGTTGACCCTGTAAAAAATAAAAGTAGGGAGAAAGCTACCGATTGTAAAGATACACCTTTAGGCAGAAGTCTTTTTGAGGTCACCTAGAGGCGTAGAAATCCGAAGTCCATTTTAATTACCGGTCAACGAGTCTATCACAATCACAATAAGATGCTTAAAGCTTAGGGTTCTCATCAAATGTTGGGTGAGTTGAATGGCCGTAGAAAGCCACTCTTAACCTCAAAAATTTGAAAATCCAAAAAAATTAAAAGAGTAAAAAGAAAACGAAAATTTTCTTTGAATAAGGTGAGGGCTTGAGGCGGTCTGCATTTTGGCTGATACCCGGGCACTGTTGTGTCTTTGAAAGTTCGATTCCTAAGTAGACAATTTCTTAATGATTGAAAATAACTCTGGTCCAAATAATCCAACTTAATTCCTTTATAAATAGTATATAGTTTTTGCTAGGGACTAGCAAAAGATAGGCATGGGGGTATGATGTAAATACATTTACACTACTTAAGATGTCTATTTATGCATGTTCTTAAGCATAGGATTGCATTTCATGATATAAATATTGCATAACATGCATCATCTTGCATTTAGAGTAGTTTGAATAAAATGGAGGTTAATTGTCTCCTTTTATGTGCTTGAATAGGGCAAACATTTTATCGGGGCCTCAGATCAAAGATCCAACCATATGGATGTGATCAGGGCGACGATTGGAGTTCAACGACTCCAAGATCGCCCTAATCAGACATCCGTAGCATCAGATAGTGATCGGGGAACCCTAGAAGATCAAGGGCCAGGATGGTGTAAATCTGCACTTCAGATGACAAATCCGACCGCACGGATGAATTCGGATCGACGATCGCAGCCCAACGACACAAAAATCGAGTCAATCCGACATTCGTGGCACCATCTACAACTTCCAGAAGATGGACAGCCAAGATGGCGTCACGTGGTGCCATCTCGACCGCCCAAATAGCCGCGCTTAAAAGCGTCCGCTCGGCCATCCGCGCCCCGTAGCACAGCGGTCGAGCGCTCTTACGCGACCGGCGGGCGCAAGTTCGAGTCGCAGCAAAGGGCTGGAGGCGCGGGCGATTGGGCGCAGGCGGGCGTTGGATCGCGATCGGACGGCCGCGCACGCCCGATAGCGTTCACGCGCAACATGGACGCGCGATCGCATGCGAGCGGGCGCGCAGCGCAGCGGGCGGAGATGCGTCTTAAGCCGTTCGATCTCGCGATCAGACGGCTGAGGATCAATGAACATGCGATGGCGTTGAGCGCGCGGCCAGCTGAAGCGGCACGCGTGGGCACGGAAGTTACGCCCACGTTAGGGGCTTTAGTGACGGATTTATCTGTCACTAAAGACCCCTCGTTTATTATTTTGAAGTTGTAATGTCCATTTTGCCCCCACTCCTTGCAACTATAATAGGAGACCCCCTCCATACGAAATCCTCATCCCTTCCTTCTCCTCTCTACCCCTCCAAAACTCAAGAGAAGCTTGTCCCACACCCGGGATGCTTCTCGCGAGATAAAGTCCAAACTTTCGTCCCCCTTCGGAAGTGGATCCTGCGACGATGACGGCGTGCTACTTTGTTCTCGTTCTTCTGCTTCGTCCTCCTTCATCCTGCTTCGTTCCCCTTCGTCCAGGCGTCGTCCCGTCCGGCTCTTCCTCCAAGCAACCGTCGAGGAGGATTTCTCTCTCACTATTCTTTTTACTGCTTTCTGGTATAGATTTACTGCTTCCTAGTGTAGTTTTCCTCGTCCTCCAAGAAATCGTCAAGGAGGACATTTCTCCCTCCATTCTTTTAATGCTTTCTAGAGTAAATTTATCGCTTTCTAGAGTAATTATTTTATGCTTTGTAGTTGTAAGAGTGAAATGAACAATTTTCTTAATGATAAATTCCTTGATTATTCTACATCTCATTTTGATTTCTTTGTGTAATATTCTCTTTCTCTCTTACTCTCTCTCTCTCTCTTCTATTTATTGTAAATAATTAGATAGTTTTCAATTGAATTATTCCGTGACAAATAAAAAGAAACGCATAGTTTTTAAATCAAACATCTGCCTCCCTGTGTTCGACCTGGAATTTCAATTTCAGTATAAATTTTATTTGTTGAACACGAATTTTTCGCTTTCGAACTACAACGACAGGTTTTTCAAAACCAAACATGTTAGTGTAGCGATTTGTACATGTTCAACACCAGGCCAATGCACTTTTTCAATTTATGTCGCGCCTCCTGCCCACAGACTTCCGAGGTGGGACTAAATGTCCCACCTTCTCGCGCGCACCCGCAGCAGGTGACTTCGCAAATTGCAGCAGCTACGTGGGGCTTCAGTGCCAATCACTTGGCTAGAGTTGTGCGCGAAGGGAATCCGTGCAACCTAGGACCTATAGCCTGGAGCGAGGAGACCTGGGGAAGCTCCCAAGCCAACTCCTTGCTTGCGTTAATGGCGACGGGGGGTCGACACCTGTCCACAAGCAAACGGCCTCACGACCTCATCAAATCACATAGAAAACTTCGCCATAACATGGTGAAGGTGGCCTAGTGGTCGGCATGGTGAAGGGTGGCATGGGCGTGCGTGCCTAGGTCACCCTGTGGCTGTGCAGGTGGGTGTGTTCAGGGGAAGAATGTGGAACATGTGGTGGCCAATGGAAAGGGAGGAAATGATCAGTAGACGATGGTGGAGCTTCTGAGGGGTTTGGTGAGGTGGATGGAGACGTGGAGCGGCGGGCACACCTCGCCAGTGATCTGGTTGGAGGTGGGAATGATGGTGGTGGTGGTGGCAGTCGAGGGGTCGAAAATAGAAATCGATAAGGGGGAAATGAAGAGGGGAGAAAGAGGAACTTAACTGATGGACTTGGAGCGAAGGGGGAAGGCGGAGGGCAAGCGGAGCGTGTCTGCCATCGCCGGAGATGAAGGCCCTGAGATGGAGAGGCAGCGATGACGAGGAGGTCAGGGAGCCTCGCGCGGGTATGGCGCGATGCGGAGGAGTGAGGCGGAGATAGCTCTGCCACTGGTACGGTGGTAGAGCGACGAGAAGAGGGAAGGAGAGTCATCGGAGCCCGCGGGCGGATGGCCGGAGGAGGAGGAGACGAATTTGGGTGGATTTCTTTGGCCAAAACAGGCTTGGAAGAAGCGGTCGGTCCTAAGGCTTCTTAAATAGGCATGGGCAGAGGGGGAACCGCAAGGAGGCAGCGGGAACACCACGTCGGAGGTATGGTCGGAGTGAGACCCATACCTCTCGAGCGTTTGCACGAGAGGTATGGGGTGATCTAGGGTATGGGGAGCTGCTCATGTGGTAAGGGACTTCGCAGAGAGCTCCCCTTTTAAATATGGGAGCAGCTCCCCATGGAAATGAGAAAACCTCCTCGCAAAGTTGTCGGCGGTATGGGTCCCTGCTGCAATGGCAGAGGGACCAAAATGAAGAAAGTGACGAAAAAGCTGAGGGGGTCTTCGCAAGGGTTTTTAAAAGTTAGGGGCCAAAATGTAATTGGGTGGACTAATTTGCTAAGTAGGTCAAGATGACCTTCCCTTAGGTCCAAATTTTGGTACAAACCTAATTTGGACCTAAGGAATCCAATGGTGAAGCTGGATTTTAGGTTTGACCTCGTTGGAATGAACATTTTATACAAAAACCCAAATTAGGTCAAATATTGGGCATGGACCCCAATCTAGGTCAAAAGGGTTCCAAAGGCTAAATTGAAGGTTCTAAACCCTAGTGGATATTTTTACATGAATTTTAGAGGGTTTAGTTAATTTTTATCTTGCCTGGAACCTTGTGAATTTAAGTGGGTTTGTTTTAGGGTTACAGAATGTCATTTAATTCTTAAATTTCACAATAACCCTTTTCTGACCGAACCATCCCACTTTTTCACTTATTAAGTTCATTTTACATATGTATAGACCCTTAGAAATCCCGTTAATGCACTACAATGGTAAAATTACAGTTTTACCCCTTGTTTCATGTTCTCTTTTCAGATCAGTAATCCCCTGAATTAGGCCTTCCTTTAGGTTATGTAGGAGCTTTTGTTCATTTTATTAGATCAAAGTAAGCTAGTTAGGGTTCATGATGAGGTTCTCATTATATCCCCATGCCTAGCTTTTGCTAGTCCCTTAGCAAAATTTTAAGGTTTTATCCTCTATTCTAGACCATGAGTTTCTTTCACCAATTATGATAGGTGTTTTTTCTTCTTTTTCCTCTGTGATTAGGTCAGAATGCTGACAATGGGCCTAAAGGTACTCTAGTACCAACCAAGATCCAGACCGGTCTAGTTTTAGCCTCGGTCCTCCGCGAAGGTTTTTAAGTCCCGCAGGAACTACCCTAAGGTTTATTGGACTCCGTGGTTAAAGCACCTGTGCTTGAGATATTTTTAACCTTGGTTCAGTTTGCAGTGCATTTTGTAAGAGAGAGACAGAGGATTTATTTGTTTGGAGAGTTTTCTCTCTCTTTTCTTTTTAATTCTAGCTTCAGATTGGCTTCTCAACACGGTCTGTATCGGATTTCTCGTCCCCATCATCAATCCTCAAAGGTTCCTGGCAATCGATGCTTCGTGATAGCATCGCCCATGGTAACCCCCAAAACCCTAGTTTTCGAGATTTCGAGATAATCCCGCCCATGGCATTCTGTAGTCGAATCCAGACCCTGGCTATTGACATTTCGTGATAATGCCATCTATGGTATCTGAACCAACAGGGTGCTTACATGCCCCCGGTAGGATATGTAAATATCCTAAGAGACAAGCACCGAGGAGACGATATGTTGTTACGCATCTTCGAGGGGAATTTCCCGCCTCTCTACGTCGGAAACTCGTCCAAATCAACTTGTGTTGATCAGCCTCTCCTAATCTAGAGAACATTTTCAGAACATTAAAACGCTTTTTGCGTGATTTTGATTGTTATGCGCACTGAACCAGACTGTGTGTGAATTGGGATACTTAGGTTACTGAGTCCTGTAAACCGAAGGTCAGTTAATAAGGCTGAATACTCCCTAAGCCTTAGACCTAATACTTTAAGCTTTGCATTCTCCTCAACCTCTTGAGGATTATCCAGATCTTAGCGGATACTGAGAGTCTAGCCAAAAAGGCCTAAGGTTAGCGTTCTTACTAATCTCTTTGTGTCTCTTTAGCACTTTCTCTTTACTTTTCTTGATGTGGTCTAGAACTTCGGTTAATCCCTTAATTTCTTACTAATGACTATCTCTTTTTTTTCCATTTTGTGCTCCTATTTTGTCATTTTGCTCTTTTTCTCCTCCTGTTTTGTATAGCCCACAAAAAATTTTCTCTCCTCTTCTTAGTTTTTTTTTTTTAGATATGTGATTTTTTTTTGTTGAAACCTTTCCTTGATATGAGTTTTCATACATTCTTGCAGTTTTCATACCCCCCCATGCCTAAGATTTGCAATGTCCCCATTGTAAATTAGGTGGGTTCGAGTTCAGCTTAGTTCATTCATTAGGATAGGTGTTTGGTGAGCGAACGGGTCGAGGTGACTATTGTGGATGATTTCTATTCTCAGGTACGGGTACCGAAGGTGGAGTTGGTTGTCCTAAAGGGTGAACCCTAAAGTGCAATATGAATTCAGCAAAGAAATGTCAGGAAAGGTTTTGGGTTTTTCAAAGAATGACGGGTTGCCTCTCGTTAAGCGTTGAGTTTTACGCCATCGGCTGGGTGCAATGAGCTCAGGGAGAATGGAGGATAAAGGATGACTCAACCAAATCTGTATTGGTCATGTCAATGAACGGTTTGAGTCTCTGACCGTTCACGACAAAGGGTTCGGAATCGTGGCTGAGTAGACTGATCTCAACAGCTCCATTTCCAAAGATTTGTCGAACTAAATAAGGTCCGATCCACTTAGATTGTAGCTTCCCTGGGAACAGTTTGAGTCTGGCATCAAAGAGTAGGACCTTTTGACCAGGGTGAAAGATCTTTCTAGATATGTGCTTGTCGTGAAAGGCTTTAACCCACTCTTTGTAGATTCGCGAGTTTTCATACGCATCGAGGCGTAATTCATTAATCTCGTTTATCTGAAGCTTTCTATGGGTTCCAGCCTTAGAAAGATCTAAGTTGCAGTTCCGTACTACCCAATAGGCTTTATGCTCCAGTTCGATGGGGAGGTGACACGCCTTCCCATACACCAGTATGAAAGGAGACATGCCTAATTGGGTGTTGTGGGCAATCCTATAATCTCACAAAGCTTCCGGAAGCTGGGATGACCAATCCTTCCTGTCAGGCCGAACAGTAACCTGGAGGATTTTCTTGATCTCCCTGTTTGATAGTTCAGCTAGACCATTAGTTTGGGGGTGGTAAGGAGTAGAGATTCGGTGTGACACCCCGTATTTGGTCATCAGTGACCTGAACTGAGTGTTTGTGAAATGGGTCCCTCCATCATAAATGATTGCACGTGGAATCTCGAACCGTGAAAAGATGTTTTGGTGAATGAACTTTATAAGAACTTTGTGATTATTGGTTCGAGTCAAAATGGCTTCGATCCATTTAGACACATAGTCAACAGCGAGCAAAATGTACTTGAAGCCGTTCGAGATAGGGAAGGGTCCCATTAAATCAATCCCCTAAATGTCAAAAATCTCGCATACCAGAATCGGCTGTAAAGGCATCATGTCATGATGCCTCATGTTGCCCAAAGTCTGGCAACGGTTGCATGCATTACAGTGATTGTATGCATCCTTCAAGATTGTTGGCCAGTAAAAGCCACACTAGAGGACTTTTGATGCGGTTTTGTGTCCAGAAAAATGGCCACCGCATGCTTGGTCATGGCAGAAAGAGAGTATGTCTTTGATTTCCGCTTCCATGACACACCGTTGGATAATTTGGTCAGCACCAATGTGGAATAGATACGGGTCTTCCCAAATGTAATACTTGGTATCGGAGCGCAATTTGTCCTTCTTGGCCTTTGGCCAATCAGACGGGATCTGATGTGATGCCAAGTAGTTTACTATGTTAGCAAACCATGGAAGCCCTGTATCGATAGTCAGGAGGTGCTCATCAGGAAAATGCTCCGTGATGGGTCCGAAAGGGTCAATGATCTCAGAAGGAAGGTGGGACAAGTGGTCAGCTACCACGTTCTGTCTTCCCACTTTGGCACGAATCTCAAGGTCAAATTCTAGCAACAGCAAGATCCATCAGATTAATCGAGGCTTCGCATCCTTCTTTGCAAGGAGATGCCTCACAGCAGTGTGATCCGAGTAGATAATAACATGGGAACCCAGGAGATAAGATCTGAATTTTTCGAGGGCAAATACTACGGCTAGTAGCTCTTTCTCAGTAACAGTGTAGTTACACTGAGCCTCGTCAAGTGTTTTGCTAGCGTAGTAAATGACCACGGGTTTTCCGTCAATTTTCTACCCTAAAACCACTCCTACAGCAAAGTCAGATGCATCGCACGTGATCTCAAAGGGTTGAGACCAATAAGGGGATTGTAGGATCGGGGCTTGGGTAACACGGTCATGAAGGATCTCAAATGCTTGAGTGCATTCCTTGGAGATTTCAAAAGGTACATCCTTGGAGAGAAGAGTGGTCAGCGGGCACGCGATTTTCGAGAAATCAGGGATGAATCGACGGTAAAAATCAACATGCCCTAGAAAAGATAGGATGTCCTTAATCGAGCTAGGCATAGGGAGTTTGGAAATTAAGTTAACCTTGGCTTGATCAACTTGGATGCCTCTCTCCAAAATCAGATGTCCCAGGACGATCCCCTTAGGCACCATGAAGTGTCTCTTTTCCTAGGAAAGAACCAGATTCATGTCAATACATCACCTGAGTATTTAAACCAAGTGCTAGAGGCAATCGTCAAATGATGCCCCAAATACTGAAAAGTCATCCATGAAGACTTCCCGATAATCACCTACCATATCAGAGAATATGGCAAGCATGCACCGCTGAAAAGTCGTAGGTGCATTGCAGAGATCGAAAGGCATCCTTCGGAATGCGTATGTCCCGAAGGGGCAAGTGAATGTGGTCTTCTCTTGGTCCTTTGGATGGATTGCCACTTAGTTATAACCGGAGTACCCATCAAGAAAGCAGAAGAACCTATTTCCTGTTAGTTTTTCGAGGATCTGATCAATAAATGGTAGTGGAAAATGATCCTTCTTCATGGGGGAATTGAGTCTTTTGTAATCTATGCAGACTCTCCATGAGTTGGCTATATGGGTTGGTATGACCTCTTCGATTTTAGTTGTGATGGTGGTGAGTCCAGCCTTCTTAGGCACAACCTGGATTGGACTCACCCATCGACTGTCGGAGATCGGGTAGATGATTCCTGCATCTAACCACTTAATGATCTCCTTTTTCACGACCTCCTGCAGATTAGGGTTCAGTCATGTCTGCATCTCACGCGAAGGTCGTGTGCCCTCTTCGGAATAGATGTGGTGTGTGCAATAAGAGGGACTTATCCCAGTCAAATCATCAAGAGTCCATCCAATGGCTCTACGATGTTGCTAGAGAACAGTAATCAGATGGGATTCCTGATTAGGGGTGAGTCTAGAGTTTATAATCATAGGAAATGTCTGATTGGAACCCAAAAAGACATATTTTAGATGATCGGGAAGGGGCTTGAGTTCCAAGACAGGATTATCAGTAGCAGTAGGTGGTTCAGGGTGTATGTGAGGAGCAAGGGTAGGAGTTATGGGAGTATCTAGATCAGGTTCAGACTCCTCTAATTGCGAGTTTTGATCTTCTTGTGGTTGATTGGGGATAATCAGGTTGTCCTCAATATGCGGTTCATCAACCACGGCTTTGATATCACATATTTGCTCTACAACATCGCAATTAATCCCTTGTTGGGC
This sequence comes from Thalassia testudinum, assembly GCA_037157565.1. Lineage (NCBI taxonomy): Eukaryota > Viridiplantae > Streptophyta > Magnoliopsida > Alismatales > Hydrocharitaceae > Thalassia > Thalassia testudinum. Next base: position 41,369,677 of record JAZHRO010000009.1, on the reverse strand, counting down.
CTTAAAGATGTCAATCTTAAGAGTTTGGTTCCCAAATTTCAATTTTATTTGGCCCTCCTCACAGCTTATGTTGGCCCTAGTAGTGGCCAGAAAAGGTCTCCCTAGTATGATCGGTGTATCCCTTGGGTTCTTAGGTGCATCCATATCTAGAACTATGAAATGCACTGGGAAATAAAAATCCCGTATCCTAACAATAACATCCTCGAGTATTCCTTTAAGTGACTTAATAGATCGATCGGCTAACTGCAATGTCACCTCAGTCTGTTTAAGCTCGGATTCTTCAAGGTGGTTAAGCAGGGATGTGGGTATTAGGTTTATGGAGGCACCTAGGTCTAACAATGCTCTATCGAATTAGGTTTCACCAATTTTACATGAAATTAGGGGAGTGCCTGGGTCATTTTCCTTGGGTGGGAGTTTACTCAAGATTATAGAGCTAGCTTGCTTTGACAGTATGATCAGACTCCCACTTTTGGTTCGTGGCTTACACTTGGGTGTACACACGTCTTTCAAGAATTGTGCTTAAGCCGGTACAGGGCGGATTGTATCCATCAAGGGGATGTTTATCTGGACCTGTTCAAAGAGCTTGATCAGGTCCTCCTCAGGAGCCACGGGCTTGGTTATCCTTTTTCCCTTGGTCAAGGCCTCGGGAAACAGAACCTTGGTTGGTTCCTCTAAAATAGGTCCAGGTTCTTGATCTGGGGTAGGGACACCCTGGATAACTATCCTAGGGCTTGGATCACTACTAGGCTTGGAGTGGTTTAGGTAAGGTGGGTCTTGGGTTGCTTTACCACTACGAGTTGTCACAGAGTTTAATCCTACCTGGTTCTGGTTGGGGTTTGGTAAAATGGGTGGCTGTTGTTGATATCCAGCGTAAGATGTTGATGCTTCCATCCCATCAAGTGACGGAACAGAAGGGGCCTGATAAATCATGTGTGCATGGCTTGGATTTGGGTTCATAACGCGCCTCTGGGTTGGCCCGTTATTTGGGTTTGGCAGAGGTTATGAAGGAAGTGTGCCCGATTGGTGGGAATTTGCCATCTGGGTGAGTTGGTTGTGGACCTCTGTGATCTTGTCCTTGTGTTGTTTTTGTATTGCCACATTTGTTCTCTGAATGTCAGCCAGTGTTTGGTGGATGAGAGACATTTGGTCTTGGTTTGGCCTAGATTGATAGGTGGGGTTGGGCTGAGGCTGAGGCGGATGATATGGATGAGGGGCTTGTGGACGGGGTTGATAAGGTAGTCTTTGAGTCTGAGAATTTCCCACCCACAGGAAGTTGGGATGATTTCGCCATCTAGGGTTGTAGGTGTTGGAAAATGGGTCATTCTGGATGGCATTGAGGTCTTCGCAGGTCTGAGGAGCCTCAGGAAAGTCAAAGTATGCGGGATCAGAGTTCCCCCGACGAGAATAGAGTGGATCGGAGGTCCCTCCAGTCCTGGAGTTAGATGGGGGTGGGTATGGGTCCATCCCTTGAAAAGATCGGTGAAAGATGTTTTTCACAGTTTCCCTTGCGGGAGGTGGCTATGCGAAAGAATTCTGCATAGAGGTGGCTTGCTGCAAATGCCGAGTCAGCTCGTCCACCTTCTTCTCTATGATAGAGACCTTGTCCAATCGACTAGCCATCAATTCTAAGTCGACGGATGCAGACAGGCCCTGTGTCTCATGTGCTCCCCTCAGATTCGTTGATGCGTGGGCATTCCTCCGGTCAAATAAGCCCATGCAGTCATTGTTGATGGAGTTCTCGCACATATTCTCGAGAATCTCCCATACCGTGTCCTCATGCTAACCCATGATGTTTCCTCCGTAGGTTGCATTAACGAATAATCGAATGTCCTTAAGGAGTCCCTGGTAAAAAGACTGGATTTGTTCCCATTTAGGAACTCCGTGATGGGGGCACTTTCTCATGAGATCCAAAAATCGGTCTCATGCCTCATGAAGAGGTTCTCCCATTTGTTAGGTGAAATGAGTAATCTAATGGCGCAAGGCATTTGTCTGACCAACATGAAAGAACTTCTTCAAAAGCTCGGACTGAAGTTCATCCCATGTGTTGATCGGATGAGTCTGAGTTTGATACCAATGAGCCTCCTTGTCCATGAGGGAGAAAGAGAACATCTTCATGAGCAGAATATCCTAATTTTGTGCATTTGACCCGAAGGTTTGGGCCAGATGCTTGAGCTGTTTAATATGCTAGAATGGATCCTCGGAGTAAGCCCATAGAATTTTGGTATGGCATGAATCATAATGGGCTTTAGTTCAGAATCAGGACCTCCAGCTGGGATTTGGACTCGAGGCTCGATTGCCACCGCAGTGGGATTATAGTGATCTCGCATCATGGGACACTGCGGTGGGTTCATGAAGTTTTGGAAGAGGCCATTTAGACGCTGAAGCTGGTGCTCAAGATTGTTTTCTTCTTCAACAGGCTGTTCCATGATGGAAGAAAGAGAACTCAGTTCTGAATCTGAGGAAAGGTCTATGTGGTGGGGTTGCTGCACAAACAAGGGTACCGAGGCTTGGCCTCAGGGAGAGTGGATTTCTAAAGGAGGTTTCAAGGACCTCCTACCAAACATACACCGATGGATTGGATAAGATCAGAATGTGCTGGACCCAATCAAGACACCTAAAATATGCTGGGTGACTATAGAGGTTTGGGCCGGATGATACCCCTTAGTCAGAAAGGTCATCCACCTGAGAATTACCTGGGCAGCCAGAGAGGGAGAGTCCCGCGAAGACCTCTACTCGGTAGAGCGCCCCCACGGGTTACAGGGTTTCCCCCACCCGACCTCTCTTGTCACTAAGATTCCAGGTAGACCAGAATGGGGACCTTGACCTCCTAAGTCTACCTCTTTTAGTTAAGATCAAGGTGCTTAGGGTTCCACTTGAACTTTGAGCCTTTTGAGTGCAAAGTGACCTAATTTTAAGGTTGGTTGACCCAAAGGATCAACTTCACCTCTTTGTTCCTTTAAGAGTTTTTAGGTCCTTGCTTTTAGGGTTCAAGTAGATTAAGAGCCTGATTTGCTTAGGGTTTCTCTTGGATAGATCTTTTCAAATAAGGCTTAGGCACACCTCTTTTTGAAATTTTTGATTCTTTGCTTATAAGAAGATGTGTCTTTAAAACCCTAGCTTTTAATCATTAACTTGGCTCTATTTGGTCCAATTTAGTTGCCTTACAAATTGGTACCTAGGGCTCAATCAAGAAGGTCTTAGCCCTAGTTACCTTAAGTGGATGTTCAATCAAAATGTGTTGAAAGTAAAAACCAGTCAACTCTTGTGCATTACTAAATATGGAAATAGGTAGCCCTAGATTGATTTTTCTCTTTGTTTCTCCTTTCTAGATTTTGAGGAGATTAAGAGAGAGGGTTAATAAAAGGTTACCTGTTCCCTGGTGTGGTTGTTGTGTAGCTGCTTTTCTCTTCTCGGATTTTCCTGGAATAATCACAACAAAAGAGACAAATTAAATTAGCAATGAATCAGAAATTGTGATTAAAGCTTCTAAAATGCCCGTTGCTCCCCGGCAACGGTGCCAGAAATAATCGCTGGTTTCGCGACGAGATCGTGTTTTAAAGAGATATTCATTGTAGTATGTTTGAAATCACCATGAAAAAAATTATCAATTTTATTACTCAAAATTCAAAAAATATTATGAGGTCGAACTCAGGGAGCAAATTGGTATTTCAGAAGCAAAATCACAATATCAAATTTTACTTGAAAGATGTTCAATAATAATGTAATGTAAATAAATGCTAGAGAGGAAAATGTAAAAAGAAATAAATTCTTTTTTTTTTCTTTTCTTCCTTCTTCTCTTCTCTCTTTTTCTTTTCTTTGCTATCTTTCTTCTTTCTCTTCTTTCTCTTTCCTTTCTCAGATGTCTGATTCTGTGAATCAGATGCCTTAACTGACAACTGCTATAGTGCCTTTACTTTGATTTTCTCTTCAACCGAGCCTTCTTCTTCTTTCTTCCTTCTCCTTGGCTTCTGCTTCTCTGTCTTTGGCCATTTTCTTTCTTGGCTCCTTTGCTGCTACAGTTTCCTTCCTCCTCTGGCCTTGGCTTCCTCTTTCTTCTCTGCTTTTGGCTTCTTCTTCTCTCTGCATTGGCTTTCTCTCTTCTTCCTTGTCTTTCTGCAGCTAAGTCTTCAGCTTCGTCTTCCTTGGCCTCTGTAGTCTCCTTCTGCCTTCTTCTTCTTCTGCTTCTCTTTTTCTCTACGGCTCCCTCCTTCCTTCTCTTCTTTTCTTCAGCCGCACCCTCTCCTTCAACTGCTCCTCTTCTTCTTCTCTTCCTCTTCCCCACAGCTACTTCCTCCTCCCCTTTCTTCCCTGAATAGCACAGAGAAGCAAAACCTAGCCCCTACCCTTCCCGCGTCTCTCTTTTTCTCTATTTCACTCATAGGACCACTCTCCCAGTGCCTTTCTCGGGTAAACTGGTCGGGTTAGCTCGCCCGGGACCAGGCGCACCGGTGTGGGTGGTGCACGAGGAGTGCACGAGTAGTTGGGTAGAGAACCAGGTCCGCGGAGGTGTGGGTCGCGGACGAGGCATGGTGGGCGAGGGGACCTCACCCCGTGTCAGAAGGCAACCAGGCCAATGCACTTTTTCAATTTATGTCGCGCCTCCTGCCCACAAACTTCCGAGGTGGGACTAAATGTCCCACCTTCTTCTCACGTGCTCTCGCAGCAGGTGACTTCGCGAATTGCAGCAGCTACGTGGGGCTTCAGTGCCAATCGCTTGGCTGGAGTTGCACGCGAAGGGAATCTGCACAACCTTGGACCTGTAGCCTGGAGCGAGGAGACCTGGGGAAGCTCCCAAGCCTGCTCCTTGCTTGCGTTAATGGCAGCGGGGGGTCAACACCTGTCCACAATCAAACGACCTCATGGCCTTGTCAAATCACATAGAAAGCTTCGCCATAACATGACGAAGGTGGCCCGGTGATCGACGTGGAGCAGGGTGGCCTGGGCATGCGTGCCTAGGTCACCCTGTGGCTGTGTAGGTGGGTGTGTTCAAGGGAAGAATGTGGGACGTGTGGTGGTCGATGGAAAGGGGGAAATGATCAGTGGACAGTGGCGGAGCTTCTGAGGGGTTTGGCGAGGTGGATGGAGGTGTGGAGTGACGGGCACACCTCACTGGTGATTTGGTTGGAGGTGGGAACGATGGTGGTGGTGGTGGCAATCGAGGGGTCGAAAATAGCAATTGATAAGGGGGAAATGAAGAGGGGAGAAAGAGGAACTTAACTGATGGACATAGAGCGAAGGGGGAAGGCGGAGGGCAAGCAGCGCATGTCTTCCATCGTCGGAGACGAAGGCCATGAGACGGAGAGGCGGTGACGACGAGGAGGTTAGGGAGCCTTGCGTGGGTACGGCGCTATGCGGAGGAGTGAGGTGGAGATGGCTCTGCCATTGGTACGGTGGCAGAGTGAAGAGAAGAGGGAGGGAGAGTTGCCAGAGCCTGCGGGCAGATGGCCAGAGGAGGCGATGAATTTGGGGGGATTTCTTCAGCCAAAACAGGCTTGGAAGAAGCGGTCGGTCCTGAGGCTTCTTAAATAGGCATGGGCAGAGGGGGAATCACAAGGAGGCGGCGGGAACACTACGCCGGAGGTATGGCCGGAGTGATACGCATACCTCTCGAGCATTCGCACAAGAGGTATGGGGCGATTCAGGGTATGGGGAGCTGCTCATGCGGTAGGGAGCTTCGCAGAGAGCTCCCCTTTCAAATCTGGGAGCGGCTCCCCATGGAAATGAGGAGAAAACCTCCTCGAGTCGTCGGCGGTATGGGTCCCTACTGCAATGGCAGAGGGAACAAAATGAAGAAAGTGGTGAAAAAGTTGAGGAAGTCTTCGCAAGGGTTTTCAAAAGTTAGGGGTCAAAATGTAATTGGGTGGACCAATTTGCAAAGTAGGTCAAGATGACCTTCCCTTAGGTCTAAAATTTGGTAAAAAACTAATTTGGACCTAAGGAATCCAATGGTGAAGTTGGATTTTAGGTTTGACCTCGTTTGAATGGACATTTTGTACAAAAACCCAAATTAGGTCAAATATTGGGCATGGACCCCAATCTAGGTCAAAACAGGTTCCAAAGGCCAAATTGAAGGTTCTAAACCCTAGGGGATATTTTTTCATGAATTTTAGAGAGTTTCATTGATTTTTATCTTGCGTGGAACCTTGTGAATTTAAGTGGGCTTGTTTTAAGGTTACAGAATGTCATTTAATTCTTAAATTTCACAATAACCCTTTTCTGACCGAACCATCCCACTTTTTCTCTTATTAAGTCCATTTGACCTATGTCTAGACCCTTAGAAATCCTATTGACGCATTGCAATGGTAAAATTGTAGTTTTATCCCTTATTTCATGTTCTCTTTTTAGATCAGTAATCCCCTGAATTAGGCCTTCTTTTAGGTTATGTAGGAGCTTTTGTTCATTTTATTAGATCAAAATAAGCTAGTTAGGGTTCATGATGAGGTTCTCATCACCCGAGCAAACATTGATTGTGCATCCGGGTGTATGGAGATAGCCCTAGGTAATGAGCGACTTCGACTTGACATATTCAGGGCATCAAGGAATTTTGACTGTGATCGCATAGAGGAGGATGGTGAAGACGAAGATTCAGCATACTGTGGTAACATTGGGCTCCTTTATGACGACCCAATGTCTCATTCGTCCGCACTATCAGGGTTCTTGGACCTTGATCCACACGAGACTGAGACCACTACACTGCACATATCTCCCTGAGGATTTGATTGTTTAGGGTGTGTTTCTGACCACAGCACCCTTGAATCTAGCTATCCTGATCTGTACACTATTGGATCGCCCCTGTTGTTACAAGAAGACATGACCACAGCTAACGGGTTTCCCGTTAACGTAGTCACAACTGATTATCTCAGAGGTAGTGAATCAACGGGAATTCACGTGCATCTGGATCATCAGAGTTCCACCTTCGAGTATACTTTCCTATTCCCATCTTTGACTCTGACCCACCTATGATTGAATTGAAGCCCTTACCTAACTCACTTAAGTATGTGTTCTTGGGCAAAAGTGAGACATACCCGGTCATTATTAGTGCTCACTTAACCCAAGAACAGGAGCATCAACTGATTTCAGTTTTACAAGACCATAGGGCTGCTATAGGGTGGAGCATTGCTGATCTCTGCGGTATTCGCCCCTCGTATTGCACTCATCACATTTACACGGATGAGGGGGTGAAACCTTCAAGACAACCTCAAAGATGGCTAAACCCGAATATGCTAGAGGTTGTTAAGAAGGAGATCATCAAATGGCTGGATGTAGGTATTGTATACCCAATCTCTGACAGCCAATGGGTGAGTCCGATCCAGATAGTGCCAAAGAAAGCAGGACTCACCATAGTGAAAAATGATAAAGGCAAATCCATCCCAACCTGCACTGCGACATCTCGGTGGGTCTGCATTAACTATAGGAAACTGAACATGGCTACCCAGAAGGATCACTTTCCTTTGCCTTTCATTGATCAGATCTTGGAACGGTTAGCCGAACGTAGTTTCTTTTGCTTTCTGGATGGATACTCTGGGTATAATCAAGTAGCGATTAGCCCGGAAGATCAAGACAAGACCACATTCACATGCCCCTTTGGAACATTCGCTTTCAAGTGGATGCCCTTTGGCCTCTTCAATGCACTAGCAACATTTCAACGTTGTATGATGGCCATCTTCTCTGGCATGATTGGGGACTATGTGGAGGTGTTCATGGATGACTTCTCCATTTTTAGAGATGATTTAGTATCTTGTCTTGACAACCTCACCAAAATCCTTAAACGATGTATTGAGGTAAACCTAGTACTATCTTGGGAGAAAAGCCATTTCATGGTAAGGGATGGCATAGTACTAGGGCACATGATCTCTAAAAATGGACTCGAGGTTGATCGAGCTAAATCTGAGATTATTTCCCACTTATCCCCACTTAGCTCGGTCAAGCAGATCAGATCATTCTTGGGTTACGTCGATTTCTATCGGAGATTTATACATGATTTCTCGAAAATTGCACGACCTTTGATGAATCTCCTTGTTGCTGATGCCCCATTCGAATTTGACACCTCGTGTCTTAGCGCCTTCGAGACTTTACGAGGCGTTGTCTCTGATTCCCTGATTCTCCAACCACCCAACTGGTCGCTTGATTTCGAGATGATGTGCGACACTTCTGATTTCACTGTCGGAGCTGTTTTAGGCCAACGTTGGGAGAAATAACCTTTTCTCATATACTATGCTAGCAAGATGCTGAATGAGGTTCAATGCAATTATACTGTCACCGAAAAAGAATTGCTAGCAGTAGTATTCGGGTTGGAAAAATTCAGATCTTATTTATTAGGGTCCAAAGTTATCATCTTCACTGAGCACTCCTCCCTCTGGCATTTGTTGGCAAAGAAGGATGCCAAACCCTGGCTCATCAAATGGATCCTTCTATTGCAAGAATTTGATATTGAAATCCACGATAAAGCCGAAAAGTAGAATGTTGTGGCGGATCACCTATCTAGACTGGACCCAACCCACATTCCTTATTCCCTACCTATCCACGACCAATTTACGAATGAATCCCTTTTGGCAGTTCACTCTGTTGAGTTCCCCTGGTACGCGGATATCGCGAACTATCTTGCCGCAGGAAAGATTCCTGCGAACCTATCCAAGGACCAAAAACTCAAATTTACTGCGAAGGCCAAATTCTACCAATGGGATGACCCACTGCTCTTCCGCATTGGAGAGGATCAGATTATTCGAAGATACATCCCAGATTCTGAAATCCCCAGTGTGTTATCTTTTTGCCACAATGATGCTTGTGGTGGTCATTTCTCGTGACAGAAAACCGCTGCAAAAATGTTGTGGTCGGGATTTTTCTGGCCAACTATTTTTAGAGATACACACGAATACGCCCAACACTGCAAATGATGCCAGTCGGTCGGTTCTATGACCAGGAGAGACATGATGCCACTCCAGCCCATCATGGTTGTAGAAGTGTTCGTCGTCTGGGGCATCAATTTTATGGGCCCTTTTTCGAACTCGCATGGCTTTGAGTACATATTACTAGTCGTTGACTATGTCTCGAAATGGGTCGAGGCCATCCCGGCAAGAAGGGCTGATCATAAGACCGTCATTTGTTTCGTATGGCAATACATCTTCGCGAGATTCGGAATACCCCACGCTCTGATTAACGACGGGGGAAGCCACTTCATCCACGCCCACTTCAGGTCATTATTAAAGAAATACGGGGTACATCACCGTATAGCCACCCTGTATCACCCGTAGACCAATGGGCAGGCTGAAGTGTCTAACCGTCAGATCAAGCTGATTCTCCAGAAGACGGTTAGACCAGTCAGGAAGGACTGGACCGATAAATTAGTTGATGCAATCTAGGCATATCGGACTGCGTACAAGGCCCCACTCGGAATGTCACCATATCGTATGGCATATGGCAAGGCCTGTCACCTTCTTGTAGAGCTGGAACACCACGCCTTTTGGGAGGTGCGAAAATGTAACCTTGACCTCGATGCAGGAGGTCAAGAATGGAAACTCTAGCTCAGCGAATTAGAAGATATCCGGAGGGAGGCCTATGAGAACGCATTGATATACAAGGACAAGACCAAGGCCTTTCATGACCGCCACATCCAGAGAAAAACATTCACGCCCAACCAACAAGTCTGGTTGTTTGATTCGCGATTGAAACTTTTTTCAGGGAAGCTTAAGTCCAAGTGGACTGGCCCATATGTTGTGATTCACCCATATCCTAATGGGGCAGTCCAAATCAGGGACCCAAAATCTGGGCATATATCTACGGTAAATGGCCAGCACCTCAAGCCATTTTTAGCCCAGGAACCTCCAACTGACGAGATCATTCATCTTATTGAGGACGTGTGATTGAGCTTTTACCCAGCTGGAGGCACTAAACTCAGCATCTACTCCGCATCCATCACCCTATACATATTCATTTTTATATATAGCATATTTTTCTTTTAGCATATTTTCTTTCTGCATATTGCATACTGACAGGTTGGCCGGTGCTGAATGTATAATTTCAGGAGCAACTACAGGTGATTTCTACCCATTTACTCCCTGTTGTATTTATTTTCTTTTATATTCATGCATGAGGACATGCAAGAACGTAGGCATGGGGGGCTAGATACAATAAGACTGAAAAGTTTTTATGTCAACCCTTAGGAAAACCTCGGAGCTGCATGTTACACGTGCTTTTGGATCCTAAATAAAAGAACAATCGACTCCACCTCCAATGCTAGCATTGGAGCTGAAAATCGTCTGCAATAGCCACCTTCGACTCACCCACTCACCTCTTGTTCTAAATTTAGGGTCAAGCTGAATGTAACCCGAAAGGGAAAATTTTATGAAGTACGAATATAAGAGGTTACTTATTTATAGCATATACATAGTGCATCCATGAATAAGATTATCTTATTAAGAGAATGCATTAGGGATTTTATCCTCTAGTTGATTCCTGTAATCTGGAATCCAGTACAATATTTCACACACACGTAGAATTTGCAATGGATTCATGGTGAAGGCTGGTAAACGTCTTTAGTCTGTCGAGAAGTAGTGCTTCTTCTCCTGAACCCCTGGACTGTGTTTTGGGAGTCAGGCAAATTTTCTTCCAAAAATCCACCAAATAGTGTGAGATGAGAGTAGAGTGTACTGGTACTCTAAGATTAGTGCGAGGAATCTGGAATCCTAGATAATTAGGTAATGATACTTAGAGAGTAGGCATAGTTTTCGCTCTCGGTTCCCACGTATACATTTTGTATGAAATTTTAAGAGCCACCAAATAAGGCAAATACGTGGGGAGAGAGTTTTCATAAAACTAGGGCTAAGATGGATGGTTACGACCATTCTTTACGGAATCCTTGGCTGAAGGAGGGTATTGATGTTAAGGTTAGAAATACACCGTCCTATCCATCTGTCCTAGTGCTGTGTGTAGACACTTCCACCAAATAAGCCATCCAATGTCTCTTGAGTACCACCAATCCCTAATAATGCCTCCTCAATAAAGTTCATGGATGTGTTCTAGTTGTGTTATGTTGAAAAAAAAAACAGAGAGAAAAAAATGATGAAAAGAAAGAAAAATTTAAAAAATTTAGAAAAGGAAGAAAAAGCAAAGAAAAAAAGAGTGAATATTTAGTGTTTATTTTAGTTGCATTGAGGCAATACCACCAAATAATTTTGAGATCCACCAAATATGGCGTTAACCTATTTTTCTGTGTTTCTGACTACTCGAATACTGGCTGAGGAATTTTGACTTAGTGTTAGGGTTATGGAAACTCAATTAAAGTAGTAATGCCATGAGAGACCACCAAATACGGAACGCATGTGTAAATCTGGTGAGATTGTGAGCTATATATATATATATAAAAGAGGAGAGAAAGAGAGAATGAATACAAAGGAACCAAAGAGAGCATAGTTTTCTCATCTTTCTCTGAGTTGAGTTACTTAGTAATCTAGGAATCTAGATTTTGCAGTACTAATCTCTATGTAGCACTAAGTGAGAGTGAGCCACCAAATAAACACCCGTACCCCTCAGAGATTCTCTACCTAAGCCTAAAGCCGGGGTGAAATTCATAGAATATCTTGAATACCCTAAGGGAAGAAGTCTGCCTATCCTGCTAGAATTTTTACTAGGGGTCAAGTACAAGCTTTAGAAGTGAATCAGTTTTTCACTCGAATCCGTTGCAAAAGCTACATAGCTGCACTTTCACAATTGTCTGGATTTCTAGAGCATAGGATGAAAGCAAAGAGGAAAAAATCTTTAGTCATACCCTTGATAATAATCAGTCCCTCAGGGACCCTTGCTGTAAATAAATTAGTCTTGCATTTACTAGGGACTAGCAAGATTTAGGCATGGGGGTATGATTGCGCAGCAATCATAGGTCTTAATTGGCCTAAATTAGGCTAGGACTTAGCATAAGTTAGGGTAATTCAGACATGCATAAGCATTACTTGCATCTTTACTGCTTTCTTTTAGTTATGCATAAAATAATGCAATAATGTACTGATTAAGTGTATTATGTCAATTACAGGTAATAAGATGACTAGAAGCTCGATCTGAAGCTGGATCTAAAGCGGGATCTGAAGAATAAAGAGTAACTAGTGTTGCAACAGAGCTGGAGTGGAAGACCTAGATTAGATGTAGTATATAATAATGTAAGGGAGCTAAGATATGCTATTCTATTAAGTAGGAATAAAGCAATAAAATATAAAGAACTTAGGATCATCCTTGCCCTGGGATAGCCTAGAAGCTTCCCCAAGCCTTAGCCACCCTTAGATTAGGTCACCACACCCTAGGAAACCTTAAAACCCTAATTCCAACCTCTATCTGGATGTCCAGATGAGTTATAGGACGTCCAAAACCCTTAGCCAACTCCTGCACACCTTAAACCCACCTTTGCAGTATTATTGGACGTCCAGACACTTGGTCAGGCATCCAATTTCTGCAGAATACCCAAGAAAGAACCTAGAATCCTTCCTGACTCTGATTAGACGTCCAGAATTGAAGTCTAGACTTTTGATTTTTGAGTATAAGTCATCTGATACTATTATTGGATGTCTGGAACTGCTTTCCAGTTCCTGTTTTGAGATTCAAGCCTTGATCTTCGATCTCTAGCTCCCTAAACCCAATTCTAACACCCTAGGAACCTAAATTAAGGTACCCTAACCCTAGTACATCACCTCTAGACCTTCTTAAGGACCTAATTAGGTCCTCACTAAACCTAATTGACTTAGATCATAGTCAACTAGCGTTGCCTAGTCAATTGGACTCATAGGGTCCAATTGAGCTCAGATCTCAACCCATACAAGTCCAATTGGACTCGATGAAAGTCCAATTGACCTAAGTCAAACCTAATTGAGTTATTTCACTCTCAATTAGGTTCATACTCATTCAATTAAACTTGTGTTAAGTTTAATTGCATTTCCCCCTTAGCAATTAGGGTTTGCAACCCTAATTTAAGACCTACACCAACCTAAACCCCCTTAGGACCTAACCTAGATCACTTAGGCACATAGGGCACGGCCACACACACACACACACACACACACACCCATTCATGCACTCCCACACCACCTAGAGTGTTCTAGGTTCTTCCAAAGGTGGCGCCACTCTTGGTTGCCAAAATTAGCAACCAAGAGCCATGCAAATTGGAGATCCACAAATGGTGGATCTAAAAACCACCTCTCTCTCTCTTTGCCCAGCCACTCTTGGAGCTCTCTCTAGAGAGTTCCACACTTCTATAGAGAGTCTCCCTTAGACCTAAGGGGTGGCCATTTGCACCCATTCACTCTTGGCTCCATTCACTCTCAGCTCCATCCTTTCTTGGCTTCATTCACACTTGGCTTCCATTTAGTTTAGCTACATCCACCTCCACTCCATCTCCACGAGTAGCATCACCATGGTCACCACCACCTCCACGCCAAGATGCTGGATCACCTCTCCAACCTCTCTCCAAGGGCTGGCCTAAGCACCATTGGCTGCCCCTCCTCCTCTCAGCCAACTCAAAGGCCATCGGAGTCCACCTCCGAATGCCCTTATTTCTACTAGATTAGATTATAGTTCTTCTTAGATTTACATGCTTTATTTACTGCTTAATAGTGTAGTTCATTACTTCTCCCCCAATGATGCATGCAAAATCCCCCCATTGATTCATGTATGCAGTCATTTTCTGGTAGCAAGTAGTTTTATTTCTCTATACAAGCATTCCTTTACCTGTGCTCTGCAACTCTGATATCATCATCATCTTTTATATATACAAATATATATGTTGAAAATCACCTTGTGCTTAGTTATCATCTTTTGGTGTGATTGAAGTTGCATGTTTTAATTACTATCGTTTGGCAACTAGCATGTCGTACATCAATACGTAAATCACCATAAACAGGCATGAGATTTTAAGAAAGTAGAGCGAAAAAGGTTGATTTCAAATTTCCATAAACGCCTCCCAGAGACAAACGACCAGGACTCAAGTCTCGTTATCTTATAAATTATTTTTGACGAGCGTTTTTAGCACGACTATACTACGATTTCCGACGATTTCAAAACGCGTGAAAATGGGTTTGTCACTGACCAAGGGCGTACCCAGCCGTGATGAAATGGCCGTTTGTTCAGCGCTTGTTAACCCAAAACAGAGCAAAGATGATTTGTCCCCATTCAATTTTAGACCTGATATTTCTCCAAATATCTTCACCATATGAAACAAAGCTTGTGCTTCCTGCACTTTCCCTTCTACAAAAAATATCATGTCGTCGGCATATTGCAAGACCAGAGCCAAAGCACTCCTATTTGATATGGAATAGCCTCTAATCAAACCCACTTCAGCTAGTCGACACGCATATCTTGCAAGCGTGTCAACTGCAAGATTAAAGATAAGGGGGGCGAGAGGACACCCTTGTCGAACCCCACATTGAGGTTGAATGCATGCCCCACATGGTTTACCATTAATAAGAGGAGAAAAGGATGCAGTGGTGATGCACCTTTTCATCCAATGCAGCCATATAGCAGGGTTCCCCCTCCTCTTGAAAATCTCCCATAAATACAGCCAAGAAACATAATCATACGCTTTACGGAAATCTACTTTCCATAAAAAAGCTTTGCACTTCCTTCGGTGCCATCCCACCACCATTTCATGAGCCATTATGAACGACTTGTGCAGAGATCTATTAGGAAGAAAAGCTGACTGGGCTGGAAGGATATGATCCTGTGAGACACTACGAAGTCTATTGGCCAGGACTTTGCTCACTATCAAATAGATAGAGTTTGATAGTGCAATAGGTCTAAAGTCAGGGAATTTGTCTGCTCCTTGTTTCTTTGGAAGCAAAAGAAGATAGGATTGGTTAATCTTATCGAAGCCATAGTTCCCCCTTTCAAATTCAGACAGCACCTCCATCACCTCCTTCAATACATTCCAAAATATTTTGTAGAAGAAAACTTGGATGCCATCTGGACCTGGCGCACCTTCACCGTTCAAGTCGTTTATAGCATCCAAAACTTCATTTTCAGATATTGGAACAACTAGTTTGCTTGCCTGATCCTCAGAGATTTGAGGAAAGATTGATCCAGCCATTCTCCAATCTCCCCTAGCTACTGCCCAGGAGCTTTCACTGAAATATCTGGTAGCTGCAGCCTGTATATCTTGCATACAGGATGTTCTCTGACCATCCACCTCAATCGAGGAGATGAAGTTGTGTCTTCTACGAGAACTAGCTGCTAAATGAAAATATTTCGTATTGGCATCCCCCTCTTTAAGCCACAACTATCTGGAGCATTCTCACCAATCCATCTCTCTTTTCAAATCTTCCTCTACTATAACCTCCTTCCACCTTCTCCTAACACCCAGTTCCTGTTCAGAAAGAGTTGCAGTAGCTTCCTTTTCATCTAGCTGCTGCACCTCCAAGAGAGCTTCCTGATGCTTTTGCTCTCTCAGAATTGTAATAGCTGACCCATATTCCTTTAACATTTGCCACATGGCTGCAAGCTTTGATGCTAGCCGTACCCTGCACTTGCTGAGCTCTCCACCAGGCCTCAAACATTTCGCGAAAATCCGCTTCTCTAAGCCACGACTGTTTGAACTTGAAGTAGGAACCAGTTTGCACATTTTTGCCACTATCCCAGACCAAAGGAGTATGGTATGAGAAAGGTCGTTGAAGCCCAGCAACCGAAGACAGTTGGAAATTTTCCATCAATTCCGCATTTCTGAAGAATCTGTCAAGCTTTGACATCAAGCCACTTCCGTTCCTCCAAGTAAAATCCACCCTAGAAGTTGGGAACTCATTAAGACCCAGATTTTGTAGTGTCAGCATAAAGCTAGTGGATGCAGAGTCAATTGACCCCGATGGTCTATTTGTCTCAGTCATTATACAGTTGAAGTCACCACCCACTATCCATGGTAGCCCCTGCACCAGTGTTTCAGCAGAAGACAAGTCCTCCCATAGTTCAGGTCTGAGATTTACAGCATAGGGTCTTTACACTCTTGTGATTAACAGTTCCTTCTCCCCATGTTTCAGCATACATCTACAAGAAATCATTTGCCTATATTTAGTTACCTCAGTCACAGTAAAACATACCTCTTTCCACCAGATGGCTATACCTCCTGATCTCCCATGAGCATTTAAAGATACGCAGTTCGAAAAGCCGTCTCTTTTCAGATCACACCACGAATATTCATTCTCATCCTCAATGTGCATTTCTTGGATGATAGCACAATCGATCTCCTATTCCCTCAAATACCTCATAAGCGAGGCCCTTCTCACTCATTCGTGTAGCCCACGCACGTTCCAAGAGAGGACGCGCATCACACAGTCTGAGAACCCCTACTGTTAGACTATTTGATTTTTTCAACTTTAAGAGTAGCAGCTATAGAGTTTTCATCCAATCTTACTGCATTTGCATTTCTTCTTGGTCTCAATTTATATGGAGGTCTCCCACCTCCTGACTTTGAGGTAGAACTTGGCCCGAACTTCAGTCCTTCAATAGCATGAAAGGAAGATTGGTTCTTCAATGAATTACCATCTATCTCTTGAAGCACCCCCACTGAACTATCCACTTCCACCGTTTGCATCTCATTCTTTGAATCCACCATCACATCTTCTTCAATTCCCATGTGATGGGAATCTTTTCTCTTTTTTGGTTCCAGAGCCTCATCTGGGGTATCACGACCCATCTATTTCACAATGGGGTCATTCTTAACAGCCTCTGCATAGGTTTTCAAACCTTCCTGTTCTTGGAAAGTTGTCTCTTCGCATCCAAATTGCAGACGTATCAGCCAAGAGCTACCTCCACACCTTAAAATGATTTTCTTCAAAATTGAACCACCATAAAATACCTCAACCTAGATGTAAAGCATTCGGCCATCCCCTTCCCCTAATCCTATCTCAGTGCCTTCTGCCAGTTTTGCAAAACCAGCCACCATGGATTCAACCACACTCCTTGATCTTAGATGTAGTGGTAATCCTCTGATTTCTAGCATACCAGATCGCACACTTGCCCTCTGCAGTGGATGTTCCGGCAAAGCACCATTGAAAGGCGAGACAAGTCTCCATAAAACCGTCGTAGACTCAAAATTACTCGATTGAAACCTAAGGTGCTCCACATCGATCATCCCCAGTATAAACAGCAGAAAATGCTTGGGAGAAAGCATGGCAATTTTCCAGCCATCTACTGACAGAGAAGAGAGCTTACCAACTGTTGAAGTCACTCCAATGAGGGGTTTCCCGTCATCACCTCTCTGACCAGTGCCCCTCTCAGAACCAAGTTCGTAACCCTAATATCATCAGACATAGGAACCTCCACATCAATGGTATGTCCCGAGTAGGTGGAGGGTGCTGGTGGCGGACCACCCGTGTATCGTCCATTAGGGCGCATGAAGATCCCCTCCCCAGTCGTCCCTCTGCTCGTTGTGCATGAATCACGTCTGTGCCCATGGCCATCGCAAGCAAGGCATACCAACGGGTAATGGCATACCACCGCCATGTGCCCTCGCCGTCGGCATCGGTAGCAAAGAATCTCTCTATTGATTTCTTTCTGCTTCCCCATCTTCGTGCAACCCCTTCTCACCTCCTTCATCCCAATCTGATCCTCCTCTCTCTTCTCTCTTCTGTACCACATCTTCAACCTCCAAGTCGACCATCCCTCGTTGACCCCCCCACCACCATTACTCCTCTTCCCAATTGCCCTCATCCCTCCATGTTTTTACCCCTTCTGGGATGCAGAGTTCCCCTAAACCAAATCCTACACCCTAGGAAACCTAACTTAGGGTATCCTAAGCCTAGTACACTACCCTAAGACCCTCCTAAGAACCTAATTAGGTTCTCACTAAGCCCAATTGACTTGTATCTAAGTTAATTACACTTTACCTAGTCAAT
Source organism: Thalassia testudinum (assembly GCA_037157565.1). NCBI lineage: Eukaryota > Viridiplantae > Streptophyta > Magnoliopsida > Alismatales > Hydrocharitaceae > Thalassia > Thalassia testudinum. Next base: position 41,351,819 of record JAZHRO010000009.1, on the reverse strand, counting down.
TGGACTCTTAGAGTTCAATTGAGCTAAAATCTCAACAACACAAGTCTAATTGGACTTAGTAAGAGTCCACTTGACTCAAGCCTAACCTAATTGAGAACTTTCTCTCCCAATTACACACACCACCACTTGATCGGCCACTTTAGAGTATTCTAGAGTGGTCTCCAAGTGGCGCCACCTTGAAGACTAAAAATAGTCTTCAAGGAGTCCACAACCTACCTCCTTAGGAAGTGGATCTAAGAAGACCCACTCCCTACCTCCCTAGCTGCCACCTAAGCCTAATTCTAGAGAATTATATAATTCTCTAGAGGTCCACTCCCTTATTCTATTTAAGGACCTAAGGGGATAGCCATGCACCCCATCTTGGATACCATCTCCACCACCACTTCCACTGGCGAGCTCCTCCATCAAGCACCACCCACTCTCCAGGTCCAAGATCCAAAAGCAAGCAACTCCACTACCTTCTCAAGAGGCTAACCTACACACCTTGGTCGTCCCTCTCTTCCCTCCTACCACCTCTAGCCACACAGCCATTAGAGACCACCTCAAATGCCCTGAGTTCTAGTAGTATACAGTTATTGTTCTCCATAATTAAATTCTTGCATTATTTTCTTACTTGTAATAGTAGTAGTACTCTCCCTAAGAATGCATGCATACTCTGCTTTAGATCCATGCATGCATATCTTTTCTGTTACCTAGAATTAGTATTTTCAATTTCCATGTACAAGCTTTCCTCTAGAATCATTGTAATGATAATATTTTTGGAGAAATAAAAATCAACAGTTGCCTGCTTCATAAGATATATATATATTGCAACAAATATGTTAGTTCCTGAAAATATCAACGATCTTGCGATTGATGTATTTTCTGTTAATAGCCATCGCAAAGTGAGAATTATGCACACTAGCACTCACACTTTCACATTTATTGTTTATTTGATGCACACACACATAGTTAGGGTTAATAACACGACTAGTGAAACTTACATTTGTAGACTTGAAACCAGAGTACAATTTTAAGCAACCAAAAAGTCAAAAAAATTAAGAATCAATTTCACTATTATATGCTTCCTTGAGATCGACCAAGACTCACCATCTTGTTATAAATTTTTGTTTGAGTCGTGATTCGCGCTATACTACGACGTATTTTCTAATTAATCCGCATTTTGCGATACTCAACAATCTCCTCAGGATCTTTGTTTGGTTATCAAGACAAGACCAGAAATCATCTCCGAAAATGGAGAAGTCATCCATAAATACTTCTGCATAGGCCCTAATCATATCAGAGAAAATGGCCATCATACAATGCTGAAATGTTGCTAGTGCATTACAGAGGCCGAAGGGCATTCGCTTAAAAGAGAATGTTCCAAAGGGACATGTAAAAGTTGTCTTGTCCTAATCTTCCAAGTTGATCTCAACATGATTATACCCGGAGTATCCATCCAAAAAATAAAAGAAATAGCACCCGGCTAACCTTTTTAAGATCTGATCAATAAAAGGTAAAGGAAAATGATTCTGCCATGAAATTGTGGTGCGAGTCGGGATGGATTTGCCCTTTTCATTCTTGATCACGGTGAGTTCTACTTTCTTCGCACAATTTGAATGGGACTCACCCACTGGCTGTCGGAAATAGGATAAATAATGACCGCATCTAGCCATTTGATGATCTCTTTCTTGACAACCTCCAGCATATTTTGGTTCAGTCGTCTCTGAGGTTGTTTAGAAGGTTTCACCCCCTCATCTATGTAAATATGATGGGTGCAATACGAGGGGCGAATCCCATGGAGATTAGCAATGCTTCACCTGATAGCAGCCCTATGTGCTTGTAATACAGAGATCAATTGATGCTCTTATTCTGGGGTCAAGTGAGCTCTAATAATCACTAGGTATGTCTCACTATCTCCCAAAAACACATGCTTGAGTGAATCAGGTAAGGGCTTTAACTCAATTACTGGTGGGTGGGAAGCAGATTCATGCATGGGAGGAGAAGAATCAATAACAGAAATCTGATGATCCTGGTTTTTGTGAATTCCCACTGATTTCCCTTTTGTGAAGAGGTTGGTTGTGACTGCATTGACAGGAAATCTGCTTGCCACGGTCATGCCATCCTGCCTCAGCGAGGGTAAATCAGTACTTGGCGGAATAGGATAATCAGAATTTGGAGTGTTGTGATCAAACGAACGCCCTAGGCAATCATATCTGCAGGATGAAATGTGCATGTCATTAACCTTAGTCCCATGTAGATCAAGATCTAAAAACCCTGACAGTGAAGTTGAATGTGACATTGGGTCATTGAAGAGGAGCCCAATGTTTCCACAGAAAGCTGTGTTTTCATCTTCACCATCCTCCTCTATTACATCACAGTCGAAGTTTCGTGATGCCCTAAATATGTCCAATTTAAGTTTTTCATTTCCTAGGGCTATCTCCATACACCCGGATGCACAATCGATGTTCACGCAGGCTGTCGCCAAAAATGGGCGACCCAGAATAATTGGTCCATCATAGAGATTAGGAGGAACCTCCATATCGAGAATGAAAACATCCACTGGAAAGTAGAATTCATGGATCCTTACGATCACATTTTCAACCACCCCCCTTAGTGTCTTTACCGATCGATCAGCCAACTGTATGGTAACTGATATGGGTTTCAACTCCCCAAATTGAAATCAATCGAATACTGCAGTGGGAGTTAGGTTGATGGATGAACCCAAATTAAGAAGGCCCGATCAAATGGAGAATCTTGTAAGAAGTAGGAAATGAGTGGGGTGCTAAGGTCATTCTTTTTAGGTGGTAAGTCAGCTAGAATCACAGTGCCAGCCTCTTTTGACAATAGCACCTGTTGTCTGATTTTCTACTATCACTTCAGGGTACAATAGTCCTTGAAGAACCTAGTGACAACAGGGATGTGATCTATTGCATCGAGGAGAGCAACCTGAATGTAAACCTCTTTGAACATAGCTTTCAGGTGCTCGAAATTCTGCGTATCCTTTTTTCAGGCTAAATCTTGCGTTAGAGCCTTGGGAAAGGGGACGGGATTCTCAGGGTCAATTGGTCTTTTACCTTTGTCTACAGTAGGTGGCTCCTGAGAGGAAGGAGGCGAGCCATCCTATGGTAGATGGCATGAAAAATCATGACCCTCTTTCCTAGGTGATGGGTCCTATGTAGTCTTCCCACTCCTCAAAGCGACAGCCTTTGCATCGACGTATTGTCCATGAGGTGGCAGAGGAGCAAAAGGGGCAGAATAAGTGGGATTTTGCAGTAAAGGTGGCTGACTCTATCCATAACTAAGTGGTGTAGGAGGTGCTTGTAAAATAGCATGTGCCTATCCTTGTGGTTCCTGGAACCTAGGTAGGGTGCCCTGGTTCTGCACATATCTTGGGTTAGGGATAGGTTAGGAGGGCAAGGCTCCCCATGATCTATGCTCCTGCAGCAGCTAATTCTGCATATTCTGTATGCTCTGTATTTGATCAGCCATAACCTTCATAATCTACAAATTATCATGAGTCAATTTCCATATTGACTCCTGCAATTCCTCTTTTAATGACTCCAAAGGGTGAGCCTGCTTTGGAGGGTGATTGGTAGCTTGGTGCAACGGCTAATAAATAGATCATGATTGCTGCTGAGATGGGAATGGTTGCTGCATTGGGTATGTGATTTGTGCATTCCCGTATTGTTTGATCTTGATTTGCTCCTTGTGAGTTACCAGACCAGGAAAAGTTAGGATGATGGTGCCAACCAGGATTATACATCTCTGAATACGGGTTATTACGCCTGTAGCTTTGGATAGCATTGACATCTTCATAGGTCGAAGATATCTGAGATGAATATTCATCAAAGGAATACACACTAGAATCGTCATGGGGTGCGTAACCCTGATTGTATGGTGCCAGATCTAGATTAATCACGGGTTCTCGATATGTACAATCCCCTGAAGATGGAGAAGATACATCCCGAGTGAGTAGATGTACTTAAGCAAGAGGAGCTCGGGATGCGAAAGAAGAGTGGGATGCAGCTGAATTGCCAGGAAATCCAGGTCTCGCTCGAATCAATTCGTCGAGCTTCTTATCGAGCAAATCCACCTTATCCAGCTTCTTGGTGATAATGTCCATATCAACTTGGGCAGATTTGGTGTGAGCTTCATGGATACTAACTCGTTGCTATCTAGGTCGCTGGAATTGGTTCATCGATGCAGCATTCATTGAGTTCTCTGCTAAAGACTCGAACAGTTCAAATGCATTGTTCTTGTCCTTTGTGAGGAAATTCCCGCCACTAGATGCATTGGCCAGGTACCAATGTGTGTCATCTAGCCCATGGTAAAAGACTTGTGCTAGGTGTCATTTGGGAACACCATGGTGCGAGCATTTCCTGAGAAGGTCATGAAATCTATCCCAGGTGTCATGCAATTTCTGCCTTGGTCCTTTGGAGAAAGTCGTAATTGCACTCCTCATCGCATTTGTTTGACCAATAGAGGAAAACTTTTGGAAGAATTCATGACGTAATTCCGCCCAAGTTCTAATCGGCCTCCCGATGGTCTTGAACCAATAAGAAGCTTTATCCTTAAGAGAGAATGGAAAAAGCTTCATGAGAATAATCCCTATATCAATATTTCTGGGTCGAACTGATTCTGCGATTCGACTCAGATCCTTAATGTGTTGGAAGGGATCCTCATTCGAGTTTCCATGAAAATGAGTCTGAATCAGACTTATTATGTTCGGCTTCAACTCGAATGCATCTCCTCCTGTGAGAATTCGGATTTGAGGTGCCACAATCGTAGCCGTCGGATCATAGAAGTCCCGTAGTTGTTCTCCGCATGGTGGATGCTACATCCTGTCCAGTGTGATGAGAATCCTGTCAATACTCTACTCACATCTCTATTATGATTCCTCGACCCTAGCTTCCAGAAGAGCCATTAGGTCTAGATTTTCGAGGCCCTGACCAGGCCTAGGACCAGGATTAGCCATCTCAGCTAATGGAGAGGAAGATGCGGGTTGGGAAGAAGAGTGGAGCGAAAGTCACCTTCACTGCCTCGGGTTTGGTTCCCAAGGTCCAACTAATTTAGGTCTTAAAGACCTTCCTTGCATACACCAACAACAAGGGTTGGTGTAGTCAAGCCAAACAAGGCTAAGGCCTTGTTAATAAAAATGGTCCTTTAGAATCAGATGACTAGATATTTTGTTTAGGTTTAAATTGTTGAAGAAAATTCATCGAGAAATCGACTGAAAATGATTCCTGCCTGATTGCATAGCAATCATAGGTCTTAACTGACCTAAATTAGGCTAGAACTTAGCATAATTATGGTAATTCATGCATGCATAAGCATTATCTGCATCTTTACTGCTTTACTTTAGCTGTGCATAAAATGATGTTATAATGTGCTGATTAAGTGTATTATGTCTATTGCAGGCAATAAGCTGATCAGAAGCTGAATCAGGAGCTGGATTTGAAGTTGGATCAGGAATAATGAGTGTTGTAGCAGGACTGGAGCAGAAGACTTAGATTAGATATAGGGAATAATGTTGTAAGGGAGTTAAGGTTTTCTATTCTATTAAGTAGGAATAAAGCAGTAAAATGTGAAGAGCTTAGGTCCATCCTAGCCCTAGAATAGCCTAGAGACTTCCCCAAGCCTTAGCCACCCTTAGATTAGGTCACCGCAACCTAGGAAACCTTAAAACCCTAGTTCCAACCTTTATCAGGATGTCCAGATGAATTTTAGGATGTCCAGAACCCTCATCCAACTCCCGCACACCTTAAACCCACTTCTGCATTGTTATTGGACGTCCAGACACTTTGTCAAACGTCCAATTTCTGCAGAATACCGAAAATAGAACCTTGAATCCCCCTGACTCAGATTGGACATCCAGAATTGAAGTCTGGACTTCTGATTTTTGAGTATAAGATGTCTGACCCTATTTTTGGACATCTGGAACTGCTCTCCAGTTCCTGTTTTGAGATTCAAGTCTTGATCTTAGATCTTTAGCTCCCTAAACCCAAATCCAACCCCAAAGGAACCTAAATTAAGGTATCCTAACCCTAGTACACGACCTCTAGACCTTCCTAAGGACCTAATTAGGTCCTCACTAAACCCAATTGACTTAGATCAAAGTCAATTACCATCACCTAAGTTAATTGGACTCATAGGGTCCAATTGAGCTCAGATCTCAACCCACACAAGTTCAATTGGACTTAGTGAGAGTCCAATTGGCCTAAGCCCAACCTAATTGAGTTATTTCACTCTCAATTAGGTTCACACTCATTCAATTAAACTTGGGTTAAGTTTAATTGCAATTTTCCCTTAGCAATTAGGGTTTGCAACCCTAATTCAAGGCATACACCTACCTAAACCCTTTAGGACCTAACCTAAACCACCTAGCCACATAGGGCACAACCACACACACACACACACCCATTCGCATACTCCCACACATCTAGAGTTCTCTAGAACTCTCTCCAAGTGGTGCCACTCTTGGTTGCCAAAATTAGCAACCAAGAGACATTCAAATTGAGATCCAATTTTTGTGGATCTCAGAACCACTTGGCTGGCCACTCTTGGAGCTCTCTCTAGAGAGTTCCACACTTCTCTAGAGAGACTCCCTTAGGTCTATAAAAAGACCTAAGGGGTGGCCATTTGCACCCATCCATTTTCCTTGGCATTCATTCACATCCACCTCCACTTAGGCTAGCCACACTCACCTCCACGAGAAGCACCGCCATGGAGGCCACCATCTCCACATCAGGATGCTGGATCATCTCCCCAACCTCTCCAAGGGTCGGCCTAAGCTCCATTGGCTGCCCCTCCTTCTCCTCTCAACCATTCCAAGGCCATCGGAGCCCACCTCCGAACGACCTCACCTTCTGATAGATTAGTAGCTTCTTCTTTACATTTGTTGCTTTCATTTACTACTTAGTAGTTGAGTCCTTGTTCTCCCCCAATGATGCATGCAAAATCCCCTCGTAAATTCCTATATACGATCATTTTCTGGTAGCTAGATTTACATTTTCAAGCATTCTTGTACAAGCTTTCCTCTACATTCCATGTTGCAAACACTTCTCTAAATGAATGAATAAAAGATATATTTTTATACATATCTCTATGTTTGAAATCATCGTGAGCTTATTGGTTGCCATCTTTCTTGTGTGATTCAAGTTGCCTGTTTTTCACTTATATATATATTTCGCAACAAGCATGTCGGTTCCGGAAAATATAGAAGACCTAACTATTAATGCATTTTTCATAAACAGCCACCACGTAACTAGAATTGTGCGCACCAAAACTCACACTTTCACCTTTGTTATCTATTTGACACATGCACACGTAATCAAAATTCACAATAGAAGTGGTGAAACTTTCATACGGAGATTGGAAACCGACGTGCGATTTTAAATAAAGTAGAGCAATAAAAGATCGATTTCAGAACTAAGCAAATGCCTCCCAGAGATGAATGATCAGGACTCAAAGTCTCATTATCTTTTTATAAATATTGTTGTTTGGTCGTATTGTGCACTATACTACAACACTTTTTCCTATTAAAGCGCGCTTTACGTATACACAAACAAATGGTGCCGTTGCTGGGGAGGCAACATCATTTTTCTTGATTTCGATCTTTTAAACCATCACTAACAAATTTGCCTCTACTTTATTTTTTGATGTGTAGGAAAAACTGAAAAAAAAATGGGATCTGCGCACACATCGAGCGCGGAAATCCAGGTGCACATCATCTTCTCTTAGATTAGGTTTTCTTCTGAACCCTAGGATTAGATTTACTTTCAGCAATTTCTTTTGAAAAAAAAAATTATTCATTTTCGTGAAAAAGGAAAAAAATTCAAAAAAAAAAGAATAAAAAATCTAGATTAGGTTTCCTTTTCAATCGTAGGTTAGTTTGAAAAAGTAAAAAAAATAATATATATCTTTGAAAATCCTTTGAAAAAAAAAATTCCTTTTTGAAAAAAAAAAACTTGCAAAAGTTTTTGAAAAAAAAAGTATTTTTGGTGGAAAGCTTGGATTTCAAACTCAAACCCTCTTTAAAAGCTTTTCCACCATTCTCTGATTTAGCCAAGATTCAAAATCTATTTTAAAAATTCGATTGCCAAAAAATTAGTGAGCAAAAAAATATTAAATATGGAGTAGACATTCATTTTCAAACCATCTTTCAAACGGCACCATTCTTTTGAAAAAATTCCAAGTATAAAATTTTTAAAAATTTGCATACTGCAAGGGGGTCGACTGACCCAGCTTTGAGATTTTTCAAATTTCAAAGAGCAATTTCGAGCAATCCGCAAATCTTTTTTGACTAAAAATGGTGGGGTTTGAAAACTGATCTTATTGGCTTTATTTTTCATATTTTTTCCCAAATTTTTGAAAGTCATTTGATATTGTTTCAAAGTGAAAAACCGACCAGGGGTCAAAATTCCAGACCTAACCCCTTGATATTCAAAAATCTCTAAAAATTCAGTTGAAATAGTAAAAATTCTAAAAAAATATTTTCTAAAAAGATAATTGAAAAAGGAATCTACTCGCCAAATTTCAACTTGGATTCCAATTTTTGCCAGAGAATAAATTTTACTTTTATGGTCTGCTGAAACTGAACAAAACCCTAGAATTGCATGAACCTTAGGTTACATCTTTAGGATTAAACTCTAGAGACCACATTTGGGCTAACCTAGACTTAGTCAAGTCTAGTGTTTAGCCGGTGAGCCTGGTCACCTTGTGGGCCACTCACCACAAACCCCAACTGAAGAAAATGAGCTAAAATCAATTTTAAAACATAAAATAAAGCCCAAATTCGTTGTCGTTGTCGTACTACTTGGTGTTTTCAACCTTTTGGCTGGGTTAGCCGAGAGGTGGGAACTTTCAGTCGGTTGTACGACAAATTTTCTTCAGGAATTAAAACTTAAAACGAAAAATCTGGTCATTTGATTCATAAGGACCATCCGATTGATAGGGCCTTAGCCTTGTCTGGCTTGGCTACACCAACCCAGGAGTTGGGTGGTGTATGCAAGGAAGGAGGTCTCTTAGACCTCAATTGGTTGGACCTTGGAAGCCACTCCTAAGGAGGCGAGTCACCTCGCCGGGTCCATCTTCTCCCCCCACTTCTACTCCCATAGTCGCAATGGCTAATCCTGGACCTGGACCTGGACCGGGTCAGGATATTGATAATCTGGACCTGATGGCTCGTCTGGAAGCCCGGGTGGTCGAATCTGAGGAGCAGCATCAGCAGAGCATGGACTGCATTTTGACGGCACTTGACAAGATGCAGCACCTGCCGCGAGGAGAACAGCTGTGGGATTTCTATGATCCAACCGCACCAATCGTCGCACCTTTAGTCAAAATTCCCGCAGGCGGAGATGCATTTGAGCTCAAGCCCAACGTGATTGGGTTGATTAGCACTCACTTCTATGGGAACTCAAGCGAAGATCAATTCCAGCACCTAGAGGACCTGAGTCGACTCGTAGAAATGATTCGACCTAGGAACATTGATCTTGGGATTGTTCTAATGAAGCTTTTCCCATTCTCTCTGAGGGACAAAGCTTCATACTGGTTCAAGACCATTGGGAAGCCAATTGGAACTTGGCCGGAATTACGACATGAATTCCTGCAAAAGTTCTTCCCAATCGGTCGAACAAACGCGATGCAGCGCACAATCACGACTTTCTCCCAAGGAGCTGGCGAGAAGTTGCATGAAGCCTGGGATCGATTTCACGACCTTCTCCAGAAATTCCTACACCATGGTATACCCAGATGGCACTTAGCTCAGATCTTTTACCATGGGCAGGATGACACACATCGATATTTGGCCAACGCATCTGGTGGTGGGAATTTCCTCATGAAAGATGAGAACAGTGCATTTGAGCTATTTGAATCTTTGGCGGAGAACTCGATGAATACTGCATCCATGAACCAGTTCCAGCAGTCTGGTCAGCAGCGTCAGCAGCAGGTTGGTGTCCATGAGGCTCACACCGAGTCTATTCGAGCAGACATGGATATCATCGTCAAGCAGCTGGATAGAATAAACCTAATTGAGAAGAAGATTGACCAGATTAGTCAGGGTCAATCTGACATGAACTCTACCACTTCAAGACCCTCCTATGCACCCTGAGCCCCTCCTGCTCGAGTTAATCTACTCACTTGGGATGCATCTTCTCCTTATTTACGAGATCCCGCATATCAGGATCCCGTAAACAATCCAGATCTGGCACCTTACGACTAGGGTTAGGCACCACCCACGGATTATAATACGTATCCCCTTGATGGATACGTCTCAGACGTCTTCGGCCTACGAGGACGTCAGTGCTATCCAAGGATACGGGCGTAATAACCCGTATTCAGAGACGCATAACCTTGGTTGGTGCCAACATTCGAACCTTTCTTTGTCTGGTAACTCACAGAGACCACATCAAGATCCACACTACCAGACCAGGCAATACAGGAATGCGCAAAACACATACCTTAGACAGCAGCCATTCCCGTCTCAGCAGCAGCAACCCCATTTTTTATACCTGCCGCTGCACCAAGTTGCCAGTCACCCTCCAAAGCGAGCTAACCCTTTGGAGGCACTGAAAGAGAAGCTACAAGAATCAATGAGGAAATCTACACATGATAACTTGCAAATCATGAAGGTGATGGCTGACCAGATACAGACTATACAAAACACGCAGAACCAGCTGTTGCAGCAGCATAGGATTGAGGGAGCCTTGCCCTCCCAACCCGTCCCGAACCCTCGATATGTGTAGAACCAAGGTGCCCTGCCTAGATTTCAGGCACCATAGGGACAGGCACACACCATATTATAGGCACCTCCTGCAACACCTGGTTACGCGCAAAGCCAGCCGCCTTTGCAGAACCCCGCATACTCTGCCCCTTCCACTCCCCCACCACCTCATGGACAGCAAGCTGATGCACATGCTATCTCTTTGAGGAGCAGAAGGAAGACATTTGACCCACCACATAGCCAGGCGGGTCCTGATTTTTCTCACCCCTCGCCGCAGGCGGGTTCGACTCTTTCTTCATCTCAGGAGCCACCTGTGGTAGATAAGGGTAAGAGGCCACTTAACCCTGAGATTCCCGTCCCTTTTCCTGAGGCTCTGACATGAAATGTAGTATGGAAAAAGGACACGCGGAATTTTGAGGATCTGAAATCAATGTTTAAGGAAGTACATATTCAGGTCCCCCTCCTCGAGGCAATTGATCACATTCCCGCTGTCGCTAGGTTCTTTAAGGATTATTGTACCCTGAAGCAACAACCTAGAATTGGACGACAGGCAGTACTGTCGAAAGAGGCTAGCATCGTGATTCTAGCTGACTTACCATTGAAAAAGAAAGACCCTGGTACCCGACTTATATCCTACTTCTTGCAGGACTCTCCATTTGATTGGGCCCTTCTAGATCTGGGTTCGTCCATCAACCTAACTCCCATTGCCGTATTTGATCGATTTCGATTTGGGGAGTTGAAGCCCACCTCGGTCACGATTCAGCTCGCTGATAAATCAGTGAAGACACCGAGGGGGGTGGTTGAGAACGCGATCGTAAAAGTCTGCGGGTTCTGCTTTCCTGCAGACTTTTTCGTTCTTGATATAGAAGTTCCTCCTAATCTCCGAGATGCACCAATTATTTTGGGTTGCCCATTTCTAGCGACAGCCCAAGCGAACATTGATTGTGCATCCAGGTGTATGGAGATAGCCCTAGGAAATGAGCGACTTCGACTTGACATATTCAGGGCAGTAAAGAATTTTGACTGCGATCGCATAGAGGAGGATGGTGAAGACGAAGATTCGACATACTGTGGTAACATTAGGCTCCTTTGTGACGACCCAATGTCTCATTCGTCTGCACTATCAGGGTTCTTAGACCTCGATCCACATGAGACTGAGACCCCTGCACTACACATATCTCCCCGAGGATCTGACTGTTTAGGGTGTGCTTCTGACCACAGCACCCCTGAATCCAGCTATCCTAATCCGCACATTACTGAATCGCCCCTGTTATTGCAGGAAGACGTGACCACAGCTAATGGGTTTCCCGTTAACGCAATCACAATCAATTATTTCACAAGAAGTGAATCAGCGGGAATTCATGTGCATACAGATCTACAGATTCCTACCCTCAAGTTTACTCCTCCCACTCCCATTTCTAACTCTGACCCACCCGTGATTGAATTGAAGCCCTTACCTGACACACTTAAGTATGTGTTCTTGGGTGAAAGTGAGACATACCCAGTCATTATTAATGTCCACTTAACCTAAGAACAAGAGCATAAATTGATTTCTACACTAAAAGACCATAGGGCTACTATAGGGTGGAGCATTGCTGATCTCTGCGGTATTCGCCCCTCGTATTGCACTCATCACATCTACACGGATGAGGGGGTGAAACCTTCAAGACAACCTCAAAGATGGCTTAACCCGAATATGCTAGAGGTTGTTAAGAAGGAGATCACCAAATGGCTAGATGCAGGTATTGTATACCCAATCTCAGACAACCATTGGGTGAGTCTGATCCAGATAGTGCCCAAGAAAGCAGGACTCACCATTGTGAAAAACGATAAAGGTGAATCCATCCCGACCCGCACTATGACATCTTGGTGGGTCAGCATCGACTACAAGAAATTGAACATGGCTACCCAGAAGGATCACTTTCCTTTGCCCTTCATTGACCAGATCTTGGAATGGTTAGCCGAACATAGTTTCTTTTGCTTTTTGGATGGATACCCTAGGTATAATCAAGTAGCGATTAGCTCGGAAGATCAAGACAAGACCACATTCACATGCCCCTTTGGCACATTCACTTTCAAGCGGATGCCCTTTGGCCTATGCACTGCACCAGCGACATTTCAACGTTGTATGATGGCCATCTTCTCTGACATGATTGGGGATTATGTGGAGGTGTTCATGGATGACTTCTCCATTTTTGGAGATGATTTCGCATCTTGTCTTGATAACCCCACCAAGATCTTGAAATGGTGTATTGAGGTAAACCTAGTACTATCTTGGGAGAAAAGCCATTTCATGGTGAGGGATGGCATAGTACTAGGGCACAGGATCTCCAAAATTGGACTCGAGGTCGATCGAGCTAAATCAGAGATTATTTCCCACTTACCACCACCTAGCTCAGTCAAGCAGATCAGATTATTCTTGGGTCACATAGGTTTCTATCTGAGATTTATACGCGATTTCTCGAAAATTGCACGACCTTTGACGAATCTCCTTGTTGCCGACGTCCCATTTGAATTTGATGCCTCGTGTCTCAGTGCCTTCGAGACTTTACAAAGCTCTGTGTCTGATTCCTCGATTCTCCAACCACCCGACTAGTTGCTTGATTTCGAAATGGTGTGACGCTTCCGATTTCTCCATCGATGTTGTTTTAGGCCAACGTCAGGAGAAACAACCCTTCGTCATATACTATGCTAGCAAAACGATGAATAAGGCTCAGCGTAATTATACTGTCACAAAAAAAGAATTGCTAGCAGTAGTATTTGGATTGGAGAAATTCAGATCTTATTTACTCAGGTCCAAAGTCACCATCTTCACTAACCACTCAGCCCTTCGGCATTTGTTGACAAAGAAGGATGCCAAACCATGGCTCATAAGATGGATCCTTCTATTGCAGGAATTTGATATGGAGATCCGCAACAAGGCCGGAAAGTAGAATGTTGTGGTGGATCACCTATCCAGACTGGACCCAGGACACATTCCTTTTTCCCTGCCTATCCACGAGCAATTTCCGGATGAATCTCTTTTGGCAGTTCACTCTGTTGAGTTCCCCTGGTACGCGGATATCGCGAACTACCTTGCCGCAGTCAAGATTCCCGCGAACCTATCCGTGGACCAGAAACTCAAATTCACTGCAGAGGCCAAATTATACCTCTGGGATGACCCACTGCTCTTCCGCATTAGAGTGGATCAGCTTATTCGAAGATGCATCCCAGATTCTGAGATCCCCAGTGTGTTATCTTTTTGCCACAATGATGCTTGTGGTGGTCATTTCTCGGGATGGAAAATCGCTGCAAAGATCTTGCAATCGGGATTTTTCTGGCCAACCATTTTCAGAGATACACATGAATACGCCCAACATTATAAGCGATGCCAGTCGGTCGGTTCTATGACCAGGAGAGACATGATGCCACTCTAGCCCATCATGGTTGTAGAAGTGTTTGACGTCTGGGGCATCAATTTTATGGGCCCTTTTCTGAACTCGCATGGCTTCGAGTACATATTACTAGCCGTTGACTATGTCTCAAAGTGGGTCAAGGCCATCCCGGCGAGACAGGCTGATCACAAGGCCGTCATTTCTTTCATACAGCAGTACATCTTCGCGAGATTCAGAATACCCCATGCTCTGATTAGAGATGGGGGAAACCACTTCATCCACGCCCACTTCAGGTCATTATTAAAGAAATACGGGGTTCATCACCGTATAGCTACCCCGTATCACCCGCAGACCAATGGGCAGGCTGAAGTGTCTAACCGTCAGATCAAGCTGATTCTCCAGAAGACGGTTAGACCAGACAGGAAGGACTGGTCCGATAAATTAGTTGATGCACTCTGGGCATATCGGACCGCATACAAGGCCCCACTCGAAATGTCACCATATCGCATGGTATATGGCAAGGCCTATCACCTTCCTGTAGAGCTTGAACACCGCACCTTTTGGGCAGTGCGAAAATGTAACCTTGACCTCGATGCAGGTGGTCAAGAATGGAAACTCCAGCTCAGCGAATTAGAAGAGATCCGGTGGGAGGCCTATGAGAACACATTGATATACAAGGACAAGACCAAGGCCTTTCGTGATCGCCACATCCGGAGGAAAGCATTCATGCCCAACCAGCAAGTTTGGTTATTCGATTCATGATTAAAATTGTTCGCAGGGAAGCTCAAGTCCAAATGGATTGGCCCGTATATTGTGATTCACCCATATCCTAATGGGGCAGTCCAGATCAGGGACCCAAAATCTAAGCGTATATCTACGGTAAATGGCCAGTACCTCAAGCCATTTTTGGCCTAGGAACCTCCTCCACCTAACGGGATTGTTCATCTTATTGAGGACGTGTGATTGAGTTTCATCCAGCTGGAGGCATTAAACTTAGCATCTATCCGACACTCCGCATCCATCACCCTATACATATTCATTTTTATATATAGCATATTTTTCTTTTAGCATATTTTCTTTCTGCATATTGCATACTGACAGGTTGGCCGATGGTGAATATATAATTTCAGGAGCAATTACAGGTGATTTCTACCCATTTTCTCCCTGCTACATTTATTTTCTATTCATACATGAGGACATGCAAGAACGTAGGCATGGGGGGGTAGATATAACAAAACTGAAAATTTTTATGCCAACATTTAGGAAAACCTCGGAACTGTATGTAAAACGTAATTTAGGACCCTAAATAAAAGAACAACCGACTCCACCTCCAATGCTCGCATTGGAGCTAAAAATCATCCGCAACAGCCAATTCCGACTCACCCGCTCACCTTTTGTTATAAATTTAGGGTCAAGCTGAATGTAACCCGAAAGGGAAATTTTATGAAGTACAAATTATATGAGGTTACTTGTTTATAGCATATATACATATTGCATTCATGAATAAGATTATTTTATTAAGAGAATGCATTAGGGATTTTATCCTCTAGTTGATTCTTGTAATCTTGAATCCAGTACAACTTTTCACACACACATAGAATTTGCAATGGATTCACGGTGAAGGCTGATAAATGTCTTTAGTCTGTTGAGAAGAAGCAATGTTTCTTTTCCTGAACCCCTAGATAGTGTTTTGGGAGTCGACTGATTTTCTTCCAAAAATCCACCAAATAGTGTGAGATGAGAGTAGAGTACACTAGTGCTCCAAGATTAGTGCAAGGAACCTGGAATTCTAGATAATCAGGTGATGATACTTAGAGATTAGGCATAATTTTCGCTCTCGATTCCTGTGTATACATTTTTGTATGAATTTTGAGAGCCACCAAATAAGGCAAATACGCGGAGAGCGAGTTTTCATAAAACTAAGGCTAAGGTGGATGGTTACGACCATTCTTTATGGAATCCTCGGCTGAAGGAGGGTATTGATGTCAAGGTCAGAAATAAACCATCCTATCCGTCTCTCCCGGTGCCATTAGTAGGCACTTCCACCAAATAAGCCACCCAATATCTCTTGAGTACCATCAATCCCTAATAATGCCTCCTCAATAAAGTTCATGGATATGTGCTAGTTGTGTTGTGTTGAAAGAAAAAAAAAAAGAGAGAAAAAAATGAAAAAATAAAAAATGAAAAGAAAGAAAAATTGAAAAAAAAAGAAGAAAAAGCAAAGAAAAAAAGAGTGAATATTTATTGTTTATTTCAGTTGCATTGAGGCAATACCACCAAATAAATTTGAGATTCACCAAATATGGCCTTAACCTATTTTTCTGTGTTTCTGACCGCCTGAATACTGGCTGAGGAATTTCTACTTAGTGTTAGGGTTATGGAAACTCAATTAAAGTGTTAATGCCAAGTGAGACCACTAAATACAGATCATATGTGTGAATCTGGTGAGATTGTGAGCTCTAGGAAAAAGAAAGAAAAGAAAAGAAAAAGAGAAGAGAGAATGAGAGAATGAATACAAAGGAACCAAAGAGAGTCTTTCTCTGAGTTGAGTTCCTTGCTAATCTGGGAATCTAGATTCTACAGTACTAATTTCTATGTAGCTCCAAGTGAGAGTGAGCCACTGATGTAAATACATTTACACTACTTAAAATGTCTATTTATGCATGTTCTTAAGCATAGGATTGCATTTCGTGATATAAATATTGCATTACATGCATCATCTTGCATTTAGAGTAGTTTGAATAAAATGGAGGTTAATTGTCTCCTTTTATGTGCTTGGACAGGGCAAACATTTTATCAGGGCCTCGGATCAAAGATCCAACCGTATGGATGTGATCAGGGCGACGATTGGAGTTCAACGACTCCAAGATCGCCCT
The DNA here is from genome assembly GCA_037157565.1 of Thalassia testudinum. Classification (NCBI taxonomy): domain Eukaryota; kingdom Viridiplantae; phylum Streptophyta; class Magnoliopsida; order Alismatales; family Hydrocharitaceae; genus Thalassia; species Thalassia testudinum. Next base: position 41,334,867 of record JAZHRO010000009.1, on the reverse strand, counting down.
AATCAGGCATCCGTAGCATCAGATAGTGACTCGGGAACCCTAGAAGATCAAGGGCCAAGAAGGTGTAAATCCGCACTTCAGATGATAAATCCGAACGCACGGATGAATTCGAATGGACGATCGCAGCTCAACGACACAAAAATTGAGTCAATCTGACATCCGTGGCACCATTTACAACTTCCAGAAGATGGACAGCCAAGATAGCGCCATGTGGCGCCATCTCAGTCGCCCAAGCGGTCGCTTCACCTTGTGAAGGCCCCGCGCCCGATCGCTCTTCGCCATTGGATCTTAATCCAACGGCTATGGGCGCTCGCTTTTAAAAGCGTCCGCTCGACCATCTGCGCCCCATAGCGCAGTGGTCGGGCGCGCTATCGCGAGCGCCGGGTGCGAGTTCGAGCCGTGGAGAGGGGGCTGGAAGGCGCGACGATTGGGCGCGGGTGGAGCGTCAGATGGAGATCAGACGGCCACGTGTGCCCGATAGAGTCGACGAGCGATTGGACGCGCAATCGGACGCGCAATCAGACGCCCGGGGGGCGCGCAACGCAGCGGGCGCGAACGCATCTTAAGCCCTGAAAAGCGCTGGACGTGCGTGGATGTTGATGAGCGGGCAGCCGAGGAGGCGCGCGTGGGCGCGGAAGCTATGCCCACGTTGGGGCTTTAGTGACGGATTTATCCGTCACTAAAGACCCCTTATTTATTGTTTTGAAGTTGTAATGTCCACTTTGCCCCCACTCCTTGCAACTATAAAAGGAGACCCCCTCCATACGAAATTCTCATCCCTTCTTTCTCCTCTCTACCCCTCCAAAGCTAAAAAGAAGCTTGTCCCACACCCGGGATGCTTCTTGCGAGATAAAGTCCAATTTTCGATCCCCTTCGGAAGTGGATCCCGCGACGACGACGGCGTGTTGCTCCGTTCCCGTTCTTCTGCTTCGTCCTCCTTCGTCCTGCTTCGTTCTCCTTTGTTCAGGTGTCGTCCCGTCCGGATCGTCCTCCAAGCAATCGTCGAGGAGGATAATTTCTCTCTCCCATTCTTATTTACAACTTTTCTAGTGTAGAATTTTCCTGCTTTATAGTGTAATTGATTTTCCGCTTTCTAGTGTAACTTTTATAAACAATTGAAATATTGAATGCATGTTCTCTTTCTCTCTCTCTCTCTCTTTCTTTTAGTCTGATAGCTCCATTGTAATTATATCGCCTTGCTTATAAAAAAAATCCTAAAAAAATATAATTGCGAAAATAGATCAACGTAGCCTCCCTGTGTTCGACCCGGAATTCTTTTCGGTATAAATTTTTACTTGTTGAACACGAATTCTTCGCTTTCGAACTACAACAACAGGTTTTCCAAAACCAAACACGTAAGCGTAGCGATTCGCAAAACCGTTCAACATTTTGGCGCCGTTGCCGGGGAGGCAACGATTTTCGATCTTTTCTTCGCATTTCTTGCACTTTATTTGTTTTCTAACTAGCTTTCTCTTGTATCTATTGTTTTGCAGAGACCTCCATCAAGGAATCAACAAGCGGTAGACTGGAGTAAAGTGCAGTTGAAGACAACTGTAAGTGCTCCCCCATTCTTTCCCCCTCCATAGATTTCATTCACCACATTAAATCCAAATCCCAATTAACCTAGGTGTTTGCATAAATCCTAGGAATAGTTTGGTTGTTTGGATTCTCACTTACATTCATTCCACCTCCATTTATGTAAAAAAAAAACAAAAAGATAATTTTGTGGGGCAATTTGCAACAAACACACAACGTACACCCACATTTAAAGGCACTTAACCAAATTGATTTGTTTCTACTCAACTGAGTTCTGATCTGTGGGACCGGTACACACAAAGTAACACATAAAAGAGTAGAAATCATTCTAGGTTAACCATATTTGTGTGCCTAACTTAGTGGTGCATTTGTGGCCAATTGTTTGAGTTGATTGGGCCGCACCACTTCAAATAAAATAAACTCATCAAGTAGCTGCCTATTAGGTTCAACTTTTAGGGATTCACCAGGCACTCCACATTCTTTTTAAACTTTAAAGGAAAACATCTTCACATGTGCTTGCAAAACCTGGTGTGCCAACGAAACCTGTTTGAAAACACCTAAAGTTGAATCCTAAAAGCTACTAAGCAAGATTTGAACCTCAAAATTCACCACATCAAAAATAATCTTGCTTGAAAACCACTGGTTGTGCACACACACACAAATCAATCAATCATTAAGGGCACAACCCATTTAAAGGGCCCATCACATTCCAAAGCACATTCAAACCTAGCCCTAAATAAAACAGAGTAGGCGTTGGCCTTAAGGATTGGACTCGCTCTTCAAAACCCAGAACGAGATTATTTTCGATTAGTCTGTTTCTACTATTCAATCTGATGTCTAGCTAGGGGAGCAGAGTCAAACGATCATGGCTGGGGGGTACACTAGGAACCGGAGGCGCAAGCCGAAGGAAGAACCTTCTCCCCAGTCCCTCCTTCTAACTGGTTGGATTGAACAGACAGAAGTAGATCAAATCGTTCCTTTATCTCAAGACAGGTTTTGAGAGTCTGTAGGTCTTTAGGCTAACCCATTTAAGGACAGGTTTGATTGTTTGTATTGCAGGGCGCCTTTCTTCCTCCTGAGTCTCATGAATCCTTCCACATATTTCACACATTCCTGCTCTTTCCCTCCTGTTGTGAATTATCCTCAACATGACGATTATCCCAACTTGTATTGTAATCAACCATTAGTTAGTTGGGATAATTCGGATTGGGGATACAATTCTGGACCCCCGTGTTTAGGGTTTAACCCTGAACACTTTGATTCTGATTTCTATCCTTCTCAGAGCTACATCGATTATAGATCGTCTTCCTTTCATGCACAACCTAATACGATCTACAATCAAGAAGGATACACCGATCCTTACCCATCCTCTGATTTCACTGCCTTTAGGTCATCACCATCTTTTCAACAATCTGAAATGACCTACTATCACGAAGGGTATAATGAATCTCAATTTGTTAATTCCCCTGCATTAAGCCCAAACCCACCCAACCCTGAACCAACTCATTTAGTTTAGGTTAACCAGGTTCAAGATAAGGTTCTGGCTAACTTGAGGAATATCATACAATCTTTAGAAGTTCAGCCAATACCTTGCATTGAGAGATTGGAGCCCCTGATTGAAATGATTGATGATTTGAATAAGTCTTTGTTGGATTGGCTCCAGGATGCTAAGGATAAGAACCCGGGTGAGTTTTTACTTGGGAAATTAACGAAATTGAGGATGAGATTTGTGGTTGCTTTGATTCAATCTTGGAATAATTCCCAGGATGAACCCTCTTCAGGAAAGCCAATGACAGAACCTGCTCAAGCACCTGTTGGGGGGACACGTGTTACGAGGCTGACCAGATTGAATTAAAGCAACAAATTAAGGATGATCTGATTTCTTCACCTGAGATCCCTAAGCTGGGTTACGAGGAAACGTATGTCTCCTTGGAACACAAAGTGACAACTGATTTTGGGACATACATTGATACGGATCCTGATGGTGAAGATTCAAGTTGCGAAGTCTCACGCAAGTTTTCTGAACACGATTTCTGTGAGACGATTGGGCCAGAGGAATCTGATAGATCATTTGATAGCCCAATAACTGAGGAAACTGATCTTATTAGGGCACATTACGGATCCAGAATCGTATTTTCTGGAGGAATCAATTCAATGCCCTGATTATCAGTTACACCCTGTTGAGCTTATTGATGATTCTAATTATGAGATAATTAGACCCAAGTTAATTTTGATTCTGCCACATCATTTAGACTTGGAGATTTCAGACGGGGTGATGAATATACAAGAGGTCCTAGAATTTGATAAGCTGAATGAGGAGAATAAGAGCTGGGAAGTTCTGATTTGGGAAGTTAATTTTGGAGGAAATAGAAGATTAAGTCGAAGGGTTCCTTTTAAGCTGAAACCATCAAATCAGAACCCTTACGACATTTGTTTCGAGGATGTCAAACCCAAGCACACATTCAACGATTATCCTTTTGAGCTTCAATTCTCTGTAACCCGACTTTTTGGTCTAGGGTTGCATCCTCATAAATCACAGGCCCGACCCCGCTTGCATTATGATTTTAGGTTTTAGGTAATTTTTATCCAGAACCTAAAATATTCTCGATTATGGGGTATGGGTCTGCACCACAATCCGGTCCACATCTGTGGACCTCTGTTGACAGGTCAGAGGATTCTTCTATTTATTCTAATTCTGACCTGCACTTGTGAATTCTTCATTTCTTTTCTTTGTATAGTGTGCCTAGCTGAAGGCACTAAACTCAGCACATATACAGTTCTTTTTAATTTTTCATCTCGGAGCGGACCTGACATTCACGCAATTCAGGTGCTTTCTTCGCTTTTCCACTCTGTTTTATGTCTTTTTAATACAATGAGGACATTGCATTAAATAGGCATGGGGGGGTGGATATTTATCTCTGAATTCATTCGTCAGCTCCATAGATTTGTTTTCTTTTATTAAAAAAAAAAATCAAAATTAGGAAAGAGAATTTGGGTTTAAGAAAAATTTCAATCTTAGGAAATACTACATTAAGATCTGAACACAAAGACCCTTCAGGTCTTTGGACTTAATTAGCCTGTGTATCCACTAAAATGTGGATTTGTCTTTGAGTCCTCGCCATCTTAATTCTATTATAATTGGAATAAATAAGTTTGGGTGATAAGTACACGACTTATCAACCAGCCCTCTGATTTGAGGGAATTTTGAGTCATAAGCATCTACACACTTTCTTTGCACTGACTTGTTGTTTGGCTATTTTAACGGAAATTGGGTAGCTAATGAACCTTCTAGGGTGATATGGCTGGCAAGTTATCGTGGGTAACAGCCCATAGGTAGGTTGTCCAGAGCCCAGTCACTGGACCTTTCTCTTTTTGTAGCCTTTAGGTAAATCTTAGACCAGGGAAGCCACCTACTTAAAAAAAAAAAAGAAAAGGAGAAAAGAACAAAAAGAAATAAGCCACACTTCCCTGCACAAGTATGGCTGGCAAGTTGTCGGTGGTAACAGCTCATTGACCGGTTGTCCAGAACCCAGCTCAGTAAATGTACTAAAAATCCCCAAAACACTTAGGAAGAAGAGGAGAAGTAGAATAAACCGAGGAGATATACACTGGATTCACCCCTGTGTTGACCCCGTAAAAAAATAAAAGTAGGGAGAAAGCTACCGGTTGTAAAGATACACCTTTAGGTAGAATTCTTTTTGAGGTCACCTAGAGGCATAGAAATCCGAAGTCCGTTTTAATTACCGATCAACGAGTCTATCACAATCACAATAAGATTCTTAAAGCTTAGGGTTCTCATCAAATTTTGGGTGAGTTGAATGGCCGTAGAAAGCCACTCTTAAGCCCGAAAATTTGAAAATCAAAAAATTAGAAAAGAGAAAAAGAGAAAAAAAAAGAAGAAATTTTTCTTTTAATAAGGCGAGGGCTTGAAGCGGTCTGCATTTTGGCTGATACCCGGGCACTATTGTGTCTTTGAAAGTTCAGTTCCTAAGTAGACAATTTCTTAATGATTGAAAAATAACTCAAGTCCAAATAATCTAACCTAATTCTTTTATAAATAGCATATAGTTTTTACTAGGGACTAGCAAAAGATAGGCATGGGGGTATGATGTAAATACATTTACACTACTTAAAATGTCTATTTATGCATGTTCTTAAGCATAGGATTGCATTTCATGATATAAATATTGCATTACATGCATCATCTTGCATTTAGAGTAGTTTGAATAAAATGGAGGTTAATTGTCTCCTTTTATGTGCTTGGACAGGGCAAACATTTTATCGGAGCCTCGGATCAAAGATCCAACCGTATGGATGTGATAAGGGCGACATTGGAGTTCAACGACTCCAAGATCGCCCTAATCAGGCATACGTAGCATCAGATAGTGACCCGGGAACCCTAGAAGATCAAGGGCCAGGATGGTGTAAATCCGCACTTCAGATGATAAATCCGAGCGCACGGAAGAATTCGGATCGACAATCGCATCCCAACGACACAAAAATCGAGTCAATTCGACATCCGTGGCACCATCTACAACTTCCAGAAGATGGATGGCCAAGATAGCGCCATGTGGCACCATCTCAGCCGCCCAAGTGGCCGATTCATCTTGTGAAGGCCCCGCGCCCGATCGCTCTCTGCTGTTGGATCTTAATCCAACGGCTGTGGGCGCTCGCTTTTAAAAGCGTTCGCTCGACCATCCGCGCCCCATAGCGCAGTGGTCGAGCGTGCTATCGCGAGCGCCGGGTGCGAGTTCGAGCCGTGGAGAGGGGGTTGGAAGGTGCGGCGATTGGGCGCGGGTGGAGCATCAGATGGAGATTGGACGGCCGCGCGCGCCCGATAGTGTTGACGCACGATTGGACGCGCAATCAGACACGCGGGGGACACGCAACGCAGCGGGCGCGGACGCATCTTAAGCCGTCTGATCTGGTGATCGGACGGTTGAAAAGCGCTGGACGTGCGTGGATGTTGATGAGTGGGCAGCCGAGGAGACGCGCGTGGGCGCGGAAGCTATGCCCACGTTGGGGCTTTAGTGACGGATTTATCAGTCACTAAAGACCCCTTATTTATTGTTTTGAAGTTGTAATGTCCATTTTGCCCCCACTCCTTGCAATTATAAAAGAAGACCCCCTCCATACGAAATTCTCATCCCTTCTTTCTCCTATCTACCCCTCCAAAGCTCAAAAGAAGCTTGTCCCACACCCGGGATGCTTCTTGCGAGATAAAGTCCAATTTTCGTTCCCCTTCGGAAGTGGATCCCGCGACGACGACGGCATGCTGCTCCATTCCCGTTCTTCTGCTTCGTCCTCCTTCATCCTGCTTCGTTCTCCTTCGTCCAGGTGTCGTCCCGTCCGGTTCGTCCTCCAAGCAATCGTCGAGGAGGATAATTTCTCTCTCCCATTCTTATTTACAGCTTTTCTAGTGTAGAATTTTCCTGCTTTATAGTGTAACTGATTTTCCGCTTTCTAGTGTAACTTTTATAAACAATTGAAATATTGAATGCATGCTCTCTTTCTCTCTCTCTCTCTCTCTCTTTCTTTTAGTCTGATAGCTCCATTGTAATTATATCGCCTTGCTTATAAAAAAAATCCTAAAAAAATATAATTGCGAAAATAGATCAACGTAGCCTCCCTGTGTTCGACCCGGAATTCTTTTCGGTATAAATTTTTATTTGTTGAGCACGAATTCTTCGCTTTCGAACAACAACGACAGGTTTTCCAAAACCAAACACGTAAGCGTAAAGATTCGCAAAACCATTCAACAGCCACCAAATAAACGCCTGTACCCATCAGAGATTCTCTACCCAAGCTTAAAGCCGAGGTGGAATTCATAGAATATCTTGAATACCCTGAGAGAAGAAGTCCACCTGTCCCGCTAGAATTTTTACTAGGGGTCAAGTACAAGCTTTAGAGGTGAATTAGTTTTTCACTTGAATTCATTGCAAAACTACATAGCTACACTTTCGCGGTTGTCTGGATTTCTAGAGCATAGGATTAAAACAAAAAGGAGAAAAATCTCTAGGCATACACTTGATAAAATAATCAGTTCCTCAGGGACCCTTGCTGTAAATAATTTAGTCTTGCATTTGCTAGGGACTAGCAAGATTTAGGCATGGGGGTATGATTGTGCAGCAATCATAGGTCTTAATTGACCTAAATTACGTTAGAACTTAGCATAATTAGGGTAATTCATGCATGCATAAGTATTATCTACATCTTTACTGCTTTACTTTAGCTATGCATAAAATGATGTTATAATGTGCTGATTAAGTGCATTATGTCTATTGTAGCTAATAAGTTGATCAGAAGCTGGATCTGGAGCTGGATCTGAAGTTGGATCAAGAATAATGAGTGTTGCAGTAGGACTGGAGCAGAAGACTTAGATTAGATATAGGGAATAATGATATAAGGGAGTTAAGGTTTGCTATTCTATTAAGTAGGAATAAAGCAGTAAAATGTGAAGAGCTTAGGTCCAACCTAGCCCTAAGATAGCCTAGAGACTTCCCCAAGCCTTAGCCACCCTTATATTAGGTCATCGCACCCTAGGAAACCTTAAAACCCTAGTTCCAACCTTTATCTGAATGTCCAAATGAATTTTAGGACGTCCAAAACCCTCATCCAACTCCCGCACACCTTAAACCCACTTCTGCAGTGTTATTAGATGTCCAGACACTTTGTCAAACATCCAATTTCTGTAGAATACCAAAAACAGAACCTTGAATCCCCCCTGACTCAGATTGGACATCCAGAATTGAAGTCTGGACTTCTGATTTTTGAGTATAAGACATCTGACCCTATTTTTGGACGTCTGGAACTGCTCTCCAGTTCTTGTTCTAAGATTCAAGTCTTGATCTTGGATCTCTAGCTCCCAAAACCTAAATCCAACCCCATAGGAACCTAAATTAAGGTATCCTAACCCTAGTACACCACCTTTAGACCTTCCTAAGGACCTAATTAGGTCCTTACTAAACCCAATTGACTTAGATCAAAGTCAATTACCATCACCTAAGTCAATTGGACTCATAGGGTCCAATTGAGCTCAGATCTCAACCCACACAAGTCCAATTGGACTTAGTGAGAGTCCAATTGACCTAAGTCCAACCCAATTGAGTTATTTCACTCTCAATTAGGTTCACACTCATTCAATTAAACTTGGGTTAAGTTTAATTGCAATTTTCCCTTAGCAATTAGGGTTTGCAACCCTAATTCAAGGCATACACCTACCTAAACCCCTTAGGACCTAACCTAAACCACCTAGCCACATAGGGCACGACCACACACACACACACACACCCATTCGCACACTCCCACACATCTAGAGTTCTCTAGAACTCTCTCCAAGTGGCGCCACCCTTGGTTGCCAAAATTAGCAACTAAGAGACATTCAAATTGAGATCCAATTTTTGTGGATCTCAAAACCACTTGGCCGACCACTCTTGGATCTCTCACTAGAGAGTTCCACACTTCTCTAGAGAGACTCCCTTAGGTCTATAAAAAGACCTAAGGGGTGGCCATTTGCACCCATCCATTTTCCTTGGCATTCATTCACATCCACCTCCACTTAGGCTAGCCACACTCACTTCCACTCCACCTCCACGAGGAGCACCACCATGGAGGCCACCATCTCCACGCCAGGATGCTGGATCATCTCCCCAACCTCTCTCCAAGGGTAAGCCTAAGCTCCATTGGCCTCCCCTCCTCTCAACCATTCCAAGGCCATCAGAGCAGACCTCCGAATGCCCTCATCTTTTGATAGATTAGTAGCTACTTCTTTACATTTACTGCTTAGTAGTGTAGTCCTTGCTCTCCCCTAATGATGCATGCAAAATCCTCTCGTAGATTCCTATATGCGATCATTTTCTGGTAGCTAGATTTACATTTTCAAGCATTCCTGTGCAAGCTTTCCTCTACATTCCTTGTTGCAAACACTTCTCTGATTGAATGAATAAAAGATATATTTTTATACATATCTCTATGTTTGAAATCACCATGAGCTTATTGGTTGCCATCTTTCTTGTGTGATTCAAGTTGCCTATTTTTCACTTATATATATATTTTGCAACAAGCATGTCGATTGTGGAAAATATAGAAGACCTAACTATAATGCATTTTCCGTAAACAGCCACCATGTAACTAGAATTGTGTGCATCAAAACTCATTCTTTCACCTTTGTTATCTATTTGACACATGCACACGTAATCAAAATTCACAATAGAAGTGGCGAAACTTTAATACGGAGATTGGAAACTGGCATGCAATTTTAAATAAAGTAGAGCGATAAAAGATCGATTTTAGAATTAAACAAACACCTCCCAGAGATGAATGACCAGGACTCAAAGTCTCATTATCTTTTTATAAATATTGTTGTTTGGTCGTATTGTGCACTATACTACGATGTTTTTTCCTATTAAAATGCGCTTTACGCAATGCCAAACACTGCCTCTTAAGCTAACTTGGCCAGTTTGTTTAGGAGGGGCCTAAGAGGAAGGTTCTTCCTTCAACTTTCGCCTCTGGTTCCTTTGTACCCCTTAGACGTGGTCGTTTGGCACTACCCTACAGGCTTGGACACCAGGTTTGGCTAAAGAGGTTGAGACCATCCAATAGTTAAAAGATGAATGCAGGTTATTAAGATATACTTTGCGATTTTTCAACCTTTTCTTCAGTTTGGGTGTGTGGTGAGTGGCCACAAGGTGACTCGACTCACCAACTAATCACTAGACTCGATTTAGTCCAAGCTAGTCCAATGCGGTCGCTAAATGTAGCCCTAATGGTTAAACCTAGGGTTCATGTAATTGACTAGATAGACCACAGTTAAATTCAAAATACTATCTAAAATATAATTGGAATCCAAATGATGTAAAAATTGACAGGAAGATTCCTTTTTCAATAATATTTTCAAAGAATATTTTTTCATAATTTTTACTATCTCAAATAAATAAATATGAAATTTTAACTAACAAGGCATCAGATTTGAGATTTGACCCTAAGTTGGTTTGTCTTTTCGAAACAGTATCAAATGTGATCCAAAAATTTGGAAAAAATATGGGAATGGAAGATAACTTGATTATATTTCCAACCTTACCATTTTTGAGTCAATCAAAGTTGTGTGTTGTTGGGAATTAATTTTTGAAGTTTAGAAAAATGTGGATTTTAGTCTATCTGACCCCCGTGCACTCTGGGAATTTTTTGAAAATCCATAAATTGATTTTTTTTCTTGGGAACAATGGCATTGGGAAGATAGTTTGAAAGTCTAGTTTCTGCTCCAATTTCAAGATTTTTGGACCACTAGAAACACGACAAATGAATTGTCAAATTCGTATCAAATTTTTGGCTAGGTTTCTAAAAATAGTAGTAGCAATTTTCTCAATCCTAAAATGTTTTTTTTTTAAAGAAAAGCAATTCCAAACTACCAAACAAATCCAATCCTTATGTTTTTTTTTTCAAATAACTCCTATCCTAATATGAGATCAAATGCTAATCTAAATTCCTACTGATGTGCACCTCATTTTCTTCACTTGCACTCGATGCTGGTGCAGATCCATGTTTCATAAATGCACATCAATGAAAAATACACTAAATAAAATATTACATCAAGAATCATCATGCCTCCCCAGCAATGGCGCCGATTTGTTCGTCGTGAGATCGCATTTTTAAATAATTACGTCGTAGTATAGCACGAAAATACATCGAAACAAATAAAATACAACGAGATGGTGAGTCCCGGTCAAACTCAGGGAGGCAAAAAATGACTTTATTATAATACTAATTCAGAACTAACTAGATCTAGAATAATAGAATATTTATATAATGCAAATCTATTCAGATAATGGTCAGACTATTCAGACAGACGAATAACTAGAACTAGAAGAATCACTAGAAAAACTACTAGAACTAAAACAACGATCTATCTACTAGAACAAGAGCACCAAGGGTGGTCCTTGGTGGCCGTTGGAAAGGTTGGGGAGAGCAGCAGTGGTGCATCAAGGTGGTCTTGATGGATGCTTCAGAGGAAGAGAGCGCTTAGAGATGTCTAGAGATGTCTGGAGGGATAGATGGCAAAAGAGGTGTGTTCAGATGTTGGCTCTGGGTTCCCTTTTATAGTTAAATTGAGGGGCAAAGCAGGTATTTGGATTCCAAACTCGTGTATCAACCTTCGATTAATCAGATCCATCGATTGGGAGATCAACGGATCTGATTTTTCCTCAAAATTACCTTCATAGCGCCTTATACATGTACAACGCATAGGATTTAGCCACGTGTTGGCTTGCCCACTGCCTCGTACCCTTCATCGCGTGCATGCACCTGCAATTCACCTCAGTCATTCGATCGCACACGCCTCACAGCCTTTTGAATCGCGCGTGCAACATGGCATCCAAACACGTGCCATCACGCATGTTTGCTACACCGCCTAATCCGATGCCTAATCGCACGCCACACAACTCACTCTACACCGCTTGATTGAAATCACGCAGCTCTATTTCTCTTGCACTTGCCACCTCTTCAATTTTATGCGTCGCGTGATTCGAGCACGCGTCCTGCACTCATTTCTAAGTGCTCTAACCAATGCACTAAACATGTGGATTGTCATCGATCTGATTCTGTGCGACATTGCTCTCAGCCATTGGATGACGATCCAATAGTTGTGAGTGATTCTTTCTTGATGAAGGCGCGGAGAGGTTGATAACGTGGCACTCTTGTAGCCGTTGGATGATGACCCAACGACCCACAAGTCACATAGCGTGTGCTTCAATGGATGGGGGGGCAATATTTGGCGATTATGATGGCGCCACTTGGTGCCATCGTAGCCATCCATCTTCTTTGCTTTGTAGATGGTGTTGCAGGGCTATGATCGAGGCAATTCTCACGTCATTGGACTGCGATCGTTGATCTGGATCCATTCGTATGGTCGGATTTAGCATATGGGGTTCGGATTTGTGCCACCTTGATTCTTGGCCTTTTATCTTCCGAAGACTTCATAAGATGCTACGGGAGTCCAATCAAGATGATCTTAAAAGCCTTGGACTCCCGTTGTTGTTCTGAACAGATTTGTACGGTCTAATTCATCATATGTGATCCTCAATTACCTGCAATCATTATTATCTCTCAATTAGAACATAATATAGCATTATTATTTACAGAGCTAATAAATCTACTATGATGCAAATTATGCTACTCATGAATGCATTATTTCTAAGTTAAGCTAGTATCTAACTTAATTCCGATAGATTAAGACCTATGATTGCTGCGCAATCAAAGGGACTAATGCCAGCCAGATCAGATAGAGACCATCCAATGGCTGCCTTATGTTCAGTTAGGATCTTCATTAGTTTGCACTCCTACTCCCTAGACAATTTTGAACTAATGATTACAGGAAGCATTTCATTTAGTACTAAGAAAACATATTTTAGTGTGTCAAGCAACACCTTAATCTTGAGAGTGGATGGGGAAAGATCTGGCAAATCTTGGGACGAGAGTGTCCCAAAAGGATTAGAAGGAAGAGTAAGGGGTGAAGGAAATTGGCCTTTAGGTTGGCCAAGAATAGGGGCATCTTGGATTGATGGATCCAAGAACGGAGAGACCCAGGGAGCAATATTTGGGAACAAGGTCCCGGTGTGGAATGTCACTTCCACCTAATTTGGCGGGAAAGAATGGGTACTCTAGTCTTCAAGGTGGTAAATAGGAGGTGAGTAGCTTGGAAATGACCCAGACCACGAGGTGTAAGAAGTGGAATGAACCTCATCAGGGGTATGGTCAAGAAGGGATAGAGATAAGGGGAGGGGTGGGGAAATGTCACAGTAAAGGTCATTCAGGTCTTAGTGATTCTCAAGGGGTATGTTGCAGCAATCAGAATAGGTCCCTACCAACCCGATACACGCACTGACAACCATGTCATTGTCAGATGTGTCATCCTTGATAATATCACAATCAAAAGTCTCGATGTAGCTCGATTCACAATCAATATGGATGTTTATTGTGGCCAAGAATGGTCTACCGAGGATGATTGGGCAATCAGAAAGTGAATCAAGAACTTCCATATCTAATACAAGAAAGTCAATAGGAAAACAGAGACTATTGACCCTAACCACCATGTCTTCCACCACACCTTGCAGGATTTTGATTGAGCGATCTGCTAGCTGCAATGTAATCGGGGTAGGTTTCAGATTTCCCAATGCAAATTTCTGAAACATCATGGTCAGTACGAGGCTAATGGTGAGGGTGCCTACAGATCTTAATGGTATATTAGAGGGGAGGGGTGAATAGTATCGCCTAAGAAATTTTAAATACAATATATCAATCCATAAAATAATCAAGTATAGATAACACCTGGATTTATAGTAGAAACCCTTCCCAGTTGAAAATCAATACCTAAGCTGACTACCTAAGCCTCTCAGCTTAGGATTTTTCCGACTAGGCAAAGCTAGTCAATCCACTATCATATCACTTGAATGAGGGTGGCACAACCACTTACAACAATCCCTTCTCTTTCCAACCTAGAGAGAAGAAAAACAACAACAGATCATCCCAACAACTTGGGATTCGTAATCTAAGCAACAAGTAAAAATAAAAACAATATAATCCTATGGAACCTCAAGGAAAGTCAAACTGGAATTTTGCAGAGGCTCGAATCGACATGCTTTGGAAAGCATGAAAGTAGAAGCGCAGAAGCACTTTGAGAGAAAGCACGAGAGCTCTTTTTCTAGATGGATTTCTCTTTGAATGTGTGTTTGAAAAAGGCTACCTATGACCTCTATTTATACTAGAAAATCGACCAAAAAAGGAAGCCAAATTAGTCGATCAAAATGAGTTTTGTTCGGTCAAACTATTTATTTGATCGATCAATGATTGGTCGATTAATTAACCTAAATGGTCGATCAAAGGTGTATTTATCAGCTTCCAAAAATAGGTTATTTTGATCAATTAACTAAGCTGGTTGGTCGATCAATCCATTGGTCTATTAATATTATATTTGGTCGATCAATTATCCTAATATCTTGATTTTTACGTTAAGTGCGAAAAACCATTTGAATCTTGTTTGAGGTTCCTTACAAGATAATCTAGACTCAATAAAAATAAAAAGATACTGAGAAGAAATAAGCAATCTTCTAGCTTTAATCCAAGAATCCATGAGAGAGTCCTGAAAGATTATTCTAGCAGATAGCATAATTTTGGTGCATCAAAACAAAGGTACTTACATTCTCCCCCTTTTTGATGACAACAAAATTATAATTATGTAGAGAGATAAAAATTTGAGTTATGCACATAATATCTCCCCCTTTCTGTTCAGCAAAAAGTAAACATATACCTATCAATTTTATTTATCTCCCCCTTAAACATGTAATTGAAGCTATAATATTTATAACATGCAATTCTCTTATAAAGAGATATAACTATGCATATAACTAGAAAGTAATAGAAATGAGTCCAGAATAAAGTAGCAAGATAAATAAGTCCAAATTAAAGTACTACATGCCACAATACAAGAACAAATAGTAGCAATAAAAAAAAAGATAATACTAAGTAAAACGACTCTAGGGAAGCCATGAAAGCATCCATGGTGCTCTAAAGATCTGTATTTAACTGGAGGTCCATCGAGTCAGATCTTTCTGATGAAGTCAAGTTGCCAAGATAAAGGCATCTCTGGGCTAACGAAGTGGGCGTTGGCTACCTAGCTGTCCAATGAGGAGGTGTAACCTGCTGGTCTATAGCTGCTATAGGAGGAGTAGGAGGAGGTGCTTCTGATGATGGAGGCACTGAAGTAGATTAGCGAGCACAAGGAGGCCTGTGAAGCTACTACTGAATCCCGTGAATAGACTCTCCAAGTTTATCAAAAAATTTGTCTTGAGCATTCAGGTAGTTGAATACCTGATGCCCATGTCTCATCATCACCAGGTTTGTCTCGCGTTGTCGATGCATCATCAAAGAAATTCTGTTAATGACATCTTGAATGCTAACGTAGTCCCTGCCTGAGAGTAGTTTGTCAAGAAGGCCCCACTCTTAGTCATAGAAGGACGGAGCAGGTCGCACTGGAGGAGGACAGGTCATTTTGAAATGCTGATACAATAAGAAAGGAGGAGGTGCTACAGAAGAGGGTCTATCTGGCTCCTGATGCTGCTGCTATTGCTGGTCTGCATCCTCACCACGGGCCCCCTGAGCTTGCTCCATCTTGGTATATGTAAGCTTATAAAAAATGGAGACTATCATAATGAATTGTTTGTGGTTTATATCCATTGGGACATTGAAATGTAGGAAGATGTGAGAGGAGTGCCCAAAATTGGAAGGAGCTGGTAGGTTGCTTACTCATCAAATAAAAAATCAAGTCATTCTAGTTGAACCACTTCTTCTTAAGAAAGGCGTAGAGGGTGATGAGCATAATACCAGGGCAGTTCTTAAAGGAGGTAGATTTAGACATGAAGTTCCACAAAAATACTCGATTCAGAAAACGTGGAAGACGACGAAAATAAGGTGACTTGGCAGGACGACCCAAGTCATAATGAGTGGGAGTGAGCAAGGTCTCCCAAATAGAATCAATCTATGTCTGCTAGTGGAGCTCAAGAAAAGTAGGTCCAACATAAGGACAATCAAGAATCTCAGAAATAGCAACCGCATTGACCAAAACCTCAATGCCAAAGGCATTTGAGGTAAGCTTAATGTTGAACCCCTTACCTATGTTCTTGAGATTGGCATAAAATAGGTGGCAAGCCATGGGTCAACACTGGGTATGCGACTATTCTTGGAACCCGCATAAAAATTCCACTCAAAAAGGTGAAGAATCTGGTGGTAAGCAAACTTCTCGCAAACCGCAGGAAAGACAACTTCAAAGTACTGAAAGTCGACTAGTCTACCAACGTGGGAGGAAAGCTTGGCGAAAATAGAGAAACGCTCACGGGCGGGGTCGATAATGACAAATCTGTCAAAAGTGTCATCATGAGAACCCAAGGAAGAAGCACGTGCAAGTTTTGAAGCCATTGCAACATTGGAAAAACTCATTGGTCAATCAAAAATGGGTTTGACTCAATTTTGGAAAAATGACTTTTGGTCGATCAAACGGGTTAATTGGTCGACAAAAATCATTCAGACTCGACAAATACGAGAGTTCCACAAGATATAAGCTCACATATATAGCCAATAGTTGAAAGCAAACACAAGATCAACTCATATAACATCTAAACTTAAGAAAAAAACCACACAAAATAGATTCAAAATAAGTTTTAGAGGTTACCATGATCGATCAAAATGGTCGATCAAGAGGGAGCCGGCATGGACGTTGGCGATGTGGAGAGTGGCCGGTGAGGGAGGATGACGCATGGCGAGGGTGTGCGCATGATGTTTGATGTGGATAGCATTAGGGAATCGATGGCAAGGGCGAAGGGAGTCGTCGACGAGTGCGTGCGCACGATCTCTCTCTCGCGACATGCAACGGTGGTCGATGGTGTCGGAGGATGTTGGTCAACCATGGTGGCCAAAGGAGCAGTGGTGGGGTCATCGGTGTTGGTTGGTGGAAGATGTGGTGTCAAAAGATGTGGGGTAGGTGTTATTTGGTGGGGTAGATGTGTTGAATAAATAATCAGGTAAAGTGGTAAAAAGAGGGTATTTTATATAAAGTTGGGTAGGTAAATAAGGTAAATACATTTAGGGTAGGTAATCGTAGAGATTAGGTATGATTTAGATGATTAAGAATGAGATTAGAGGCATTTAGAATCGCAAACGTGGATTTGAAATCCACCCAATTTTGGTTGATCAAAATTATGTTTTGGTCAATCAAAAGAGAAACTGATCTATCAATTAAGATCATTGGTCGATCATGGTTTAAAGGTTTGAAGGGAAATTTCCTGCCCAAACAAATTAGTCGATAAAATAACAAAGTTGGTAGATTAAACTTCAAATTTTTGGAGGGAAAATTCCTGCCAAAGATTTGGTCAATCAATTTGAAAAGATTTATTGATCAAACAATTTGGTCGATTAATTTGAAATTTTGATCTATCAAAGGTTGAAAACAATGCAATCAAAATTATCAAATTAACCCTTTCAACCTATATAATCCTAGTGCATGGTACATAAGATTAAATCTATCTTTTGGTAGAGGTTTTGTAAAAATATTAGCTAAATGATCATCAATTTTAACAAACTCTAAGTTAATCTCACCCTTTTGGACATAGTCCCTTAGGAAGTGATGCCTAACATCAATGTGTTTAGTCCTAGAATGTTGTATAGGGCTTTTATATAGATTGATGGCACTAGTGTTATCACAAAGTATTTTGTTATTTCTATAGCATAGGCCAAAATCATGTCAATTATGAATGTTTGTTTCATTCATAATAGTTGTAAACAAGCTAAAGATGCAGCTACATATTTAGCTTCTGTTGTAGATAATGAAGCAATATGTTATTTTCTAGAGAACTAAGAGACTAGGAAATTTTCGAGAAATTGACATGTTCCACTAGTACTCTTTCGGTTAGTGGAAGTATCCGCATAATCAGCATCACAAAAGGAATAAAGATCCAATGTGGCTGACTTTGGATAGAATAGTCCTAGATCTGCTTTGTGGTTTAGGTATTTAAGTATTCTTTTAGCTGCATTTAGGTGTAATTCTTTAGGGTCAACTTGAAAACAAACACATAAGTAGGTGCTAGAAAGAACATCAAGTCTACTAGCTGTTAAATACAGTAGAGAACCTATTATGCTTCTGTACAACTTTCGATCTACGTACTTACCTGTCTCATCACTTTTGAGTTGTGTGGAAGTTGCCATAGGTGTTTCCTTTCCTTTTACTTTGTTCATGGAGTATTTCTTCAAGATCTCCATGGTGTACTTTGTTTGGGATATGAATCTCAAAGAGGATATTTGGTCAATTTGAAGTCTAAGAAAGGACCGAAGTTCTCCCATCATACTCACTTCAAACTGATCCTATATAACCTTGACAAACTCTTGGCATAGAAGATCATTAGCAGAACCGAAAATGATATCGTCTACATAGATTTGTATTACTAGGAGATCATTTTCTTTTCTTTTTGTAAATAGAGTTAGATCTACTTTGCTAATTTTAAAATCATTTTCAATTAGGTAAGTTTTTAATTAGTCATACCAAGCTCGTGGATCTTGTTTTAAACCATACAATGCTTTATTTAGTTTATATACGTATTCTGGATGGTTTGCATTTTCAAAACCTAGAGGTTGTTTAACATAGACATCCTCCTTGATAAATCCATTTACAAAAGCACTTTTGACGTCCATTTGGAAGAGTGTAAACTCCATGTGAGCGGTAAAGGCTAATAACATTCTAATGGATTCTAGGTGAGCTACAGGTGCATATATTTCATCAAAATCTATCCCTTCTTCTTGATTATACCCTTGGGCTACAAGCCTAGCTTTGTTCCTAACTACTTCTCGTGATTCATTCAGCTTATTCCTAAAGACCCATTTGGTTCCTATGATAGTCTGAGAGTCAGGTTTTGGTACAAGTTCCCATATTTGATTTCTTTCAAATTTATTCAATTTATCTTCTATTGCAATAATCCAATAATTATTAGAAAATTCATCCTTAACAGTTTTAGGTTCTAATTGAAAAACAAAAGCTGTAAAAGCTAAAGTGTTGATAGAAGATCTGGTTTGAATGCCTTTGGATAGATCTCCTATTACCAATTCTTTTGGATGATCCTTCATATAAGATATATCTTTTGGTAATTCATCTGATATGTTTTCTTCTAGTATGTTTGAAGGATCTCCTATGTGGTCATCATCATCATTTAAAGAAAATTGTGGTTGAGCTAGATTCTCAATGGATAATACATGCATAGTTTCCTCAACAACAGAATTCTTGTTGTTAAATATTCTATAGCTTTTACTTCTGGTTGAATAACCTAAAAAGATTCCTTCTGAGCTCTTAGCATCAAACTTGTCAAGATTATCCTTGGTGTTAAGTATAAAGAATTTACAACCAAATATCTTGAAATAGGAAATTCTAGGTGTTCTACCATGATAGAGTTCAAAGGGTGTTTTGTTTACGATTGGTCTAATCAAGGATCTATTTTGGATATAACAAGTAGTGTTTACAGCCTCAACCTAAAAATTCCTAGGCAGCTTTGACTCGCACAGCATCATGCGAGCACACTCTTGCAAGGTCCTACTTTTCCTTTCAACAACTCCATTTTGTGGTATGGCTCTAGGAAAAGCAAACTCATGTTTCATCCCATATTGATCACAAAAGTCAGAAAAAGATTGATTCTCAAATTTTCTGTCGTGATCACTTCTAATTCTAATGACTTCAAATCCTTTCTCATTTTGCAGTCTTCTTACAAGTTTACTAAAGACATCAATAGTCAGATCCTTACTTTTCAAGAAGGATACCCTGGTGAATCTCAAAAATCATCGATTATGACTAAATAATATATGCACCCACTTAAGCTTTCAGACATGGTTGGTTCGAATAAGTCTAAGTGAAGTAATTCTAGGGGTCAAGATGTGCTAACCATTCTTTTAGGTTTAAAAGGATTTTTGGTTTGTTTACCAACTTGACAAGAATCGTAGACTTTGCTCTTCTTTAAATTGATATTTGGTAAGCCTTTGACAAACTCATGTTTCACAAGTCTACTGATATTCTTCATGTGAACATGACATAGCCATTTGTGTCAAAGTATTGCCTCTTTGTCAGATACGACAAGACATTCAAGGTCGTAGCATTTGTCAAAGTTGATAATGTAAATATCTTTATATTTGTTTCCTTTAGGAAGAATTTGTCTAGTTTCTTTATCTCTTATTTTAAAATCAGTTGAAGTAAAAGTAATTTTATTTCCTTTATCACAAATTTGACTTAGACTAAGTAGGTTATATCTTAATCCTTTAACTAGATGTACATTATCAAAAGAGGTAGAAGAGTTACCAATTTGGCTAGTACCAATAATACAACACTTGTGCTTGTTTCCAAATGTAACAGTACCACCTTCCTGATGGTTGAGTTGCAGGAGTAGGCCTTCCTCTCCTGTCATGTGCTTGGAACACCCATTGTCCATGATCCATCTTCTTTCTTCTCGATCATGTCATTTGTTTGCATTTGTGTGGTCTTGGATCGTTAGATCTATAAATTGGCTTTAGGTTTCCATTTGATTCACGATATGTCCACCTCTTATAATCTATTTGACCTACGAAACAAGATTTCAAGAGTGCTTTTGGTACCCATTTTTGCTTGGGTCCACAGTTGTTAGTTGGTGCTGCTTGTTTGGGCAAGCTACCTTTCTCTTTCTTTTGACTTGAACTAAATGCATCATGATCATTTTTAGGTATGTATCCTAACCCAAATTTTGTGGTGATCTGGGTTTGTGTTCCTAGGAGTTTATGCAAGTTATGACTACCTTTAGTGAACTTAGCTAGATCATTTAGAAGGTTATCATAATTTTCTTTCAGTTTGTCTATATCTATTTTTAAGTTATCTATCTGTGATATTAGTGATATGATTTCAATAGATAACTCCATATTCTGTGATGCAAGTGTATCTTTTTGTGCTTTTTCTTCTTCTAAGGCTTTTACTAAGCTTTTATTTACTATCTTGAGTGTTTAGTTATGCCATGCATTTCAAAGAAAGCTTCTAATAATTCATCAGGTGAAAAGGATGCTACCTCATCTTCTAAGGCCACGAGTCCTAGAAGAGCTTCTTCACTGGAGGTCACTTCTTCTTCTGATCTTGAGTCAGACTCATCCCAGGTTGCTTGAAGAGCCTTCTTCTTACCATCCCTTCTTGGGAATTTCTTCTTCTTCTCTGATTCCTTCTTGAGGAGTGGACAATCTTTTCTGATGTATCCCTTCCTTTTGCAATTGTATCAAATGATGATGTCTTCCTTGGATTCTTCCTTGTTCTTTCCCCAATTCCTTTTGTTCTTGAGGAACTTCTTGAACTTTCTCGAGAGAAGAGCCATATCTTCTTCTTCATCTTCACTTGACGTATCTTCTGACTGATCGTTGGCTTTGAGTGCCACAGTCTTCTTAACTCCTTCAGTTTCGTGCTCCTTCATATGTTGAAGCTAAACTTCGTATGCCATCAAGCTACCAACAAGATCATCTAGTTTTAAAGTAGACAGATCCTTTGATTCTTAGGTGGTGGTGGTCTTTGTCTCCCAATTGCTGGTGAGAGATCAGAGGATTTTCCTCACTAGAGCTTCATTCTTGGTCTCTTGGTCTAGATTCTGTAGAGAGTTTACGATGTCCATGAATCTCGTAAACATCTCTTTAATTAGTTCTCCTTTCTTCATCCTACTTTGGAAAGTCCACAAAAGAACACGTTCATGGCCTTCGCATTATGTGTCTCCATTTTCTTCTGATTTGGAATTACTGCCACACCCTCCTTAACTTTTGGGCATGTGTACTTGGAGGCAATGACGTCCCATACCTCGAAGTCCATTGATTCCAGGAAGATTTGCATCCTGGTCTTGCCTTATCTGTAGTTCATTCCATCGAATACTGGAGGTCAAACTACAGATTATTCCTTTGCATACCTGTCAACAGATGATTCGGACATCTTCTAGATGACGAGGCTTTGATACGAAGTGAAGGTGCCTATGGATCTTAATGGCATACTAGAGGGGAGGGGTGAATAGTATCGCTTAAAAAATTTTAAATGCAATAGATCAATCCACAAAATAATCAACCACAGATAACACCAGGATTTATAGTGGAAACCCTTCCAGGGTCAAAACCACTACCTAAGCCTCTCAGCTTAGGATTTTTCCGACCAGGCAAAGATAGTCAATCCACTATCGTACCACTTGAATGAGGGTGGCACAACTTCTTACAACAATCCCTTCTCTTTCTAAAGTGGAGAGAAGTAAAACAACGGATCTTCCCAACAACTTGCGATCTGTAATCAAAGCAACAATTAAAAATAAAAAAAATATAATCCTATGGAACCTTAAGGAAAGTCAAATTGTATTTTTGCAGAGGTTCAAATGGACATGCTTTGGAAAGCGTAAAAGCATAAGTGCAGAAGAACTTTGAGAGAAAGCACGAGATCTCTTTTTCTAGATGGATTTCTCTTTGAATTTGTGTTTGAAAAAGCCTACATACGACCTCTATTTATACTAGAATATCGACCAGAAAAGGAAGTCAAATTGGTCGATCAATTAAGGTAGTTTGGTCAATCAAAATGAGTTTTGGCCGGTCAAACTAGTTATTTGATAGATCAATGATTGGTGGATTAATTAACCTAAATGGTCGATCAAAGGTGTACTTATCAACTTCGTAAAATGGGTTGTTTTGATCGAATAACAAAGCTAGTTGGTTGATTAATCCATTTGGTCGATCAATATTATTATTTGGTCAATCAATTAACCTAATATCTTGATTTTTACGTTAAGTACGAAAAATCGTTTGAATTTTATTTGAGGTTCCTTACAAGATAATTTAGACTCAATAAAAATAAAAAGACACTGAGAAGAAATCAGCAATCTTCTGGCTTTTATCCAAGAATCTATGAGAGAGTCCTGAAAGATTAGTCTAGCAGATAGCATAATTTTGGTGCAAAAAATAGAGGTACTTACAAATGGAAGATCCTAAATCCAGCAAGGCACGATCAAAATTGCAACCTTTGATGTTGCATGAAATGAGAGGGGTGCCTAGGTCTTTCTACTTCGTGGTAATTTTGATAGTATAGCACAACTTGCATGAGGCAAGAGAACCACCGAGTTTTTGGTTTTTATTTCTTGTCACCTAGGTGTAGTCTTGTTGACTAAAGCAAGACTTCTCTCAGCCACTCCTTCCTCGTCGTCATCTCGCTGTCAACCCCTTCACCCTCACATCCAGTCAGCCAACGTCGAGCGTGGTTTCACTCTCTCTCTCTCCCTAAGCTACTGCAATCTCTTCCTCTCCCTCTCTAGGTCACTCCTACATCCTTAAATCTTAGGATCAACTGCTGCACCACCTACTCCCTCACCATCTTCCTCGTGGCCAGCACAAGCTCCAGCAACCTCGCACCGGCACCACACCACTTTAAACCATTCGCTACCACCACCATTAGAAATGCCACCAACTTAGTCCCACATCGTGGGCTACAAAATCAGAAACGCACATAAATTGTTTTTGCGTTGTTAGCTCTTCACCTCAGTACATGGGGTGAGGTCCCTCTCACTCACGCGCGCACTCCTAACCTGCTACACCTTGCCAGCAGATCTATACTCCTCTGAATAGATTACCCAGTTACTATTTACCTGTATACCTATACTCAGGTCTGGAAAACGAAAGAAAGAGATTCTAAGGAGGGAGGGGGGAGGTTTTGCATTGTAGTACCTCGAGGTGTGTGCCAACACCTAGCCAAAAATTCTGAGGTCTAAGGGCTACTGAGGCTTGGATACTTAAGTCATTTGATGTTCATGCCTAATGTCTGATCTTGGTTGAGATTACTGTGGACTTATTGAGAACTTAGCTGACATGGATAAGTGGTTGAAGTACACTACTGAGATATTTGGCTCTTGAGTATTGTTGGGAATTGTGCTTAAATTCTAGGGCTTAATTGGTGATCTCAACCACCATTTTTAGTCCTTTATTTTTATATTTTTGTCCCTAACTTTTGAGACTCATTATTGCTTCTTATTGAACATCATTTTTGTTATCTGATTCACTTTCATTATTCTCTTTGATTATTGTGACTAGTGGATTGATTTGTTACACTTGCTCCCTGCGAATGACCTCGGAAGTCACGATTTTTTTGAGCATTATAAATTTAAATGTCGTATTGATTTTTGTCATTATACTACGACGTGTTTCACTTTCACTAAACTATGACGGATTTCGATCGCAACATTTTCGCACTGTTGCCACGGAGCAACATGCATTTCATTTACTAATCACAATTTCTGATCTGATTCTGACTTACTTTATCTGATTTGCTGTGTTGTTGCAAGTGAATCTGAAGATCGACTGCACGAGCAACCACACCAGGGGTAGGTAATCTCATTTCCTTCTTCTTTAAGCCCCTCATCTCTTGGAAGATTGAAAAGGAAAGCAATTAGGATCAACTCGCTTTATTTCATAGTAATCATCATTCGAGTTGCCTGATTTGGTTTGATTAGATTTGAATTGAGATCCCCAATCAAATACTTGAACCTATTAGGGACTTAAGGTGCCTTGGGCTATTCACCTTCTTGATTAAGCCCGAGGTACCAACTTTTGGAAAGAATTGGACTTGGAAATAGAGCCAATCTTTGGTTTCCACATTAGGGTTCCAGGAGTACACACATTCCTGAATTAAAGAGAACATATTTCTTGCTTCGTGTGTTACCCAAGCCTTAGTTGAATTGATCTAATCAAGTGGACCATAAAATCAAGGTTCTAACAATCGGTTGAAACATTAAAATTTGGGACCTAATAACCTATTTGTAAAGCACTTCAGGGTGATTTGGGTTCTTAACCTAACTCATCCTCAACCTTAGGGAAGTGATGAAGACACATTTAATTAGGGTAAACTGCTTATATATGCATCTTCCTAAGCTTAGATATGCATTTCATGTTATAAATATTGCATAGCATGCATCATTATGCATTTAAAGCACTCTATATAAATTTTAGGTTAATTGCATCCTTTTATAGCCAGGAGAGAAGGAGATTTAATTTGGAGCCTCGGATTGACGATCCGACCATACGGATCTGATCAGGATGACGATAGAAGTCCAACGCCTCTGAAATTATCTTGATCTGAGTCCCATAACACCCTATGCAGTTTGAGGAAGATCAACGGCCAAGGGACTAGATGATTCAATTTGGAGCTTCAAACGACAAATCTGACCACACGAATGGATTCGGGTCAACGATCGTAGCCCAATGGGTCGACTCAATCCGACTTCTATAGCAACCCCTACAAAGGAAAGAAGATAGACAACCCAGATCATGGCACGTGACGCTATCCAGGCTGCCCATGGGTGTGCACGCACCACCGCACGTGTGCAACGCATGGGTGCACGTAGTAGCGGGTGCGTGAAGACAACACTGCTCCAGCGGGCTCGCGCGTGGGGCACGTGAGCTGGAGCTTTAGTAACGTTTGCAGCGGATCTTCAGCGATGTTCATGGCTATCATTAAATGTCCTATGTACGAAATGGATCCTTTCCTCCACTATAAAAGGACCCCTACCCCTCCTATTCTTCTTCATCTCTTCCTTTCTCGCCCTCACCACCTCCAAGGCTCTAGAGAGAGCTTGTCCCAAGCTTGGGATGCTCCTCTAGAGTAGAAAATCAAATTTTCTGACCTCTCACCCCCATTCGTGGAGCATCTTTCGGCCGTCCTCTCACCACCTTCTGAAAGACGATCCTCATCATGACATCGTCCTGTCCCACCCTCCATCCTCCAATGCCGTTCTCCTTCGTCCTACTCCTCACCACCTTTGTCCGAGCGCCGTCAAAGCAAGCTGTCCTCCAAGCGACCGTCAAGGGGGATTCTTCTCACCACTCTCTACCTTTTCGCTTTCTAGTGTAGTTTTTCACTTTGTATCTGTAGCAAACATTTGTTTAAATAAAAATATTGATATTTTCTCTCTTTCTCTCTCTCTCTCTTACTTTGCAAGTAGATTAGCTGGATAATTATGTTGTCGACTTGATCTCTTGTCTTATAAAAATTCCAAAAACACAACAAAAGATAACAAACAAGAAAAATAAATAAAAGCGAAACATAGATTTCAAAACCAAACGTTCGCCTTCCCGTGTTCGATGCGAGACTCCCTTTCGAGTTTCGATTATAAATTTTATCTAGTAGCGGATTTCTACGCACTACAATGACGGGTTTCCAAACTCAAATCTTTTCGCGTACGAAATCACGCTAACCAGGTAGGTCAGGTGAAGTTGGTCCACTTTGTGGATCAACCAACCTCCAAATTATGTCACAAAGCAAATCAACTTTAAAATTTAAGTGAAATTCAAAGCACAGATAGGATTAAAATTGGTAGACCTAGGAGTCAAACTCACACATTCCGATCTACTTGGAATCTCAGTGACAAGGAAGGTTCGATGGGGGAAACCCTGTAACCCGTGGGGATGCTCTACCGTGTAGGGGTCTTTGCGGGACTCTCCCTTCCTGGCTGCCTAAGTAATTCTTAGGTGGGTGAGTTTCTGATCCAGAGGTAACATCTGCCTCGAACCTCCTTAGTCATCCAAAACTTTTGGGTTCCTTGATATGGTCCAATACACATTCTATCCCTCATTTGATTCTCTAGTGCATGTACGGGAGGAGGTCCTTAAGACCAAACTTGAGGCCTCCATTAGCAGTTCACTCTCGTCGAGGTCAAGCCCCAACCCAATTATTTGTGTTCCCATTCAATCAAATCAAGATCTCTTTAGACACTTCCACATCTAAGCCCAACTCTCCATCATCTGTGATAAGTCCACTTTCATGGATCATTATTTGGCCTAAGTACTCTTTAATTAGTTATTCTTAATTGTTAATTGATTAGGAGTTAAATGGGAATTCACCTTTTTCTACATATAATCTCATGCACCAATTTTATATTTAATAACATATGATATGATATGATAATCATTTGGTGGATGTAGGCTAGGTGCAAGACACTTGAAGGCATCAGTCAGATGTCCAAAGTCACTTTATAAAATGTCTGGAGCCTAGTTTGGACATCTGAGAACCTCCATCATGGACTCACTGCTATCCATACATTTTAAGACATTTGGAGTGTTGATCAGACGTCTAACGAAGAACCACCAGTGCTTATCTGCTGTTCCAACCACTTGCGATCTTCGCGAGTGGTTAGAGAAACTTGCAGCCAAAGGAAACAAAGGAACATTTCGTTTAAAAAAGCCATAGCTACCGCCCTCAGAGATCTTCCTGATCCGCTCCAACGTGGAGGCAGCATACACCATGGTAGAAGCAAGCACTGTGGCCTAAGGCGTACTCCATCCCCGCTCCTTCTTCCTCTCGTCAGTCGCACAGTGATAGCGTGTGGCCACTGCAGCACCACCGTCCTACTTGTTAACATGCTAAATCGGTGTTTTAAAACTAATGCGTTGTAGTATAGTCGATAAATCGCATAGAACACTTAAAATTTATAGCTTGAAAGAAATCCGAGGTCGAACATAGGGAGCAATAGGCAATTTAGTACTCAAGATTGCAATTCTAAGCACAATATAACAATGTAATAGAGACTTTAAGCACAAATGATATAAATGAAAGGGTTAGAGTCAATAATGCAAAAAGATTAGGGTAAAAATGGTGATTTGAATCACCAAATTACCCTATTACAATATACTCAAATAATGCAATAATATCAATCAACCAAATGCCACGTATGATGAATGCACAGTGCACTTCTCTTTGATGCTACAGTGCGTAAGCACTGTTCCACTGTTGGCTACTTCTTCTTCTTCTCTTCACTACCTTCTTCCCTTTACGCACAGGGGAGGGATACACGAATTTGGCTAAGTATTAGACAGATCCTTCAAAGCAAAACCCCCCTTAACCCCTCTCACTCTCTCCCTGTTGACATAGCGAGATCGAGGTTTATAAAAGCTGTGTTGTAGTACAGGTCGAAATCGTTTGAAAACAAAGAGAATTTATAACTTGAATAGAAGTCCGAGGTTGAACACAGGGAGCAAGTTGGAATTCAATCGCTAATCTCAATTAATATGTAAATGAGCACAAGAACTTGAACCAAATAATGATATTCAATAAATACTAATTTGCCACATTAGATATTTGATGAGTTCTCATGTATTTTGAGGCAATAAAAAGGTAGAGAAGCTAAAATAATGCTGATTTAAATCACCAATTATTCTTTAAGCATATAATCAAGCATTCAATCAATTTAAATATCTCAACAGTAATTCTAAAGTATCAAGCCTCAAATCAGTCATTGGGTCTGATGACCAGACGACTTAACCATCAGATGCTACAGTGCTTCTCTAGCACAGTTCTTCTTCAACTGCTTTCTTCTTCCTCTTCTCTATCTGTTGCTCCTTATTCTTCTTTCATTCTTCTGTGGCTGTGCCTTCTCTCTTCTTCTTCTCTTCTCTTCTATTCTCTCCATCTTTGCTTTCTCTTCATGCACAAGGGGCAGCCATCTCAGATTTGGCTAAGTGTTGCACAGGGCAAAATCCTCCCCTGCCCCGCGCTCTCTTTCTTTCTCTCTTCAGGATCCACCATCCCAGGGCCACAAGTTAGGGTAGTCGGGCAAACAAGTAGATGCCCACTCAGGACTAGGCTCATTGGCATGGGTGGTGAGTGAGGAGTGCTTAGGTTACGCGAGTTATCGGATCGTCCAGACCCGCATGTAAGGTGTCGCAGGCGAGGCGCATGAGGGGCACGTGCGGAAACCTCACCCCCTGTGCTTGCCGAGGTGATAAGGCATAGAGAGAAAATTAATTTATGCCACTGCATCTCTTCACTCGTTTCAGAGGTGGGACTAAAGTCCCACCCTTTCTTCTCGCATGGCGTAGCAATCGTGTTCTTCTAATTCTGGTCAAAGAGCCAGTCAATGGTCTGAATTGGCTCCTTGGTTGCGCTCCTGGATGGGTTCCGCTGAGCCTGGAGCAAACACCTGGGCTTCAACTGCAAGAATAGGGCCTGGAGCTCAGTTGAAGAAGCTTCGTTAATGGAGTGAAGACCTGGTACCTGAAATCTAAGATACGGCCTTTCGGCCTTGTTAAAACAGCTCAGGAAGCATCACCAGACGACGACAAACGTAACCGTGGTGGTGCGAAGGTGATTGGCGGAGTGAGGAGGTTTGACAACCTCAGACTGTTGGTGCGGAGGACGTGGTGTTCGACAGAGGGTTTGGGTGGATGGAAAGGCAAATAGGGAGAGGGGTTTGGTAGGGAGTGATGTGGCGAAGGTCATGAGGTGGTTGGCGAGTTGATTGGTGGTTTGTGGAGGTGGGATGGACTCGCCAGAGGAGTGGTTGGAGACGGGAAAGACAGAGGTGAGAGTCGACGTCGAGGGCTATTTTTGGCTTTTTCGAGAAGGAAACTAACCTAAGAGCTAAAAGATACTAAGCTAACCTTAAACTAATGGATGAAGGGGGAAGAACAGCACCGACATTGGTAGGCTGACGCTAGGGAAGAAGGTACTCCGGTGATGGGGACGATGATGATGACGGAGATAGAGGGGCTCCTGCTGGTACGGCCAAGAGTGGACGAGGGAGAGGAAGGGAGTCCGACCACTAGTATTGTGGATGGACAACGAAGGAGGTCAAGAGGAGTCACCGAAGCTTGTGGAGCTTCGCAGCTGGAAGAGGAAGGAGGAATATGGGGATTTCATGGCTGGAATCAAGCTTGGGAGTTCGGCCAAGCCCTGGCCGTGCTTATATAGTGCTTAGGAGGTTGATTTGTGCTTGGAAGCCAAGCTTCGAAACTAGGAATGTTCACCCAAGTAGGAGATCCCAAGACACCCTAATCTCTCATGTGTCCACATGAGAGATTGGGAAGGTTTGAGAGCTTGGGAATTGGCTCAAAAGGAAGGGAATTCCTTGACGAACTTCCTTTCAAATTTGAGAGGGTTTCGTCAAGGAATCAAGGAGAACTTGCCAAATTTAGGTCGCCGGAGTTTGTAGGAATATGATTCATGGTGGTAGGGACCTATTTGTAAAAATGATGACAAATTTAGGGGCCTTTTTGTAAGGATTTTGAAAGTTAAGGGCATATGTGTGATATAAAAGAATCAGATAGGACCAAATTGCAAACTAGGTCAAGACAGTCTTAGATTGGGCCTAAATTTTGAAACAAACCTAATTTGGACCTAATGAATCCAATGGTAAAGTTGGATTTTGGTTTTGACCTAGTTTACTGGGTAATTTATGTAAAAACCTAAATTAGGGCAAATATCAGTCTGAGACTTTATTTTGGGTTAAGATGGGTTCCAATGGTCAAATTGAAGGTATTAAATCTTAGAGAATATTGTTCTATGAATTTTAGAGGGTTAGGTGAATTTTATCCTAACCAGAACCTCAGTTAATTAAGCGGGTCTGTTTTTAGGATTTCAGAAGTTATTTAATTCTCAAGACACGCGAAAACCCTTTTCTATCTGTATTAACCCACTTGTTGGACATTTAAGGCCATTTGACCCTTAATTAACCCCTAGGAAAACCCATGGTTATTCTACATTCTAGATATGATGGTAAAATTATAATTTTAACCCTATTTTCGTGTCTTTTTCTCAGAATGAATTTACAATGAATTATGGTCTTCTGATGGTTATGTAGGAGCATTTAATGACTTAATTAGATCAAATTGAGCTAGTTATGGCTCATGATGGTGTTCCCATCATACCCCCATGCCTAGCTTTTGCTAGTCCCTTAGCAAAATCTCATGGAATTAGCTTAAATTCTAGACCATATACCTTTGTATGCTCAGATTTCTGCTGTGTGCTTTCTTCTGTAGATTAGGTCAGAATGCCAATAGTAGGTCAAGAGGTACTCAAGTACCAACCAAGATTCGGACCTGACCAGCTCTAGCCTCAGTCCGCTGTGAAGGTTTCTAAGGCCCACAGGAACTAACCTAAGGTTTGTTGAACTTCGCGATTAAAGCACCTGTGCTTGTAACATGTTTAGCCTAGGTTCAGTTTGCAGTGTGTTTTTGTAAGAGAAAGACAGAAAATTTTTTTTATTTTTGGAGAGTTTTCTCTCTTTTCTTTCTTTATTTTTAGCTTCGTATTGATTTTACAACACGGTCTGTATCGGATTCCTACCTCGCACTATCAATCCTTACAAGGTCCCTGGTAATCGATGCTTCGAGATAGCACCGCCCATGGAAACCTCCAGAATCTTGGCTTTCGAGATTTTGGGATAATCCCGTCCATGGCGTTCTGTAGCTAAATCCAAACCTTGGTAATCAACATTTCATGATAATGCTACCCATGGCATTTGAACCAGCACAAGGTGCATACTTGCTCCCGATAGGATATTTAGATATCCTAGGAGACAAGCACCGAGGAGACGGTATGTTACTGCGCATCTTCGAGGGGAATTTTCTGCCTCTCTACACCGAGAACTCTTCCAAATCAACTTGTGTTGATTAGCCGCTCCTAGTCTAGGTGGTTTTTTTCAGAACAGATTTAATGCATTTGCGCAATTTTGATAATTAAGCGCACTAAACCAGACTAGTGTGGATTGGAGTGCTTAGGTTACTGAGTCCCACAAACTAGAGGTCAGTTAATGAGGCTGAATAATACCTAAACCTTAGACCTAATACTCAAGTTTTGCATTTTCCCCAACCTCTTGAGGACTATCCAGATCTTAACGGATACTTAAATTTTTAATCCAAAACACAAGCCCAAAAGGCCGAAGACCAGCGTTCATACTAATCTCTTTTGTCTCTTAGCACTTTATTTCTTTTATTTCTTTCTTTTGATTTGGTCTAGAACTAAGTAGATTCCTTAATCTTTTACTAATGACTATCTCTTTTTTGTTTCAAACTGTGCTCCTTTTTGACATATATGTTACCTCCCCTTTTTTCTCCTCAAGAATGATATGCAATTAATTCATTCAAAATTTCCTCCCTTTTCCTTTTTCTTTTGTTCTTTTTCCATTTATTTTTTTATTTATTTTTGTAACTGTGTTTTTTTGTGAGAACCCTTCCGAACTGTGAATTTTTGTATGTTTGCACTTTAACACCCCCCATGCCTAAGTTTTGCAATGTCCTCATTATAAACAGAGGGTGTGAAACAGTTATGGTTCAGGGATTAGAACAGGTTTATCGGGTGGGCGAACGGGTCAGGATGATTGTTGCAGACGATTTCAAACCCTGGTACGAGTACCAAAGGTGGGATCACTTATTATAAAACCAAACTCAGGGTGCAATAGACATGAAGTATAGTAAGGATAATCAGAAGGATCTCGGGCTCTTGGAATGACGGGTTGCCTTCCATTAAGCACTAAATTCAACACCTTCAACCGAGCAAAAAATGGTATGGAGGAGTGGTCAAATCAGACGAATTTTGTAGAATAAGCACCTTGATCAATAGCTTGGTTGGTCCAACTAGGTGCTTGTTCAGATCAGCAAGCTGATGATGCAGCCCAAAGCCAATCAATCTGGTGGGTTGATAGATGTGGATCAAGAGATACGGTACCCACCAGATACTGTGGAGCTCAAAAGGATGTGGAAGTGAAAAGCTTGGGTTTGGCTGAATTGGATCAGCCTGATCAGAGTAGTGGTCCTCAAATGAAAAAGAATCAATAGAGGATGTAGGAACCCTACGAGAGTGATCAGAGAAGGATGGGGAGTGATTTGTAGTTTGATCGATGTTCGAAACCCGATAAAGATGTGGAGGAGAATCATCTACAACCGGCTCATTGAGAGGAGAATCAGAGTAGAAATTAAGTCTGGTTGTGGGTCGGGGTTGAAAACGAGTTTGGGAAGGTTCTGCATGTGTAGAAGAGGTGACATCATAAGAATTATGTGTGAGGGCTCCTTTAGAAAGGATTCAAAGGTGGGTTGATTTAGAGAGTTCTCATAGTAGCCATCAAAATCAAAGGTAAATGCCTAAAAAGTGTTTATAGGATCAAGGAAATTTGAGCTAAGAAAAGATTCAAACTCTGGGTTGTAGACACTCAGCAATTTCTGTTTCTGATTCCTGAGTATCAAAAAGAAATGATTCCATCTCAATGGAACCTGATTTTGAATCAATGACCTCGGGATCAGGAACCTCAGAGTCAGAGTCGAAGAATGGATCATGTATGCTGAGGTCGTAGATTGGCTTGTAGTTGTCAAGAAACAAGGGTTCTCCAAAATCAGAGTAAGATTCGAAATCGTCGGAGAATTTGCGAGAATCAAGTTCTGAATCTGATTTGGGATTAGGGGTTCCACCACAGAATAAATCAAAAGATGTAGACTCAGCAACCTGACTTGGGTTTAGCTTATTCTTAAATTCCAAGCTCAAAAAGGTGTCCCTATTAGGTCTGAGCTTGGGTTCTTGGCTTGTAGGGAAGACCCAATCAAAACCCAACTCTTCTAACTCCTTGGTTTCTGTATCGTAGATTGGCATGACTTCCAAAAAATCAATCTATGTTCCAAGTGTGTTGGAGAGGTGTATTCATCAAATAAAGGCCCATAATCATAATCCACATTCAAAATCTGATTTTCATCATACGAGGCCTTATAATCATCCCAAGAAGGCTCAAATCCAGATTCTATGTTACGGGTGTGGGTTGTATCACTAGAATCTAGGTTGGGCTCTACTGGGATGTTAGAATTGTCCTCGAGGGCCACCTTATCAAAATAAGGAGTGGATGTTATGCCCTCAAGAGGTTCTGATTTAATTTCATTATTACAGGTGTCTAGGAAATCTAAGCTTGGTGAACCAGTCTTTTGATTTTCTAGGGCTAGTTCAAAATCATGATCACCTGCAATCGGATCCTCCCAACCCGTCTCAAGATCAGGCATATTAATCTGTATGTAAGTTGGATCATATTCCTTTCGGGTTGGGGGTCCAAAACAACCTTGATTCTCGAACCTGTGATTTGGAAAATCAGATTGATCCTCAGTATTATTCCAA
The DNA here is from genome assembly GCA_037157565.1 of Thalassia testudinum. Taxonomy (NCBI): domain Eukaryota; kingdom Viridiplantae; phylum Streptophyta; class Magnoliopsida; order Alismatales; family Hydrocharitaceae; genus Thalassia; species Thalassia testudinum. The sequence continues at coordinate 41,300,873 of JAZHRO010000009.1, read as the reverse complement.
GATGTTTCGCTAAATGCTTGGGAATGTACAGGTATTTTTGATCGATATTCTGTTTTAACAATTTTATCATCTCTTCCCATTTTTCAAGATCTTCTTGGTGTCTTTCCCAAAGTACAGGATTTGTCATGCATTGGAGATATTCAAAGTTATGTAATTTCTTTAACTCAATGTATCCTGTCATGAGAACATCTCGAGTTGATCCATTTGTTACATGTGTTATAATTAATTGGGCACAGTTTATGATGAAGGTTGTGGTTACTGGTATATTAACCTGAATGTCATTAATTGGATTTGAGGTTTTGTTATCAATCTCATAAAATCTAAGGGCATCCTCAACCATTCTATCTTTCATGGATATTCGAGATTCAGGTTTCTTCAATGGTTTTCCTAAATTGCCAGGTTGCATCTTCAAGTCAGGTGGTGAAATCAAGATGTAGAATCAAAATTCAAGATTAGATTGAAGTTGATCAGATATGAAAGAGATTCCCAAGAAAATCTATGTATGTGCTCTAATAGAAGTGATGAGGGATTGGATGTGAGATTTGACCCAATCAAGGTACCCAAAGATTTTTGGATGACTAAGGCAAATTTGAGGTAGATGATACCTCTGAATCAAAAATCTGTACAGCCGAGAAGTACCTGGGCAGCCAGGAAGGGAGAGCCCCGCAAAGACCCCTACACGGTAGAGCATCCCCATGGGTTATAGGGTTTCCCCTACCCGACCTTCCTTGTCACTGAGGGTCCAGGTAGACCGGAATGTACGAACTTAAGTCCTTAAGTCTACCAATTTTATGTCCTAATTTGTGCCTTGATTTTCACTTGATTAGAAGTTAGTTTGACTTGTGACCTAATTTGGAGGTTGGTTGGCCTACAATGTAGACTAACTTCACCTGACCTGCCCTAAAGATGGCAGAATGAGATCTAGGTCAAGGCCAAGAAATCACCCTAATTTGACTCCCAGGTTATTAGGTCTAAGGCTTTTAGGGTTCAAGTGAATTTAGAGCTCAATTTTTTTTAGGGTTTTTGTTGATTAAATCCTTTCAATCAAGGGCTTGGGTAGCACACAAATGCGAGTGGGTTTGTTTCCTTTTATGTAGGCAAGTGTGAACTAGCACTCCAAAACCCTAAAAATTGAAATCCTAATTGGCTTTATTTTGCATCTAATTTGATGTTAAAATGTTCTCCTTGGACTTCAAATAAGAAGTGCGTAGTCCAAGAAGATTAGAAATTAAGCATAGACCCTAATAGGTATAGGAAATTTGCGGTAGGAAATTCTTAAACAGAATTGCTTCAAACTTCACTCAGATTTTAAAAGAATTTTCGCAAATTAGGAAACTTGCCTTTTAAATGATGATCAGTATGAAAAATAAGGTAGGTGATTCCTAATTGATTGTTTCCTTTTTTTTTGTCTTCCCAAGATTAGAAGGTTGATTAGGGAATAATAGAAACATTACCTACTCTGGTGTGGCTGTTTTGCGTGGAAGGTCTCCTCGTGAAATACCTTACAAGATCACAATAAAGCAAACAGGGCAAGTCAGTGCTCAAATATAATCAAATAATGTAGAGAATAATGGTGAATTGCACGTTAATCCCTGACAACGGTGCCAAAATGTTGACATAGCGAGATCGAGGTTTATAAATGCTGCGTTGTAGTACAGGTCGAAATTGCTTGAAAACAAAAAGAATTTATAACTCGAATAGAAGTCCGAGGTCGAACACAAGGAGCAAGTAGGAATTCAATCGCTAATCTCAATTAATATGTAAATGAGCACAAGAACTTGAACCAAATATGATATTCAATAAATACTAATCTGTCACATTAGATATTTAATGAATTCTCATGTATTTTGAGGCAATAAAAAGGTAGAGAAGCTAAAATAATGCTGATTTAAATCACCAGTTATTCTCTAAGCATATATATCAAGCATTCAATCAATTTAAATATCTCAACAGTAATTCCAAAGTATCAAGCCTCAAATCAGTTGTCGGGTTTGATGACCAAACAACTTAACCATCAGATGCTACAGTGCTTCTCTAGCACTATTCTTCTTCAACTGCTCTCTTCTTCCTCTTCTCTGTCTGTTGCTCCTTCTTTCCTTCTTCTGCGGCTGTGCCTTCTCTCTTCTTCTTCTCTTCTCTTCTCTCCTTCTATGCTTTCTCTTCACACACAAGGGGCAGCCATCTCAGATTTGGCTAAGTGTCACACAGGGCAAAGCCCTCCCCTACCCTGCGCTCTCTTTCTGTCTCACTTCAGGATTCACCCTCCCAGGGCCACAAGTCAGGGTAGTCAGGTAAATGGGTAGACACGCACCCGGGACAAGGCTCATTGGTGTGGGTGGTGAGCGAGGAGTGCTTAGGTTAGGCAGGTTATTGGATCAACCAGATTCGCGTGTAAGGTGTCACGGGTGAGGTGCGTGAGGGGAGCATGCAGGGACCTCACCTCCCATGCTTGCTGAGGCGATAAGGCATAGAGAGAAAAATAATTTATGCTGCAATGTCTCTTCACTCGTTTCCGAGGTGGGACTAAAGTCTCACCCTTTCTTCTCGCATGGCCTAGCAACCGTGTTCTTCTAATTCTGGTCAAAGAGCTGGTCAATGGTCCGAATTGGCTCCTTTGTTGCGCTTCTGGATGGGTTTCATTGAGCCTAGAGCAAACACCTAGGCTTCAACTGCAAGAATAGGGCCTGGAGCTCAGTTGAAGAAGCTTCGTTAATGGTGTGAAGACCTGGTACCTGAAATCCAAGATACGCCTTTCGGCCTTGTTAAAACAGCTCAGGAAGCATCGTCAGACGACGACAAATGTAACCGTGGTGGTGTGAAGGTGATTGGCAGAGTGAGGAGGTCTGACGACCTCGAACTGTTGGTGTGAAGGGCGTAGTGTTCAGCAGAGGGTTTGGGTGGATGGGAAGGCAAATAGGGAGAGGGGTTTGGTAGGGCATGATGCGGCGAAGGTCGTGAGGTGGTTGGCGAGTTGATTGGTGATTTGTGGAGGTGGGATGGACTTGCCGGAGGAGTGGTCGAAGACGAAGGTGAGCATCAGCGTCGAGGGCTATTTTTGGTTTTTTGGAGAAGGAAACTAACTTAAGAGCTAAAAGATACTAAGCTAACCCTAAACTAATGGACGAAGGGGGAAGAACAGCACCGACGTTGGTAGGCCGGCGCTGGGGAAGAAGGTACTCTGGTGATGGGGACGATGACGACGACGGTGATAGAGGGGCTCCTGCTGGTATGGCTAAGAGTGGATGAGAGAGAGGAAGGGAACCTAGCCACTGGTATTGTGGATAGATGACGAGGGAGGTCAGGAGGAGTCACCGGAGCTTGTGGAGCTTTGCAACCGAAGAGGAAGGAGGAATATGGTGATTTCATGGTCGGAATCAAGCTTGGGAGTTTGGTCGAGCCTTGGGCGTGCTTATATAGTGCTTAGGAGGTTGATTTGTGCTTGGAAGCCAAGCTTCCAAGCTAGGAATGTTCGTCGGAGTAGGAGATCCCAAGATACTCTAATCTCTCATGCGTTCGCATGAGAGATTGGGAAGGTTTGAGAGCTTGGGAATTGACTCAAAAGGAAGTGAGTCAAAAGGAATAGATCGCAGCACCTGGAGATGGAGCCTAAAGTAGCTATTGCGAGAATACTTGCTTCAAGCTCTTCGAAGGAGCTCTGCCAATGACGATGAAGGAGCAAACAGCTGAAACGAACAAAACAGCCTATCAGCCCAATGTTGGTGGCGGTGGCGGCGCATGCGAGTGGGTGTGGAGGCCTGATAACCTCGAGAAGGTGGTGCAAAGGTGTGTGTGTCGGGTGGAGTGTAGAGGCCAATCCCCTCAATTACTTGAGGGGTTTTGGTCGTGAGGACATGGTAGAGGTGAGGAGCTTGGGAGTGGCATGTTTGAGTGGTTGTGGAAGCCGCTAGGGCTCGCCGGAGGTTCGCTGGTGAGGTGGAAGACGATGATGTGGACAGCGTAAGAGCGGTCGATATGGAGAAATAGTAGTGCGATGTTGATGAGTAGAGGATGGAGTGTCGATTAGGCTAGGCTATGGATGAATAGAGGCATAGGTAGTGCCAGGTCAGGTGTGGCTGGCGCGTGAGACGAAGATGCTCCAGTGAAGGTGTGATGGCGAGGAAGACTTGAGGGAGAAGCGTCGGCTAGTACGGCATGACGCGGAAGAAGGAGAGGAAGGTGAATCCGCCACAGGTATTGCGAGCGGACGATGAGGGTGGTCGGAGAAGGTCATCGGACGTAGTAGAGCTTTTTGGCCGGAGAGGAGGGTGGAAATAGAGGGATTCAGGCCGAAAACGAGCGTAGAGAGGATGGTTTGTCCTCAAGGGTCTTTAAATAGGTCTCAGATGGTGCTTAAAGCTTGGAAACCAAGCTTTTGAGCTTGGTAAGTGATGAGACACTCATCATGATATCTAATTACCCTTAATTAACTAGTCTTCCTAGTTAATTAGCTAAGATTATGAATATATAAGGGTTAATTATAGAATAAGGGATATATAATAAAGGACTTCAAAATAAGTTAAAAATGACATTTTATCATTCAATTAACATTATTAATAATCTAGATAATAATTGGACTCGAAATCCTATTAATCATTCCCTTAATTAATAAGTTAAGTAACTTCAATATAATGTATACCTAAGTATATAATAACTTAAGTAATTTTACTTAATCTAATAAATTAACCTAAAAAGGTCAAAAATGTAAATTCAAGGTGAAAACATAATATTTACCTTATTTACTAACATATATAAAAAGTTGAAAAAAATCTAAGTTAAAATAAACCTTCAAAACCTGAGTTTACATTTTGGTCCTTAAAACTTATTACAATCGGGTCGTTATTTTTCATATAGGTCCTTAAGATTCATTACATATAAGTCCCTTTCTTCGTCTTCTTCTTCTTCAGCCGAATGAACGGCTGGCGACGGAGAGTCACCCCACCGCGCGATTACCGCCCTGCCAACATAAACCTTCTTTGTCCAAGCTTTTGCAGCTTGCGCTCACCACCTCCACTTCATCCACCGATCTGGATTAACCGGAAATCCTATTTTTCAGTGGGAGATAACCTCACCATCGTCGGAGACGACGCTGGAGGTTTAGCTCCTCAAGCTCCTTCTTCGGCCAGACCCCACCATTCTCTTCGCCGCCAACTACTATAAATACCCCTTAACCCCTCAGATTTCACTCAAGTTGGCTCCCTTTCCTCTTCTAACACTACAGCCGACCCAATAGGCTATTCATCCAAAACTCCGGCAACTTCCCATTTCACTTTCCAACTGCCTCCATCCATTTTAATCAGTCGAGGAGATCCGCCGTGGTCTTCCATGTCTCTAACATAGGCGCCGACCCAAGGAATCCTCCGCTCCATCTCAAATCCGCCCGCCGGAGATCTTTCTTCCACCCTCTGATTTCATCGTCCGCTATGAACCTTCGGCGAAACCCAATTGACCCCTTCGTCTAGGTAACAGTAGATTAGGAGTAGGAGTAGGAGTAGGCTAGCTTAGTTAGTTTAGGTAGTTAGATTAGAATTAATGTCAGATTTCAATGTCATCACCTCCGACTTCAGCGAACTCCTTGAGCTCGCCAGAGCTTTAATCTTGTCTTTTTAACTCACTGTACACCTTCCTGTATCTTCCATGACCATTTCTAAACCACTTAATTGCTTAATCGATCACCTAATCACCTAATTCAAATTCCACCTTCACCGATTACTATCACTGTCTATGGTGACAGTAATCGAGTTAATTTCACATCCACTGGGTTCTTTCATCATCTATCCACCACTTAGAACCCTAATCGACACTATAATGCATATTAATACCACATATAAATTAAATGCCCAAATATAATTAAGTTCCTGAGCTCGTTGTCCATGGCGGCTCAGGAACATTTCAAATCTTAAATTAAATATATATTTATGAATATAAACACTTGTTGACTTGTTTTAACCTCTCAATCGAGTGGTTAAACAAGTCCTGAGCTTTAACCACTCAGATCCTCTAAGAAACGAATTCACTGTCAAATCTTACATATAAAGAGACAAATGAAGAATTAAATGTGATACTGAGTTTCCTTGCAACCTCAGGATCCTTTTTGAATCAAAAATAGCAAGTTTAATCAATCTGTACACAATTTCACATATTTTCTGGACTCACCAGAGCTCCAACGAGCTCCAGCGAACCAAAATTGTGTTTTAGCCTCTAGAACTTGTTGAGAAGCTCCAGAATGATAAAGTATGGATCACTGATTAATTTGAGGATATTTGTTTGAAGATTTAACCACTAGAGCTATAGAATGAACTTCATCTTCCCCAACTCTAGCGGAGTTGGAGAAGTCTGTTAGGAGAGATTTAAGAAGCATTTAAGGAACTTAGAAGCTTCAGTGCAATGCACTGAAGCTATTAAAACCTTCAAAACACTGTAACAACCTCTCAATGATTCTGTCGAACAAACATATTTTCAAGTTCAGGCGGTGAGCCTGAAACCCTAGGAATCAAAGTCTGTACACAAATCTGAAGATCTGAATAAATTTCTAATGTTGAAGAGACTCTAATTAAGGCTTTGATTTCTTGTGGAGAAGCTTTTAACAGAAAGTCAACATTTGTGCCTTCACAGTCAAACTGAGTCTGATAATGGAGATCTGAGCTTGCATTGAGGTATCGTGGAGTGTAAGTTGTTTCTGGGAACTTGTTTGATGATCTAAAAGTGATTAAAGTGAGCTCAGATGATTTATTTAGTGAGAATTTAGTTCCTGTCAATTAGGGTTACTTTCGAACCCAAACCAATAGCAGCACCATTTTGTTGAAATTTAAACTTGAATCCTACCCAGATTAATCTGTTATAACCCTTAGAATTTGTTAAAATTGATTAGAGATGTTTCTCTGTGCCTGTTGCACATATCAAAGTCTGAAATTTTGATCTCTGAAGCTTTCAGAGAAGCTTTAACCTTTTGTACACTACCTGAAGGTCTTAAAAGCTTAAAATCTACTCTAACAAATGCAGAATCACTTATATAACATGTACAGACCTTTCAATAAAAGAGAGAAGTCCATCTGAGGACTCTGTAAATATAATTCCATTTCCAGGTTAGTAATAACCCGTAGGAACCCGTGAATTCATCTTTCAAATTGAAGAGGAAAACATCTTCAAAACCTTAAATTGTGTAGATCTATCTTAGAGCTTTCTAACAAACTTTAAATCACTCGATTTGGAGCTCTGGGTAGAAAGTTATGATCATTTGAAGTTGGGTCTGGAAGGGTTAGGATAGTCCCACATCGCTAGTTCACGAGCGCGCGCATGGGGATAAAATGAATTCATTGCATGGCCTCTTCAGTCGTCAGCGCTCGGCGCATCGGTTACCGATCTTATCTGAGCATTCTAAACCTATTCTGAGCATATGCATGTGTGTGTGCGGGCTTGTGTGCCTGCGGGTGTGCGCCTTGTGGGCGTGAGCATATGTGCCCTGGGAGGGTGAGAGGCCTGGGAGGTTGGGTTGAGCCGAAGTGGCTTGAGACTATGGACCGATACGAAATGAACCAAAAATGAACCTAATTGAGATTAGGAGAGATCGAGTAGGGTCTTGTCCCACCCTGGTCTCAGGGTGATGTGTATCCTCGGAAGGACCTCGCCGCAAATTAAAAACATTTTGGTTGAAAAGTGAAAAAACATCCGGTTCAGCTGAAGGACTTAAGGAAACGAAGAACTGATGGTTGTTAAAATGCTAAGTGCTGAAGTTGAAGGCTAAGTAAACGAAGGAGCAAAGGCGCTAAGGAAGGAAAAGAGATTAAGGAACAAAAAGAGAAAACTAAGGAAAGAAGAGAAGGCAGGAACAGAACAGAAGAAAGGTAGGAAAAAAGCTCGAGAGAGAAAAGAAGAGAAAGAAAAGGAAAAGAAGATAAGAGGCTCAAGAAAATAAATGAAGGATATTATTTTTTTCTTGCATCATTTTAATTACTTTTTGAATTTGTTTTAATTGTAAAAAGGCATGTTTTAATAGAATAACTTTTATTGCCTTAATTGCTTTGGAATAAAATAGAAAACTAACATGTTTACTTGTTAATAAAGTACATCATTTGAGTAAATATGTTTTTCATATGGAATTTTGTATATTCTTATAGTTTAAATATTTTGGCAAAATTCAGGCTTTAAAATCAAACTAGTTATACCTCCTAAACTTATAGGTTAATTCGACCCTATACTACACAATTGACACAATTTCGAGTTAACCTAAGTGACTTTTTCTACTCTTAATTAAGTGAAATTAACTTAATTACTGAGTTGAGTATAAAAGCACGCATCAGTAAGTTCACTGGAGTAGGAAACCCACATCTCTCATGCGTTCGTATGAGAGATTGGGAAAGAGATGGAGCCCACGAATAGGTTCAAATCGTAGAGAAATCTCTTAGGAATCTTTCTTCCAAATTTGGAAGAGATTGAGTGTGAAATCAGGGAGAAAACTCTGATTGAAAGTCGCCAGAGTTGTAGGAATAGGATGTTAGCGTTCATGGAGGAGAAGGGGACCTTTTGGCAAAGAAGACAACAAAGATAGGGGGCTATTTGTAATGAATTTCAAAAGCTAGGGGCACTTATGAAATAGAAAGAATCAAACAAGAATGAAATACAAACTAGGTCAAGACGATCTCTGATTGGGTCCAAATTTTGATACAAACCTCATTTGTACCTAAGGAATTCAATGGTGAAGTTAGATTTTTGTTTTGACCTAGTTTGGTTGGATAATTTATGCAAAAACCCAAATTAGGATAATAGTCTGTCTGAGAGTTTATTTCAGGTCAAATGGGTTTAGATGGTCAAATCAAGGATACTAAATCCTAGAGAATATTTTTTTATGATTTTTAGAGGGTTTAGATGAATTTTATCTTGACCAGAACCTCAGTTAATTAAGCGGGTCTATTTTTAGGGTTTCAGATGTCCATTAATTCTTGAAATGCGTGAAAACCCGTTTCTATCTACATGGACCCACTTACTAGACTTAAATGCATGTTTGACCTTTAGTAACCCCTAAAAAACCATGTGGTTATTCTGTATTTGTGATAAGATGTCAAAATTGCATAAATAACCCTGTTTTCATCTTTTCTTCTCAAAACAATTTAACCTGCCCAAGAGACCTTCTAACTGATATGTAGGAGCTTGTATTGACTTTATCAGACCAAATTAAGCTAGTTATCGCTCATGATGATGTTCCCATCATACCCCAATGCCTAGCTTTTGCTAGTCCCTTAGCAAAACTATATGGATTAAGCTAGTTATCTAGATCGGATGTAACCGTCAGGATGCCTTATTAAGCTGCATCTCTAGGAATCATATCTTAATACCAACAATAGGCCTAGAGGTAGTCAAGTACTAGCCCAGATCTAGACCTGACTAGCTTTCGCCTCAATCTGCAGCGAAGGTTTCTAAGGACCACAAGAACTAACCTAAGGTTCGTTGGACCTAGCGGTTAAAGCACCTGTGCTTGAAACATGGTTAGTCCAGGTTCAGTTTGCCAGTGCATTTTGTAAGAGAGAGATATAGAAGGAGATTTTATTTGTGGAGAGTTGTCTCTCTCTTTTTCTTTTCATTATATTTTTCCTTAGATCCATCTTTGGATTAGCCCTAAACATGTTCTGTATCGGATTCCTTGTCCCCACCATCAATCCTCGCAAGGTCCCTGGCAATTGATGCTTTGGGATAGCACCACCCATGGCAACCCCCAGAACCGTGATTTTTGACGCTTCGGGATAGTGCCGCTCATGGCATTTTGAAGCTAAATCCAGACCCTAGTAATCGACATTTCGTGATAATGCTACCCATGGCATCTGAACCAGCACAAGGTGCTTACATGCCCCTGATAGGATATTTAGATATCCTAAGAGAAAAGCACTGAGGAGACAGTATATTATTGCGCATCTTTGAGGGGAATTCCCCACCTCTCCACACTGGGAACTATTGGGTGTGCAAAATCGATGTTTAAGATTGATACGTTGTAGTACAGACCAAAGTTGCTCATCAACAAATACAATTTATTACTTGAATTGAAGTCCGAGGTTGAACACAGGGAGCAAATATGGAATTCATGCACTAATCTCAACAAATAATATAAATGAGCACAATTAATTACTCAAAGCCTAATATTCAATTGTAGCACATGAGTAGATCAAGAATCTAATGAAGCAAAAAGATATCTACGGCAAAATAATGGTGATTTGAATCACCAATTATTAACTTAGATTACTTAATGATCTAATAATTGCACAGTGCCTCAAATAATGCCACAATCTGCTACAGTGCCTCAAAGAGGCTTCTTCTTCTGTTCTTCAAGCCTTAGCTCTTCCTTGGCTTCTCTTCTTTCTCTACAGTCCTCTCCTTTTGCCTTGCCTCTTTTCTTCCTTCTTCTTCTTTTCTTCCTTGTGTATGGCTCCTTCTTCCTCTCTTCTCGCAACTAAGTGTCGCACAAGTGCCTGCAAGAGCAAAACCCCCTAACCCTGCACTCTCTCACTTTCCCTTCTCTTCTCTTCTGCAAGGGCAACCAGGCATTTGGGTAATCGGGCATAAGTGCACCTAGGACCAGGGCTACCTGCAGTGGGTAGCAGCCGAGGTGTGAAGCTTAGGCGAGTTATCAGGTTTGGACCAGGCCCACGTGTAGTGTCACGGGCGAGGCATGAGGGGTGTGCGGCGGACCTCACCCCCTGTCGGACTTGAGGCACTAAGGCTAATGCAGAAATCCCATTTATGCACTACCAAGTGCTTTTCTCCCACCGATGTGGGACTAAAGGTCTTACTTCCTTCGTGTGCAGCAGCAGTTAGCAGCTCCCATTCAATTGGCTTGGGGAAGTGGTCAATGCCCCCAATTGATGGTCCAAGGACATTCTTGGAACTATTCCGTAGTGTTTGAAGCCAACACCTAGAGCGGGGACCTCAAGAACAGGGTTTGGAGCTTCGCGAAGAAGCTCCAACAATGGCGCAAATAGGTCCTGTACCTGAAATAAGGAAGACGATCTTTCAACCACGTTATACCAGTTCAAAAGGTGGAGGTTTTGTGGCGAGGCGAGGCGTGTGGCGGCTTGATGGAGGCTGAGATGGCCGGAGGAAGTTGGTTTGTTTGGTGGGTGTTTTGGGTGGATGGGAAGGCAAAAAGAGAGAGGGGCTTTGATGGGTGGGGTACGGTGAGGGTGTAGAGGGTTTCAGTGAGGCGGATGGAGGGGTGTAGCGGTGGGACGCCTCGCCGGAGGAGTAGCCAGAGACAGAGAAGATGAGGGTGATTCACTGTGTCAAGGGATTGAAATGAAGTTTGAAAGGGGGAGAATTAACCTAAGAGTTTAAGGTAATTATTCTAATCCTAATCTAACGGATGAACGGGGGAGAATGACTTGCTGGGGGTACGTTGGCATCGGGGAAGAAAGTGCTCTGGTGGGGGTAGGAAACAGCGAGGACAACGAAGGGAGAGTCATCGGCTGGTATGGCACGATGCGGAGGAAGATGAGGAAGGAGAATCCGCCATCAGTATTGCAGAGGGATGAAGAATGGAGTCGGGGGAGATCATTGAGCGTCGAGGAGCTATTCGGCCAAAGAGGAGGGAGGAATTGAGGGTGGTTCCAATCAAATTCGAGCGTAGAAGGATCAATGTGCCATGGGGATCCTTATATAGGCCTCAGGGAGTTGGTTTAAGTTTGGGAATCAAGCTTTGCAAGCTTGGAAGGTTCACCGGAGTTGGAAACCCAAATCTCTCATGCGTTCTCATGAGAGATTGGGAAAGAGTTAAAGCTCAAGAATCGGTCTAATTGGAAAGGGATTTCAAGAGGGATCTCCGGTTCAAATTTGAGGAGGTTTCATCAATCAATCAAGGAGAAACTTGATTGTTGTTAGAGCTTTAGGATTAGGAGTTCTAAGTGGTAGGGACCTTTATGAAGAAGAAGATGATAAAGTTGGGGGGTTTGTGTAAGAAATTTGAAAGCTGAGGGGCCATTTGAGATAAAGAAAATCAAACTTGGACCAAAATGCAAACTAGGTCTAAATAATCTCAAATTGGACCCAAGTTTTGATACAAACCTAATTTTGACTTAAGGAATTCAATGGTGAAGTTGGATTTTGGTTTTGACCTAGTTTAACTGGGTAATTTATGCAAAAACTTAAATTAGGGTAATAGTCTGTCTGTGGCTCTATTTTGGGTCAGATGGGTTTTGATGGTTAAATTGAAGATACCAAACCCTAGAGAATATTTTTATATGAATTTTAGAGGATTTATGTGAATTTTATCTTGACCAGAACCTCAATAGATTAAGCTGGTCTGTTTTTACGGTTTCAGATGTCATTTAATTCTCGAAACGCGCGAAAACCCATTGCTGTCTGCACGGACCTACTTGTTAGACATTTGAGACCATTTGACTTTTGATTAACCCCTGAAAAATCCCATGATTGTTCTGCAATTGAGATGTGCTGTTAAAACTGCATTTTACCCTTATTTTACTGTATTTCTCTCATAATGATTATGCAATGAATTATGGTCCTCTGGCGGTTATGTAGGAGTATTTAATGATGGAATATGACTAAATAAAGCTAGATATGGCTGATGATGACGTTATCATCATACCCCCATGCCTAACTTTTGCTAGTCCCTTAGCAAAATCTCACGAAATTAACTCAAATTCTAGACCATGCCTTTTTATGCTCAGATGTCTAATGTGTGCTTTCTTTTGTAGATTGGTTTAGAATGCCAATAGCAAGCCTAGAGGTACTCAAGTACCAACCAAGATCCGGACCTGACCAACTTTAGCCTCAGTCTATCGCAAAGGTTTCTAAGGCCTGTAGCAACTAACCTAAGGCTTGTTGAACTCCGCAATTAAAGCACCCGTGCTTAAAACATGCTTAGTACAGGTTTAGTTTACAGTGTGTTTTTGTAAGAGAGAGATAGAAGAATTTTTGCTTTTTTTTTTGGAGAGTTTTCTCTCTTTTTCTTCTTTATTTCTAGCTTCGGATTGGCTTTACAACACAATCTGTATTGGATTCCTAGCTCCCACCATCAATCCTCGCAGGGTTCCTGGCTTTCAATGCTTCGAGATAGCACCACCCATGGCAACCCCCAAAACCCTGGCTTTCGACTCTTCAAGATAGTTCCACCCATGGCATTCTATAGCTAAATTTAGGCCTTGGCAATCGACATTTTGGGATAATCCTACCCATAGCACCTGAACTAGCACAAGGTGCTTACGTGCCCCCGGTAGGATATTTAGATATCCTAGGAAATAAGCACCGAGGAGAAGGTATGTTATTGTGCATCTTCAAGGGGAATTTCCTACCTCTCCGTGTCGAGAACTCATCCCAATCAACTTGTGTTGATAAGCTGCTCCTAATCTGGGTGGCTTTTCCAGAACAGAATTAATGCATTTGCATGATTGTGATAATGAAATGCACTGAACCAGACTGCGTGTGGATTAGGATGTTTAGGTTACAGAGTCCCGTAAACCAGAGGTCAGTTAACAAGGTCGAATAATCCCTAAGCCTTAGACCTAATACTTAAGCTTCTCATTTTCCTCAACCTCTTAAGGACTATCCAGATCTTAACGGATACTTGAATTTTTAAGCCTAAACAAGCCTAAGAGGCCTAAGATCAACACTCACACTAATCTCTGTATCTCTTAGCACTTTATGACTTTTACTTCTTTCTTTTGATTTGGTCCAGAACTAAGTAGGTTCCATAATCTTTTACTAATGACTATCTCTTTTTGTGCTTCAAATTATGCTCCTTTTTGACATTTAAATCACCTCCTCTTTTCCTCTCAAGAATGATTTGCATTTAATTTTTTCAAAATTTCCTCCCCTTTCTCCATTTTTTGTTGTTTTAAAAATTTTATTTTTTTGGTTTTTTGGAATACGTATTTTTTTGTGAGAACCCTTCAAAACATTGAATTTTTGTATGTATGTTTGCACTTTAACACCCCCCCATGCGTAAGTTTTGCAATGTCGTCATTGTAAACCGGAGGGTATGAAATCAGTTTGGGTTCAGAGATTAGAACAGGATAATCAGGTGGGCGAATGGGTTGGGATGACTGTTGCGGACTATTTCAAGCTCTGGTATGAGTACCAAAGGTGGAGTCGACTGTTCTAAAACTGAACTAGAAATGCAATAGACATGAAGTACAAAAGGATAATCAGAAGGATCTCAGATTTTTGGAATAACGGGTTTCCTCTCGTTAAGCTCTAAATTCAATGCCTTCAGCTGAGTAGAAAATGATATGGAGGAGTGGTCAAATCAGACGAATTTTGTAGAACAAGAACCTTGATCAATAGCCTGGTTGGTCCAACCAGGTGCTTGTTCAAGTCAACAGGCTGATGATGCAACCCAAACCCAATCAATCTGGTGGGTTGATAGATTGGAATCAGTAGATGCGGAACCCACCATATGCTGTGTGACTCAAATAGATGTGGAAGTGTGAAACTAGGGTTTGGCTGAGTTCGATCAGCCTGGTCAGAGTAGGGATCCTTGAAAGAGAATGGATCTGTGGAGGATGTGAGGTCCCTACGAGGGTGATCAGAGAAAGATGGCATGTAATTTGCTGTCTGATCGATATCCGATACTCGATTAAAAGATGGAGGAGAATCATCTACAACCAGCTCATCGAGAGGAGAATCAGAGAAGAAATTGAGTCCGGTTGGGGGTCAGGGTTAAGAATGGGTTTTGGAAGGCTCTATATGTGTAGAAGAGGTGGCATTAATAAAAATTATGTGTGAGGGCTCCTCTAGGAAGGATTCCAAGGTAGGTTCATCTAAAGAGTCCTTATAATGGCCATCAAAATCAAATGTAAATGCCTGAAGAGTGTTTAGAGAGTTATGGAAATCTGAGTTAAGGAAAGATTCGAACTTTGGATTGCAGACACTCTCGGCAATTACTGTTTTTGATTCCTGAGGATAAAAAAGGAATGATTCCATCTCAATGGAACCTGATTTTGAATTAATGATCTCGGGATCAGGGACCTCGGAGTCATAGTCAAAGAATGGATCATGTATGCTGAGGTCGTAGATTGGTTTAGAGTTGTCATGAAACAACAATTCTCCGAAATCAGGGCAAGATTCGAAATCATCGGAGAACTTGTGAGAATCATGTTCTGAATTTGATTCGGGATCAAGGGTTCCACCATAGAATAAATCAAGGGATGTATACTCAGCAACCTAGCTTGGATCTATCCTATTCTCAGAATCCGAACTAAAAAGACATTCTTATTAGGCTTGGGTGTGGGTTCTTGGCTCCTAGGATAGACCCAATCGAGTACCAACTCTTCCAACTTAGTTTCTGTATCATAAATTAGCGTGACTTCTAAAAAATTGATCTGTGTCTCTGAGGAGCATGAAGAGGTGCAATCATCAAATATAAGCCCAAAATTGTAATCCAGATTCAAAATCTGATTTCCATCACACGAGGCCTTGTAATCATCCCAATAAGGCTTAGATCCAGATTCTAGGTTAAGGGTGTGAGTTGGATCACTAGAATTTAGGTTAGGCTCTACAGGGATGTCAGGATTGCTCTCGAGAGTCACCTTATCAGAATAAGTGACGGAATTTACACCCTCGAGAGGTTCTGATTCAATCCTAGTATCACAGGTGTCTGGGAAATCTAAGCTCGGTGAACCAGGCTCTTGATTTTCTAAGGCTGGTTCAAAATTGTGAACACTTGTAATCGGATCCTCCCAACCCTCATCAAGATTAAGAATGTCAATTTTTTCATAATTTGAATCAGATTCCATTTGGGTTGGGGGTCCATAACAAGCTTGATCATCAAACCCGGGATTTAGGAAATTACATGGATTACTGGAATTGCTCCAAGATGTCATCTTAACTTCTGACGAGTATTTTTGATCGATGGATCTATACAAATTATTCAGCAATTCTCCCCATTTTCCCAAAAATTTCTAGAGTTCTTCCGGAACTGAAGGATTTGTCCAATATTGCAGACAATCATTATTGTGTAATTTCACCAATTCCATGTGCTCTGCTAAGAGATCATCCCAGGTTGAACTAATGAGAACCTCATCATGAGCCCTAACTAGCTCATTTTGACCTAAGAAAGAGAATTCATGGAATTAATGTTCTGAGAAGAAAACATAAAATAAAGGTTAAAACAGTAATTTTACCATTGCAGTACATAAACAAGATTTCTCAGAGGCTAAACATAGGTCAAATGGTCTAAATAAGGTAAAAAGTTAGTTGGTTCAGTCAGAAAGGGGTTCATGTGTAGTTTAGGAATTAAATGACATCTTGTAATCCTAAAACAAACCTGCTTAATTCAACAAGGTTATGGTCAGGATAAAAATCAACTAAATCATCTAAAATTCATGAAAAAATATTCCCTAGGGTTTATAACCTTCAATTTGGCCTTTGGAACCTATTTTGACCTAGATTGGGGTTCTAGCTCATTATTTGACCTTATTTGGGTTTTTGTGTAAAATATCCAGTCAAACATGGTCAAACCAAAAATCCAACTTCACCATTGGATTCCTTAGGTCCAAATTAGGTTTATACCAAAATTTGTACCTAAGGGGAGGTCACCTTGACCTACTTTGCAAAATAGTCCACCTAATTACATTCTGGCCCCTGACCTTTGAAAAATCATGTGAAAACCCCCCTAGCTTCCTCGCCACTCTTACAATTAGGTCCCTCTGCCATTACAGCGGAGGAATCCTACTCCGGCGAGGAATGGAGGGTGATTACTCCCCGAATCCTCAGAGATCTCCCAGATTTGGAAGGGAGATTCTCTGAGGAATTCCCTTCCATCTGAGCACAATCACAAGATCTGAATTGCACCCAATCTCTCATGCGAACGCACGAGAGATTTGGGTCTCCAACTGTTTCCATCTCCAACGAGGTCTCTTATGCTTGGAAGCTTGTCTTCCAAGCATAAGAGCCCCTACCTATGCCTATAAAAGGTCCACCACCTCCAGCCGTTCCGATTTAGCTTGGCTTGGCTGGAGATTCACCCCAATTTCGTCCCTTCTCCTCCAGCCAGGTGACTAGCGAGCTCTGGCGACCTCTTCTCCTCCTTCTCATCGCTCTGCCACAATACCAGTGGCAGAGCCATCTTCGTCTCCTTCCTCCGCGTTACGCCATACCTGCGCATGCATCTTCAGCCCCGTCGTCATTGCCGTTCTCCCTCCTCCGGTACTTCCTTCTCCGGCGATGGCAAGTATGGCCAGCCACCTTTCTACCCCCCTTCGTCCACTTAGCTAGGTTATAAATATTCCCCTTTCTCCCCTCATCATTTCCCCTCTCTTAATTTCTACTTTCGACCCCTCGACGCCATAGACCACCACCACCTTCTCCATCTCCGGTCGACCACCGGCGAGGCTCATCCACCGCTCTGCACTTCCACACGCCTCGCCAAACCCCTCATCACCTCCGCCATCACCCACTGAGCATCATCCGCCCTTCCATCGACAACCATCACCTCCCTAAACACCCACCAAACACACCCATATTCACGACCACAGAGCGACCTAGGCACTCACACCTAGGCCACCCCGTGGCCAACCACCCACAGTCTCACCTTCGCCAAGACACGGCAAAGCTCCTCAGGTGTTTTAATGGGGCCGCAAGGCCATGTTGAGTGATTTCAGGTTAGGCCTCCATTCCGCCATTGGAGTAAGACCAAGGAGCTCGTAAGCCCTAGGTGCTGTGCTCTAGGAGGTGCGGGTTGGACTGGTGTATACACCCAGCCAGGCAATTGGCCTTGAGAGAGATCGCAGCAGCAACATTAGGCGAGAATCTCTTGCGGGCGGACAAGCAGAAGCAGGTGGGACTTTAGTCCCACCTCATAAACGCTCAATGCAGGTGAGTGGTATTTACTGAATTCATGTTTTAAGCTCTTAGCCTCAAGTACACGGGGTGAGGTCCCTCGCCCATGTACACCTGCCTCGTTCGCGACCTATGCCCCCGCAGGCCTGGCGTGATCGACTCGATTATCCCTTACACTCCTCGTGCACCACACCCACGTCAGTGTGCCTGGACCCGGGTACGCGAAACTCGACCTGATTACCTAGCTCTGGGAGAGCGAACCTAAGAGAGAGACGCGGGGAGGGTAGGGGTAGGTTTTGCTCTTCACTCTGTAGGGAAGAGAAGAAGGAAAAGAAGAGGAGCTAAGGTGCAGCCGTAGAAGAAAGGAGAAGGAAGCAAAGCCAAGGCAAAGTTGAAGGCAGGAGACAAGGAATAAAGCCAAGGGTAGAGGGTGAAGAAAAGAAGAAGAGAAGGCAGCAAGGAAGGAAAAGGAAGAAGAAGGAAGGCAGAAGCCAAGGGAAGGAGAAGCACTGTAGCCGTAGAGAGGGAAGGCAGAAGAAGAAGCCAAGAAGGAAAAGAAGAAGGTGCAGCCGCAAGCAAAGTAAGGAAGGAAAACGAAGAAGAAGGAAGACAGAAGAAAGCACTGTAGTGGCTGAAGGTAAAGGCAGAAAGCACAAGGCAGAGAAGAAGGCAAGAGAAATCAAGGAAGAAGAAGCAAGGCAGGAAAAGAAGAAGAAAGGAGCCACACGAAGAAAGAAGAAGGCAGAAAGAGAATAAAAGAAGAGAAAGAAACATATCTTTTTAAGACGTCTGATTCTCCAATTCTTCTATTTTTGTTACATTTCAATTCATAAACTCATACATTATCTTCTGCATTAGGTTTTAATAACTTTAAGTGTTCAATTACATTGATTGAGATTAGTGAATAAATTCCATTTGCTTCCTGTGTTCGACCTTGGATACTTAGGTTTTCGAGTAATAAAATTCTTATTTGTTTTCACGGCGATTTCATCTATACTACAATGTACATCTCTTAAAACCCCGATCTCACAGTGTAAACATGAACCGTGATTTAATTGTATCCATATCGTCTTCATACTGTTCAAAATGTGGTTCATTGCTTTTTTGAATTTATCCTGAATGTCCCTTTTATAATATTCTTCATGGTTTCTATAAGCATTCTCAATTATCTTTTCTTTCATGCTCATTTGGGACTCAGGTTTCCTAAATAGTCTTCCTATATAGCCAAGCCACATTTTTTAATCAAGTGGTGGAATCAAGATGTAGAATCAAACTCAAGATTAGATTGCAGTTGATTTGACCTGATAGAAATCCCTAAGATGATCTATGTATGTGTACTAGAGAAAAGATGAGGGACTAGATGTTGTTGGACTCAATCAAGGCACCCAAAGATTTCTGGATGACTATAGAGGTTTGGGGCAGATGATACCCCTGGGTCAGAAAGTCGTCCACCTGAGAATTACCTGGGTAGCCAGGAAGGGAGAGTCCTACAAAGACCCCTACATGGTAGAGCATCCCCACGGGTTATAGGGTTTCCCCTACCCGATCTTCCTTGTCACTGAGGGTCCAGGTAGACTAGAATGGATAACTTGACCTCTTAAGTCTACCAATTTTAAATCCTAATTTGTGCCTTTAATTCCATTTGATTAGAAGTTAATTTGACTTGTGACCTAATTTGGAGGTTGGTTGGCCTACTAGGTAGACGAACTTCACCTAACTTGCCCTAAATATGGCAGAATGAAATCTAGGTCAAGACTTAGAAATCATCCTGAATTGATTCTTAAGTTATTAGGTCAAGGGTGTTAGGGTTAAAGTGAATTTAGAGCCTGATTTTTAGGATTTTTCTTGATTAGATCTTTTCAACAAAGGGCTTGGGTAGCACACAAATGCAAGAGGGTTATTTCCTTTTATGTAGGCAAATGTGAACTATCACTCCAGAATCCTAATGTAGAAACCCTAATTGGCTCTATTCTGCATCCAATTTGATCTTAAAATGTTCTCCTTGGACTTCAAATAAGAAGTGCGTAGTCCAAGAAGATTAGAAATTACGCATAGTCCTTAATAGGTACAGGAAATTAGGTATGGAATTCTAAACAGAATCATCTCAAGCTTCAATTAGATATGAAATTTGTTTGCAAATAAGGAAACTTGCCTTTTTAAATGATGATTACTATAAAAATAAGGCAGGTGATTCCTAATTGATTGTTTCCTTTTCTTGTCTTCTCAAGATTATGAGGTTGATTAGGGAAGAATAGAAAATTTACTTACCCTGGAGTGACTGTTTTGCGTGGAAGATAACCTAGTGATATACCTTGCAAAATCACAAGAAATCAAACAGAGCAAGTTAGTGCTCAAATATAATCAAAATATAGCAGGAGAATAGCGGTGAATTGCACGTTGCTCCCCGGCAAAGGCAACAAAATGTTGGGTGTGCGAAATCGGTGTTTAAGATTGATATGTTGTAGTACAGATCAAAGTTGCTCGTCAACAAATACAATTTATTACTCGAATTGAAATTCGAGATCGAACATAGGGAGCAAATATGGAATTCATGCACTAATCTCAACAAATAATATAAATGAGCACAATTAATTATTCAAAGGCTAATATTCAATTATAGCACATGAGTAGATCAAGAATCTAATGAGGCAAAAAGACATCTAAGGCAAAATAATGGTGATTTGAATCACCAATTATTAACTTAGATTACTTAATGATCTAATAATTGCACAGTGCCTCAAATAATGCCACAGGCTGCTACAGTGCCTCAAAGAGGCTTCTTCTTTTATTCTTTAATCCTTAGCACTTCCTTGGCTTCTCTTCTTTCTCTATAGTCCTCCTCTCCCTCAGCCTTGCCTCTTTTCTACCTTCTTGTTCTTTTTTCCTTCCTTGTGTATGGCTCCTTCTTCCTCTCTTCTCATGACTAAGTGTCACACAAGTGCCTTGATCGCACAGGTTTCGCGTGTTTGAAATCAGGGTTACAAGTAACCCGTCATTGCAGTTGCAAAACTCGTAATCAAATATAATTTATACCAAAACTCCAAGGGAGTCTTGGGTCGAACATAGGGAGGCGACGTTTACTTTGTATGAAAACTACACTTCGATTTGTTTCTTTTTGGTGCCTTGTGATTGCTTGTCATTTTATTTTCAAAATGATTGCATGGGTTACACATGTTTGAAATCAGGGTTAAGAGCAACCCGTCGTCGTAGTTGCAAAACTCGTAATCAAATATAATTTATACTGAAACTCCAAAGGGAGTCCCGAGTCGAAAACAAGGAGGCGACGTTTAATTTGTATGAAAATCGTGTTTCATTTTGTTTGTTTTTGGTCATTTGAAGTTTTGTTATTTTTTTTGTTTATGAAATAAGAAAAGATAAGCAATCACAAGAGAGAGATGGAATCAAATATGATATATTGCATGAATGTTAATTACAATAATCTAGAAAACACAAAAAGAGGGGGAGGTGAGAAGAAATCTCCCAAATCGGCTGTTCGGCGAGACGACGGTGCCTGGCGGAAGCTTGGACGAAGGAGTTGGGAAGCAAGACGACGGAGGTGAGATGCAGGAGGACGTCGGGTAGAGGAAAGCTTCAGCGCAGCTCCGAAATGGAGGTAAGAAGCCAAAGATGATCTACTACCGAAATGGAGGTGGGAGGACAGCTCCAAGGTGACCTATGAATGGGGATGGGAAGATGGAGGAGTATTTGGTGGGGCAAAGTTTCGTTACACTAATAGGCACCTTGGGAGCTTGAGAGTAAGCTCTAACAGAGCGTTGGTAGGCTTGCTAGAGCTTAGGAGTAGGTGAGAGTAGAGTAGGTAGAGATGCCTTGGTAAGGGGGTATGTAGGCCTTTATATAGTGGATGGGAAGAAGAGCACCTTGCTCACAGGCATTCAGCGACAACTATAAGCGTCACTAAAGGCTGCTCAAGCTGTCGCCAAAAGATCCGTGCCTCTTCAATGCCTTAGCTAGTGCACGAACTGCGCATGCCATTTAATGACAGCTGCAAGTGTTACTAAAGGCCTACTCTTCTATCGCTGCAAATCTCGTGCCTGCTGCTCATGCTCGCTTGTTGTTGTTGGGGTTGGATGCGTCGCAACTGTTGGATTCAGACGTAAACGACTGAGATGGCGTGGAGATCGTGCCTCTTGATCGCGCGTGAGATGGCACGTTCACGAGGGGCGTCGACGACTGCGTGCAGGATGTGCGCTCATCCAACGGTGCCACGTGGTCATGCCTCCGCCGCTTGATTGCACCCTCGCTCATCCAATGGGCGCAAGTTGATTGCGCCCGCTCTTCAAGAAATAGCCTCCTCCCACCGTGGCTGGAACTCGCGCTCGCAGTTTGCGAGCACGTGTCTTCACTGATGCGCCAAGGTTGAGATTTGTCGAGTGGAGGAGGGTTGGTGCGACCACGCGGTTAGGGCACCCCTCAGCTGTTGGATTGAGATCCAATGGCTAGGATCTCATCTTGCGGTGCCCTCGGAGATGCCTTGGATCAGGTGGGGCAGCCTGGATGGCACCACGTGGCGCCATTTGAGTTGTCCATCTTCTTCTTGCGGAGGGTGCTACAAAGCTCTGATCGGGGTGATTCTCACGTTGACAGACTGCAATCGTCACTTTGAATCCATCCATATGGTCGGATTCTTCATCCGAAGCCCGTAAAGATGTCGCATTGCCTCCTGGCCATGTAAAATAATGGAATTAATGTACATAATAAATAACTATCCTAAATGCAATGCAATGGATGTTTGTGCAATATTTATATCATGAAATGCAATGCTAGGCCTAGGAACTATTATAAATAAGCATTTTATGATGAATTTATGCCTTTTTATCATACCCCCATGCTTACTTTTTGATAGTCCATAGCAAAATTAACCTAAATGCTATTTATAAGGGTAGAATTAGGATTCGAATATTTAGGCAAAATTCGTCGATTGCTTTAGAAAATCTCAACCCCAAGACCTAATTACAAAAACTCAACAGTGCCTAGGTGTCTACTAGAACACAAACCGTCCAAGCCCTCACCTTATTTGAAGTGGGAAGGTACAATTTTTTTTTTTTTTTTTTTCTTCATTTCTTATTTCTTTGGACTTTTTGGAGTTTGAGAGTGTTGGGATAACTTTTTACAGCTACCCAACCTGCCCAAGACTTGAAAAGAACTCTAAGTGCTAAGCATCTAGTGAAAAGAGTGAAAGACTCACTAGGCGGCCGTTAAAATGGACTTTGAGTTTCTACGACTCTCGGTGACCTTTCCTAAAGGTTTATCTTTTCGATTGGTAGCTTTCTCTCTACTTTTATTTATGGGGTTAACACAAGGGCGAACCCAATGTATATCTCCTTGGTTTATTCTACTTCCCCGCTTCTTCCCTAAGTGTTTTGGGAATTATTGTGCATTTTTATGAGCTAGGCTATGGACAACCGGCCAATGGGCTGTTACCCACGACCACTGGCTAGCCATACTCGTGCAGTGAAGTGTGGCTTTATTATTATTTTTTTAATTTCTCCTTTTTCCTTTTTTTCTTTTCTTTTTCTTTTTTTTTTAAGTAGGTGACTTCCCTGATCTAAGATTTACCTAAAGGTAGTACGACGAAAATGGTCTTGTGGCTGGGCTCTGGACAATTGGCCGATGAGTTGTTACCACCGACAACTTGCCTGCCATACCACCCTAGATAGTTCATTATCTACCCAATTTTCGAGAAAATCGTTAAAAAGTGAGTCAATGCAAAAAGTGTATAGATACATAGACTTAAAATCCCCTCAAATCAGAGGGCGAGTTGATAAGTCGCATACTTATCATCCCAAATTATTTACCAGTTTAAGATAAGATTATTTGGCGAGGACTCGAGACTAAGTCTACATTCGAGTGGACACCCGAGCTAATTAAGCTTGAAGACCTAAAGAGTTTAAGTATTCAGGTCCCAAAGTATCAATTCCTAAAGTTTGCAACTCCTAATGCCTAAGTTCTCCTCTCCTAATTCTTTTTTTTTTTTAAGATGAAAATAGGAAATTACTATTACTGTTGACAAAAAGATTCATAAGAAATATCTACCCCTCATGCTTAGCTAATGCAATGTCATTGCTAAAAATGAAAGCATGCAGGAGAGTAGAAGTGGAAGAATAACACCTGGTTTTCGTGAGATTCTGGTTAGCTCGGAAAAGACTTTACACGTGCTGAGTTTAATGCCTTTAGCTAGGTGATGATCGGCCCACGGTGGTTAAGGCAAGGTAAGAGCAACCTTGTTCGAGATGGGTTCAGGGAGCATATGGTCAACAAAGGGTTTGAGACACTGTCCATTGACCTTGAAGATACCTGTTAGGGAAAATCCGCTCAATAACGAACGGGCTGTCCCACTTAGACCTGAGTTTTCTGGGGAAAAGCTTCAATCAAGAATCAAAAAGCTAGACCTTCTGGTTCGGCTCAATGCTCTTATGTGAAATCATCTTGCCATGGAGAGCTTTGGTCCTTGCCTTATAGATTTTGGCATTTTCATAAGCATCATTTCGAAGCTCCTCCAACTCAGATAGTTGGAGTTTCCTAGTTTTCTCGACCAATTCAAGGTCAAAATTACATTTCCTGATGGCCCAAAATGGCCAGTGTTCAAGTTCTATGGGTAAGTGACACGCCTTACCAAACACCAGAAGGAACAGAGACATACCGATAAGCATTTTGTACACCGTACGGTAGGCCCAAAGAGCATCATCTAGCTTTTGGGTCCAATCCTTCCTATCAGGCCTAACGGTTTTCTGCAAAATGTTTTTGATCTCCCTATTGGAGACCTCAACCTGTTCGTTCATCTGAGGGTGGTAAGGTGTGGAAATCCGATGATTCACCCCGTACTTCCCTAGTAAATTTCGAAACTAGGCATGAGTGAAATGTGTGCCACCATCACTGATAATTGCCCGAGGAATCTCGAACCGATTGAAGATATTTTTCTTCATAAAATCGATGACCACCTTGTGGTCATTGGTCCTGGTGGGAATTGCCTCAATCCATTTGGACATATAATCAACAGTGACCAAAATATACTGGTGTCCAAATGAAGGAGGGAAGGGTCCCATAAAGTCGATGCCCCAAATGTCAGAAATTTCGACGAAAAGTATTGGGTTCAAGGGTATCATATCTCTCTTAGCCATGTTCCCGAGTGTCTGGCATCGGGTGCATGACTTTGAGAATTCCTGGGCATCTTTAAATAATGACGGCCAATAGAATCCGGATTGCAAGATTTTTGCTATCATCTTTTTCCCGAAAAAGCATCTACCACACACAGATGTGTGGCAGAACTCAAGTATGCTATGGAACTCAATTTCTGGGATGCATCGACAAATAATCTGGTCTACGCCAATGCGGTACAGCTCGGGATCATCCCAAAAATAATAGTTGGCCTCAGACACAAGTCTATCCTATTATTGTTTGGTCCAATCCTGGGGGATTTGACCAACGACCAAATAATTGACGATATCCGCAAATTAGGGGTTCGGATACCTGAGACTGTAAGGATAGTCTCATCTGGAAAAGTATCAGAGATCGGGACATCCGGATGAGGAGAATCAATTAGGATTCTCGAGAGGTGATCTGCCACTACATTTTGTGTCCTGGCTTTATCCCTAATTTCAAGCTTAAATTCTTGAAGCAGCAGAATCTAGAGAATAAGCTAGGGTTTGGCATCCCTTTTGGCCAAGAGATGTTTCAAGGCCGAGTGGTCGGTATAGATGATGACATGAGAACCTAACATATAAGCCCTGAATTTTTCTAAAGTAAAAACTATAGCTAGCAATTCTTTTCCAGTAACAGTGTAGTTCCTTTGGGCCTCATCCAGAGTCTTGCTAGCGTAGTAAGTCACAGAGGGCTTTTTCTCAATCTTCTAACCCAAGATAGCCCCGACGGCATAATCAGATGCATCGACCATAATCTCAAATGGGGCTGTCCAGACTGGTGGTTGCAACACCGGGGCATAGGTGACTGCTGTTTTTAATAAATCAAATGCCTTACGGCATGATTCATCAAACTCGAATGGTGTGTCTTTGGCCAGAAGGTTACTCAAGGGCTGAGCAACCTTCGAGAAGTCCTTAATGAATCTTCTGTAAAAACCCACATGCCCAAGGAAAGAGCGGATTTGTTTTACGGATGTGGGTGGAGGAAGTATAGAGATAGCATCCATCTTAGCTTTGTCAACCTCAATACCCTGACTAGAGACCACATGACCCAGGACAATGCCTTCCTGAGTCATAAAGTGGCTCTTTTCCCAGCTAAGGACTAGCCGTGTTTTGATGCATCTCTGAAGGATCAATTCCAAGTTAGCTAGGCAAGACTCAAAAGAATCTCTGAAAATGGAGAAATCATCCATGAACACCTCAAGACAATCTCCCACCATGTCATAAAAGATGGCCAGCATGCACCTTTAAAAAGTCACAGGCACATTGCAAAGCCTAAATGGCATTCTACAAAATGCAAAGGTTCCGTATGGACATGTGAAGGTTGCCTTTTCCTGGTCTTCGGGATGGATAGGAACTTGGTTATATCCCGAATAATCGTCTAGGAAGCAAAAGTATTTTTGCCCAGCTAACCTTTTAATGATTTGATCGATGAATGGCAAGGTTGATCCTTTTTAGTGGCAGTGTTTAGCTTCCTATACTCAATACAAATTCTCCAAGTAGAAGTTGAACGAGTGGTGAAGGTTTCCTCTTTCTCGTTAGTCGTAACGGTTATTCCCGCCTTCTTGGGTACAATCTGAATGGGGCTAACCCACGGACTATCCGAAATTGGGTATATAATCCTAGCATCGAGCCACTTGATTATCTCCTTCTTGACCACTTCTCTCATATTCAGGTTTAGTCTCCTTTGCATCTTGTGAGAAGGGAGGGATCCATCTTCCATGAAAATACGATGATTACAATAAGATGGCTCAATCCCCTTAAGGTCGTGGATGGTCCAACCAATTGCCTCCTTGTTGTTCTTAAGGACCTTAATTAACCTCGATTCTTGATCCTTAGTCAAATCAGCACTAATAATCACAGGGAGAGTGTTTTCAGGTCCTAGGAACTCATATTTCAAATTTTTGGGCAATGGTTTCAATTCAAGATGAGGTGGGTTTAGAATAGAAGGTAGGGAGGATGCTGACGAAGATTCGTCAGGATGATCCAGTGGAAGAGGCTGGGAATGAACAAAATCAACAGCCTCTTTAGGATGTGGCAGGTCTACCGCGGAGGGCTGTGGGTTGGGTTCACTAAAATTGGTGGAGTCCTCAAGTGCACTGATTGTCATACAAGTCTCAAGATCCTGATCCTCGTGTTCCTTAATGAATCCACAATCCTCAAATCCTCTTATCGCCTTAAAAATATCCAGAGTTAACTTGTTATCCCCAAAGGCGATCTCCATACTATGCCCTGACCATTCATACATTCCTTAATAAGCATTTTAATGAAGGGTCCCATAAAATCAATCCCCCATATATCGAAGATTTCGCATATGAGAATCGATTGTAAAGGCATCATATCACGATGGCTCATGTTGCCCAAGGTCTAGCAATGAGTGCATGCCTTACGGTAGTCGTATCCATCCTTGAAGATCGTGGGCCAATAAAAGCCGCACTGGAGAACCTTAGCTGTGGTTTTATGTCCGAAGAAGTGTTCGCCGCAGGCCTACTCATGGTAGAAGGACAGAATGTCCTGAATTTTTGCTTCTGGGATGCATCGTCTGATGATTTGATTAGCACCAATGTGGAAGAGGTAGGGGCCTTCCCAGTTGTAGTACTTGATGCTAGAAAGCAACTTGTCCTTCTTGGCCTTCGGCTAATCAGACAGGATTTGATGTGATGCCAAGTTGTTAATCAAATCATCTTACCAGGGAAGTCCTACACCGATAGTCAGGAGGTGCTCATCAGGAAAGTGCTCTGTGATTGGTCCAGAAGGGTCGATGATATCTGAAGGAAGGCAGGACAAGTGATCAGCTACCACATTCTATTTCCCTACCTTGTCATGAATCTCGAGGTCGAATTCTTGCAACAACAAGATCCAGCGAATTAGTCGAGGTTTCACATCCTTCTTCGCGAGGAGGTGCCTCACTGCGGTGTGATCCAAGTATATGATAACATGGGAACCTAAAAGATAGGATCGAAGTTTTTCGAGGCCAAATACTACAGCTAGCAGCTCCTTCTCAGTAACTGTGTAGTTACACTGAGCCTCAAGTGTCTTGCTAGCGTAGGAGATGACAATGAGTTTCCCGTCTATTTTCTGCCCAAGTACTGCACCCACTGCGTAGTCAGACGCATCACACATGATCTCAAAGGGTAGAGACCAGTCAGGGGATTGCAGGATTAGTGCTTGAGTTACTCGATCATGTAGGTTCTCAAATGCATGAGTGCACTCCTTGGTAATTTTGAAAGGGACATCTTTCGAGAGAAGATTAGTCAAGGGGCATGCGATTTTCGAGAAATCAAGAATGAAACGACGGTAAAAACCAACGTGCCTCAGAAAAGAGCGGATGTCCTTGACCGAGCTAGGCATGGGTAGTTTGGAAATCAAATTAACCTTAGCTCAATCAACCTCGATGCCTTTTTTAGAGACAAGGTGACCTAGGACAATTCCCTCAGGTACCATGAAGTGGCTCATTTCCCAGGAAAGAACTAGATTCACATCGATACAACGCCTGAGGATTTGGACCAAGTGCAGGAGGCAATCATCAAAAGATTCCCCAAATACCGAGAAGTCATCCATGAAGACTTCAAGGTATTCACCTACCATATCTAAGAATATGGCAAGCATGCACTGCTGAAAAGTAGCAGGTGCATTGCAAAGACCGAATGGCACCCTACAGAACGCGTACGTTCCAAAGGGGTAGGTGAAGGTAGTCTTCTCTTAGTCCTCAGGATGGATTGTCACCGGGTTATAACCAGAGTACCCATCTAAAAAGCAGAAGAAATGATTTCCTACTAGTTTCTTGAGTATCTGATCAATGAATGGAAGTGGGAAATGATCCTTCTTCATGGTGGCATTCAGTCTTCTATAATCAATGCAGACTCTCCACGAGTTTGCTATACGGGTTGGTATAGTCTCTCCGATTTCAGTCATAATGACGGCGAGTCCTGCCTTTTTGGGCACAACCTAGATTGGACTCACCCAACAACTGTCAGAGATCAAGTAGATGATACCTGCATCGAACCACTTGATGATCTCCTTTTTCACGACATCCTGTAGGCTCGGATTCAGGTGTCTCTGCATTTCACGAGATGGTTGTGAGCCCTCATCGGTGTAGATGTGATGCGTGCAATATGAGGGGTTGATGCCAGTCAGGTCATCGAGAGTCCAACCAATGGCTCTCCGATGCTACTAGAGGATAGAAATTAGACGTGTTTCCTGATCAAAGGTGAGGCAGGAATTGATAATCACAGGAAATGTCTGATCAGAACCCCAAAAGACATTTGAGATGGTCCAGGTGGGGTTTCAACTCCATGACTGGATTTTTAGCAGCAGTAGGTGGTTCAGGGTGAGGTTCAGGAGCGACGACAGGAGCTAAAGGTATCTCCAGGTCTGGTTCAGGCTCCTCTAAGTGTGGGGTTTGATCCTCTTGTGGTTGATCATTAGAGTTAAGCAGGTTTTTCTCGACACATGAGTTGTCAACCACGGACTCAATGTCACAAATTTGTTGGATAACCCCACAATTAATTCCTCCTTGGACCTTAAAGATATCGATCTTTAGTGTCCTGCTCTCAAATTTTAACTCAATTTGGCCCTCCTCACAATTGATGTTGGCCCTAGCTATGGCCAGAAAAGGTCTCCCCAAAATGATCGGTGTGTTCTTCAAGTTCTCAGGAGCATCTATGTCTAAAACTATAAAGTCCACGGGAAAGTAGAAATCGCGTACCCTAACTATGACATCCTCGAGAATTCCTTTTGGTGACTCAATAGATCGATCAACCAACTACAATGTCACCTCTGTCGGTTTGAGCTCAAATTCTTCAAGGTGGTCAAGTAGGGATGTAGGTATTAGGTTTATGGAGGCTCCTAGATCCAATAATGCATGGTCAAATTGAATATCACCGATTGTATAGGAGATTAGAGGGGTATCGAGATCTTTTGCCTTAGGTGTTAGTTTACTCAAAATGATGGAGTTGTCTTGCTTCAACAATACGATCGGGCTCCCACCTTTGGTTCGCGACTTACGCTTTGGTGTACATACATCTTTCAGGAATCTTGCGTAAGCTGGTACGTGGTGAATTGCATCCATCAACAGGATGTTTATTTGGACCTGCTCAAAGATCTTGACCAGGTCCTCCTCGAGAGCCACATGTTTGGGTTTCTTCTTTACCTTGGTCAAGGCCTTTAGAAATGGAGCCTCTGCAGGTTCCTCTAGAATTGGTCCAGGTTTTTGATCTGGGATAGGGGTATCTTGGATAACCAACCTAGGGTTTGGGTTTGAACTACCAGGCTAAGAGTGGCTCGGGTAAGGCGGTTCCTAAGTTGTTTTGCCACTACGGGTGGTAACAGAATTCAGTCCTCCTTGATTCTAGGTTGGGGTAGTCAAAAGAGGTGGTTGCTGCTGATAACCCATGTATGATGTTGAAGCCTTCATCCTGTCAGCTGATGGAGCAGAAGGGGCCTGATAGACATAGTGAGCCTAGCCCTAAGACAGGTTCATAATGCACCTTTGGTTCGGCACGTTATTTGGATTGGGTAGAGGTTGTGAAGCGAATGCACCAGGTTGGCAGGGATTTGCCATCTGGGCGAGTTGATTGCGAACCTCTGTGTTCTCGTCTTTATGCTATTTTTGCATAGCCGCATTCGTCTTTTGAATGTCAGCCAGAGTTTGAAGGATAAGAGTCATTTGATCTTCTCGAGTTGGCCCAGTTTGGAAAGTCGAGTTGGGCCAAGGCTGAGGCGGCTGATATGGATGAGAAACTTGTGGTCGGGGTTGATATTGAGGTCTCTGATTTTGATTATTCCCTGACCACGTGAATTAGGATGATTACGCCATCCAGGGTTGTAGGTGTTTGAGAAAGGATTGTTCTGGATGGCGTTGAGATCCTCGTAGGTCTGACGAACCTCAAAGAAAGCAGAAGACGAGGGTTCAGAGTTCCCCTAACTAGAGTAGGTAGATTCGGAGTTTCCTCCAAACCCTAAATCAGACGGGGGTGGGTATAGATCCATCCCTTGAGAAGATCGGTGGTAGATGTTATGCATAGCCTCCGTCCCAAATGGTGGTTGTGCGAATGGGTTTTGCGCAGAGGTGGCTCGTTGCAGATGTCGAGTCAGCTCATCCACCTTCTTCTCAATGATAGAGACCCTGTCTAGGTGACTGGCCATTAACTACAAGCCGACGGAAGAGGACAGGCCCTGCGTCTCATGTGCTCCCCACGGATTTGTCAATGCACAGGCATTCGTTCGGTCGAACATGCCTATGGATTCATTATTGATGGAGTTCTCACACATGTTCTCGAGAATCTCCCACATGATATCTTCACGTTGACCCATGATGTTTCCTCCACAGGTCGCATTGACGAACAATCGAATATCCTCACAGAGTCCCTAGTAAAAGGACTGGACTTGTTCCCATTTAGGAACTCTGTGGTGGGGGCACTTTCGCATGAGATCCAGAAAGCGATCACATGCCTCATGAAGCGGTTCTCCTGCTTCCTGCATGAAATGTGTGAGCTCTTGCCGCAAAGCATTTGTTCGACCAACAGGGAAGAACTTTTTCATAAACTCAGATTGTAGTTCAGCCCATGTGTTGATTGGATGAGTTAGGGTTTGGTACCAGTGAGTGGCCTTGTCCATGAGAGAGAAGGAGAACATTTTCAAGAGCAAGATATCCCGATTTTGAGCTTCTGACCCGAAGGTCTAGGTCAGATGCTTGAGTTGCTTGATATGCTGGAAGGAATCTTCGAAATTAAGCCAATGAAATTTAGGAATAGCATGAATCATGTTGGGCTTGAGTTCATTATTAGGACCTCCAGTCGGGATTTGGACTCGAGGTTCAATCGCCACTGCAGTGGGATTGTAATGATCTTGCATCATTGGACGCTACGGTGGATTCATAAATGCTTGGAATAGATCATTGAGGTGCTTAAGCTGATTCTGGAGATTGTTTTCTTCTTCTGCTGGTTGTTCCATGAGTATGGATGCAGGAGATCTAGGCTCAGATGAATCAGAAGATATGTCGATCTAGTCGGGTGGTTGCACAAACAGGGAAGTCGAGGCTTAACCTCGACGGGAGTGAATAGCTAATGGAGGCCTCAAGGGTGGTCTTAGGGACCTCCTCCTAAACATGCGCTAATGGAGAAGACGTGGGATAGAAGGTGTGATGGACCCAATCAAGACACCCAAATATCTTTGGATGACTATAGAGGTTCAAGGCGGATGATACCCTTAGATCAGAAAGTCGTTCACCTGAGAATTACCTAGGCAACCAGGAAGGTGTAATTCCCTTAGAAGAGGGGTGACGTAATAATTGCGGAAATAAAATATATAAAGCAATCTCACAAAATAGGCAATCACAAAATGTACACAAGTAATTTTTAGGTGGAAACCCAAACCGGGTGAAAACCACCACCTAACCCTCTCGAGTTAGGATTTTCTGATCAACCTAGTTGATCAAATCCACTAACCGAATCACTTTAAAACGAGGGTGATTCAACCTCAGTACAACCATGCTACAAGTACGAGGGTAGCGTTCCTCAACCCCTTCTCTCCACGAGAAGGATTTTGTCCCACGAAGGAGACGGGAATTCGCAAAGCGAATACCCAACCAAAAGACAAAGGTAAAATAAACAACAAACCTATAGAGCCAACAAAGTAATAAACCTAAGCTTCTATAGGATTTAGGAAACTCCCCTTTGCAAGGAGTGCGTCGACGATGACGCGGGTGCGTGAGCCACGCAACGGCGCAACTTTGCTCTCGCAGACAACGGCGGGAGAGCGGGTGCGCAACGGTTTGATGCTCTCAAGATGTAGAACTTGAGCTTAGAGAGCAAGAGCTTCTTGGACACAAGAGTGTGAGAGTGTATTACAAGGTGTCTCTTGTTGTATATCTTGTGTCTCTAAGTGTTTCTCTTGTGTTTTGGTGTGTAAAGGCTCCCCTCTATTTATAGAGGCCTTAGGAAGGCTTTGGAAGGCTTAGAAAAGCTTCTATAGCCGTTAGGTACAAAGCCCAAGTGAATCAGCCCAAA
The DNA here is from genome assembly GCA_037157565.1 of Thalassia testudinum. Lineage (NCBI taxonomy): Eukaryota > Viridiplantae > Streptophyta > Magnoliopsida > Alismatales > Hydrocharitaceae > Thalassia > Thalassia testudinum. The sequence continues at coordinate 41,267,932 of JAZHRO010000009.1, read as the reverse complement.
ATCAGGAACAATCATTGTTCTGACAGGCTTATCAGACGTCTAATTCTAGCATCAGACGTCTGGAAGTTCACTTTAAGACGTCTGATTCAAATGTCAGATGTCTGATTTTGGGCGGGTCTCTCCCTGACTTGGATCAGATCTAAACAGGGTTTTTGTGCAAGTCCATCAGACGACATACATGACGTCTGGCACTATGTCTGGACGTCTGGAAACCTACTTTTACTGTGGGAATTGATTTCCAAACGTTGCAACGGCTAAAAAATCTCTGAGAAGAGATTTTGGGTCAGCCGAGGCAAAACGGTCATTTCTCAGACGTCTGGAAAGGCCTAAGGACGTCTGATAAGGCTCTAACGGTCATAATCTTGAGTGTTTTCTGAGCCAGCCAACGGTCCACTAATTGGACGTCTGGCAAATCCATCAGACGTCTTCTAAGACGTCTGGTCTAAGGTCTGGACGTCTGATTTCATCAGACATAACTAACTATGTCCAGCCTAACAGTTATCAGACGTCTGAAACAACAGTAAGACGTCTTAAAATACTTTATCAGACGTCTGATTTGGGAATTAGACGTCTGGAAGTGCTGTTTGAACCCTATATTGGTTTTCTAAGTATTCTACAGAAAACCTAGGTATCCTAGGGTTGTGCCGGTGTTCCTAGGACTACTGTTAGGGTTCTTTGAGGCTCTTTAACATGAAATATCTAAGGAAATAAAGAGCAACAAAAGAAACGAAAAATACAACAAGTACAAAAGAAGGAAATCTATCCTATTCTTCATTTCCTTCCATCTTCAATCTTTCGCTCCACGCGAACCTCCTCTGTTTTCCGTCAAGCTCCTCCAATCCGTCCTGGATACGAGCTCGAACTCCATCTAAACACGTCCACATTTGCAATTGACCTGAAATCTAGGACTCAAATTGCAAATGTTAAATAACACGTGTTTTGTTATCATCAAAACAAATGATCGTGGTGCTCTAGCACCAACAATCTCCCCCTTTTTGATGATGACAAAACCATAAATAATAATGCATAGAAATCCTCCCCCTTTTTGACATTATTAAAAAGGTTTGATTGGTTTTACATTTCCTATAACTCCCCCTTAAAACATGCTCTTCTATGAATTTATTTTAACAAAGGTAATATTCTCCCCTTTTTGTAACAACATGATAGCTATTATTTTTCTCCCCCTTACTAAAGGAAATTTAACTACCTTATTTCTCCCCCTTAAAAATTGACAATTAGCTCATCATTTTTTTACTCCCCCTATCTAAATGCTACTGATAAAAAGATAGGGTAAAGGGTTTTACCTCACCTACCATGGCCAATAAAATGGCCCGAATGGTGGTGGTGGATGCCACATCGGATGGGGCTCCCATCCGTAGCTTGGAGGCCCGGGCATCGGCGCCGGTCTCCAGTCTGGTGGTCGACGTGCGGCGGGTCCGTCGTTTGTTTGCCGTCTCGTCGGTCTTCTTGTTCTCCTCCTTGGTCTACTCCTTGGTTCTCCCAATTCGAGTTGACCAGCCTTGAGCTTGTAGGTCCAGTCCCTTATGTTGTAATTATCCCTGAACCCTACAAAACAAGATTCTAATTCTTTTTTCGGTATCCAAGTGGGCTTGGATCCGGATTTGTTAGAAGGTCTCCTTGATGGAGATCCTTTCTCAACCTTAGGGCTATAAAACTTGTCTACTTTGTTGATTAATTTGTTAGAATTTTCCCTAAGACATGCAATTTCTTTTTCTATAATACTCATCTTAGTCTTTAAATCATAGATTTCTAACTTTAGACTATCATTTTCCTCAATCAACTTATTATTTTCATTGATGAGGTTATGATTTTCTAATAATAGGTTATCATTTTTAGGACAAGTTTCTAGATCCTTAAGTTTTATTTCTAACCTATCATTTTCATTTTTAAGAAAACTAAGGTTCTTTTTAATGCTTTTATTTTCTATCCTAAGTGATTTACTAATCTCAAAAAGTTCATTAAAAGCTTCTTGAAGATCGAGATTTACCTCGTTATCTGAGTCGCTTTCGCTTTCGCTGTCACTTCCTCTGGCCATGAAGCCGAAGCAAGCGGTTTCTTCTTCTATGGTCTTTTCTTCTTCTTCCTCCGAGCTAGAATCGTCCCAAGTGGCTTGGAACACCTTCTTCTTAGATTTCTTCTCTTTTTCCTTCTTCTCCTTTTTGAGAAGAGGGCATTCTGGTCGCAGATGCCCTTTCCCGTTGCAGTGGTAGCAACGTCTCGGGCTTTCCTTCTTCTCCTTTTTCTCTTTCTTTAATTCCCTACAAAACTTGGAAAAATTTTTAAGTAAAATTCTAAAGTCTTCGTCGTCGGAACTTACCTCGCTATTCGACGCGGCTCTGAAGGAGAGTCTTCTTTAGCTTAGGCTCCGGTGTATCCTTCTTCTTCTGCTTCAACTTAGTCTCGTAGGCCATCAGATTGCCTAGGAGATCTTCCATGTTGAGCTCCTCCATTTCGTTCGCCTCTTCGATGGTGGTGACTTTCTGTTCCCATTCCGGTCCAAGGGAACGAAGAAGCTTCCCTTGAAGCTCCCCCTTGATGAAAGTCTTCCCTAAAGCTTTCAAGTTATTTACTATGAGAGTGAACCTAGTGTTCATCTCACTTAAAGTTTCGTTAGTTTTCATAGAAAAAGCCTCAAATTCTTGTGAAAGTAAATTGAGTTTAGAAGTTTTTACCTTAGAGGTACCTTCATGAGTTACCTCGAGTGTGTGCCAGATCTCGTATGCGGTGGCGCATTGCGAGATTCTGTTGAACTCCTCCGGGCTGAGCGCGCAATACAACGCGTTCATTGTTTTCGCGTTGAGAGAGAGCTCCCGGATCTGCTGCTGCGAGTATCCTCCGGCGGGTTTCTCTGGGATGTCGAAGGGGGTCTCGCACCTGGCCCAGACTGTGAAGTCGGTGGCTTGAAGCCACGTCTTCATCCGCAACTTCCAGTAGGGGTAGTTGCTCCCGTCGAAGAACGGCGGACGGGTTGTGGACTGCCCCTCGGAAATCCTGCTTGTGGAACAGCTTCCCTCCAGGTGATCTTTCCGCGGATGTTACTACTGTCGGCGGAAAACCTGCTCTGATACCAAATGAAATTCCCTTCGAAGAGGGGTGACGTAATAATTGCGGAAATAAAATATATAAAGCAATCTCACAAAATAGGCAATCACAAAATGTACACAAGTAATTTTTAGGTGGAAACACAAACCGGGTGAAAACCACCACCTAACCCTCTCGAGTTAGGATTTTTCGATCAACCTAGTTGATCAAATCCACTAACCGAATCACTTTAAAACGAGGGTGATTCAACCTCAGTACAACCACGCTACAAGTACGAGGGTAGCGTTCCTCAACCCCTTCTCTCCACGAGAAGGATTTTGTCCCACGAAGGAGACGGGAATTCGCAAAGCGAATACCCAACCAAAAGACAAAGGTAAAATAAACAACAAACCTATAGAGCCAACAAAGTAATAAACCTAAGCTTCTATAGGATTTAGGAAACTCCCCTTTGCAAGGAGTGCGTCGACGATGACGCGGGTGCGTGAGCCACGCAACGACGCAACTTTGCTCTCGTAGACAACGGTGGGAGAGCGGGTGCGCAACGGTTTGATGCTCTCAAGATGTAGAACTTGAGCTTAGAGAGCAAGAGCTTCTTGGACACAAGAGTGTGAAAGTGTATTACAAGGTGTCTCTTGTTGTATATCTTGTGTCTCTAAGTGTTTCTCTTGTGTTTTGGTGTGTAAAGGCTCCCCTCTATTTATAGAGGCCTTAGGAAGGCTTTGGAAGGCTTAGAAAAGCTTCTATAGCCGTTAGGTACAAAGCCCAAGTGAATCAGCCCGAAATCAGGAACAATCATTGTTCTGACAGGCTTATCAGACGTCTAATTCTAGCATCAGACGTCTGGAAGTTCACTTTAAGACGTCTGATTCAAATGTCAGACGTCTGATTTTGGGCGGGTCTCTCCCTGACTTGGATCAGATCTAAACAGGGTTTTTGTGCAAGTCCATCAGACGACATACAGGACGTCTGGCACTATGTCTGGACGTCTGGAAACCTACTTTTACTGTGGGAATTGATTTCCAAACGTTGCAACAGCTAGAAAATCTCTGAGAAGATATTTTGGGTCAGCCGAGGCAAAACGGTCATTTCTCAGACGTCTGGAAAGGCCTAAGGACGTCTGATAAGGCTCTAACGGTCATAATCTTGAGTGTTTTCTGAGCCAGCCAACGGTCCACTAATTGGACGTCTGGCAAATCCATCAGACGTCTTCTAAGACATCTGGTCTAAGGTCTGAACGTCTGATTTCATCAGACATAACTAACTATGTCCAGCCTAACAGTTATCAGACGTCTGAAACAACAGTAAGACGTCTTAAAATACTTTATCAGACGTCTGATTTGGGAATTAGACGTCTGGAAGTGCTATTTGAACCCTATATTGGTTTTCTAAGTATTCTACAGAAAACCTAGGTATCCTAGGGTTGTGCCGGTGTTCCTAGGACTACTGTTAGGATTCTTTGAGGCTCTTTAACATGAAATATCTAAGGAAATAAAGAGCAACAAAAGAAACGAAAAATACAACAAGTACAAAAGAAGGAAATCTATCCTATTCTTCATTTCCTTCCATCTTCAATCTTTCGCTCCACGCAAACCTCCTCTGTTTTCCGTCAAGCTCCTCCAATCCATCCTGGATGCGAGCTCGAACTCCATCTAAACACGTCCACATTTGCAATTGACCTGAAATCTAGGACTCAAATTGCAAATGTTAAATAACACGTGTTTTGTTATCATCAAAACAAATGATCGTGGTGCTCTAGCACCAACAGAAGGGAGAGTCCCGCAAAGACCCCTACATGGTAGAGCGTCCCCACAGGTTACAGGGTTTCCCCCACCCGACCTTCCTTGTCACTGAGGGTCCAGGTAGACCAGAATGGACAACTTGATCTCTTATGTCTACCAATTTTAAGTTTAGAGTGTGGGTGCTTAGGATTTCACTTGAACTTTAAGATGTTTTTATGAGTGGTGACCTAATTTGAAGATTGGTTGACCCTACAAGGTAGGTCAACTTCACCTGATTTGTCCTTGATTATTAGGTCCCTGCTTTTAGGATTCAAGTGACATTTAGAACTTGATTCTTATGGTTTGCTTCTTGGATAAGTTCAATTAAGGCTTAGGACACACATAGTTTAGGAAGATTGATTCTTGTTTTAAGCAAGTGTGTCTCTAAACCCTAGAAGAGAAACCCTAATTGGCACTTAATTGGTAAATCAATTAATTCCAAATTTGGCACCTAGGGCTCAATCAAGAAGGTGGTAGCCCTAGGTGTCTTAAATCCCTAAGTAGGTGCAAGAATCAAGTTTGGAATGTTTTCTAAAAGGAATGTATCAAATCAGGCAACTTGTGATGATTAATCAAAGAATAGAATGCAAGTTAGCCCTAATTGATTTTTTCTTCTTTTAGCTTTTTTAGAATCAAGGGCTTAGGAGAAAGTGGATGGAGTTTACTTGCCCCTGGAGTGTTTGGTGCTTGTCTGGCTCTCCTTGATTGGATTCCCCTACACAGATCACAACAAAATAGACAGAGCAAGATAGTATCAAATCAGAAATCGCAATCCAGAGATCAAATTGCATGTTGCTCCCCAGCAACGGCACCAAAACGTTAATGCACTGAATCGGTGTTTTAAAAGTAATGCACTGTAGTATAGCCGATAAATCACATAGAACACTTAAATTTATAGCTCGAAAGAAATTCGAGGTCGAACGCAGGGAGCAAGAGGCAATTTAGTACTCAAGATTGCAATTCTAAGCACAATATAACAATGTAATAGAGACTTTAAGCACACATGATATAAATGAAAGAGTTAGAGTCAATGTAGCAAAAAAATTAGGGTAAAAATGGTGATTTGAATCACCAAATTACCCTATTACAATATACTCAAATAATGCAATAATATCAATCAACCAAATGCTACGTATGATGAGTGCACAATGCACTTCTCTCTAATGCTACAGTGCATAAGCACTGTTCCTCTCTTGGCTGCTTCTTTTTTTTGAAAAGAAAAGGAAAACTATCGAATCGCCAAAAGCAATCCCGGAGAGCTATTATTGATTATATGAAACAAAAGGATTACAAAATTGAACCCCACATGTGTATGAGATTCCAGCAATTGCTTACAATATTATCCACACTCACTGGACTCTCCTGAAATAATTTCTCATTTCTAGCTCTCCATACCGACCATAAGACAGCCACCATGGGCACATATGGCTTATTAGAAATTAAAAAAGAGCTCCATAGATCCTCCCACTTGGGAATTGAATCCCTATAGATCTTCCTCCAAACACTATCTATTATCATGCATGTAGAAAAAATATGATGACTGCAATCATTATGTAAACCACATAAATGGCAAAATTGAGCAGGAGTGCCCATTCTCCTATGCCGCAGATCTCCTGTTATCAAACCATCTCTTCTACACAGCCACAAAAAAATTTGCACCTTCAATGGGACTTTCAATATCCATATTTTCCTCCCTACTTCATCCACCTCTGCTGACCTTGATGAAAAGATGAGTTTCTCATAGGCAGCTGCTAACAAGAAAGTCCCATCCCACTTGTATGTATCACATTCCTTCGACGTAGGTCTAAAAGCAGCAAGTTCCTGCAAGTGACATTCATTTTCTTCCTGTGTTCTTGTTCCATGGTCATGTCCCAATAATCACATACCACAGCATTCTTATCGGGAGCAGCCAAATATGCAAGAGGGTACCTATCTTTTATTGCCCCACCAGGAAGCCATTTATCCAACTAGAATCTAAAGCTTCTCCCATCTCCCAAGACTGATTTGAAAAAATTCCTATTATCAACCAATGGATGCACCATAGAAGCCCAAAAAGGAGATGGCTTATGAGGATTCAAATGGCTCGTCTCATCACTTGCCACCCCATAGCTATCATGTAGGATCTCTATCCAAAGTTTTTGTTCCCCTTGAAGCAGTCGAACCGCCCATTTCAACAACAAAGCATCATTGAACTCTTTGAGAGATCTGATTCCCATACCACCATACTTCTTAGGAGAACAAATTGTATCCCATTTAACAGGTTGGAAGAAGGTACCTTGTTGAGCAACCCCTTTCCAGAAGAACCTTTTGCACCTAATATCAAGTTTTTTCCAAATTGACTTTGGATCTCGGAAGATGGAGAAGAAGACTGGAATAGAAGTGATAACTGAATTTAGCAGGATAAGCCTCCCTCCTTTAGATAGGTAATGGCTACTCCAACCTTCAAGCTTCGTGGCCACCTTCTCAAAAAGAAACGTCCAATCAGTTTTCTTCATTCTTTTGCATTTCAATGGTAGACCCAGATATTTAATTGGCAATGATACCATAGGCATGCATAAGATGTTGGAAATGTCATTTTGATCACTACCATTCATACCAAAACAAACCAAGGAGGATTCGCTTCCATTTAGTTTCAGCCCAGAAATTTCACTGAATATATTGACCATATAATATAATGCCTGTGCTTCCCTCTTCCCTCCTTCCACAAAAAAAACGGTGTCATCTACATATTGGAGAATGGGGGCCAATGCCCTTCTATTTGTCATCGAGTAACCCCTTATCATCCCGTCTACTGCCAACTTGCATGCATATCTTGCTAATGTATCTACTGCAAAATTAAAAATTAGTGGGGCCAAGGGGTAGCCTTGCTGCACCCTACACTAAGGTTGGATCCAGGCTCGACAGGGTTTCCCATTTATCAAGGGGGAATAGGAGGTAGTCATGATGCATTGTTTCATCCATTGGATCCAAAGGGGAGGAAATTTTCTCCTTTTAAGAATTTCTGAAAGGTATGACCATGATATTGAGTCATACACTTTAGAAAAGTCTACCTTCCATAGGAAGCCCTTAGTCCTTCGCCTATGCCACCCCATAACCATTTCTTGAGCCATAATGAATGATTCCTGCAGTGACCTCTCAGGTAAGAATGCAGACTAGACAGGCATTACCAGATCTTGCAACACAACACGAATTCTGTTGGCTAGAATTTTGCTGATGATGAGATAAATAGAATTCGACAATGCAATAGGCCTATAATCTAAAAAATTCTCAGCACCCGACTTCTTTGGTAACAAGAATAAGTAAGACTTGTTAAGTCTTTCAAATCCAGAGTTACCCATTTCAAACTCATGTATAACATCCATCACTTCCTCCTTAAGGACACTCCACATCTCCTTGTAGAAAAGAACTTGAACCCATACGATCCAGAAGCTCCCTCATTATTCAAACCTTTGATAGCTACTTTAGCTTCCTGCTCAGTGAAGGGGGCAACAAACATAGCAGATTGTTCAGCGCTGACACCTGGAAAAGCAACCGAAGCCATCCACCATGAGCCTCTTGTTGTTGCCTTAGCTGTTTCTTTAAAATAACGAGCAGCTTCAGTTCCAATCTTGCGAGTGGAGGTAATGGTTCTTTCGCCCACTTTGATAGAAGAGATGAGGTTGACTCTTCTTCTAGCACTTGCAGGAAGATGAAAATATTTCGTGTTTGCATCCCCTTCCTTGAGCCAAAGTTGTCTGGACCTCTCACGCCAACCCATCTCTTTCTTTAGATCCTCCTCCCCAATAAGCTACTGCCAATATTTCCTTAACTCCTACTCCTAGGAACTAAGAGCCACCATGCATTCTTTCGAGTCAAGCCTCTAAACCTCAGCCAATGCCTCAACTCTCTTTTGCTCCCTGATAACCATCACAATCTGCCCATACTCCTTTAACATTATACGCATATCTGCTAGCTTTGATGCAAATTTTTGAGTAGCCAAACCAGTAGCAATCTTGCTTTTCCACCAGCTGGACAACATGTCTTTAAAGCCTTCTTCTCTGAACCATGACTTTTCGAGTTTGAAGTAAGAACCAACATCAGCACTCACCCCACAATCCCACACAATTGGCGTATGGTCAGAGAAAGGCCTATCTAGGCTCATGGTAGAAGACAGCTGGAACTTATCCAAGAGGCTAGAGTTGCCAAAGAACCTGTCCAACTTGGATAAGAGCCCACTTCCATTTCTCCAAGTAAATTCCACCCCACTGATCGGATATTCAATGATGCCCAAGCTCTGCACAGTCAATTGAAACCCTGCCATCGATCCACCTGTGTTGCCACCAAGTCTGTCCCCACTTGACAGGGAATAATTAAAGTCTCCTCTGACAAGCCATGGCACCTCTTAAACCTTCTGATGTACTACAGAGAGGTCTTCCCACAGTTCCACCCTGCTTGCTGCTGAACATGGTCCATAAACACACGAAATGAACCAATCCAATCCACCCTGAAGACTTTGAAATCTACAGGTGAACACATGTCTATCCTGGTGTATTTCTAACAATTTAAGATGAGATTTATTTCTCCAAACAGCCATCCCACCTGATCTGCCATTTGCTGCCATCCCCACACACTCAGCACTCCTAGATTGCCTCAAAGAATTCCAGACTAGGCTATTTTCAACATCTATGTGTGTCTCTTGAATAAGAGCATGATCAATCTCCCACTCCACAAGATATCTGATAAGGAAAGCTCTTCTCACTTTGTTGCGTAACCCACCTACATTCCACGTTAAGACTCTCATCCCTTACACTGTTGATCTCCCTGAGCCAAATTTTCCACATATTCAACCATAATGGGTTTTGCAAATGTCTCCTCCTCAATGGGACTCAAGTTCTCCTTCCTTCTTCCCCTAAGCATGTAAGGAGAGCGCCCAACCCCCCTCTTATGGCTGGCTCCTTTCTAGAATTTCAGATCTTCGGGTGCAAGGAGAGGCATTTGATTCACATCCCCGAGGACCTTTCTGCCACTGCTGACTACTGTTTGAGTCCCCGTAATCACATCCTTGCAATTGGAGGAATTACCAGGGTCCTCATGTGGATGGCTTGCACTCCCCATGGCAGTGTCATCAACCATAGACATCTAATCCCCCTCCAGGACTTCCTTGTGGCAGTCTTTCCATTTCTTTGGCTAAGATGGCTCATTTGAAGGCTTATGACCCTCCGACTCCTCCTACTATATCTCATCAGATCGTTCATCAGACACCTTGTTCTGACCCAATTCTGGAAGTATGTATTCCTACCCTACCACTGACAAACGAATAAGCCACGAACACCCACCACATCTGAGGATGATTTTGTCAGCCATCGACCCACTTCTAAAAACCTCAGCAATGATTTGCAGTATACGGGCATCACCTTCCCCAATTGTGATCTCAATATCATCAAGAATGGACGCAAAGCCTGCAATCATCTTGGACACCACCCCTCTTGATCTCAAATGCAGAGGCAGACCCTTGATCACTAGCGTCACCCGCCAAGTGCCCAATCTCTGGGGAGGGCGATCAGGGAGTGCCCCATCAAAGGGAGAGGCTAGCCTCCACAGCACACTAATGTTCTCAAAGGTACTCGAGCAAAAACGTAGCCTCTCCACATCTAACATTCGCAGACCGAAAATAAGAAAACGGGTCTGGGATAACACAACAATCTTCCAACCCGACGAGATAAGGGATAAAGAACTCACCAATTGATGGAATCTTTCGACAGTAGGGTTGCCAATCATAACTTCACCGATCAGTGCACCCCTCATCATCATCTTCGCAGATGGGATATCCTCAAAGAAGGGGATCTTCACATCAATCGTATGGCCAACCTACCCCGATGGCGGTGGTAGCCAAGGCTCCTTTAGTACCTCCTATTTTGGGTGCAGAGGGTCCATCTTCATATGTTGCAACCGAACCCTTGTGCACGAGTCACGTTTGTGCTCATCTCCCCCACACGCCAAACACACAAGGGGATTTATACACACCGCCGCCATGTGCCCTCTTCGTCTGCACCTATAGCACAGAACCTCCTCGTTCATCCTCTTCCAGCCCTCTCTCGAAACAAATCTGGTTGCCCTACCCTCGTGAGTCTGCCATCTCCTCTCCCTCCTTCGCCAATTTCTTGATCTCCATGTCTTCCAGACACCCTCATCTCCAACCCTAGCCGCACCCTCGCCGTCACCTCCCGTCGCCTGTCGCCACACTCACCATTTTCTCCATTCCTCCTACGGTCATGAATTCCTCTTGGCTGCCTCTTCTTCTCTTCTTCTTCTCCTTCTCTTCACTACCTTTTTCTCTTTACGCACAGGGGAGGGATTCACGAATTTGGATAAGTGTCAGATAGTATCCTTCGAAGAAAAACCCCCTTAACCTCGCATGCTCTCTCCCTTGTTCTCCTCTTCTCTCTCTCAATCAGGCAGGTATTCAGGCAATTGGGTACGCAGATACTCGAGACTAGGTCCACGTGGCGTGGGTCACTGACGAGGTGTGAGAGATGGCTTAGGCGGATCCGTGAGCAAGTAATGGGGACCTGACCCCCATGTCTTGGGCGAGGGGTCAGGGTGACTTTTGAGTAATATATAGGTTCAGCTACTTGGTGACTTCCAATGTGGGACTAACCACCCATGCTTCTTTGCGCAGCGTAGCAGTAGCAGGTTTTTCTTTCAATTGAGGCAGAGGGAAATGCTGTTGACCGCAAATGGATGTTTGGGGAGACTCCTGGAGATAGATCGCTACATCTGGAGATGGAGCCTAGAGTAGCTGCTGCGAGAATACTTGCTTCAAGCTCTTCGAAGGAGCTCTACCAATGACGACGAAGGAGCGAACACCTGAAATGAACAAAATGGCCTCTCGGCCCTATCAAAAATGCTCAGGAGCTTCGCGCAAATGTGGCGAAGGGGTTAGTGGCAGTGGCGTCACATGCGAGTGGGTGTGGAGGCCTAATAACCTCGAGAAGGTGGTGTAGAGGCATGTGTGTCGGGTGGACTGCGTGAGAGGCCAATCCCCTCAATTACTTGAGGGGTTTTGGTCATGAGGACACGACGGAGGTGAGGAGCATGGGAGCGGCATGTTTGAGTGCTTGTGGAAGCTGCTAGGGCTTGCTAGAGGTTTTCTGGTGAGGTGGAAGATGACGATGTGGATGGTGTAGGAGCAGTCGATACGGAGAAATAGTAGTCGATGCGGATGAGTAGAGGGTAGAGCGTTGATTAGCTTAGGCTATGGATGAATAGAGGTAGAGGTAGCACTGGGTCTGGTGTGGCCGGCGCCTGATACGATGCTCCAGTGAGGGTGTGATGGTGAGGGTGTGATGCTCTAGTGAGGGTCTGATCGGCTGGTACGGTGCAACGCAGAAGAAGGAGAGGAAGGCGAATCCACTGCCAGTATTGCGAGCAGACGATGAGGGTGGTCGGAAAAGGTCGCCGGACGTCGTGGAGCTTTTCGACCGGAGAAGAGGGAGGAAATAGAGGGATTCAGGCCGAAAATGAGCGTAGAGAGGACGGTTTGTCCTCAGGGGTCTTTAAATAGGTCTCAAGGGGTGCTTGAAGCTTGGAAACCAAGCTTCTGAGCTTGGAAAGTTCGTCGGAGTAGGAAACCCACATCTCTCATTCTTTCACATGAGAGATTGGGAAAGAGATGATGCCCACATATAGGTTCAAATCATAGAGAAATCTCTTAGGAATCTTTCTTCCAAATTTGGAAGAGATTGAGCGTGAAATCAGGGAGAAAACTCTGATTAAAGGTCGTCAGAGTTGTAGGATAGGATGTCTGTGTTCATGGAGGTGGCAGGGACCTTTTGGCAAAGAAGACAACAAAGATTGGGGCCTATTTGTAATGAATTTCAAAAGCTAGGGGCACTTGTGAAATAGAAAGAATCAGACAAAACTGAAATGCAAACTAGGTCAAGACGATCTTTGATTGGGCCCAAATTTTGATACAAATCTCATTTGAACCTAAGGAATCCAATGGTGAAGTTGGATTTTGGTTTTGACCAAGTTTGATTGGGTAATTTATGTAAAAACCCAAATTAGGGAAATAGTCTATCTGAGAGTTTATTTCAAGTCAAAATGGGTTCAGATGGTCAAATCAAGGATGTTAAATCCTAGAGAATATTTTTTTTATGATTTGTAGAGGGTTTAGATAAATTTTATCCTGACCAGAACCTCAGTTAATTAAGTGGATCTATTTTTAGGGTTTCAAATGTCCATTAATTCTTGAAATGCGTGAAAACTCATTTCTGTCTGCATGGACATACTTGCTAGACTTAAATGCATATTTGACCTTTAGTAACCCGTGAAAAATCTCATGGTTATTCTATATTTGTGATAAGATGGAAAAATTGCATAAATAACCCAGTTTTCATCTTTTCTTCTCAAAACAACTTAACCTAGCCAAGAGACCTTCTCACTGATATGTAGGAACTTTTATTGACTTTCTCAGACCAAATTGAGCTAATTATGGCTCATGATGGTGTTCCCATCACTACCCCATAGATCACCACCACTTTTCCTCACCACACAAGCCTGCAGCCACGCCCACCTCCCTCACGTGCTGCCCTTGCGCGCCCATCGCCCTCGCACAAAACATGGCTACGCACACATGCACCCAACTTCATGCACGCAGCCAGCAACAGTGGGCCTTCTCCCTCGTGCAGACCCCCACGTGCACCCTCATCTTCTTCTTCATCATCTTCTCCTCACCAACAGAAGGAACCCAACACCACGACCGGTCCACCTCCACACAGCCACGTCCACGGGCCTTGAAACTCTGCATCGTTGACGCCAACACACTCCCCTCGCCTTCACGAGTGCTTCCACACCATCTGTGCCATCAACCGTGACCCGCGCACCAGCAAGTCACTGCTAGTCCTCCTCATCATTGGCGCCACCTCCGACCGCTGTCGGCCATGCCGCATCTCTCCTCTAGCCGTGCTTCCTCCTAGGCACACACATAAGGGCAGTTCATCCTCTATTTCTCTACAGTGAAGGCAACATTAGAATTTACATATATTGCCATTATCATACACTATTTCCTTATTTTGATGAGTTAAATTATTTGAGTGGATTTTGGTTGCAGGCCCTTGAATTTCTTCCTTTTTGCTCTCATGCACTTACTTGTTTTAACATGACTCTGGTTCCTACATAAGAGCATTAAATATCATTGCATACCTACATGAACTAGAGGAGAAATTTAACGTTGTGAAGTATAATTATGTTTCATGCTATTTTAGGTTAATTGCATTCATTTTATGATGGTAACAATTATGATTGCACCCTTTCACTCTTGCAATATTGCCTGACTCTTCCTTATCTCGTTATGTCGCATGGATTTTGATACAGATTTCACGTCTATGATCGGAAATGAAAAATAATATTTGTGGATTTATTGATCTATTCCTCTTTATGGATACGACCTAACTCTTCGTGGTTAGTTTTATTGAAATATTTTTGTTCAAGATTTTCCACCACGATTTATACATTGCGATGACGTATTTATCTAATACATTATTCTGAATAGCGAAAAACTCTCGATCAATTTGCATCCATGGAGAATCCAGAAGAAGAAATGCCAAATGATCAGAATCAAGAGCAGCATCTCACTGATCGACTTCGCGCATTCATGAACCCTCCACCACGGCCAAAGATGAGAGATCACTACAATCCAGCCGAAGTGGTGATCGAACCCAGGGTGCAAATCTCGGCTGGAGTACCTCATATAGAATTAAAGTCGAATCTTATCAGTGCAATCCCCAAATTTCATGGAACAAATGCTAAAGATCCTTTCCAGCACATCAAACAGCTAAAACAACTGGCCCAGACCTTTGGACCACCTATTCAGAATCGAGACATCCTGCTCATGAAAATGTTCTCCTTCTCTCTTATGGATAAGGCTACCCATGGTATTAGACTTTGACTCGTCCAATCAACACATGGAGGGAACTCCAATCTAAATTCCTGATGAAATTCTTCCCAGTTAGTCGCACCAACGCCTTGAGGCATCAGATCTCTCATTTCACGCAAAATGCGGGAGAACCACTTCATGAGGCGTGGGAGCACTTTTCAGATCTCATGCGAAAATGCCCCCATCACAGAGTTCCTAAATGGGAACAAGTCCAGTCTTTTTACCAAGGACTCCGTGAGGATATCAAATTATTTGTCAATGCAACCAATGATGGCAACACCATGGGTTAGCATGAGAACATCGTTTGGGAGATTCTTGAGAACATTTTTGAGAACTCCATAAACAATGAGTCCATGGGCGTGTTCGATTGGATGACCACCTGTGCATTGACAAACTGATGAACATGTTTCGGTTGTTTGAAATGAGGGTTAAGAGTAACCCATCATTGTAGTTGCAAAACTTGTTATCAAATAAAATTTTACCGAAACTCCAAGGGAGTCTCAGGTCGAATACAGAGAGGCGACGTTTACTTAATTCGAAAATCGCGCTTCGTTTTATTTGTTTTTGGTGTTTTAGTTTTGTTATTTTTTTTTGTTTGTTTTTATAAGGAAACAAAACAATATAAATCACAATGGAGATAGAAGCAAATATGATATATATTGCACAAATGTTTATTACAATAATCTAGAAAGCATAAAAAAGAGAGAGGTGAGAAAGAATCTCCTGAAGCGGCTATTCGGTAGACAGTGACGCCTGGCGGAAGCTTGGAAGGAGTTGGGAAGTAGGATGATGGAGGTGAGATGTGGGAGGATGTCGGGTAGAGGAAAGATTCAGCGTGGCTTTGGAATGGAGGTGAAGAGGCGAAGATGATCTGCTACCGGAATGGAGCTGGAAGGATGGCTCGAAGGCGACCTATGAATGGTGATGGGAAGATGGAGGAATATTTGGTGAGGCAAAGGGATGCTACACTAATAGGAGCCTTAGGAGCTTGAGAGTAAGCTCTAATGGAGCGTTGGTAGGCTTTCTAGAGCTTAGGAGTAGGTGGGAGTATAGTAGGTCGAGATGAAGAGGAATGGGGGGTGTAGGGGTGTTTATATAGTGATAGGAGGAAGAGCATCCCGTGCACAGACATTCAGCGACAGCTACAAGTGTCACTAAAGGCCGCTCAAGCTATCGTCAAAGATCCGTGCCTCTTCATTCCCTTGGCTAGCGCACGCACTGCGTAGGCCATTTAGTGATAGCTGCAAGTGTCAGTAAAGGCCTGCTCTTCTATCGCTGCAAATCCCGCGCCCACCGCTCACGCCCACCTGTTGTCGTTGAGGTTGGATGCATTGTGACCATTGGATTCAGAAGTGAATGGCTGAGATGGCACGTTCTCAAGGTGTGTCGATAGTCGCGTGCTGCATCTGCGCCCATCGAGTGGTGCCACATGGTGATGCCACCGCCACTTGATGACATCCAACAGGCACAATCGAATCATTCCCGCTCTTCGCTGAATTTGAGCGTAGCGGCTGAGTTTCGAACGTGTGCCCATGCGTTGTGAGCTGAGGCACCCACCACTGCGCTAAGGGTCGTGCTGTGCTCTATTTAGGAATTAAGCTTCTGTGCCCACGACCGTTGGATCTTGATCCAACGGTTGCGATTGCACGAAGGCTTCCTCTACTCGGCTTAAGGCTGGAGGTGTGGTGCTTTATCAACCGTTGGATTTGAATCCAGGGGTTGAGACTCCACAGGTGTAACTGAGGAAGAGGAGCTGTAGCCGAGCTGGAGGGCTACGATGGTGCCACGTGTCACCATCGTGGCCGTCCATCTTCTTCTTGTGGAGGGTACAACAGAGCTCTGATCGGGGTGATTCTCATGTTGACGGACTGCGATCGTCACTCTGAATCCATTCATATGGTCGGATTCTTCATCCGAAGCCCATAAAAATGTCGCACTGCCTCCTGGCCATGTAAAATGAAGGAATTAGTGTACATAACATACAACTATCCTAAATTCAATGCAATGGATGTTTATGTAATATTTATATCATGATATGCAATGCTAGGCCTATGAACTATCGTAAATAAGCATTTTATGATGAATTTATGCATGTTTATCATACCCCCATGCTTACTTTTTGGTAATCCTTAGCAAAATTAACCTAAATGCTATTTATAGAAGTAGAATTAGGATTCGATCTCTTAGGCATGATTTGTTGGTTATCTCAGGAACTTTCAACCTAAGACCTGGTTACAAAGACTCGATAGCGCCCGAGTGTTTGCCAGAATGTAGATCGCCCAAGTCCTCGCTTTATTTGAAAAGGGAAGATACTTTTTCTTTGCTTTTTTTCATTCCTAATTTTTTTTTGTACTTTTAAAATTTGAGAGTTCCGGGATAACTTTTTACGGCTACCCAATTGGCCTAAGACTCGAAAATGACTCTAAGTGCTACGCATCTGGTGAAAAGAGTGAAAGACTCACTAGGCAGCCATTAAAATGGACTTCAAGTTTCTACGACCTTAGGTGACCTTGCCTAGAGGTTTATCTTTTTGAATGGTAGCTTTCTCCCTACTTTTATTTATGGGGTCAACACAAGGGCGAACCCAGTGTATATCTCCCCGATTTATTGTACTTCCCCGCTTCTTCACTAAGTGTTTTGGGAATTATTGTGCATTTTTGTGAGCTGGGCTCTGGACAACCGGCCAATAGGCTATTACCCACGGTAACTTGCCAGCCATACTCGTGCGGTGAAGTGTGGTTTTATTTTTTTTATTTTCTCCTTTTCTATTTTTTCTATATTTTTCTTTTCTTCCTTTTTTTTTCCTAAGTAGGTTGCTTTCCTGATCTAAGATTTACCTAAAGGCAGTACGACGAAAATGGTCTTGTGGCTGGGCTCAGGGCAACCAGTCGATGAGCTGTTACCACCGACAACTTGCAACCATACCACCCTAGATGATTCATTAGCTACCCAATTTCTGAAAAAATCGTCGAAAAGTGAGTCAAAGCAAAAAAAAGTGTGTAGATAATTAAGCTTAAAGTCCCCCAAATCAGAGGGTAGGTTGATAAGTCGTGTATTTATCATCCCAATTTATTTACTAGATTAAAGATGAAATTGAATTGGCGAGGACTCAAGATTAAGTCCACATTCGAGTGGACACCCAAGCTAATTAAGCCCAAAAACCTGAAGAGTCTAAGTATTCAGGTCCTATCGTATCATTTCCTAAAGTTAATAACTTCCAAATGCCTAAGTTCTCTTTTCCTAATTTCTTTCATTTTTTTATCTTTTTCAAATTTTCAATTTTTTTATTTTATAAGAAACTAAAAGAAATGCTAAGGAGTTAACAAAATGATTTCAGGAGTTGATTATCCACCCACCCATGCCTAAATGATGCAATGTCCTCATTGTAAGAACAAAGACATGAAAGACATCATGAGAAATCCGATCAGCTCCGCAGAGAACGTGAAATATAAACACGTGCTAAATTTAATGCCTTCAGCTAGGCATAATATACACACAAAGAAGAATTTGAAAATTCACAAGTGCAGGATAGAATCAAAATCAAAAGGTTGATCCTAAAACCCGTCAGTAGAAGATGTCCACAGATGTGGACCAAGTTATGATGCAGACCCATGCCCCAGGGTTGAGTGGTTCTCAAGTTCTGGATGAAAATCACCCATAACCGAAGATTGTTGAGCTTGCGAGGCCAGGCCTGTGGTTTTACGGTGTGCAACCCAAGACCAAAGTGTCGGACAACGGGTAATGATGGTTCAATGGGTTCAGATGTCCTCTTAACTTTCAGCTCAGAAAAGTAATCAGTTATTTCAAGCTTGGGTTGCACGTGAAATATATCATAAGGGTCTTGGTAGAAAGTAGGTGGTTTCAGGTCAACAGGAACCCTCAGATCCAAAATCAAAGTTCCCTCAGAATTAGCTTTCCAGATTTTTAATTCCAACTTCCTATCCTCCAGTATCAAGTGCTTGGGCTCCGAGACCGCTTGTATATCATTCACCCCATATGATTCTCCCAAGTGCAGAAATCGTGCCTGAACCAAGATTGACTTTGGCACACTGATCTCAGAAGTCAGCTCTTCAGGGTGCGGATGAGGAATGGGGTCACTGATTGAATCATCAAGATTCAGATCCTCCAAGTTAGCCCCAACCAAATCAAATTCCTCTATTATCGAGCTGTCAAATGGTTCATCAAATTCCTTAGGCCCGTTTGTCTCACTAAAATCATTTTCCTTATGCTCAAGTGAGACTTCACCTAAAGATTCTTCACCCTCAGAGTCAAAGAATTGATGATCCTCTTTTATATATGTCTCAAAATAATATATCATTTCATGATCCACGGAGACATACTTTTCTTCATTTCCTGGCTTGGGGATCTCAGGTGAATCAATCGGTTCATCCTCAAAGGGTTGCTCTAGACCAATTTGGTCATCTCCAATCTCAGAATATGTATCCCCTCCGATAGGCTCCTGAGCGGGTTCAGACATTGGCTCTCCTGAAGGGGGTTCATCTTGAGAATCATCCCAAGATTTGACTAGGGCAACCACAAATTTCATCTTCAACCTCGATAATTTCCCAAGAAGAAACTCACTCAGGTCCCTATCCCTAACACTTTGGAGCAAATTTAATAGAGAACTATTAAGTTCATCAATCATTTTGATCATAGGCTCTAGTGCTTCAATGCATGGTGTTGGCTGAGCTTTTAAAGATTGTATAGTGTTCCTCAAATTAGCTAACACCCTATCTTGGATCTGGTTCACCTGAACCGACTGGTTCGGTTCAGGTTTGGGTGGGTTTGGGTTAAATCTAGGGGAGTCAAGATATCGAGTTTCTCGAGTCCCTCCTTGATAGTAAGTCGTTTCAGGTTATTTAAAGAATGGTGATGACCTATTTTCAATGGAATACTGGGGAGGGTAGGTGTTATAATCAACATATCCTTCATGGTTATAGATCTGATTAGGTTGATCACCAAAGGGTGGAGATCTATAATCTTTGTAGCTCTGGGAAGGATAGTAATCATAGTCTTATTGTCCAGGATTAGACTCTGGACACTGAGGTTCGGATTTGTATCCCAATCAAAGTTGTCCTAACCAGTGGATGGGTAATTACAAGTCAAGTCGCGATAGTAATCATCTTGGGGATAAGTGGTGGTAGAAGGATAGGATTAGAAATGTGTGTATGATGTGGAAGGGTACATGGTGAAGTAAGGAGGGAAATCAGAAGAGAAAGGAGCCCTACAATACAAAAATATAAGCCTGTCCTTAGGTTGGGTAGCCTAAAGGTCTACAGACTCTCAGAATCCATCCTAAGATTATGGACGATTTACTCTACTTATGTCCAAGCAATCCAACCAGTTGGAAGGAGGGATTGGGGAGAAGGTTCTTCCTTTGGCTTGCGCCTCCGGTTCCTAGTGTAACCCCCAGCCGCGGTCGTTTGATGCTACTCCCCTAGCTAGACATCTGATTGACTAGTATAAGCAGGTTAATCATGAATAATCTCAATCTGGATCCCGACAAGCAAACCAGTCCTTAGGGCCAACGTCTAATCCATTTTAGTTAGGCTTGGGACAATGGCACTTCAAGAATGTGATGGGCCCTTAATGGGTTGTGCCCTTAATGATTTGTTTGACAATGTGTGAATGTTTACAACCAAGAAGTTTTCAAGCAAGATTATTAATGAGGAGGTGAGTTTTAAGGTTCGAATCTTGCTTAGTAGCTTTTAGGATTCAAATATTAAGTGTATTCAACAAAGTTTTGTGAGACAAACCAAGCTTAGAAAGCACAAGTTCAAGTGTTTTTCCTTTATAAATCAAGAAAATATGGAGTGCCTAGCTTGACCTAAATATTGAATCCTATGGGGTAGCTACAAAATGAATTTCTTTTAAATTAGGTGATGTGGCGCAAACAATTCAATTAGTCTGCCCAAATGCACCACCGATTAAGGTACACAAAAAGGTGGTTAACCTAATATGATTTCTACTCCTTTATGTGTTGAATTGGTGTACCGATTCCACAGGTCGGAATCCCTGTTGAGTAGATGAAAATCAAGTTAGGTTATGTGCCTCAAATGTGAGTGTAAAAAGTGTGTATATTGATTCGTCCCACACAAAGTACTCTACCCACACTTTACTCCGATCTATTGCACTTGGATCTCCATGCTAGGGTATTTGCAAGACAATAGATCAGAGATAAGCAGGGTTAGTAATATGTAAATGCAAAGAAGCGTAGAAAACAAGAAAGTAAATTCCGTTGCCTCCCCGGCAACGGCGCCAAAATGATGAATGTGTTTCGCGTGTTTGAAATCGGGGTTAAGAGTAACCCGTCGTTGTAGTCGCAAAACTCGTTATCAAATAAAATTTTACCAAAACTCCAAGGAAGTCCTAGGTCGAACACAGGGAGGTGACATTTACTTAATTCGAAAATTGCTCTTCGTTTTGTTTATTTTTGGTGTTTTAGTTTTGTTATTTTTTTTCATTTGTTTTTATAAAGCAAGACAACAATATCGATCACAATGGAGATAGAAGCAAATATGATATATATTGCACAAATGTTTATTACAATAATCTAGAAAGCATAAAAAAGTGAGTGGTGAGAAAGAATCTCCCGAAGCGGTTGTTTGGCGAGATGACGACTCCTGGCGGAAGCTTGGAAGGAGTTGGGAAGTAGGGTGATAGAGGTGAGATGCAAGAGGACGTCGGGTAGAGGAAAGCTTCAGCGTGGCTCCAAAATGGAGGTGAAGAGGCAGAGATGATTTGCTACCGGAATGGAGGTGGGAGGACAGCTCCAAGGCGACCTATGAATGGTGATGGGAAGATAGAGGAATATTTGGTGAGCAAAGTGATGCTACACTAATAGGAGCCTTGGGAGACTGAGAGTAAGCTCTAATGGAGCGTTGGTAGGCTTGCTAGAGCTTAGGAGTAGGTGAGAGTAGATGGAAGTAGAGTAGGTAGAGATGAAGAGGAATGGGGGGTGTACGGGTGTTTATATAGTGATGGGAGGAAGAGCATCCCACGCACACACATTCAGCGATAGCTACAAGCGTCACTAAAGGCCGCTCGAGCTGTAGTCGAAGATCCGTGCCTCTTCATTGCCTTGGCTGGAGCATGCACTACATAGGCCATCTAATGACAGCTGCAAGTGTCATTAAAGGCCCGCTCTTTTTTTGCTACACCGCTCATGCTTGCCTACTGTCGCTGAGGTTGGATGTGTCGAGGCCATTGGATTCAGAAGTGAATGGCTAAGATGGCGCGGAGATCGCACCTCTTGACCGCACATGAGATGGCATGTTCTCGAGGTGCGTCAACGGCCGCATGCTGCATCCATGCCCATCAAGTGGTGCCACATGGTGACACCTCTGTCGCTTGATGACATCCAACAGGCACAATCGAATCACACCCGCTCTTTGCTGAATTTGAGCACAACTGCTGAGCTTCGAACGCGTCCCGTGCGTTGTGAGCTGAGGCACCCACCGCTGCATCGAGGGTCGTGTTATGCTCTGTTTAGGAATTAAGCTTCCGTGCCCATGACCGTTGGATCTTGATCTAATGGTCGCGATTACGCAAAGGCTTCTCTCTACTTGGCTTGAGGCTAGCGGTGCGGTGCTTTATCAACCATTGAATTTGAATTCAACGGTTGAGACTCCACAGGTGTAACTGAGGAAGAGGAGCTGCAGCCGGGCTAGATGGCTGCAATGGTGCCACATGGCACCATCGTGGCCATCCATCTTCTTCTTGTGGAGGGTACTACAGAGCTCTGAATGGGATGATTCTCGCGTTGACGGACTACGATCGTCGCTCTGAATCCATTCGTACGATTGGATTCTTCATCCGAAGCCCATAAAGATGTCACACTACCTCCTGGCCATGTAAAATGAAGGAATTAATATACATAACATACAACTATCCTAAATGCAATGCAATGGATGTTTATGCAATATTTATATCATGATATGCAATGCTAGACCTAAGAACTATCGTAAATAAGCATTTATGATGAATTTATGTGTGTTTATCACAAACACACGAGGGGCACATGAGACTCGAGACCTATCCGCATTCATTGACTTGGAGTTGGTGGCCAGTTGCTTGGATAAGGTCTCAATCATAGAGAAGAAGGTGGACAAATTGATTCAACATCAACAGAAAGCCACCTCTGTGAGGCAAAACATGTATGCGCAACAGCCCTCAGGTAGGGAGGTCATGCATAATGTTCACCACCACTCATATCAGGGGATGGACACGTATCCACCCCCATCTAATTCCAATTTCAGAGGAAACTCCATACTATCCTACTCTAGTTGGGGGAACTCTGAACCCTCATACTCTGACTATTCTAGAGTTCCTCAGACCTGTGAGGATCTCCACACCATCCAGAATGATACATTCTCTAATACATATAACCCTGGATCATGAAATCATCCAAACTTCGCGTGGTCAAGAAATAATTTGAACTCGAGACCTCAATTTCAACCCCGACCACTAGCTTCACAACCATATCAGCCCACATAGCCTAGGCCCAACCCGAATCACCAATCCGGGCCTTCCAGGGAAGATCAAATGAACTTGATTTTGAAAGCCCTGGCTAACATCTAGAAGACCAATGCAACTATGCAGAAACAACATAAAGAAGAGATCACAAAGGTTCGAAATCAACTCTCATGATGGCTGGGACTCGCCAGCTTGGTGCACTCCCTTTCCAGCCTCTTCCAAATCTGAATAAACGTGCCAAACCAGAGGTGCGTTATGAATGTGAATCAGGGCCAAGCTCACTATGTCTACCAGGCCCCTTTTGCTCCATCACCCGACTGGATGGAGGCTTCCATAGCATATGTGGGATATCAATAGCAACCACCACTTTTGCCTACTTCGAACCAAAACTAGGCTGGCCTAAATGCTGTTACTACACATAATGGCAAATCGACTAAGGATCCACCTTTTCCTAGCCACTCTAGCCCTGGTAGTTCAGACCTGCCCCTAGGATGGTCATCTAGGACACACCTATCCCAGATCCAAAGCCTAAACCAATCCTAGAGGAACCTACAGAGGTTCCATTTCCCGAGGCATTGACCAAAGGAAAAAGGAAACCCAAACCTGTGGCACTTGAGGAAGACTTACTCAATCTCTTTGAGCAAGTCCAAAAAGACATCCCCTTGATGGATACAATCTGCCACATTCCATCTTACACACAATTTCTGAAGGACTTATTTACACTAAAACATAAGCCGTGAAATAAAGACAGGAGTTCGATCATATTGTCTAAGCAAGCCAGCTCTATCATTCTAAGCAAACTCCTGCAAAAAGTGAAAGATCCTAGCACCCCTCTAATCTCCTGTAAGATAGGTAACCTAGAATTTGATCGAGCTTTATTAGGTTTAGGAGCCTCCATAAATATGATCCCTACATCCCTACTAGATCATTTTGAGGAAACTGAGCTCACACTGACTGAGGTGACCCTACAGCTAGCTAACAAATCAATTAAGTCACCAAGAGGAGTTCTTGACGATGTTCTAGTTAGGATACAAGATTTCTACTTCTTGGTGGATTTCATTGTATTAGACATGGATACTCCTGAAAATCTGAGAGACACCGATCATCTTAGGGAGACCATTCCTAGCCACAACTAGGGCAAACATCAATTGCGAAGAGGGCCAGATCGAGTTGAAATTCGGGAATAAGACATTAAGGATTGATATCTTTAAGGCTCAAAAAGGAATAAATTGTGGGGCAATCAAAGAAGTTTGTGACATCAGTTCTTTGGTTGAGGACCCAACTACAAAGGAAAACTCGATTCTCCCAAAGCCTCAAACACAAGAAAATCTTGACCCACAGATTGAGAAACCCAAAGCTGATCTGGACCTACCCATAGCTTCCACCCTATCTTTTGAGGCCCATCTCAAACCCCCACCCGCTGCTGATAACCCAGTACTTGAATTAAAGCCCCTCCCGGATCATCTGAAGTACTTCTTTTTAGGTTCCAATCAAACATTTCCTGTGAATATCAACTCTCAACTCACTACTAATCAAGAAACAAAGCTAATTTCTGTCCTCTAGTAGCATCGAAGAGCTTTTGGATGGACTCTGGATGATCTGACTGGAATAAGTCCCTCATGTTGCACACATCATATCTATACTGAAGAGGGCTCACGACCATCTTGAGAAATGTAGAGATGACTATATCCAAATCTATAAGAGGTCATGAAAAAGGAGATCGTCAAGTGGCTCGACATTGGAATCATCTACCCGATCTCGGACAACTGTTGGGTGAGCCCCATCCAAGTTGTGCCTAAGAAGGCAGGGCTCACCATGATTACAACTGAATCTGGAGAAACCATCCCAACTCGAATTGCGAACTTGTGGTGAGCCTGCATAGATTATCGAAAATTGAATACCTCCACAGAGAAAGATCATTTCCCACTCCCATTCATTGATCAGATTCTTGAGAAACTGGTGGGAAATCGAATTTTCTATTTCCTGGATGGGAACTCTGGATATAATCAGGCAGCAATCCAAAGATCAAGAGAAGACCATCCCTACCTACCCCTACGGTATGTATGTGTTCCGCAGGATGCCATTTGGGCTTTGCAACTCACCTGCAACCTTTCAGCGATGCATGCTAGCCATATTCTCCAATATGGTAGGTAAATACACTAAAGTCTTCATGGATGACTTCTTGATTTTTGGTGAATCTTTCGATGTTTGCCTCCTGTACTTGGTCTAGATCCTTCGAAGATGCATCAAAGTGAACCTAGTTCTCTCTTGGGAAAAGAGCCACTTCATGGTTCCTAAGGGCATCATGTTTGAACATCTTGTCTCTGAGAGAGGCATCCAAGTTGACCAAGCTAAGATGAATCTGATTTCCAAATTACCTGTGCCTGCCTCAGTCAAAGACATCAAATCATTTTTGGGGCATGTCGGATTCTATCATCAATTCATATCTGATTTTTCCAGGATCACGTGCCCCTCAACGAATCTTCTCTCGAAGGATACACCTTTTGAGATGACAAGTAAGTGCATTCATAAATTTGAAATCCTACGTGATCGAGTTACCTAAGAAATAATTCTGCAATCCCCTAACTAGTCTCAACCCTTCGAGATCATATATGATGAGTCTGACTACGTAGTAGGAGCGGTGCTAGGGTAGAAACTCGATGGGAAATCGGTTCTTATATATTACGCCAGCAAGAAATTGGATGAGGCTTAGTGTAATTACATGATTAAAGAGAAAGAGCTGCTGGTTGTAGTATTTGGTCTAAAGAAAATTAGATCATACCTCTTGGGATCCCATGTCATCACCTACTAGAATCACATTGTGGTGAGGCACTTGCTTACAAAGAAAGATGCAAAACCTAGATTAATCCGCTGGATCTTGCTGTTGCAAGAATTCGATCTTGAAATTTACAACAAGGCAAGAAAATAGAATGCGGTAGCTGACCATTTATCTTGCCTTCCTTCTTTATCATTGACCCGTTCGGACCTATCACTGAGCATTTTCTAGATGAGCATCTCTTGGCCATTAATGGACTTCCCTGGTTCACTGATATCATGAATTACTTGGTTATAGGGAAAGTTCCACTTGATTGGGCAACCTCATGGCGGGACAAGCTGATTTCCAATGCCAAGTACTATGTTTCGAAAGATCCTTATTTATTTTACATTGTTAATAACCAAGTGATCTAAAGATGCATTCCCGATGACAAGGTCAATGATGTCATCTCGTTCTGCCATGACCAAGCCTGCGGTAGCCAATACTCTAGGCATGAAATCGCAGTGAAGATCCTCCAGTGTGGGTTCTTTTGGCCCACAATGTTCAAAGATGCACAATCCTATTGTAGGGCATGTCCTCATTGTCAGACCCTCGGTAATATAGGCCTGTGCGATATGATGCCCTTGAATCTGATTATCATATGCGAAATCTTTAACATTTGGGGAATTGATTTTATGGGACCCTTTCTAGGATATAACAGCTTCGAGTACATCTTACTTACTATTGACTATGTCTCGAAATGGATTGAAGCCATCCCCCACCAGAATGAATGATCACAATGTTGTTCTCTGCTTCATTCAGGAGAACATCTGTTCCAGATTTCGAGTTCCTAAGGCCATCATTAGCGATGGCGGGTCTCATTTCGCGAATGTGCACTTTCAATCCCTTATGAAAAATTATGGGGTGTCACATCATATCTTGACTCCTTATCACCCTCAGACCAACAGATTGGTTGAGTTATCTAATTGGGAGATCAAGAAAATCCTTCAAGTCACTGTTCAACCTGATAGGAAAGATTGGTCCACCTGACTTCCGGAAGCCTTCTAGGCCTATAGGACTGCCCATAAGACCCGGTTAAGAATGTCTCCCTTCAAGCTTGTGTACGAGAAGGCATGTCACCTCCCTGTAGAGATGGAGCACAAAGCCTACTAGGCAGTACAAAAGTACAATCTAGATCTCATGAAGGCTGGAATCCATCTCCAGTTGCAAATGAGTGAGATAGTGGAGTTACGCAATGATGCATACGAGAACTTGTACATCTACAAAGAGTGGGTCAAAGCCTTCCATGACAGACATTTATCGCGAAAATCATTTCATCCTAGTCAGAAGGTGCTCCTCTTTGATGCCAAGCTCAAGCTCTTCCTAGGGAAGCTAAGATCAAAATGGATCAGACCCTTTCTCGTTCGATGAATCTTCAGAAATGGAGCTATCGAAATCAGTAACTCAACCGTGACTCAAAACCATTTGTTGTGAACGGTCAGAGACTCAAACAGTTCCTCGAACTCACCGATTCGAATCTAGCTGCAGTATCTTTTGATCTCCATTCTCCCTAAGCCACATGGCGCCCAGCTGATGGTATTAAACTTAGTGCTTAATGGGAGGCAACTTGTCATTATGAAAAACCTGAGACCCTTCTAACCTATCTCTGAGCTTAAGTCATATTACACTTTAGGGTTCATCCATTAGAATAACCGACTCCACCTTTAATACTTGTATCAGAGCCTGAAATCATTCGCAACAGTCATCCCAACCCGTTCGCCACCCACCAAACCTATTCTAATGTACGATCTAAACTAAACTCGAACCCACCTAATTTACAATGAGGACATTGCAAATCTTAGGCATGAGAGGGTATTAAAGTGCAAAACGCTGTGAAATTCGATTCATGGAGGGGTTTCATAAAAAAAAAGGAGAAAAGGAGAGGACAATTTTGAGAGCTGAATTGCAAAAATTGAGGAGGAAGAAGAGGAGAAAAGATAGGAGAAAAAGGAGCAAACAAAAGAAAGAAAATGTGATAATCCCTGTAATTGAGTATGGAACTCACCTAAGTTTTAGGCTGGATCGAATGATGAATTATGACCTAGAAGGCTAAAACTTAAGAGATTAGTGGCGAATACCGACCTTAGGCCTCTTGGGCATTCTCTAGTGCATAAACACTTACGTATTTGTTAAGATCTGGATTAATCCTCAAGAGGTTAAGGAAAGTGCGAGGGTGATGTATTAAGTCTAAGGCTTAGAGATTATTTGACCCTGTTCCCTACCCTTTGTTTGCTGGACTTGGTAACCTAAGAACCCAAAAATCACACACCGGTCTGGTTTAGTGCGCTTAAAAAAGAAAAATGCCAAAAGTGTTCTATTCTAAAAAAGGTTTCCCTGAAGATCTAGCTTAGGAGCAGCTAGAAGACACAAGTTAATTGGATGAGTTCCCAGTGTGGAGAGGTGGAATGAAAAATACTCCCCTCGAAGATGCATAATAACATATCATCTCCTTGGTGCTTGCCTCTTAGGATATCTAAATATCCTACCAAGGGCATGTAAGCACCTTATGCTGGTTCAGGTGCCATGGGTGGGTTTATCCCGAAATGTCAATTGCCAGGGCTTGAATTTAGCTACAGAACACCATGGGCAGCACTATCCTAAAGTATCGGAAGATAAGGACCCTTCGAGGATTGATGGTGGGGACAAGGAATCTGATATAGACCGTATTTAGGACCAATCCGATGTTGGATTTAAGGGAATGTAAAAAGAAAAGAGAAAAAACTCTCAAAAATAAAAATCCCTCTCTATCTCTCTTATCAGAAATGTATTGACAAACTGAACCTAGACTTGCTATGTGTGTGCATGGGTGCTTTAACCGCTGGGGTCAACAAACCTCTTGGTAGGTTTTGCGGGCCTTAGAAACCTTTGCGGTAGATCCAAGGCTAAGGCTGGTCAGGTCTAGATCTTGGCTAGTACTTGAGTACCTCTAGGCCTATTGTTGGTATTTTGATCTGATTTCTAGAGATGCGACTTAGTAAGGCATCCTGATAGTTGCATCCGGCTCAGAGATCTTGTTTGGTCCATAGGATTTTGCTAGGGACTAGCAAAAGCTAGGTAGGGGGTATGATGGTAACACCATCATGGGCCCTAACTAGCCATAATTAGTCAGATTCAACTGGTAAATGCTCCTACTTAATCATTTGAGGGTCACAATTCCGTAATAATCTGATTTGAGAAGAAAACAACAAAACAAGGTTAATTATATTGTTTTAGCAGCACATCACAAACACAGATTAACCACGGAGTTACTCAAGGGTTAATTCAAGGTCAATTGAGCACAAAAGTCTAAAAAGTGGGTTTACACTAACTAAATCAGGGTTACACTCATTTCGAGGGTGAAAATAGTATTGAAAACCCTAATTATAATCCCCACTTAAATTGAAAAGGTTCTGGTCAGGATAAACTTAATCCAAACCTCCTAAAATTTATTTAAAAATATTCTACGGATTTAATACCTTTGGTTTGACCATCTGAACCCTTTTTGACCTAGAATAGAGTTTCAAACGGGAATTTACCCTTATTTGGGCTTCTATGCAATTTACCCAATCAAGTGTGGTCAAAACTCAAATCCAAGTTAACCATTAAATTTCTTGAGTCAAAATTAAGTTAAGACCAAAATTTGGGCCCAATCAGAGTCCATCTTGACCAAATTTGCATTTTAGCCCCTAAAAACTCTATTTCTCACATTTGTACCCCTAAGTTTCAAGTTTCTTGCACATAGGCCCCTAACTTTCTCGTTGTCTCCACATTTCAGTTCCTACCACCATTGAAGGTTTGAATAAGATCTCCCTACGGCCACACCGACTTCTATCAAGGATTCCTCCTTGATTTGTTGGCCAAATCCCTCCAAAATTAGAGGGAATGGTCGCTAGAAGATCTCCTTCCCATTGAATCACCTCTCATATCCCTCCTCGATGGCAAGAGCTCAGGCGAGCTCAAAATTTTCCAAAAGAGGAACTTCGAAAAACTCACATCAATCATGTCAATTCTCGCCAATTTAGACCTTGCTCTTCACCTATACAAGTTCCCCAACATCTTAGTGTTTCCCGTAGCCAAGAACAAGTTGGAAAACTCCTGTCCCTTCATCCTTTGGCTACCGCATCTTTGGCTTCGGCGAGCCCTCTTTGACCTCCTCCTCTAACTATCCAACCATCACATTGGATGGCCCTCCATCTTCCCCTCTTCGTCGCGAGTCTTGCCGGCCAAAGCAAGACTGCTCTCCGCTTCTCCTTCCTCACCGTCAACCCCTTCGTCCCCATATCTAGTCGACAAACGCCAAGAGTGGTTTTGCTCTCTCTATCCCTAACCTACTGCAATCTCTTCCTCTCCCTCTCTAGGTCACTTCTACATCCTTAGATCTTAGGATCGACCGCTGTACCACCTGCTCCCCCACCGTCTTCCCCGCAGCCAGCATGAGCTCTGGCAACCTCGCACTAGTGCCACACCACACTAAATTATTTGCAACCACCACCATTAGCTTTGCTTCACCTCCTAGGCCAAAAGCCCTTAAAACATTGAGAGCTTTGGTTCCTAATTTGGCTGGCCGAACACCCCCGCTCTCCATCGCCTTCTCCCACACCAGTCGGTCGCCACACACACGTATGCCACCTCTCACTGCCACCAGCACACTCACCACACTTTGGTGAAGCATCTGAGCTATTTTAATTAGGCCGCGAGGTCGTGTTCATGGATTTCAGGTATCGCTGGAGCATTACCGCCGCCACCTTCTTCTCCAACTACGTTTGCCTCTCTCCAGCCATCATTCAACCTGCAACCACCCTCACTCGATGTAGCTTCACTACCTAAAGGCATCTACATCTTCAATTGAGCAGTAGCAATGCTCAACTCCAATTCAACGAAGCAATCGGCTGTAGCTGCAAGCAAAGAAATGCCACCAACTTAGTCCCACATCATGCACTGCAAAATCAGAAATGTGCATAAATTATTTTTGCATTGTTAACTCTTTGCCTCAACACATGGGGTGAGGTCATGTTTTGCATTATAGTACCTCGGGGTGCATGCCAACACTTAAGCAAAATTCTAAGATCTGAGGGCTGCTAAGGCTTGGATACTTAAGTTGTCTGATGTTCATGCCTGACATCTGATCTTGGTTGAGATTATTGTGGACTTATTGAGAACTTGGCTGACGTGGATAAGTGGTTGAAGGCCACTACTGAGATATTTGGCTCTTGAGTACTATTGGGAGTTGTGCTTAAATTCTAGGGCTTAATTGGTGGTCTCAACCACCATTTTTAGTCCTTTATTTTTATATTTTTGTCCCTAACTTTTGAGAGTCATTATTACTTCTTATTGAACATCATTTTTGTTATCTGATTCACTTGCATTATTCTCTATGATTATTATGACTAGTGGGTTGATTTGTTACACTTGCTTCTTGCGAATGACCTCAGAACTCACGATTTTTTCAAGCATTATAAATTTAAATGTCATATCGATTTTCATCGCTATACTACGATGCATTTTACTTTCACTAAACTACAATGGATTTTGATTGCAACAGTGATCCATTTGAGGTTCGTAAGGGCATGGTGGCAGATTTGCTGACAGACAATATTGGGTCCTTGGGATGATAGGAGTGGACTGTCGCACAAGTCCAATAGCAGGATTTTAGCACTGAGGGTTGTTGTACCATGCAAAGTTTGGATGGTTGCACTACCTCGGGTTATAAGTAGTAGAATGCAGATTGTTTCCCAGGGCACGCACGTCTTCTAATTCTGAAGTCGTGTTCGAATAAGATAATGCATCCGAGTACATGGAGGCTTGTTCCTCCATGTCAAAATACTAGCTAGTAGAAGCCAGGTCCACATTACTTACTAAGTCACTTGGCGTGATACTCGGCAAGGATTGTGCAGGTTGTGTGGGATTCCTGGAATTAAGCCTAACTTGGGAAGGATTAGGTTTGTGACGTGATGGAGAAGTCGAAGTATGAGCCACTGTTCGAAACAAGGGAGAGTTCGTCCAATTTTTGTGAAATTAAGTTCATGTCAATGGATAAATGGGAGGGTCCCATGTCAACCTCGTGTGCTCCACTACGAGGTGCGCTGGTCCGATTAAAGGCGAAGATGGAAGCATTGTTCATAGAATTTTCACTCATGTTCTCAAACAGTTCAAACGCTCCATCCTCGTCTTTATTTATGAAATTACCTCCGCAGGAAGCATCCACAATTTAGCTCATAGTAGAAAATCTAGGCTACATGCAACTTAGGCAAACCATGGTGTGGACATTTCCACATAAGGTTATTATACCTCTCCCAGGCCTCATGAAACTGTTCGTTGTTTTGTTGAATAAAAGAAGTTATAGCACAACAAAGTGCATTGGTGCGCCCGATTGGGAAGAATTTCTTAAGAAATGTTGTACACATCTCTTCCCAAGAACAAATGGGTCTTCCAATCATGAGCAACCATTGTGCGACTTTGTCCTGCAATGAAAATGGGAACATTTTCATGAGGACAATGTGTAACCCGATGTTTCTTAGTTTAATAGTTTCAGCTAAATGTGTTGAGTTCTCCAAGTTAAGAAAAGGGTCTTCACTGGCAAGTCCATTATAATGGAAATTGATTAGGCCAATTGATGAGAACCACATCATGAGCCATAACTAGCTCATTTTGACCCAATACAAAGGATAAAAGCTCCTACATAACTCAAGGAAAGACTTAACTCAGAGAATTCTGAGTTTAAGGAGAAAACAAGTCATAAGGGGTAAAAATGCAATTTTACCAGTATAATCTACATACAGGGTAATTCAGGATCCAAACATAGGTCAAAGCAACTTAATAAGAATAAAAGTGGGATGAGATGATCTAGCAAGGGCTACAGCAATTCCAAGGAACTAAATGATAATCTGTAACCCTAAAACAAACCCACTTCAATTCACGAGGTTCAAGGCAAAGCAAAAATGGAATAAACCCTCTAAAATTCATAGAAAAATAATCTCTAGGGTTTAGAACCTTCAATTTGACCTTAGGAACCCATCTTGACCTACATTGAGAACCGTACCCAATTAATAACTTAATTTAGGTTTTTGCGTAAATTGACCAGTCAAACAAGGTTTAATCTAGAAATAAAATTCACCATCAGATTCCTTAGGTCCTAATTAGTCATGTATAAAAACTTGAGCCTAAGAAGAAACCTTCTTGACCAACTTTACACTTTGGTCCTAATATATTTACTTTTTGGCCCTCAACTTTTGAACCCTCGCATTTTCGCCCCTAACTCTCCTTCGTTCTTTGCGTTCAGGTCCCCCCTGCAAAACCTACCAGCACCATGCTCCGGCGACCTTGCGCGGAGCATGGCTCCGCGCAGGGTGAGGGGGAGAGTCTGGCAAGTAAACCGGGGGTGCCCTGCGTCGTCAGCCGTCGCAGGGACACCCCCTGGTCGCTGTAACCCACCATACCGGCCGTGCGAACGCACGGACGGTATGGGTTTCCATCTCCGGCGTCCTCCGGCGAGGGAGACACGTCGTCTCCCTCCGCCTTCCTCCCTGATCCGGTCCCTATAAATACCCCCGTCGCTCCACCGTTCTTCCCAGCTCGGATCTGACGGAGAAAACCCCCAACTTTCCTCTCTTCTCACTCCGGCAGACGCCCACCAGCTCCGGCGGTTCTTCCTCCTCCTCCTCTTCGCTCTGCCGCAATACCAGCAGCAGAGACTTCTTCCCCTGCTCTTCCCGCGCCACACCGCACCCAGCTGGCGCCTCTCCGGCCCTCTGCTCGCCGCCGCCCCTTCCCCCGGGCATCTTCTTCTCCGGCGACAGTCGATACTACTGTCGCCCACTCCGGCCCCTCCTCGTCCTACTAAGTAGGTAGAACTCCTCCTCTTCCTCCCCTCTTCCTTTTCCTCACTTTAAACATCTACTGTCGCCCTCGATTCAGACCACTCACCCTCACCTTCTCCGCCTCCGACCATCCTCCGGCGAGCCGCTCCCATCACTCCAGCATCCCACCCGGCTCGCCGACCTGCACATAATCTCCGCCTCCTCACCCTGATCCATTTCCACCCCTCCACTTCCCCCAAATCACCCTCTGCAACTCCACCGAACAAACCCATCTCCCGACCCATAGTCCGACCTAGGGCAGCCCTTAGGCTCCGCCCCGCCGCCTGCACACCCCCCGACCACCTTCGCCGTGCCACGGCGAAGGTCCTCCGCGTTTCAGATTGGGCCGAGAGGCCGTTTTTCTGTGGGCAGGTACCTGCGCTCGTTGCCGCCATTGTTGAAGCGGAGCAGCTTCTTCACCTGCTGCCCCAGGTGCGAAGCGCCCAGGTCACCCTCCCAGGCTGTGCGGGGGCACTTCGACAAAGCGTTAGGCTGCAGTTGAGGCGAAGCTCTCGCGCGAAGCCCCCGCGCTTCGCCTCGACTGCCGCTGCTTCCTCCACGCAGGTACCCAAATTGGGGTGGGACATTTAGTCCCACCTCGTAACCTTTCAGAGGAGAGCGCCTGCATAAAGGCAAAAAGTGCCTTATGCTCGTTGCCTCCTGAGCACGGGGTGAGGTCCCTCTCACTCGCTCGCTCGACCCGGTCTCGTCCGCGCTCACGCCTCGCGGACCTGGCCCGACCCGACTTAGACTGACCTGCACTCCTCGCCCACCACGCACGCCGGTGGGCCTGGACCCGGGCGCGACCCGTACCCGGCTACCCGGCAGCTCTGGGAGAGCTATCCTATGAGCGGATTCTGTGAGAGAGAGAGACGCGGGGGGAGGGTAGAGATAGGTTTTTCCCCTCTCTGATCAAGCTGTGTAAGTGTGCAGGCACAGGTGAAGAAGAACCGTGGAAGAAGACAAAGGCTGAAGGAAGGAGGATCACAGAGCGGCACTGTAGCAGCGGCGGTTTAAGTCGTCTGATTGGAAAATCAGACGACGTCCTGAAGGCAAGGAAGAAGAAGGAAGGCGAGGCAGAGGAGAACGCAGAGAGGCCAAGACAAGAACTGAAAGAAGAAAAAGAGCACGAGAAGAAGATCTGAAGAAAGGAAAAGAAGAAAGAAAGAAGAAGAAGAAGAACAGGACCGCTCTGCAGAAGAAAGGAAAGAAAGAAGAAGAAGAAGAACAGGACCGCTCTGCAGAAGAAAGGAAAAGAAGAAAAAGAAGAAGAACAAAAGAAGAGAGCAGAAGATCTGAGAAGGAAGAAGAGGAGAAGCAAAGAGAAAAGAAGAAAAGCCAACAAATTCTCTCTCTCTCTCTTTCTTTATTTTTGTAAAAGAAACTTGTACCCCTAGAATACAACTTGCTCCCTGAGTTCGACCTCAGGAACTCTTTATTTCCGAGTAACAAATTGTATTAAACTGGTAATCACCTCCCTCTATACTATACTACGACGAAATAATAAAACTATAGAGGAAGGTAGCCCACCAGTTTTTGGCGCCGTTGCCGGGGAGCAACGGCTATTCTAGAGGTAAACATTCCTGTTTCTTTTTAGTTTCTGATGATCTCCTCTCTTTTGTGCAGCTACAGGAAATCAAGAAAACAAGCAACCGCACGACAACCACTCCGAGGACAGGTAAAATTTTTTCCTCTTGCTATTAACCCCTAAACTCTAAAGAGGAAGAAAAGAAAAGAACAAGCAATATAGGGCTAACCTGTCTTCCATACTTAGTAACCATAAAGAGTTGCATGTTTTCAACTCATTACTCCTGCACACTATTAAGGGTATTTAAGGGCTAACACATTCTTGCTTGAGCCCTAATTACCCAACAAAGAATTAACTGGACCAAGTAGAGCCAACCTAGGATCCAACACTAGGGATTTAGAGACACACTCCTTAAGCAAGAATTGAGAAAACCAAATGAAGTGTGCCCAAGCCCTTGTCTGAAAATACCTATTCAAAGAAAACCTAAAACAATTGGCTCTCTAAACACTTGAACCCTAAAAGACAGGACCTAAAAGCTCTCAAAGAAAACAAGAGGTAAAGTTGACCCCTTGGGTCAACCAACCTTAAATTAGGTCACTCTTTGCACTTAAAAGACTAAAGTTCAAGTGAAACCTTAAGCACCCTGATCTTAAAATTGGTAGACTTAAGAGGTCAAGATCCCCATTCTGGTCTACCTGGAACCGCAGTGACAAGAGAGGTCGGGTGGGGGAAACCCTGTAACCCGTGGGGACGCTCTACCGTGTAGGGGTCTTCGCGGGACTCTCCCTCTCTGGCTGCCCAGGTAATTCTCAGGTGGACGATCTTTCTGATCAAGGGGTCCATCTGCCCCGCACCTCTATAGTCACCCAACACATTTTTGGGTGTCTTGATTGGGTCCAGCACCTTCTAAACTTACCTCTTCCAACAGTGCATGTACGGAAGGAGGTCCTTAAGACCACCCTTAAGACCTCCTTTAGAAATTCGCTCCCGTCAAGGCCAAGCCTCGACGCCCGTGTTTGTGCAACAACACCCTCACATTATTCTCTCTTCTGATTCAGAACCAAGTTCTTCTTCTTCCCCCATCATGGCTCAGCCAGTTGAGGAAGAAAATAATCTGGTGCACCAACTCCAGCGACTCAATGACCTCTTCCAAAACTTCGTGCACCCACCACAGCGTCCTATGATGCGGGACCACTACAATCCTGCTGCGGTGGCCATTGAGCCTCGAGTCAGAATCCCGACTGGAGGACCTGATTCCGAATTAAAGCCCAACATGATTCATGCTATACCTAAATTCCATGGGCTTAATTCTGAAGATCCCTTCCAGCACATCAAACAGCTAAAGCATCTGGCCCACACTTTTGGATCAGATGCGCAAAATCGGGATATTCTTCTCATGAAGATGTTCTCCTTTTCTCTTATGGACAAGGCCGCCCATTGGTATCAAACTCAGACCCGGCCGATCAACACTTGGGAAGAACTTCAATCCGAGTTTTTGAAAAAGTTTTTTCCCGTTGGTCGGACCAACGCCTTGCGCCATCAGATTCACACTTCACTCAACAATCAGGAGAACCTCTCCATGAGGCATGGGATCGTTTTCAGGATCTCATGAGAAAGTGCCCC
Organism: Thalassia testudinum; assembly: GCA_037157565.1. NCBI lineage: Eukaryota > Viridiplantae > Streptophyta > Magnoliopsida > Alismatales > Hydrocharitaceae > Thalassia > Thalassia testudinum. The sequence continues at coordinate 41,230,899 of JAZHRO010000009.1, read as the reverse complement.
CATCACGGAGTTCCTAAATGGGAACAAGTCCAATCTTTTTACCAGGGACTCCGTGAGGACATCCGCCTTTTCGTCAATGCAACTTGAGGAGGAAACATCATGGGTCAACATGAAGACACCGTATGGGAGATTCTCGAAAACAAGTGCGAGAACTCCATCAACAATGACTCCATGGGATTATTCGACAGGACGAATACCCGCGCAGCGACGAATCTTAAGGGAGCACATGAGACGCAGGGCCTGTCCGCATCAGTCGACCTGGAATTAATGGCCAGTCGATTGGACAAGGTCTCAATCATTGAGAAGAAGGTGGATGAGCTGACTCAGCACTTGCAGCGAGCCACCTCCGCGCGTAACTCCTTTGCACAACCTCCTTCCACACAGGAGACTGTGCAAAACATCCTCCACCGATATTCCCCTAGGATGGATCCATATCCATCCCCATCTGATTCTCGGATCGGAGGATCATCCGATCCTTTCTACACCAGCCCGGGGAACTCCATTCCCCCTTTCCCTGATTCTCAGGAGGTTCCTCAGACCTGCGAGGACCTCAACGCCATCCAGAACGACCCATTCTCCAACACTTACAACCTTGGATGGCGAAACCATCCCAATTTTCAGTGGGCGGGAAATTCCCAAACCCAAAGACCACCTTTTCAGTCCCGCCCACAGCCCTCTCGTCATTTCCAGCCGCCTCAGCCTCGGCCCAACCCTACTTATCCATCAGGGCCAAATCAAGATCAAATGTCCCTAATCCTTCAGACTCTGGCTGACATTCAAAGAACAAATGCGGCTATTCAAAAACAGCACAAGGACGAACTTACAGAGGTTAAAACTCAACTGGCCCAGTTGGCAAATTCTCGCCAGCCAGGCACACTCCCTTCCCAACCTCTTCCTAACCCAAATAACGTGCCAACCCAGAAGCGCGTTATGAATCCAAATTTAGGCCACGCACAATGGATTTATTAAGCCCCTACTTCTCCATCTCCAGACGAGATGGAAGCCTCAACTTCTTATGCGTGATTTCAGCAGCAGCCACCCCTCTTACCAAACCCAAACCAAAATCAGGCCGGATTAAATTCTGTAACAACACGTAGTGGTAAAACAACTCAAGACCCGCATTATCCAAACCACTACAAGCCTGATAACCATGACCCTAGGATAGTTATCCAAGAAACCGCTGTTCCGGATCCACAACCTGGACCTATCCTAGAAGAACCAACCAAGATCCCGTTTCCCGAGGCCTTGACCAAGGGAAAGAAGACCACCAAACCCGTGGCCCCTGAGGAGGACCTGGTCAAGCTCTTTGAGCAGGTCCACATAAACATCCCCTTGATGGATGCAATCCGCCACGTACCAGCTTACGCACGATTTCTAAAGAATATATGTACACCCCAGCGTAAGCCGCGAACCAAGGGAGGAAGCCCAATTGTTCTGTCAGAGCAAGCCAGCTCTGTAATCCTCAGTAGACTCCCACCCAAGGCAAAAGATCCTGGTACTCCCCTGATTTCCTGCAAGATAGGTGGTACCCAATTTGATAGAGCATTGTTAGACTTGGGTGCATCCATAAACCTGATACCCACATCCTTACTTGACCATCTAGAAGAATCTGAGCTAAAACCAACCGAGGTGACATTACAATTAGCAGATCGATCTATAAAGTCACCAAAAGGGATTCTCGAGGATGTTATCGTAAGAGTGCGGGATTTCTATTTTCCAGTGGACTTTATAGTCTTAGATATGGACGCACCTGAGAACCCTAGGGATACACCAATCATTCTAGGGAGACCTTTCTTGGCTACTGCTAGAGCCAACATCAGCTGTGAGGAGGGCCAAATAGAGCTTAAGTTTGGAGATCAAACACTGAAAATTGATATATTTAAGGCCCAACAAGGAATTAATTGCGGCGTCATCGAACAAATTTGTGACATCAGGACCTTGGTTGATGAATCACACTTCCAGAATGACGCGATTATGCCTCATCAACCACAGAAGGATCTTGACCCGCAAACAGAGGAGTCGAATCCAGATATGAATAACCCAGTAACTCCCACCCTCGAACCTCACATCTATACTGAACCACCCGCTGCTGCTGATAACCCCATCCTCGAACTGAAACCCCTTCCTGCTCACTTGAAATACATCTTTCTGGGTTCTAATCAGACCCTTCCTGTGATTATCAATTCCAACCTCAGTCCTGAACAGGAATCCCGTCTGATTGTTGTCCTCCAGCAACATCGCAGAGCCATCGGGTGGACTCTCGATGATTTGACTGGAATAAGTCCCTCTTATTGTACTCATCATATCTATTCAGAAGAGGGCACACGACCTTCTCGTGAAATGCAGAGACGCTTAAACCCCAATCTGCAGGAGGTCGTGAAAAAGGAGATCATCAAGTGGTTAGATGCCGGAATCATCTACCCGATCTCCGATAGTCGTTGGGTGAGCCCAATTCAGGTCGTGCCCAAGAAGGCAGGACTCACCACTATAACGACTGAGACCGGAGAAATCATTCCTACCCGATTAGCCAACTCGTGGAGAGTCTGTATAGATTACCGCCGACTCAATTACTCCACGAAGAAGGATCATTTCCCACTACACTTCATTGATCAAATTCTCGAAAAACTTGCGGGAAATAGGTTCTTCTGCTTTCTTGACGGGTACTCCGGTTATAACCAGGTGGCAATCCATCCTGAGGACCAAGAAAAGACCATGTTCACCTGCCCCTTCGGAACATACGCTTTCCGAAGGATGCCTTTCGGTCTTTGCAATGCACCCGCTACTTTTCAGCGATGCATGCTTGCCATATTCTCAGATATGGTAGGTGATTATCTGGAAGTCTTCATGGATGACTTTTCAGTTTTCGGAGCATCATTCGACGATTGCCTCCAACACTTGGTCCAGATACTCAGGCGGTGCATCGATGTGAATTTGGTTCTTTCCTGGGAAAAGAGCCATTTCATGGTGCCTGAGGGAATTGTCCTGGGACACTCAATTTCGAAGAAAGGTATCCAAGTGGATCGAGCTAAGGTTAATCTGATTTCTCACCTTCCTATGCCTAGCTCGATCAGGGACATCCGTTCCTTTTTAGGGCATGTCAGTTTTTATCGACGATTTATCCCTGATTTTTCAAAAATCGCGCGCCCCCTGACCACTCTTCTCTCCAAGGATGTTCCTTTCGAAATTTCCAAGGAATGCACTCAAGCATTTGAAATCCTGCGTGACCGAGTCACCCAAGCCCCGATCCTACAGTCCCCTGATTGGTCTCAACCCTTTGAGATCATGTGCGATGCATCCGACTTCGCTGTAGGAGCGGTTTTGGGGCAGAAAATTGACGGGAAACCTGTGGTCATTTACTAGGCCAGCAAAACACTCGATGAGGCTCAGCGTAACTATACGGTTACTGAGAAAGAGCTGCTAGCTGTAGTATTTGCCCTAGAAAAATTCAGATCGTACCTTCTGGGTTCCCGTGTTATCATATACTCGGATCACACAGCTGTGAGGCATCTCCTTGCAAAGAAGGACGCGAAACCTCGATTAATCCGATGGATCTTGCTGTTGCAAGAATTTGACCTTGAGATTCGCGACAAAGCGGGAAAGCAAAATGTGGTAGCTGATCACTTGTCCCGTCTTCCTTCTGAAATAATTGACCCTCCCGGACCCATCACTGAGCATTTTCCCGATGAGCACCTGCTGACTATTGGTACTAGCCTTCCATGGTTTGCTAATGTAGTAAATTACTTGGCATCTCATCAGATCCCGTCCGATTGGCCGAAGGCCAAGAAGGACAAATTACGCTCCGATGCCAAGTATTACATTTGGGAAGACCCTTACCTCTTCCGCATAGGTGCCGATCAGATCATCCGGAGATGTGTCCCGGAAGGGGAATTCAACAATATCCTCTCTTTCTGCCATGACCAGGCATGCGGTGGCCATTTCGCCGGGCATAAAACCGCATCAAAAGTCCTCCAGTGCGGCTTTTACTGGCCCACACTATTCAAAGACGCATACAATCACTGCAAGGCATGCAGTCGTTGCCAGACTTTGGGCAACATGAGCCATCGCGACATGATGCCTATGCAACCGATTCTAGTATGCGAAATCTTTGATGTTTGGGGGATTGATTTTATGGGCCCCTTTCCTGTTTCGGATGGTTTCGAATACATTCTGTTGGCTGTGGACTACGTGTCCAAATGGATCGAAGCCATACCGACCCAAACCTGTGATCACAAAATCGTTCTCAAATTCATTCATCAAAACATTTTCTCAAGGTTCGGGATTCCTCGTGCAATAATCTCTGATGGGGGGACCCATTTCACAAATGCTCAGTTTAGGTCACTGATGACCAAATACGGGGTGTCTCACCGAATCTCTACTCCTTACCACCCCCAAACTAATGGTCTAGCTGAGCTGTCTAATCGGGAGATCAAGAAAATCCTGCAAGTCACTGTTCGACCTGACAGGAAGGACTGGTCGTCCCGACTTCCGGAAGCATTGTGGGCCTATAGGACCGCCCACAAGACCCAATTGGGCATGTCTCCCTTTAGACTGGTGTACGGAAAGGCATGCCACCTTCCCGTAGAACTGGAGCATAAAGCCTATTGGGCAGTACGGAACTGTAATCTAGATCTTTCCAAGGCTGGGACCCACAGAAAACTCCAAATCAGCGAGATCGATGAATTACGCCTAGACGCGTACGAGAACTCGCAAATCTACAAGGAGCGGGTTAAAGCCTTCCACGACAAACACATCTCGAGAAAGATCTTTCATCCTGGTCAGAAGGTCCTACTCTTTGATGCCCGACTAAAACTCTTCCCAGGAAAACTGAGATCCAAGTGGGTCGGACCATATTTGGTCCGACAGGTTTTTGGAAATGGAGCAATCGAAATCAGTCCACTCAGCCACGATTCTGAACCTTTCATCGTGAACGGTCAGAGACTCAAGCCATTCATTGATGTAACTTCTACAGATTTGGCTGAAACATCTTATGTCCTCCATTCCCCTTGAGCTTATTGCGCCCAGCCGATGGCGTAAAACTCAGCGCTTAACGGGAGGCAACCCGTCATTTTCCTAAAAATCCAAAACTTTTTCTGACACCTTTTTGCACTTAAGGTTCACCCTTATAGACAGCCGACCCCACCTCAGATGCTTGCATCTGGGATTAGAAATCGTCCGCAAAAATTCAACCCGACCCATTCACTCATCCAAATTTCTGTCTTAAGGAATGAACTAAGTTAAATAAAAACCCCTAGGTTACAATGAGGACATTGCAAATCTTAGGCATGGGAGGGGTATGAAAGTGCAAAACTTGTAAGAAAAGGTTTCAAACAAAAAATTCACATATGCCAAAAACACCATAAAAATTAAAAATTTTTCAAAAAAAAAAAAAAATAATAATAATAATAATAAAAGGAAAAGAGGAGAAGGAAATTTTCTGAAGGAGAAGGAGAAAAGAAACAAAATGAAAAAGGAGCACAAAATTATGAGAAAAGGTGATAGTCATTAGTAAGGAACTAAGGAATTAACCTAAGTTCTAGACCTCATTCAAGAAAATAACTGAAAAGTGCACAATGAGATTAGTAAGAATGCAAACCTTAGGCATTCTTGAATAGGCTCTTAGTACCCATTAAGATCTGGACACTCCTCAAGAGGTTGAGGAAAATGAAAAGCTGAAGTATTAGGTCTAAGGCTTAGGAAGTATTTGGCCTCGTTAACTAATTTTTGGTTTACGGGACTCAGTAACCTAAGCACCCTAACCTCACACACAGCCTGGTTCAGTAAGCGTAAAAATCAGAATCACGCAGAAGCGTCGCAAAATTCTGAAAAGAACACCTAGAATAGGAGCGGCCGATCAACACAAGTTGATTTGGACGAGTTCCCAGTGCGGAGAGGCGGGAAATCCCCTCGAAGATGCGTAACAAAATATCATCTCCTCGGTGCTTGTCTCTTAGGATATTTACATATCCTACTGGGGGCATGTAAGCACTCTGCTGGTTCAGATTCCATGGATGGCATTATCTCGAAGTGTCAATTGCCAGGGTCTGGATTTGGCCACGGAACACCATGGATGGGATTATCTCAAAATCTCAATAGCCAGGGTTCCGGGGGTTGCCATGGGCGGTGCTATCTCGAAGCATCGATCGCCAGGAACCCTTGAGGATTGATGATGGGAGCAAGGAATCTGATACAGACCGTGTTGAAAAGCCAATCCTAGGCTAGAACTAAAAAGAAAAAGAGAGAGAAAACTCTCCAAACAAAATAACTTTCTATCTCTCTCTTACAAAACGCACTGCGAACTGAGCCAGGGCTAAAATCATTTCAAGCACGGGTGCTTTAACCACAAAGTCCAATAAACCTTAGGTTAGTTCTTGTGGGCCTTAAAAACCTTTGCTAAAGACTGAGGCTAAGGCTAGACAGATTTGGATCTTGATTGGTACTAGAGTACCTTTTAGGCCTATGGTCAGCATTCTAACCTAATCTATGCTCAAATAAAAAAGCACTTATCTAAAGCTATTAAAAACTTCATGGTCTAGAACAAGGGTTGAAACCTTAAGTTTTTGCTAAGGGACTAGCAAAAGCTAGGCATGGGGGTATGATGAGAACCTCATCATGAGCCATAACTAGCTCATTTTGACCCAATACAAAGGATAAAAGCTCCTACATAACTCAAGGAAAGACTTAACTCAGAGAATTCTGAGGTTAAGGAGAAAACAAGTCATAAGGGGTAAAAATGCAATTTTACCAGTATAATCTGCATACAGGGTAATTCAGGGTCCAAACATAGGTCAAAGCAACTTAATAAGAATAAAAGTGGGATGAGATGATCTAGCAAGGGCTACAGTAATTCCAAGGAACTAAATGATAATCTGTAACCCTAAAACAAACCCACTTCAATTCACGAGGTTCAAGGAAAAGCAAAAATTGAATAAACCCTCTAAAATTAATAGAAAAATAATCTCTAGGGTTTAGAACCTTCAATTTGACCTTAGGAACCCATCTTGACCTACATTGAGAACCATACCCAATTAATAACTTAATTTGGGTTTTTGCGTAAATTGACCAGTCAAACAAGGTTTAATCTAGAAATAAAATTCACCATCAGATTCCTTAGGTCCTAATTAGTCATGTATAAAAACTTGAGCCTAAGAAGAAACCTTCTTGACCAACTTTACACTTTGGTCCTCATATATTTACTTTTTGGCCCTCAACTTTTGAACCCTCGCATTTTCGCCCCTAACTCTCCTTCGTTCTTTGCATTCAGGTCCCCCCTGCAAAACCTGCCAGCACCATGCTCCGGCGACCTTGCGCGGAGCATGGCGCCGCGCAGGGTGAGGGGGAGAGTCTGGCAAGTAAACCGGGGGTGCCCTGCGTCGTCAGCCGTCGCAGGGACACCCCCCTGGTCGCTGTAACCCACCATACCGGCCGTGCGAACGCACGGACGGTATGGGTTTCCATCTCCGGCGTCCTCCGGCGAGGGAGACACGTCGTCTCCCTCCGCCTTCCTCCCTGATTCGGTCCCTATAAATACCCCCGTCGCTCCACCGTTCTTCCCAGCTCGGATCTGACGGAGAAAACCCCCAACTTTCCTCTCTTCTCACTCCGGCAGACGCCCACCAGCTCCGACGGTTCTTCCTCCTCCTCCTCTTCGCTCTGCCGCAATACCAGCAGCAGAGACTTCTTCCCCTGCTCTTCCCGCGCCACACCGCACCCAGCTGGCGCCTCTCCGGCCCTCTGCTCGCCGCCGCCCCTTCCCCCGGGCATCTTCTTCTCCGGTGACAATCGATACGACTGTCGCTCGCTCCGGCCCCTCCTCGTCCTGCTAAGTAGGTAGAACTCCTCCTCTTCCTCCCCTCTTCCTTTTCCTCACTTTAAACATCTACTGTCGCCCTCGATTCCGACCACTCACCCTCACCTTCTCCGCCTCCGGCCATCCTCCGGCGAGCCACTCCCATCACTCCAGCATCCCACCCGTCTCTCCGACCTGCACATAATCTCCACCTCCTCACCCTGATCCATTTCCGCCCCTCCACTTCCCCCAAATCACCCTCTGCAACTCCACCGAACAAACCCATCTCCCGACCCACAGTCCGACCTAGGGCAGCCCTTAGGCTCCGCCCCGCCGCCTGCACACCCCCCGACCACCTTCGCCGTGCCACGGCGAAGGTCCTCCGCGTTTCTGATTGGGCCGAGAGGCCGTTTTTCTGTGGGCAGGTACCTGCGCTCGTCGCCGCCATTGTTGAAGCGGAGCAGCTTCTTCACCTGCTGCCCCAGGTGCGAAGCGCCCAGGTCACCCTCCCAGGCTGTGCGGGGGCACTTCGGCAAAGCGTTAGGCTGCAGTTGAGGCGAAGCTCTCGCGCGAAGCCCCCGCGCTTCGCCTCGACTACCGCTGCTTCCTCCGCGCAGGTACCCAAATTGGGGTGGGACATTTAGTCCCACCTCGTAACCTTTCAGAGGAGAGCGCCTGCATAAAGGCAAAAAGCGCCTTATGCTCGTTGCCTCCTGAGCACGGGGTGAGGTCCCTCTCACTCGCTCGCTCGACCCGATCTCGTCCGCGCTCACGCCTCGCGGACCTGGCCCGACCCGACTTAGACTGACCTGCACTCCTCGCCCACCACGCACGCCGGTGGGCCTGGACCCGGGCGCGACCCGTACCCGGCTACCCGGCAGCTCTGGGAGAGCTATCCTATGAGCGGATTCTGTGAGAGAGAGAGACGCGGGGGGAGGGTAGAGATAGGTTTTGCCCCTCTCTGATCAAGCTGTGCAAGTGTGCAGGCACAGGTGAAGAAGAACCGTGGAAGAAGACGAAGGCTGAAGGAAGGAGGATCACCGAGCGGCACTGTAGCAGCGGCGGTTTAAGTCGTCTGATTGGAAAATCAGACGACGTCCTGAAGGCAAGGAAGAAGAAGGAAGGAGAGGCATAGGAGAACGCAGAGAGGCCAAGACAAGAACTGAAAGAAGAAAAAGAGCACGAGAAGAAGATCTGAAGAAAGGAAAAGAAGAAAGAAAGAAGAAGAAGAAGAACAGGACCGCTCTGCAGAAGAAAGGAAAGAAAGAAGAAGAAGAAGAACAGGACCGCTCTGCAGAAAAGAAGAAAGAAAGAAGAAGAAGAAGAACAGGACCACGCTGCAGAAGAAAGGAAAAGAAGAAAAAGAAGAAGAACAAAAGAAGAGAGCAAAAGATCTGAGAAGGAAGAAGAGGAGAAGCAAAGAGAAAAGAAGAAAAGCCAACAAATTCTCTCTCTCTCTTTCTTTATTTTTGTAAAAGAAACTTGTACCCCTAGAATACAACTTGCTCCCTGAGTTCGACCTCGGGAACTCTTTATTTCCGAGTAACAAATTGTATTAAACTGGTAATCACCTCCCTTTATACTATACTACGACGAAATAATAAAACTATAGAGGAAGGTAGCCCACCACCAATTATGTTTGGTTTTAATTCAAAATCTTGCCCACTCGGGGGGACGCAAACCCGCCCTTAGGTCTCTGTTGCAGTAAGATTTTGATAAAAGCTCAGAGACCTAGGCTCCTCCTATTCAGGAGGGTTTTGCATTTCCTCCAAGGTTTTCCTAATGATTTGAATCTATTCATTATACAATGACATCTGAGCTTAGAGGCAGGTTAATGGGTTGACTCCTTCACCACCACCTAGTGGAGGGGGAGGGGGACGATTCGCCCCCTCGAGATTTGGGTGTGGGCGAGCAGCCATGTTTACAGAGGAGGAGGACGATTCACCAGCTTCTACCCTACTAGGATTATCAAATAATTCAAACAATTCAGGGCTTTGTGACCTCCTCCCAAACATGCACTATCGAAAGAAGAATTGAGGTGATGAGAAGAGAGAAGGGGATGAGAGAGAAGACGTCAAATAGGTGCACTTGATAACAAATCAATCAATCAAAGTCCTAACCTCTAAAGGTGATCCTAGACTTAAAGATCTAATTTACCTACTATCGCAACCTATGGAACCAAATATGAAAGAAGAATTGAGGTGATGAGAAGAGAGAAGGGGATGAGAGAGAAGACGTCAAATAGGTGCATTTGATAACAAATCAATCAATCAAAGTCCTAACCTCTACAGGTGACCCTAGACCTAAAGATCTAATTTACCTACTATTGCGACATATGGAACCAAATGCAAGCACCGGGGAACCACCGCGCAAAAATGAATGGTCGTTTGCCTTAGTCTTAGACACCCGATAGCATGCAGGAACCCTACTAGCACGTAGGCACTACACGTAAGTAGTTAAACCTGCAAACCTTAATGGGGTTAAGTTACTACCAATTTTAGTTAAGAAGCTTAGGATACACGTGCGTTGGAATGTGAAGGGCGTTGTTTATGGGTAATGCCCACGTGTGTTGATTGATATGTGTGTAAAACAAGCATGCAACGGGATGCCGAGTGAAGGTTAGATTGGTGAGTGGATTTTAGAATTCCTCTCTTAAGTAGTATGACTTTTATGATTCAAATGAAGTATCAATTCAACAAATCTCTGGGTTCCAGGAAAACAAGTTCTTATGCCCAAACAACCCTCCTTCAACTTGATTGGTTAATGCATGCCACAATGCAGTGGGCCCCTAAATGGATATTTCTAAGTGTGGATGCATGAATCTCTTTTAATTCAATGTGAATGGGAGCCAAGCAATTCAATTCAATTGCTCCCAATCAGCATAATGGAAATCCACACAAAGGCTCAGCCACCAAGATATGAAAATGAAAATAAATATATTGGAGTTGAAATTCGGGTCAAATCAAAGGCAATTGTAAGGTCATGGTGGGGTTGGAGTCAAATTGATTCTAAGACTCCCCAGCCAAACTAATGGATCCCGAATATGATAAATGAGATGAATAAATATAACAAACAATCAATTTTAATTTGCCTCAAATAAAACCACGTGTCGCAAAAAATCAAAGAATTGAGATTCTCGGATTTTTCGCACGTGAATACGTGGGAAATCAAGGGCAGTAGATGTGATGGAAAGAATCAAATAGTGGATTTTAATCCACTCACCCTGAGAAATCCCAAGAAGAAACTCTCTTATTTTAGGGTTTTTGATTTTTTTGAATTTTTTATCTTTTTAATGAGATTTATGGTGATAGAAGAACATAGGTTGCTAAGAGGCAAAGACACCCACCCCCTCAGCAACATGTGCAAAGCTCTAGGCAGCACTAGCAACTTCACTCTCCCGCTCCCACCTTGAACTCGCCCACATCTCAGACCTCCTCTGCTTGTCTCCTCCTTGCAATAGGTTCACCTGCTAAAAAACAAACAAGAACACCCGTGAAGAGATGGGTGGGAGAAGAGATAAACCAAAGGAAAAGAGTATAAAAGAATCCGAAGAGCTCCTTCACGACAACAACACCAGAAAACTTGTGATGGAATGCGGGTAGGGTTATTTAATTAGGTGATATTAGTGTCAAAATATGTATAGTGGAAGCGGTGTTCATTGACAATCATGTTGCAATAAAAATGATGTTTTAAAAGTCGTTGTTGTAGTATAATTGTTACAATGCAAACAGATGTCGCATCGTTTTATTTATTTATTTAATTCTTACTCACCATTTTATTTAAATGTCGTTTGTTCTAGGTCATTCACTGAGAGGTAGCTATTAATTTATATCACTCTCTATGTTCCAAAAATGTTCTTTTACTTGAAAATGTCTATTTTATTTACAACATGAATCAATTAATGAATAAATTGGTTAATTATGTACAAAAGAATCAATTAATGTTCACTATAATGCTTTAAACATATTTACAACTAACAGGCATCAAAAACTATGTATGAGTACATTGTGTTAGTTATGTACAACTATTCTAAATAATACCTAAGTATAGGTGCAAACATAGCTACTAATCTACACTAGATTAAATATACTAATATATAATAATAACTTTAATAACATATACTATATATGGTAACATATATATGTCACTATAGCCTTAGTGAAAATATGTACAACTTAAGGCAAAAGGAATAAGTTTATTGATATAATTATTTATATCTACAGTGACAGATACATTTGTCACTAAAGCCTTAAGGTTTATATATATATATATAAGGATCAAACAGTATATACTATTTTACTTAGGTATATATATATTACATATGTATACGTATACATCATATATACGTATTTAATTTATTGTACATATACATATATATTATATTATAATTATACATACTAAACATGTACATACACATACACTTACAACTTCACAAGACTCAACACCTAGAATTTTTTTCTAATACTTAGCCTCACACACGGGCCTCTTCCTTTCTCTTCTTCTAACACTTAATTTTTTTTTTACACTTCAACTCCTCTTTGGTTCACTGTTTACTTAAACCAAAAATTGGATTTTGTTTAGTGGGCGGGCCGACCTTTCTTGGGCTACACAGCACCTCATTAGAGTGGAACCAAACCACTGTTAAGCCAGCCCATGGTTCATTTAGGATGCATTTTATTACAATTTCATTTTAGGCCCAATACAAGCCCACTACAGGGCCTAGCACAGTGCATGGCCCCCAGCCCACGCACTCAATTTCATTTCAATGCTCAATACACATGCTCGAGAGAGTAATGGGTAATGGGATATAAGGGCCCTATGTTGTGATGACTGAGGAGCCCTCAGCGTGAATTTGTCTTATACGGCTTCAGGTGCTCCGTCACCCATGATGTGGCACCATTAGCGCGCTCAATTGAGCGTGGAATTTCATTGAGATGTGTTTTAATTTCATGATTTCGGCCCTCGATTTGATGACCATAATTAATTCCATTTTACAAATAAATTATATGGTTACAAAGCCCTTATATAGTTCTACATAATTGTATAATTAATTTGGAAAAATAAGTTATTTAAATATATATTAGAATTAGATAAAGTTAGGAAATTATACACGTTAAATAAGGCTTAATTTCTTAATTAATCGACAAATTGATAAATTAATGGTGCAATTGACCTCATACATAGTTAATTTATTTAATAAATTATTTATTATAAATTTTCATTTTATTTTATAACATTTATTTTAATTTATTTACATTTAAATACACGTTTTAGATAGATATACACATAATTAAGGTATAAATACTATAATATAATACAAATATAGTATAAATAGGTCAAACATACTTAAAATAATACAAGACAAGTATACAATATAGATTACTTCACTATTAACTTAATTTACTCATTTATTTTATTTTAAGTTAATAACTTACCTAATTAACTTAATAACTTAATTACCAACAATAATTGTATAATTAAATTAATATACAAGTATCATACAGTATATAATAATTAGTTAAATATGTATGTACAGTAAGAAATATGATTATGGGTATGTACATAGGTATCTATAATTACTTAGGATTATGTACATTTACTTCAATATAAATTAATATATAATTATGCAATAAGGTTATATGTACAGTAAACTATTCTAAATACTTATTTAAATATATATAATACATTTATAAGTTATGTATATACATTATCTAAATATGGTACAATATCTACATATAGCTTAGTATTAAATTATATTTACATGTATAAATAGTATATACATAGTATTTTTGTGTATTTTTAGGTATTTTCTAATTTTTATGATTTTTATATATATAATAAAGGTAGGAGATGAGAGAGAAAGGGTGAGATGAGAGAGAGAAGAACTCTTTTTGGTGTTTTTAAATTGATTTCTTTTATTTAGTTTCGAAGTATATTGAACTGTCTACTGGTATGCTCTGTCAGCTAGAGGGTTCTGAATACTTTATAACTTTGCACATCCCTATAAATTTACCTAATCCTACTCAAGATATCTTTATTTTATTTTTTTATAATTTTTATTTATTTACAAGTCTAGCACAAAGAAGGCCTTGAATGAAGTTTTCAACAAGAACAAAGGTCTCTTTTTGAGTTTAAGCTACTAGACAAGGGGTTTAAACACTCAGAAACTTCCAACACATAATATGAAAGGTGTTTGGATCAACTAAACATGCTTTTCACTAAGATTTTCATTAAATCACAATTTGGACAGATTTTACAGCTCACATGCTAACAAAGAATGTTTAATAAGAATTACAAGCTATTCCAATCAAATTTAAAGTCAAATTCAAGCACATGAAAGCTTATACACCAAGTTCTATCAATATACAACATGTCAGCTTCATTAAATCCTTGAAATCCCAACTCAATTCTCTTGGACTACCCTATAGCTATGTGAAGAAGCAACTGCTACTGTCACATTTCAGCAGCCAAAATCAACCATTGCCAGCAGAATCAACAGCTATTGCTACTGCTCTTGCTGCCAATAGATGTAGTAATTTGTGTAGCTGCAGCCCTTTGAAAGCCCAACAGCTAAATCAGGCTTTGCAACCTAATTAATTGGTTTCAGAAAATCTCCTCAAACTAAAAAGTCAAATCTAAGGACCCATAAACTACAAATACAAATTGATTCATGAAGCCCATAAAAATCTGAGGTTAAATCCACTACAAAGCCATTCAAAATCTCATTCAAAATCTTCATTTAAATCAATATCAAATGGACAAAAACCACTTCTTTGGAAATCAATCTCAACCACTGCAAACATTCATGAAACTATCTAAAAACCATTTAAACATTCATGAAACCATCCTAATTAATCCTTCCTACATCACTATAGATAGTGAAGGAGGGAGAATCACTTCAGAATCTTCATTGAAATCACCTAAAACCTATGATAAGCATCAAACCTAAAAGTTAATGGCATTTAAAATTAAAACCCATGTTGCCCTGTTTTAGGGCTTTTGATCTTGAATCACTGAGGTGATTTGATCATCTAGAGTTCCTGCACATGATTGACTAGTGTACAGGAACTTAGGTGATACATTTAAACTCATTGGATCATTGCTCAAGCCTCAAATCAGGATCGTTGATTTTCCTTGGCTTGAGCTACCAAAGTGCCAAAAAAAATCAGAAATCAAGTTTCAAACTGGGCAAGAACACATTCAGTGATAAGAATCAAGTTCAAACAGCTCAAGCTCATCACATTCAAGCCAATTAAACTCATAAAAATCCAATTTAGTCGATACAAATTATTTATCACCAAATTAAATCTCAAATTGTGAAATTGGGTGTGAAAACCAAATCTGAAATAATTGAGTGAATCAGTTCAATTAAAATCAGATCGGGGGGTCCTTGTGAATTTCTGAAATGAATGGGAGACCCCCCAAGTGAGTTTTAGGCGTAAATTCAGATCTAGAAGCCAAGACCTTAGATCTAAATTTAACCTTAGTGGATGGGTGGAGTGTGAATTAAATCGTCGAGAAAATAAAAGAATGAGAATTATGAGATGATCAGGGAGATTAATGGATCACAATGGTCGTGGAAAAACACCTCTCTATTCTAAATTGATTAGAGAGGGAGAGATAGATTCTAGACTACACTACTCTTATTTAAGCTAACACATCATCTAATTCACCATCTAAACTACATCTAACTAACCTGCACTACACTAACAGGTACTACAACTAATCTAGAAAGTGGGAAAAACCTAATAATCTAACAGAAGAATGGGGCCTAAAAGAGGATCTGCAGCTGGTGGACGCAGCGATGAATAGGGGACGAGCTCTAGTAGTTTGAAAGATCACTAGTGGAGCTCAAATCGCCCTCAGGTGTTTCAAGATCCTTAGCAGTGAGGGGAGGTTGAAGGAAGTGGAGTTCCACTGCTTAGGCAAGGGAGCAAAGGCTGTGAGGAGAGGAAATCAGAGGGGATTAAAGACCAACTAAAGAATGTAGGAGGAGCTGATAGCACATGTAGGGGTATGAGAAGCTTCTTAAGTAAGCGTGTAAGGTGATTTGAGCATCGCTAGGTACGATTAGGCATCGATAGGGTTAATGGTGGGGATGAGCTCGGAGGAGGGTAGGAAGCTTAGAATCAAATGTCAGCCACTAGATAGGGACTGGAAGAGGCAAGGGTCCTTCACGGGAAGGCGACCGCTCAGAGGTGGATGATCGGCCATCAGATCAAACCCGCAAGGGAGCGATGGCCTAGATAGGCCATGTTCTTCATGTGCTATAGTGTACCACGGTGCATTAGGCGAGTTAAGAAAATTGTGTGCAGGTCCTCAAGGCTAAAACAGTAGAAAATTTGCAATGGAACCCATAAGTGAAGAAGATCAATGTGGAGTGATCCAAAAGGTTTACAACTAGGTCCTTGGGGGCTTGCCAACAAGTCCCTGAGGGTTTTTATGCTTTAAGAAAATGTGAATGCCTAAGGATATAAGTGTAAAGTCATTAATGTAAGGTCTTAGTGATGTCCAAATGCAATGAAGTTTTTACTAAAGCTTAATTGAACATTTAAGAACATGATTTCACTTTTAATTTGAACTTTTGAGCCCAAAGATGTGTTCAATTGGCAATTGGATTATCATTTTGCATTTAGTAATAGAATATCTCATTTAGTGACCTAATTATGCATTTTTAACACGAATTGGATATTTTAGTCATTTTCCTTAATTCTCACACTTAACCCATTTCTTATGTTAATTATGTAGTATTTAACTTAGTTTCTAGCTTAACTTGGGCATTTTAGATATAATGAGCCACACCTCATCAAGCGGTTACCTATAAGCGATTATACACAGGTTTATCAAAATTATTTTATCCTTGATTAAGTGTGTTTTAAACTTGTCAATTGTAGGCCTAGGGTCGAACTTAGGGAGGTGGGTTAGGATTAGTAGATTTCTACGAGATTCTTAACGACGGATTAATTCCTTTCGCTTATTATTTTTTGTTTGTCTTAGTTTTAGATTTTTTGTGATATTCTTGTGTTACGACCTGTTCCCAAATCCCTATAGGATCCGAGACCAGCCCACCTTGACTAATCCCAAGACCTAGTCGTCCAACGAGAAATAACCAAAAGCAGGAAATAATTCACAACCACACATACAATGTAACTAAGTAGAAAATAATCCAGAGATAGTAAAAGAAATAGAGCGAATAGTCTATCAAGAATATAGGTCATCACAACTACGATAGAGGAAAGTACAGCAGAAAAGTAACTAAAACAGTATTACATAGAACCATATACTCACTACCACAACAGAAGCTAAGGGAAATAGTAAGAAACGTAGCTAAGGCTGGGCTCGACTGGGCCCAGCTCATTCTGCAGCCAGTGGTGCGGGCTACTCAACTCCCTGACCTAAATAAGGTTATAAAATTTTTCAAGTCAGTGAACGATGAGTAGAGTGGTAATTCAGCCATTTACATGTAATTAAGATAAGTAATTAATTAATGCAATTAAGTAACTATCCATTTTAATTTAACTCAACCAAGTAGTTCTAATTTGTTGCTCCTTTATTCATCTAATCATTTCTTGATCTGGCCTGTTCCTGTTTATCGCTACGATCGTAAGGTTTAAAATAATCGCGTTGTAGTATAGTCGAAATCGCTTTGGAAACAAATATAATTTTATTACACGAAAAGATTCCGAGGTCGAACACAAGGAGCAAATGGAATTCACACACTAAACTCAGCAATTAATGAAAATTGAACACATAATATTACTCAAAAACTAATTAGGAATATAGAGCATATGAGTATATGAAGAGTAAAAAGAGTTTTAGATAAAATAATGGTGATTTGAATCACCAATTATAAGTCTAATACATAGAATAGTTACTCAAATGTACTAAAGAAGGAAATAAAATCAGATGTCTTAAATGACTTGTGTTACAGTACTCCTTTTCTTCCTCTGATTTCTCTTATTCTTCCTTTCTTCTTCTTCTCTTCTTTTGCCTTCAGCCCTATTACTCTTCTCTATCTCTTCTTCCTGTGACTCTCTTCTTCCTGTGACTCTCTTCTTCTTCTTCGTCATCTTCTGCCTTTAACTTTGCAATCCCTCACTTCTTCTTCTTCCTTCAGCTTTCTTCTTCTCTGACCCTTCTACCTTCTGAATCCAACTAAGTGTCGGAGCTAATCTTCCCATGGCAAAACCCCCTACCCCTATGCAACTCTCCTCTCTCTTTCTCTCTTTCTATTTCAGTCTTGCTCTCCCAGAGCCACAGTCGGTCAAGTAATCGAACCTATCACATACCCAGGTCCAGGCTCACCGACGTGCGTGGTGAGCGAGGAGTGAAGGTCAAGCAGGTAGTCGGGTCGGCCAGGTCCGCGGGGGTAGTGTCGTGGATGAGTCAGGTGAAGGGGGAGGAGGACCTCACCCTCAGTGTTTGGAGGCAAACAGCTGGTGGCACAAAATCAACTTATGCGGCTGCGGGCGTCGTTTCGTTTCCGAGGTGGGACTCACCTATTTTTCGTGCAACACAGCAGCAGAGTATCAGGCAAATCGACGAGGCTGCGACCGCTGAAGCCCCTGCATGAGGGCTTGGATGCGTGCAGGCTTCTATTCCGCACAGCCTGGAGGTAGCCCCTGGGCGTAGCAAGGCCTGGAGTGGTTTAAAGCTTCGTCGAAGCTCGGCAGCAATGGCGGCTCTGACCTGCTACCTGAAATCAAGAGAACGGCCTTTCGGCCATGTCAAAGCATTCAGAGAGCATCTTCGGAGCACCACCAATGTGCTGGGGGTGGTGGCGTGGCTTGACAGTGGTTGTGGTGGCCGGACGGTGTTGGTTTTGGCCAGTGAGAGTGGGTTTGTTCAGGGAGGTCTTTGGGTGGACGATGGAGCTAATGGAGTGAGGGGAAATGATCAGAGATGTGTGGTGGAGATTGTAGGGTGGGCGACGAGGTGGATGGAGGTGCGTAGCGACGAGAGCACCTCGCTAGAGGAGTCGTCGGAGAAGGAGGAGATAATGGTGGTCAGTAGCGTTGGTGGTTGGTTTTGGGAAATAAAGAGAGGGGAAGAAGGTGTGAGAGAGAGGGAACTTAAAAACCTACTTCTAAGGGATGAAAGGGAAAGGAATCCCACGCCGATGTGGTTACCAGATGTGGGGAAGATGAACCTCCGTAGGGGAGGCGACGGCGAAGATGGGATAGGAACGACGTCGGTGGGTATTGCGCGATGCGGAGGACGGTGAGGGAGATAACCCCGCCACTAGTATTGTGGTTGGGCGACGAGAAAGCTAGGTAGAGGCTGTCGGAGCTTGTAGAGTGTTGTGGTCGGAGGGGAGAGAGGAATAGAGGGGATTCTGACCAAATTTCAAGCTGAGGTGTACGGTTGGATCTTGGGCTTCTTAAATAGGTCTTCAAAGAGGGTTTTATGCTTGGAAGCCAAGCTTCCAAGCAAGGAAGGCTCATCAGAGAAGGAAATTTTCAAGAGACCCAAATCTCTCATGCATTCGCATGAGAGATTGGGGAAGAATCAGGGCTCATCAATGGGTTCATATTGTAGAGGATTAATTGATGAATCTCCCTTCCAATTTTGGAAGGAATTCATCAATCAATCAGGGAGAAAATCCTAGTTGAAGATCATCCGAGTAGGTTTCCTCCATGATAATGGCTGAGGGACCTATTTGTGAAGATGAAGAAGAAGTCAGGGGGCTATTCACAAGGGTTTTTGAAAGTTAGGGGTAGAAATGTAATCAGACAGGACCTTTTTGCAAACTAGGTCAAGATGAGTTTCCTTTAGGTCTAAATTTTGGTACAAACCTAATTTGGACCTAAGGAATCCAATGGTGAAGTTGAATTTTGGCTTTTATCACATTTGACTGGGTAATTTATGCAAAAACCTAAATTAGGGCAAATATCTGTATGAGACTCCATTTTAGGTCAAGATGGGTTCGATGGTCAATTTGAAGGTACTAAACCCTAGAGAATATTTTTTATGATTTTTAAAGGGTTTAAGTGAATTTTATCCTAACCAGAACCTTAGTTAATCAAGTGGGTTTGTTTTTAGGGTTTCAAAAGTCATTTAATTCCTAGAACATACACAAACCCTTTTCTATATAATCTAACCCACTTATTATCTTATTAAGACCATTTGACCTTTGTTCAGCCCTTGAGAAAACCCATGGTTGTATTGCATTGGTAAAATTACAGTTTTAACCCTAGTTTCTTATTTTTCTTTCAGAATGGTTATGCAATGAATTATGACCTTTAGTTGGTTATGTAGGAGCATTTATTGACTCAATTAGATCAAAATGAGCTAATTAGGGCTTATGATGGTGTTCCCATCAGTTCCTCATGGGAACGATCATGATTGCAGCCTTTTCCATGATGTAGGATATGCACGTGGTGCATTCCTGGCCAGGAGAGTCCCCCGTGGTAGTCCTACACCCAGTCAACCACCCTGAGGTCACGGTCACGATGTAACGATGACTACGACATGCGAAATAAGCATGCGGGTAGCTATCCCGCACTAGCATGTGGTCATTCGTTTCCGCTAGCAGGTACGCCTAAAGGTACAGCACGAAACAGTGCAGGGCCTTGCCCTCTCAAAATAGGGGTCTCACCAATCAGCACAGAACAGAGGCTCACCCCTCCACAGTCAGCATACCCACGTCCGACTATCCTGGTTTGCCCAGTGGGCCTAACAAGAGTCGGTGTAAGGCGGCTAGTCCTAACCCCAGGCCCCCTAGGGCGGCTAGCTCCCTCCCTACACTAAGTAGCTCACCTCGGTACCACATACATGAGGGCCAAATAGAGTTGATGTAGAGTGACTAAGCATGACCCCAAGGCTTAACCCAACGGGCGGCTAGTACCCCTCTACACTAAAGGGACATTTGCTCTCCTTGGTACCGCGTATACAAGGACCAGCTCACTTCCCGTCTACTGGAGTTCTCCTAATTCCCCCTAGGGTTCATGCTGGTATTCCTTTTGTTTCATATTCCAAACTTTCCAATCTCTCTTTTTTCATTACCATTTTCATTCTTAAAACAGGCAGCTCGTGATTTTTTAACTGACAAAGCATCACATTAAAATAACCAATACATTTGCTAGCATTTAGAGTTTTACATGCACCTCAAGTAAACAGTGTAGCTTAACTATACTCATTTGTTCCTGCCCTAAGGTTCATTCTCATCCTAGGGTTCTACATGTATCTCAAGTATACAATGTAGCTCAAACCATACTCATTTGTTCCTGCCTTAGGGTTCATTATCATCCTAGGGTTCTACATGTATCTCAAGTATACAGTATAGCTCAAACCATACTCATTTGTTCCTACCCTAGGGTTCATTCTCAACCTAGGGTTCATTCAAGTTATTCTAAACATGTTGTTTATTTGTTTAAATCATAATATTAATGTAAACCACTCTACCAGAAAACACGGGAGGAATGGGGTCTCGGATCGCAGTTCCCGTTGCCTCCACGGATCCTGCATACTCAACTGGCTGGAGACCTATACAATTGACCACCACATCAAACGAGTCTAAAACTATATACAAGTGACACTAACTCGTAGAGAAACTCAAGAGAAGAACAATGGTAGTTTGTTTGCGGAAATCCGATTTCGTTTAGGCCCTAAACAGGCCAAAAACAGGTACATTGTCCAAAATCAAATGTCAGTACTCACCCTGGGTTTCCTGTGGCTTCCTTGGACGTCTAGATCCATCCGCAATCATCTAAGGAGAGTTCTAGACATCGGACTCCCCTTCCGGTCGTCTGGAAGTACGATCAGACGTCTAGCGATGTGCCTAGACGTCCAAAAGTGCCTCGAAGGGTGCACCGTGTGCCTTTCCAACTCTTTGCCTCTGCATACACATGCGTAGAGATAAAAATGGCTAAACACCCCCTACGGTATGGCCTTCATGGCTGGAAACCGTGCAGAAGCACGTACCTTGGCACTACGCGTGCTTTCAGACATTCGGCTTCAGCTCCGGACGTCCCCCTGCTACTCCAGATGTCTAGGATGTGCTCCAGACGTCTGATACAGGAAAATATCCAGTATGCAGAACTCTTGTGAGCCTTCTCCTCCACGCGGACCCCTCCGCACCGCTCACAGCTACTATGTCAACAGCTTCAGGAGGTCGTGAAGCTCACCTTCATGAACTCCTCCTCCTCGCACGCATCCTTGACTCCCCCCGCACAAGCTCCTCCAGGCTCCCATGTCTCCCTCGCAAGCTCTTCCCCTCGAGATCCTCCTACACTCTCGCTCCCCTCTCCTCCTCCCTTGTGTCCCGTTTGTCCTCTTCTTCTCCACTCATCGCTCTGGTGGCTAGGAGGAAGGTGGCGGCCGGTAGGAGGGAAAGATGAAGGTGGTGGCTGGTGGAGATGGCGAGAGTGGCATGGGTATGGGGTTTAAATAGGAAGGGTTAGGGTTTGGGGTGAGGAGAGAGGAGGTGCGTGCATGCTGCGTGCTCATGGAAAAGAAAAGCAAGGTACGGCCCTTCTACTTTCAGATGTCCGACCCTCTATCCAGACATCTAATGGATAATCCAAACGTCTTAACCAACCCAAAAGGCAGCGGGTCATTTCAACATAACAAACTTAAAGGAAGTTTCATCCCCGAAACTTGAGCCAAGTAGGGTGAGGAAAAAGTACCGTGAAAGTGCATAACAAACTTAAAGAGGATCAAAGTTTGTTATGCACTTTCACCAGTGATACTTGCTTCCATCTCAGACTCTATACGACTCTATCTAATATCTGTACTGGCTTCTAGGGATAGGTCAGGTCGTCTCCCACCTCAATGCTCTCGTGGCTCAGAATGTGGCTGGGATCGGCGATGTACTTCTTGAGGTTGGACACATGGAACACATCGTGCACCCCAGAAAGCTGGGGAGGAAGGGCAAGCCGGTAAGCAACGGGTCATACCCGCTCCAAGACCTCAAAGGGTCCCACAAACCTCGGCGCAAGCTTCCCTTTCACCCCAAAACATTGCAAGCCCTTTATGGGCGAAACACAGAGAAAGACATGATCCCCAACATTAAACTGTACCTCTTTGCGCTTCCTATCAACGTAGCTCTTCTGCCTGCTCCTGACAGTGCAGAGTTGCCTGTGAATCTACTCTATCACCTCCTGACTCTGTCAGATTAGCCTGGCGCCAACCTCCCACTTGGTCCCCACCTCGACCCAACTCAAGGGTGTGGTACACCTCCGTCCATACAGAGCCTTGTAAGGTGCCATGTCAATGCTCGAATGATAGCTGTTATTGTATGCAAACTCTGCAAGGGGCAAATGCTCCTCCCAGGAGCCTCTCCAGTCTAGTACACAAGCGCGTAGGAGGTCCTCGAGTGTCTGTATGGTACGCTCTGACTGCTTGTTGGTCTGGGGGTGGTAGGCTGTACTGAACCTCAAACAGGTCCCTAATGCCTGCTGAAACTTTGCCCAGAACTGGGAAGTAAAACAAGTATCCCTGTTGGATATGATCTCGTGAGGGACTCTGTGCAGATGCACCACATCTTTGACGTATCTTGTTGCTAGCTGTGCTAGCCCAAAAGTGACTCGGATCGATAGGAATAGTGTCGTCTTTGTCAACCAGTCTACTATCACCCATACTGTGGCGTGTCCCAGCTGGGTAACTGGTAGACCCACCACTAAGTCCGTGGTAATGCTCTCCCACTTCCACTCTGGCACAGGAAGTGGCTGCAACGGCCCTGCAGGCCTCTTGTGCTCAGCCTTCACCTACTGGCATACCAAGCACTACTGGACAAACTCACCAACATCCTGCTTCATCCCTCTCCACCAAAATTCGCATCGCAAATCATAGTACATCTTTGTATTTCCAGGATGTATGGTGAATCAGGACCTGTGCACCTTAGTCAAGAGCTCTCTTAGCAACTCCTCATCTCTAGGAATGCAAAACTGTCCCTTTATGCATAGTACCTCATCTGAGAAGGAAAAGTCTCCTGGGTCCCCTGTCAGCACCCTGTCATGCAGTGTCTGTAAGTACGGATCGGCCATCTGTCCAGTAATGATGCGGTCTATTAACTCTGGTCATACATGTCGCGTCCCTGCCACTGCCCCGTAGTACCCCTGTGACTCCCGGGGTCACTGATGAGAAGCTCATCATGGTCTCTAATTACCCCTAATTAACTAGTCTTCCTAGTTAATTAGTTAGAAATATGTAAATATATAGGTTAATTATTAAATAAGGGATAAATAGTAATGGGCCTTAAAATAAGTTAAAAATGTTATATTATCATCCAATTAATATTATTAATAATTTAATTAATAATTGGACTCAAAATATTATTAATAATTCATCTAATAAATGTGTTAACTAACTTAAGCATAATATATACCTAAGTATGTAATAACTTAAGTAACATTACTTAATTAAATAAATTAATCTAAAAAGGTCAAAAATGTAAATTCAAGGTTTAAATATAATAATTGTCTTATTTACAATCATATATAAAAAGTTGAAAAAGATCTAAATTAAAATAAACCTTGAAAACCTGAGTTTACATTTTAGTCCTTAAATTGTATTTCAATCAGGTCCTTATTCTTCATTCATGTCCTTAGTTTCACCACAAATAAGTCCCTGGACTTCTTCTTCTTCTTTCCTTCTTCACCCGTCTGGATGGCTGACAACTGAAGGTGCGTCCACTGCCTGATCACCGCCAATCCGACGTCATCCCTTCTTCTCCAAGCTCTTGGAGCATATGCTCACCATCCCCTTTTCATCCACCGGTCTGGATGATGCCAAAATCCCATTTTAGGGTTGGAGATAACCTCACCGGTGTTGGAGAAGACGCCGATGGTTATTCCCCTCCTAGCTACAAATCCGTCCAGATTCCACCACCTTCTCAATCCCCGCCACCTATAAATACCCCTCCACACCCTCGATTTTCACTAAGTTGGCTCCCTTCCCTCTTCTTCACTGAAGCTAACTCCGATAGGCTATTCCCTCCAAAACTCTAGCGAACTTCCTCCACCTCATCTGACTTCCTCCATCCATCTTCAATAGCTCTGGATCTCCGCTAAAGTCAGCCCAGTCTTCTGACACAAGTGCTGACTAGGAGCTCTCCTCTACTTCACCTCACAACCATCGCCGGAGATCTTTCGACAACCCTCTGATTTCCTCCTCCATTATGGGCCATCGAAGGAGATCCTCTATCCCATTCGTCTAGGTAACAGTAGACTAGGAGTAGGAGTAGGTTAGTTTAGTTAGTTAGTTAGGTAGCCTAGATAGCTGTAATGTTAGATTTAGAACTCATCTTCCTCAACTCCAACGAGCTCCTTGAGCTTGTCAGGAGCATTAATTTCATCTTTTTAAGTCACTGTCCATCTTCTTCTATCTTCCACGATCATTTTTAACACCATTAATCACTAATTTGATCATTAATTTGCCTAAACCACTTCCACCTCCACCGACAACTTCTGTTGTCCATGGCAGTAGTAGTCGAGCTAATTCCACCTTCACTGGATCCTCCATCACCTATCCATCTCCTAAGGATCCTAATTACCACTATAATTCGATTAAATACCACATATAACTTAAACGCCCAAATCTAATTAAGCTCCTGAGCTCGCTATCTATGGCAGCTCAGGAGTAGTCGAAATCCTTATATTTATGATCTCAATCATCTGTTGACCTGTTTTATCCACTCAATTGAGTGGGAAAACAAGTCCTGAGCCTTAACCAACTTAGACTTTATAACAATCGAATTCACTGATAAATCTTTATTCCAATGATCAATTGAAGGAATTAACTTGATCCTGAGGATCCTTGTGACCTCAGGAATCTTTTCAAATTGTTAATGGCACAATTCCACATTCTGTATCACAAATTCACTTTATGGACTCACCAGAGTCCAGCGAGCTCTGGCGAGTCGAATTCAGTTCTTTAGCCTATAGAACAGAATGAGAAACTCCAGATCAATGAAATAAGGATTTTTGATTATTCTGAGAGTGTTTATTTGAGATTTGAATGTCTTGAGCTTGAGTTAGGTCTTCATCTTCTCCAACTCTGGCAGAGTTGGAGAAGTCTGACAGTTAGTTTTGAGATGCATTTAATAGGTCTAGAAGGTTCAGTGTTGTGCACTGAACTCATTTCTGTGCTTAAATCACTGTAACAACCCCTAGTTTGTTCTGACGAACAAACACCTTTTCACTCTCAGGCGACGATCTTAAAACCCTAAGAACTTTAGTTAAAACACCTATTTAAGGGTCTGAGCAGGTTCCTGAGATTGAAAGGATGTCATTCAAGGTGTTAATTTCCTGAGAAAAGGTTTAAAACAGAAAGTCAAAATTCAAGGTTCTACAGTCAAACCTGAGTTTGATGCTTTGATTCTGGATTCAATTTGATGCATTGATGTGTTTAAATTGATTCTGAGATGTCTGTGAATGATTTTAAAGTGATTTGGATGAGCTTTGATGTATAATTCGATTGGATTTAATTTATGCCAGTTTGGGTTGTTTTTGAACCCAAACTGATGCCAGTAGATTTTAGATGAGATTTGGATGAAAATTCTACCCAGATGAATTGGTAACAACCTCTAGAAGTTGTTTTAATCGATTAAACAGGTCTCTAGTTTTCTATTAGGGCTTTTTCATGTCTGATTTCAAGGTTCTGAAGC
The DNA here is from genome assembly GCA_037157565.1 of Thalassia testudinum. Classification (NCBI taxonomy): domain Eukaryota; kingdom Viridiplantae; phylum Streptophyta; class Magnoliopsida; order Alismatales; family Hydrocharitaceae; genus Thalassia; species Thalassia testudinum. The sequence continues at coordinate 41,204,506 of JAZHRO010000009.1, read as the reverse complement.
TTCCACAGAAGTTTGAGCTCCTGCACACTTCCTGAAGTTCCTGAGAGCTTAATATCCACACCATTAGCTGCAGAATTCACTTCCTAACCTATTTAGAACTTCAACTGGAAGTTAAAGTCCAATCTATGGACTTTATAATCATAAATCAATTTTCCAGGCCATTTTAACCGTATATAAATCAGTATCTTCGCCCTTCAAATCGAAGAGCATAACTTCCCCCTCACATTAAATTGACACTTCAATCTTGTAGAGCAAGTCAAGAGCTTTCCAACAAGCTTTTATTTGTTTGGAACGGAGCTCTGAGCTGTTGGGAACTGACGTTTGAAGTTTGGTTTGGGAGGGGAAAAGTTAGTCCCACCTCGGTTATTTCTGAACAACCGCTTGAGTATAAAACGATTTTGTTACATAGCCACTTTAGTCGTCAAGTGCACGGTGCATGGTTACCGATTGAGCATTGAATGAGCATTGTGTGTGTGTGGGTGTGCTAGTGTGGGCCCTGGGAGTGCGTGTGCGAGGCCTGGGAGGCTGTGAACCGATGTGGCTCAAAACTTTGAACTAGAAATAAACCAAACAAAATGAATCAGGCTTGGACCTAGTAGGGTCTGGTCCCACCCTTAAAAGGGTGCTGTGTATCCCCAAATGGTCCAATCCGCCAACTAATAAACCTAATTTTTGGTTGAAGAGAAGAAAACCCGGTTCGACTCAGAAGGAAGAAAGGTTAAGGATAAATGCTAAGGAAAATGCTAAGGCAAAAGCAGAAGGAGCAAAGCAAAGGAAGAGAAGAAAGGAGAAGGAAGATAGGGAGAATTCGTAGAAGGCTGAACAGGCACTCAAGAGACAAGGCAGAGAAGAAAGAAGGAAGAAGAGAAGAGCTCGAGAAATGTAAGAGAAAAATAAGAGAAAGAATAAAGAGAAAAATAAGGAAAAGATTAAGAGAAGAATAAAAGATAAGTAAAAAGAAAGGGAGAGCAGAAAGAGAAAAGGTAAAAGAAAAAAGAAGAAAGAGAAAGAGGCTGAAGATAAAGAGAAAAGAAATGGTTTAATTTCTTGCATTATTTTTAATTCTTTTTGTGAGTTTAATGTTGTAATAAGGCATACTTTTATTAGTAAAACTTTCTATTGCCTTAATATCTTTGAAATAAAAAGAAAATAAACATGTTTACTTGTTGTTAAAGAAGATCATTTGTGTAAATATGTTTTCTTATGGAATTTTGCATACTTCTTTAATTTGAAATTATTAGGCAAAGTTCATGTTAAAATTAACTTAATTATACCTCCTATGAGTTGTTTAAACTGATTGGTGAATTATGAATAAATTATACGTCCCAGTTAAAAGAAATAAAATCTAAAATGTTAGGTTAACTTGACCCTATACTACTCAACCAACACAAATTTAAGTTAACCTAAGTTACTTTCTTCTACACATAATTAAGCACAATTAACTTAATTAACTTTGTTGAGGAGGAACACATCAGTCGCCAACTACCCACCTCCTCCATGAGTCTCCAACTTTGTGCCTGCAAGCTGGACAAGTGGGCGGGCACCTTCCGGCTCAAGGTGTCAGCCACCATATTTGGCTTCCCTGGGTGGTAGGAGATGCTGCAGTTGTAGTCCTTCAGGAGCTCTAACCAACGTCTCTGCCTCAGGTTGAGCTCCTTCTGATCAAAAAGGTACCTGAGGCTCTTGTGGTCAGTGAAAATCTCGAATGCCTTACCATATAGGTAATGCCTCCATGTCTTCAATGCAAAGATAATTGCTACCAGCTCTGAGTCATGGGTGGGGTAGTTATGCTCATGGGGCTTCAGTTGCTGCGAAGCGTAAGCGACAATGTGACCCCTCTGCATGTGCACACCACCCAACCCCTGCAATGATGCATCGGTGTAAACCACGAACCTGCCACTACTGTCTGAAATGGTAAGTACAGGAGATGAAGTCAATCTCTCCTTCAACTCTTGAAAACACGCCTCGCACTCGTCTGTCCAGGTAAAGGGCATGTCCTTCTGGGTCGGCTGAGTCATAGGACATGCAATCTGAGAGAACCCTCTGATAAACCACCGATAGTAGCCTGCCAATCCTAGAAAATTACGTACCTCTGTTATTGTGTGTGATCTCTCCCACCTAAGCACGGCCTCAACCTTGGCTGGATCCACAGCCAATCCATCTCCCGAAATCACGTGGCCCAAGAAAGTCACCTGTCTCAACCAAAACTCGCACTTGTTGTACTTGGCATACAGCCTGTGTCCTCTCAAGGTATCCAAGACCATACGTAAATGTTGTCCACGCTGCGCCTGATCCCGTGAGTAGACTAGGACGTCGTCGATGAATACCACCACAAACTGGTCTAAGTATAGTCTGAAAACACAGTTCATCATGTCCATGAAAGCAGTGGGGGCATTGGTCAGTCTGAATGGCATGACCAAGAACACGTAGTGCCTGTACCGAGTACGAAAAGCTATCTTGGAGACGTTGGTCTCCTTGATCCTCAACTGGTAGTAACTTGACCTCAGATCTATCTTAGAGAACACTGTGGTGTCTCTTAACTAGTCAAAGAGGTCGTCGATACGAGGCAGTGGGTACTTGTTCTTGACGGTGACCCAATTCAACTGTCGGTAGTCGACACAAAGTCGTAAGGTACCATCCTTCTTCTTCACAAACACAGGGGCTCCCCATGGGGACGTACTGGGCCTCACAAAGACCTTCTCTAATAGGTCCTGTAACTATGACTTGTGCTCTCGCAGCTCAAGTGGCGCCATCCTGTACGGTGCAGTAGAAATGGGGTTGGTCCCCGGTACTAGTGAGATCTCAAACTCGATCTTACGCTCAGGCGGTAGTCCTGGCAGCTCCTCTAGGAAAATGTCGGGGCACTCGCAGACCACCAAAATGCTCTGAAAGTCGGCCATGGAACTAGGCTCTGCTATAACACAAGCCAGAAAGCCCTCACACCCCTAGCCCAAAAGCTTCGCTGCCCGAAGCGCAGAGATGTACCTAAAACCTCTGTCCACTGGCTGGACATGAAACTCAAAGGGAGGCAACTCTGGTATAGAGAAGATGATCTTCCTCCCAAAATACTCTACCAAAGCGTGATAGGAAGACAGCCAGTCCATCCCTAGGATCACGCCAAAGTCCACCGGGATTACAATCAGGTCGGTAGGAAGACTGTATCCCCCTATAGTGACCTCGCAGTCTGTAAAGACCTCCTCTGCTACGAACAACTATCCACCTGGCCCTCTAATCAAGAATGGAACCTCTAACAGTATGTTGCCCCGTCCTAAACTAATGGCAAAACTCGAGGAGACAAAAGAATGTGTGGCACCAGAATCAAAAAGAACATAGACTAATCTACCAGAAATAGTAACCATACCTGCCACCACAGAACCTGAAGCCCTGGCTTCTTTGTGTGTTAGGGCATTGATATGCCCCTCGACCCTAGGTGTAGACGAAGCGGCCACGCTCTAGGTCGGGCAGGCAGCAGCTGGCCGGTACCCTCCTCTTGACAGCTATCCTCCTCCACGTGCCTGGTGACCGCAGCTGCTAGCTGGGCTTCCAGTACTCGGTGTAGGGAGCATCTACTGTGCTTCGGCCCTAGATGGGCAGTCCATCTTGATGTGTCCCTGCTGGCCACACTGGTAGCAGAGAGGAACACGGCCTCCTCCCTCAGTCAGTCTCTGCTGGTGGCTAGGTGGGGGTCCGGTGCTAGCAGCTGGTCCTTGTCTGGGGCCCCCAAAGGCCACAAGTGGCCCCACAGAACGAGACTGCTCTCCTGCGGTCACCGTGTACCTCCTCTCCCAACGGCTCTGTGAGTACTCTGGCTGATAGGGCATCTTCCGTCCGCCGTCAATGTCTCGTGCGGTCGGGTTGGTCTCCTCATAAGTCATGGCCGCCTCAACCACACGAGAGAAAGTGGGCAACTTCAGGGGTTTCACATACCCCCGAATCGTAGGTCGAAGCCCCTCAGTAGACCTTCATAGGTGCTCCTCCTCAGTAGACGTAGCTATCGAGGCGAAGTGTGACAGCTCCAGGAAACGTGTGCGGTACGCACTAACTGTCATTGCCCCCTGACGGAGAGTGTGGAACTCCCGCCTCTGTTCCTGCCAGATCTGCGGAAAGTACTGCTCGTAGAAGAGAGCCACAAATTGATACCATGTCGGCTCTCTCCCCTCGTGGCCTCTGACTGCCCTCCACCAACTGTGGGCTGTGCGCTCCAGCTGCTATGTGGAAAAGGCCACGCGGCACTCTACAGAAAAGCAGAGGGTGTCAAATACCTTCTCTATCTGCTCCAGCCAGTCCTCTGCCTCAGACAGGCTCTCATCCCCCTTGAAGGAGGTGGGCTTCAGCTTCCGGAACTGGCCAAAAAACTCGTGGTGGAGCTGCAATAGGGGAACAGGTATGCCTCCAGGAAAGGAGGGCTCATGCTTAGAAGTGTCTGAGGGTGGTGGGGGTGGTGGGGGATCACCCCCTCCCCCTCCAGCTCATACGGCACTACGACGGTTCCCCTATCCCATAGAGGACTCTCCCTCCACGTCCTCAGGGATGGGGTGACCGAGGAGGCTGCTGGAGCTCCTCCCGTATGATATCTCGGATCATCTAGGCGAGATCCTGGGCCTGGATACCTAGAAGGAGAGGTGGGTCGGCTAGTTCCTCAGGTCCGGCACGTCCGCCCCTTCGACCCCAACCACGGCCTCGTTCGCGGCCTGCCTCGGGAACTCCCCAACGAGGCATCTCCTACAAGGAGACACAGGAAAAAGAGCAAGAGCTATCAAAGATAAGACTCGAAGCGAAGATCAAAGCGATATGTTGTGATGGCTATCCTAGTTACATTTATGTGGGTGGCTATTTTTTAGACCATTTGGTTCTTCTTGAGATGACCTTGCTCTAATACCATCTTGTTACGACCTGATCCCAGATCGCTACAGGACCCGAGACCGGCCTACGTCAACTAATTCCAAGACCTAATCGTCCAACGAGAAACAACCAAAAGTAGGAAATAATTCACAACCACACATGCAATGTAACTAAGCAAAAAATAATCCAGAGATTGTAAAAGAAACCGAGCGAATAGTCTATCAATATAATAGGCCATCACAACTACGACAGAGGAAAGTACAGTAGAAAAGTAACTGAAACAATATTACATAAAACCATATACTCACTACCACAACGGAAGCTAGGGGAAACAATAAGAAACACAGCAAAGGCTGGGCTTGACTGGGCCTAACTCACTCTACAGCCAGTGGTGCGAGCTGCTCAACTCCCTGACCTGAACGAGGTTATAAAATTTTTGGAGTCAGCGAACGCTGAGTAGAGTGATAATTCAGTCATTTACATGTAATTAAGACAATCAATTAATTAATGGAATTAAGTAACTATCCATTTTCATTTAACTCAACCAAGTAGTTCTAATTTGTTGCTCCTTTATTCATATAATCATTTCTTGATCTGGCCTATTCCTTACGGGAACGATCTTGATTGCAGTCTTTTCCATGATGTAGGATGTACACGTGGTGCTCTCCTAGCTGAGAGAGTCCCCCGTGGTAGTCCTACACCCAATCAACCACCCCAAGGTCACGGTCGGGACGTAGCAGTGACTACGACACACATGATAAGCGCTCGAGTAGCTATCTTGCACTGGCACGCGACCAGTTGTTTCCACTAGCGGGTACGCTTAAAGGTACAGCATGAAACAGTATAGGGCCTTGCCCTCTCAGAACAGGGGTCTCACCCCTCCACAGTCTACGTACCCTCATCCAACTATCCCGATTTGCCCAGTGGACCTAACAAGAGTCAATGTAGGGTGGCTAGTCCTAACCCCGGGCCCCGTAAGGCGACTAGCTCCCTCCCTACACTAAATAGCTCACCTCGGTACCACGTACACGAGGGCCAAACAGAGTTAGTGTAGAGTGACTAGGCCTGACTCCGGGGCTCAACCCAACGTGTGACTAGTACCCCTCTACACTAAAGGGATAGTTTCTCTCCTTGGTACCCCGTACACAAGGGCCAGCTCACTTCCCATCTACAGGAGTTCTTCTCCTAATTCCTCGTAGGGTTCATGCTGGTATTCCATTCATTTCATATTCCAAACTTTCCAATCTCTCTATTTACATTACCGGTTTCATTCTTAAAATAGGCAACTCATGATTTTCTAACTTACAAAGCATCACATTAAAATAACAAATACATTTGCTAGCATTTAGAATTTTACATGCACCTCAAGTAAACAGTGTAGCTCAATCATACTCATTTGTTCCTGCCTTAGGGTTCTACATGTATCTCAAGTATACAATGTAGCTTAACCATACTCATTTGTTCCTGCCCTAGGGTTCATTCTCATCCTAGGGTGCTACATGTATCTCAAGTATATAGTGTAGCTCAAACCATACTCATTTGTTCCTACCCTAGGGTTCATTCTCATCCTATGGTTCATTCAAGTTATTCTAAACATGCTGTTTATTTGTTTAAATCATAATATTAATGTAAACCACTCTACCGGAAAACACGGGAGGAATGGGGCCTTGGATTGCAGATCCCGTCGCCTCCGCGGGTCCAGTGTAGTCGACTGGCTGGAGACCTATACAATTGACCACAAAATCAAATGAGTCCAAAATCGTATACAAGTGACACTAACTTATAGAGAAACTCAAGCAAAAAACAACGGTAGTTCGTTTGCGGAAATCCGATTCCGTTTGGGCCCTAAACGGGCCAAAAACATGCACACTGTCCAAAATCAGATGTCTGGAACTAGTCCCAGACGTCTTAAAAGACGTCAGTACTCACCCTGGGTTTCCTGCAGCTTCCACAGACATCCGAATCCTTTTGCGATCGTCTGAGGAGAGTTCCAGACATTGGACTTCCCTTCTGGTCGTCTGGAAGTACAATCAGAGTTTGGCGATGTGCCCAGATGTCCAAAAGTGCCTCGAAGGGCGCACCATGTGCCTTTCTAATGCTCTGCCCCTGTGTACACACGCGCAGAGCTAAAAATGGCTAAACACCCCTTGCGGTACGGCCTACATGGCCGGAAACAATGCAGAAGCACGTACCTTAGCGCTATGCATGCTTTTAGACATCCAGCTTCAGCTCCAGACGTCCCCCTGCTACTCCAGACATCTGGGATGTGCTCCAAATGTCTGATACTGGAAAATATCCAGTACGCAGAACTCTCGCGAGCCTTCTCCTCCACGCGAACCCCTCCACACTGCCTGCAGTTGCTATGCCAGCAACTTCAGGAGGTTGCAAAGCTCACCTTCACGAGCTCCTCCTCCTCTCACACGTCCTCGACTCCTCCCGCACAAGCTACTCTGAGCTCCCTCGGCTCCCTCGTGAGCTCCTCCCCTCGAGCTCCTCCCACGCTCTCGCTCCCCTCTCCTCCTCCTCCACGTCCCATCTCCTCTTCTTCTCCACTCGCCGAGCTGGTGGCTAGGAGGAAGGTGGCGGCCGGCAGGAGGGAAAGATGGAGGTGGTGGCTGGTGGAGATGGGGAGAGTGCCATGGGTGTGGGGTTTAAATAAGAAGGGTTAGGGTTTGGGGTGAGGAGAGAGGAGGTGCAAGTGTGCTGCGTGCACGCGGAAAAGAAAAGCAAGGTACGGTCCTTCTACTTTCAGATGTCCGATCCTCTATCCAGATGTCTGGATAGACGTCTGATGGATAATCCAGACGTCTTAACCAACCCAAAAAGGCAGCAGGTCATTTCATCTTGTCCTTGATGTACACCCTCAAAAATAGGTCCTTGGCAAATCGCCAAAATCAAGTCCAAAATGATCTCGCTACACGTGAGATCGGGTACCTATAGGATCAAGAGTTATCTTTTCTATTTTATACTTTTTTTTTGTCTTTTCTTAATCAACAAATAAAGAGAATAAGAAAAAAGAAATGCGAAAAGGAAATGTGGAATGGAAAGGAATGAAAGTACTTAGCTTATTTATATGTATATATATATGTATGTATAAGATATGTAGATATCTATGTGTGTGTGTGTATGTGTATAACTATATAATATATAGTGAGGGGGGATTGAATCAGAGATTCAATGAAATGTAGTGCAAGTTAGTGCAACCATCATCTAAAGAGACGAGATCAGGACTAACAATGTGCTGCGTGTGGGTGTAGAGTGAACGTGTGGGTGTGTGTGTGAACTAGCTCGATGTGCGTGAATGTCACAAATGTGTACACAACTCATGCGTACACACGTGTGATAAGGTGCACGAAAATGGAACTGTGTGATGGTGAATCAGATTATGTATAGGTGTATGTGTGAATATATGTATATAAGTGGATGTGGAAGCATATACGTATATGATATGTGAGTGTGGAATATAGAATATGTGTGTGTATGTGTATTTCTATATCTATGTATATGTATGTAAATATATATAAATATGAATATGTGAGTGTGCATGCATGTGTGTGTATGTGAGTATATATGTATGTGTATGTTTATGTGTATATGTGTGTCTATGTGTGCATTTATGCATGTGGGCAAAGTGAGTGGGTGTGACTGTGCTGAGGCAACCTGCTGGAGGGCAAGTTGGGAGGTGCAAAGATTGTGGTGACCAGCTAACTGAGAAGTTGGCCAATCACCACATCGATCTAGCTGGTGGAAAGAGGCACGCACGGGAGCGGAAGTGCCACCGATTGGCCCGATGAGTGTGGAGAGAGAGCACGTGCAACCGACTAGCTGATTAGAAGCTTGCCAATTGCACGCGGGCACGTGTGGCGTGTTCACTGGCTTAGTGAGAAATTTAGCCGGTGAAGAGGAGCCCTCGTAGAAAGAGCATGAGACCGGCTAGCTCGATTTCCACCAGCTAAGTTTCTCACTTACCTAGTGGAACAGGAGAGAGAGAAAGTACTAGGATGGCTTGCTGTGACCTGTTGGAGGCATGGATGTGGGGCCGATCATTGGATAAATGAGAAGCAAGCTAGTGGCGAGTGGAGAAAATGAACCATGATGGAGAAGCTACAGTGCAAACGAAAAATAGAGGAACCTCAAGAGCTTGGAGCTCCGCTAATGGCGATCAAACTCAGTGATAAAATTATCAAACTAACGAAAAATAAAAGAACCGCCATGTCCACCTACTCTTGATGGAGTTGGATGGTGGTGGAGCTCACCGTGGTGTTTGGAACCACGGGAAGCTTCTCCCTACGTGTAATGTACCCTCTCAACTAGTAAGAGGGAGTTGCATATGGGAGAGGAAGAGAGGGAGAGAGGAGAGGGGAAAGTGTTGGCAACTGAGTGAGGTGAATGTGAGTGAGAGGGTGTGTGCATCTGGTGGTGGAGCTCACCGTGGTGTTTGGAACCATGGGGACCTTCTCCCTACGTGCAATGTGCCCTCTCAACTAGTAAGAGGGAGCTACATATGGGAAAGGAAGAGAGGGAGAGAGGAGAGGGGAAAGTATTGGCCAATTGAGTGAGGTGAATGTAAGTGAGAGGGTGTGTGTGTCTGTGGGGGAAATGCTGCTGGTGTATGGAGGTAGTACCCAACCCCTACGCATGTAGGTGGGATGGGGGTATATATAGGCCGGTATGGGGTGGGGAGCAAGCAAGAAACCCTTGGGATATTTTTTTTGGGACTTTTGTGGGTAGGCACTTAGGTTATTAGGGAATTAATGTAGGTGAAAAGGTGGTGTTGTGTTAGGTGGTAGAAATGGAGTGGAAATGAAGTGGAAATTGGAGCTCTATCTGTCTCTCTATCTTCCTCTCCTAAAATGCATGAATGAATATATATTTACAAAATGCATGCATATCTTTCTAATACTAAATGCGTAAAGCTAGGAAATAGCATAAGATGAGTTATTTAATGGCGTGAATTGTTGCACAATCACAGTGCACCTAGTGGAGACAAGCAAATCAAAAGGATGAAGATCTCACTGTGGCATTTTGTCGAACATCTCACATGTAGTGTGACCCTCACCTTCCTACCTTGCCATTTCGTTAAACATCTTTCCATCCAATCCCTTGCAGGAGGACGGGGATGATGCTTAAATCGTCGGAGTACACACACGACAAGAGAAACCCAATGAGATCGATTAAAGCAACCCAAAAGGATTGCAAGATCAATTAAGAGAATCCAAAGGAGGATAATCGAGAAAGATATCGAATGAGAGCATCATAGAGAGATCGGCAATCGATCAAGAATGCTCCAGTGAAATCAATTAGGAGTGAGGTCAATTGAGCATGCCTAAGCGAGATTGATTGAGAATGAGAACAACTAAGATCGTGAGATCAATAAAGAGTACCTGAGACTTGTTTGCACACCAATAAGGAGATCTCGGTTGATGGAGCCCCTACAAGACCGAAAAAGCACAGCCTCCGGTGATCACTCCACCGTGCACCATGCCCTCAAACCACCATCCATGTTGTCATGAAGGGGATCTCTTCCGTCATTGTCGTCTGGAGAGTTGCTATTGAGGTGGATGGTGGGGCGGAAGGTATCAAGACTGATGTCGTCATTGTGGGGGGAGCAAAACGGAAGGGAGGAAAGGGAGGGAGAGGAAGTGGAGCTCGGGGGGGGATGTCAAAGGAGAAGGAGGGCGAGTTAGAGAGGGAGAGACGTCGACAAGGGAGGTGAGTTGGGAGAGAAATGGATGGTCAACCAGTGATAGAAGGTGAGATCTTATGCATTTGTTCCTTGTATATTTAAAAAAAAAAAAGGGTGTTCGTTGGTGTACAAATAAACACTAACGACATATAAGATAACCTATTAGTGACATAAGTTGATTATCGGCATAGGTAGACCGTCACTATAGGTCATTTATTTTGTAGTGAAAATCACGTACTGCAACTTAAAGGCAAGAATGCTGAGTACAACATACATATTGACATGGATTATTTTTGACATAATTGTCGCAATACAGTAACATTATAGTGTAGTTTGTTTCCATGATTCTAAATCATATCTTTGTAATACGTTTTAATACTGAAATTATTAATGTACATAACGCAATAAGTGAAAAGTCGATTCTCATTTTTGATGAATTTTTGCACATAAAATGTTGCATCGTTATAGTTTGTTGCGTGGTAGAAAACCACTTTTCAAAACTTCTAATACCATAAATCGAACCACAAAAATAGTTAAGTCATCTCCACAGGGAGGAACTAGCCTATTAAACTCGTGAGTGGTGCCTCGTTTATTCAGGAATATCAATGAGTGCTCATACTAACTAGTGTAACTCATTTCCAACATAAATTGTCATTCTAAGCAATTAATCAAGAAGGTAGGTGTTTACATGCAAAATCACCATGATATAATATCCTACAAATAAGTAAATAGTGATCTTGGCAATAACAATCACCGTCAATATTAATCTTCTACAAAACTAAGCCTATTCACTATAACTACTATCCCATGCTCTATATCATTCATGAGAAGAATTCAACTATAAGTAATTCAGACAGAAAAGAGGGATATCCATGCAAATTCCTTTCAATAAATTAATTCATTAAATAAAAGAATAGGAATTCTCACAATGGTAGTTACCGTAAATTCTAATTCAACCCGAAACAAAGGATTTCCTGTGGAGGCTCATGCGCACAGGATGAGGCACCGATGGCCAAATGGCGCACGATGGAGGTTAGCCTGGTCTTGGCCATCGTGATGGCGTTGGCGACACCGCTGATGTTGGCCGGACTTGGCTGACCGGAGGAGGAGGACACCGGTGGCGAGGAGCTTAAGCAGTAGCCGTGAACCTCCGTGCACGGTGCTTGAAGTTGGCAAGGGCTTGGGGTCGCACTTGAAGTCAACTAGGGTGTTTGGTTTGAAGTTTGGAGACCGAACGGGGTCAGATGGAGGAGCTGCTCACTGTGGCTTTGGGTCCCTTTGTGCATGAGATTGGGTGGAACAAGGGACGACAGTAAGGAAGAAGAAAAAAAATGAAGGGGAAGAGGAGGTGAGGAGGTGTTGGCAATGGGTGAGGGCGGCAGCGAGGGGTGGTGATGGTGAGGGCGTGGGTAACGACGGCGAGGGGTTGGCAGTGGTGATGATGGTTTGCGACAAGGGGTCTTTTGGTGGAGAAGATGAAGGTGGTGATGGTGAGGGGTAGTGATAAGTCCACTTTTGTGGATCATTATTTAGCCTAAGTACTATTTAATTATTTACTCTTAGTTGTTGTTTGACTGGGAGATATATGGTAATTCACCTTGGCCACATTTAATTTTATGCACTAATTTTACATTTAATAAAAAAGATATGATAATATAATTTATTTGATGAATGCAAGCCAGGTGAAGAGTCCAGACATGCATTTCTACATCTATAAGACGTCTGGAAAATTGACGTCACAAGTTCCTATTTCTACATATTTTAAGACGTCTAAATATGGCGTCAAACATCTAATGGACATCATGCGGAGCCTTTCCTTTTGTTACAACCAATCGCAATCTTCGCGAGTGGTTGGAGAAGCTTCGGGTAGAAGAAACAGAGGAGTTGTTATTTTTAAAGGAGGATCGGCCATCATTCGAGAGAGCATCTTCTCCCCCTGGTGGGGACTGCTCCTCCTTCCTCCACCACCGTGGAATCGATGTACCCTGTGAACCAAGCGAACACCATGGCCAAAAGCTTGCTCCACCGCACTCGCCATTCTCCAAAACCATGGGTGCGCACGGTGATAGCATGCCCACCACCACGCCCTCTTCTCTTTCTTCTTCATCTTCTTCTTCCTCTTCTTCTCCACCAATAGAGGAGAGGAGGAACCCATAGCCACCATCATCGCGTGCAGCCACCCCTCCTCAATGCACCGCCTACAGCCACGTGACCAGCGCACCTCCCACCCACCATCCACGTGCTGCCCGTGCGCAAGCTATGCTTCTGCTCCTCACATCACCGCACGCAACGGCCACAGCTGCATAGCCCTTGCACGTGCACCCTCGCCCACCATAGCCTCGCGCACGCCGCGCGCCCTCCACGAAAGCACGTAGCGTGCCACAGCCTTGCATGCGCCGCACCCCTTCGTCCTCTGTCTTCTCCTTCTTCTTCAATCTTCCTGCAACCTTAGAAAGAACCCAAAGCCTTCACTGCCCCCCTCCACACAGCCACTCCGCTGAGCCTTCGCCAACCACCAAAGCTTGACACCGAGCATTGTAGAGCACCGCCAAGCACCAAAGCCACGCGCAGCCCGCGCATGCAACCACAGCAGCTCGCATGGGCTTCACCGTCGTCGGCGTTCTCCTCCACCGTCCGGCCACCTTTGATCATGCCTCCACCATCATCACATAGCCCTCATCGAGAAGTGTCTTCCCCCAGAGCAGCTTCAGCCACCGTCCTCCTCTCCGTGCGCGATGAAGAGAGAGGGTGAATCCTCTGTTTCTCATCCTATTACTATTTACCATTAAATGCCATTGAAGATCACTATTTACTTATTTATCTTATTATTATATTCTGTTAGATTTACATGAATGTCCCTCCAATTTATTCGAAATACAGATGATTGCATTTATGTCATGATTGGGATATTAATTACAATAAACTAGGTATCTTTTATTGAAGATTAATCTTTACATTGATTTCCATTGCCAAGATCACTAGTTAAAAGAATATTATGTTGTGGTGATTTTGCATTTAAACACCTACAGTCTTAATTAATTACTTAGGAAGAGAATTCATGAGGGCAACGAGTTGCACTAAAGAATAGGTGCATCCATTGAGATTCCCCAATAAACGAGTCACCACTCACTAATTCAATAGGTTATTTCCACCATGTGGACACAACCTAACTCTTCGTGGTTAGTTTTGAATTATTAAATATTTTTAAAAAGTGATTTTCTGCTACGTAACGAACTATAACAACACATCATTTTATGTTAAAATTGTTATCGAAAACGAAGATCGTACTTTCAAATGGCACCGTTGCCAGGGAGGAAACACACCTATTAACTTTTTTCAGGAAATTTATATTATTTTTATGCTATTTTGAAAGCTTTTCTGAATTATTGACATTAGTTCTCTTTGTGTGCACTAATCGAACGACAAACAAGTCGGGTGCGCACGGCGGAGATAATATTTTTGGTAGACCTTGATGCCACCTAGAGGGCAGCAACAGGAGCACATGGGCCTTGATCCCACACGTGTGAAAGGAGGATTAGCGACTGGAGATCTATTTATACTTAGATCAGGCTAAATAGACCTTAGACATTTAATTTTTGTCTTATGGACCCGTGTTGGGTATTTTCGGGAGCGTGTTCCTATTTTATTTAGATTATAGGATTATTCGACTTGTTTGAACTACATGTTGGTTAATTAGTTAGATTAGGTTTGTTTGCTTATTAAAAAAAAAATTTGAACTGCCTGCTAGAAGTTGCATATCTATTGGGTGACCATCTAGGATTGAATGAGTAGCATCTAGCTTTTCTTTTTTCATTGCAAACATCCTGCATTAAAGAGAGCTGGAGTAAGGTACGTCCTTTCTTGTGCATCAGTTATCTGCACACGCACTGCATTTGGACATAATTAAAAAAGACCATTTAAGCTTATTTGAAAATATTAATCAAGTGGTCACATTATTTCTTGAAAAGAAAGAAAAATATACAGAAAGTGTTTGAATAACGTGACTGCGATTTTCAAAAGGAAAAATCACTTTCGTGGTGTAATGCACACTTTCTACAATGAGCACACACTATAGGCACTGCACTAGGACTTGGACCCTTAAGGCTATAGGTATCGATCTCTTTAAAGAAATTCAAACCCTCCTATCTCGCTTTGTGACGGTAGTATTAACTTTTTCCCGAGTGACTTGATACTCTAAGGAGGGGGACACCCTGTAAAGAAATTCAAGGGTATTTAAGAGGCACCGCTAACACAATGCCTCAAAGGAAGGGTTCGCCCTACTTGTATCCCTTGGTTCCATCCTTAGAGTACCTTTTTACTTGAGCGTTAGAAAATATCATCGCAATAAAGTATACATCTTTAGGGCACTCGAAGGTCAATTTAGGGTGCGTAATTGCTTGACAACTTGATTGATCACCCAAAAAGGACTAAAAGTAACCTCAACCTTCTTAACAGTCATTGATCAGAAATTTCAAGTGTCTCATTTCTCTTATACCACTTACGTGGGAATGGAGAAACACTGCCTTGACTATATTTGGCCAAGCTGAAGAGTTGGAAGAGGACTTAAAGAACTTTAAATCAACAAAAGACCTCTTGCCTTGTGTTTGCTTGGTGTGTGCGTGATAGAGCTCTCTAGGAAGTTTCTATTCTTAATCTATCTAAGTCCTAAGAGAGTTAAACCATTTAATTGAAAGAAATGGACTATCCTTTCTCCTATCATTTTAACCGGGATCCCATGCCCCAAGCGTATCCATCCTTTGATGGGTACATTGACAATTCATGGGATCATTCATATTCCTATCCTGGGAGTACTGGCCCAATAGCTCCCACTTTTGAGCAGAGCCTAGTAGCGAGATTTTCCACCCATGGAATCCCCACTACTATGCAAACACCCAACCCTCCCACCCTTCATGATTTTCCTTATCAAGGTTGGACAAATACCCCTAGGCAATCAGAGCCTGAGATTGACTATCCTCCCCAATCTGATAGTAGTAGCCTCTCTTTTACGATACAATTGCATAAACAACAAAAAGAAATGATGGAGTCTATGGAAGAGATGTTGAGGAATAGTCAACAATTAAACAAAGAAATTAGATAGCTTAGCTACTCTCTTACTAGTGATTCTGATCCCTACCCGTATAGCTGTGATCATAAAAATAATTCTGAGGAAACCAATGACAATAGGGATACCGTTTTGAGTAGCTATTACTTAGACTCTCCCCATGAGACGTGGCCACTAGAGGAGAATGATCTTAGTGATTATCCATCTGAGCTATATTGGAGTCAAAAGAAAGGGAAGATGATACCTCTTGAGGACCTTGACCCTAATGACAGTATTTTCCTTACCTCTGATAACCCGGGTCAAGGTCATATTGTTCATATCACTTCCCCTATTAGTTACCTGGTGGAACCCCATTCTACCCTTAGTGAGCCTAATCCTGGCCCTCTACTTAGGGAATTAACACCTACCATCCAACATTCTGAGGATTTAAATGCGCCTAATGAAGGTGACCCTAAGGGAATGGAGGATGAATTGGATCAATTTTGGTCCCAGGGGTACAAAGAGTCTACCTTAGAGGAGGATGATAACCCGATGGAGGAACCCAACCTTAGAGTTTGGAGCGAATCACAGGGGGATTATGTGTTATTTGAGGACTTACCCCTTGAGGATATAAATAATCTGGTGAAATCTGGATTCCTCCCTTCTTTCAATTTTAAGAGTCATCCTCCGCAAAACCATGAGTTGATATTGGAGGACAAACACAATTGTGAGAAGCCTAGGGGAGACTCTCAGGGACAATATACATCAATTGAGGATTTATACCCCGAGAAGAACAACGACTTCAGTGATGTAAGCTTTCTCCATAACATTAAAGATGATAATCCTCCTAAAGATATTAAGGATAATGTAGTAGCACACAAAGTCCCCGGAAAGGATGTAATTGACAAGAAAGAACCCGGGGATGGATTTGCTGATAATCCTGATCTCGCTACTTCCCAAGAAACCCAATTGTCGTCAAAGCATGTTGATCATGAGTCTACTAATGAGATATTGAATTCTATTCATGACTCATCTATTATAGAGGAGTAGTTGGAGGTTCATAAAACAATGAAGCTAGGTAAGGATGTGGAATACGAATTCTTATTGGGAATGGAACCTAAATAGACTAAGCCCTCTTTGGACTTAATAATTACCACCCAATCACTCAAGCAACTAGTAGATTCCTTACCAAATCCTCGGCTCAGGTCTCTGCTCATATACATTCTTTCTGGGGAGCATATCAGGCCAGTACATCCTCGGGTAGAATAGCAAGTTTGGATTGATGCTTGTACCTTTTGTCTCACCATTCAAGGGTTTGAAATAATTATGTTTATATCTTTTAAAACCCTCCTGGTTTGGAGGACCCTTGTGATCCTCCACTTATTCTGTTTCAGGAGGTCCCTTTTCATCTTCCTTTTATTATTCCTAAACCTCCCCAGGTAGCTTATGAGGTTCTCTATTTTCATATCTTCTGGTGATCATTTGGAATCACATTGCATCATCAGCTCGCCAACATCCATGGCTACCTGTTTTCTAGTCCTGCGCTGTTACGCATATTTTTAGGGCCTCTTTCTATTTGGAACCAGACTTACAGGTTCCCTATAAGTTTGGCTGCCGACATAAAATGCAATGCTTGTTGGGAGGCAACCCAACAATGCCTCATCAGGTGATTTCCTTCCTTTCTCCCTTATTTTAATTTTACAATGAGGACAATGTAGGATTTAGGCATGGGGGGTGCATTTTGCATTTTAGGAAGTATTCATGCATTTAGGTTAGGTGCATTAGTATTCAAAAAAAAAAATCTCATGAGTTGAACTGGTTAGTCCCTAGTAGAAGATTATTATAAAGGAAGTGTCATTAAATATTTTCTTCTTAAATTGTTTCTTAAGTTTAGAATCCAGTACATTTACTTCACTTGCACATAGACTAGGTAATGGATCTTTGAAGAGAACCAATAAGAATTTTTAGTCTATTGAACCCTTGGACAGTTAATAGGGAGTCAGGCATACTATCTTCTATTAGATCCACCTCATATTTGTGAGAAGAAAGTAGAAAGACTACTGGTGCGCTAAGTCTAGTGCAAGGACTCTTAAGTTCTGGACAATTAGATGATGATACCTCAGAGTTAGGCATAGTTTTCGCTCTCTGTTCCTATATGCGTACATTGTGTGAATTCCTGAGAGTCACTAAGTAAGGCAGATACACAGAGATTGAATATTAATAAAACTATGACTATAGTGGATGGTTACGACCGTCTTTCATAGAGTCCTCGGCTGAAGGAGGGTAATAGTGTCAAAAGTCAGAAATACGCTTGTCTTATCCATTCCTTCCCGGTGCCGAGAGTAGGTACTTCCATCAAATAAGCCACACAATATCCTCTTGACCATCATCATTCTTAATAATGACTCATAAATAAAAGTCTGCATCGTGTTATGTTGATTTATGAAAAAAGAAAAAAAATAGAGAGAAATATTTATAAAAAAAAAGAAAAGGAGAAAAAGAAAAAGAAAATAGTTAAAGTTTATAGTTTTATCTCCGTATCATTTTTTTCATTATATGTCAATTAATTTTTTTAGGCAACAAAAAAAAAACACCCATTGTGATCCACCAAATATGACCCATACCTACTTTTCAGTATTTTTGATCGCCTGAATACTGATTGAGGGCCCTTAACTTAGTTGTAGGGTTATTAGGACTTTAATTGAAGTGTGAATGCCATGTGAGGCCACCAAACAGTGAGTCATTTACAAAAGCTGGTGAGATTTATGATCTCAGAATGAGAAAAAGGAAAAGAGTGAGCATAAGGGAACATCAAGAGAGCACAGTTGTTTAGCCTCTCTTTGAGTTGACTTGTTGATAGATTAGAAATCTAAAGTCCGTAGTACTAGATTACATGTAGCACCAGATGAGTGTGTGCCACCAAATATAAATCCATTCAACTCAGCATCTCCTACCTAAGCTAAAAAGCTAGGGTCAAATTACAGATTATTTTCTGTTTTATCCCCGAGGGAAGTAGTTGCTTATCCTGATAGAAATATTTACCAAGGCAAAAGTATGAGCTGCAAATGTAAGTTGGTTATTTTCACTTGGATCCGTTACCTAGGCTTTTATCACTTCACTTTTGTCTGAATCTCTAAATTTTTGGAATAAGGGAAGAAGAAACCTTTTGGTTACTTCCATTGTTTTTCACTTTTTGCTAGGGACTAGCAAAACTTAGGCATGAGGGTATTTGATAAGTCCACTTTTGTGGACCATTATTTAGCCTAAGTACTATTTAATTATTTACTCTTAGTTATTAATTGACTGGGAGATATATGGTAATTCACCTTGGCCGCATTTAATTTTATGCACTAATTTTACATTTAATAACATAAGATATGATAATATAATTTATTTGATGAATGCAAGCCAGGTGAAGAGTCCAGACGTGCATTTCTACGTTTATAACACGTCTGAAGATTAGTATAGACATTTGGAAAATTGACATCACAAGTTCCTATTTCTAAATATTTTAAGATGTCTAAATATGGCGTCAGATGTCTGATGGACATCATGCGGAGCCTTTCCATCTGTTACAACCACTCGCAATCTTCGCGAGTGGTTGGAGAAACTTCGAGTCAAAGAAAACAGAGGAGTTGTTATTTTTAAAGGAGGATCGGCCATATCTGAGAGAGCATCTTCTCCCACTGGCGGGGACTCCTCCTCCTTCCTCCACCACCGTGGAACTGACGTACCCTGTGAACCAAGCAAACACCGTGGCCAAAAGCTTGCTCCACCACACTCGTCATTCTCCAGAACCATGGGTGCGCACGGTGATAGCGTGCCCACCACCATGCCCTCTTCTCCGTCTTGTTTGTTTTCTTCTTCCTCTTCTTCTCCACTGACAGAGGAGAGGAGGAATCCATAGCCACCATCATCGTGTGCAGCCACCCCTCCTCAACTCACCATCTACAGCCGTGTGACCAGCGCACCTCCCACCTACCATCCACACGCTACCCGTGCGCAGGCTGCGCTTCCGCTCCTCATGTCACCGCACACAGCGGCCACAGCCGCGCAGCCCTTGCATGCACACCCTCACCCACGGCAGCGTGCCATAGCCTCGCGAGTGCCACGCTGTTATGAGCCGTGCTTTCAAACGTCTTTTAAGACGTCTGGGAGGTATCCCAGACGTCGTACCAAACGTCTGGTATCACTTCCAGACGTCTGGGATTCATTTTTCTGCGCGCACACCGTTGCATCTGCGCGCCTGTACGCGCAGACCTGCTCCGCCTCTTCTTTTTCCCTCTCCCTCCTGCGCCCTCTGTCGCGCTCTCTCTCTCCTCCGCACGCGGCCTTAAAAGGCCACGCCCTCTCCCTCACTCCCGTCACCTCCGTCTCCTTCCTCTTCTCCTTCCAGCCAGTGCGCGAGAGCGTGCGCGAGAGCGAGCGCGAGGGTGCAGCGGCGGCGGTGACAGCCGCGGCGGGTGCTAGAGGAGGTGCTGTGCGGGGGAGGAAGCGTCGGCCGTGAGGGCTCGAGCCTGCCGGGGCGGCGGGAGCCGGCCGGTGGGGGTGCAGCGGGCGCGGAGTGGCGCGGGAGGCTTGCTGCAGCTCGAGCAGCAGGCGGAGTACTCGCGGCGCGGCCGGGCGTCGCGAGCGGAGGGCGAGAGGCGCGCTGGTTCTGGAAACTTTTCCAGAATCAGACGTCTGGGCTGATATCCAGACGACGGGCACGACGTCTGGAAGACTGTCCAGACGTCTGAAAGGTGAGTTATTTCCGTCTTCTTTCTTTTCTTCGACTGACCGTACTGAGAGAGAGAGATGGATATGCGCAGGTTCGGTGATTCGCCATCCAACGCGAATCAGACGTCTGGCTGTAGCACCAGATGACGGGAACGACTTCCAGACGTCCTGGGCAACCATCGGACGTCTGGGAACTAGGCCAGACGCCCCCGCAGGCTTCTGGACGTCTGAGAGCCCACATAGAGCGAGGTAATTCCCTGATCCACTTTTTAAGACGTCTGGAAGAAATTCCAGATGTCTAATTTTACACTGTTTCGTCGTTTTTGACCCGTTTCGGGCCCGTTCGGGCTCCGTTTTCCGCATTTTGAGTTGCATTCTTTTCGAAATTACATCCTCTACCTGTCTATAGTAGTTGTATACTATTTTGAGAAGTTCCTTGTGTTTGATCCTTGTGATAGGACCCCATTCCGTTGCAGTCTCGGGGGTCGCGGAGGCACTCGGGATTCCCGACCACGCCCCCATTACTCCCGTTGTACCTGGTAGAGTGGCTTTAAGTATAATCTATTAAATTATGAAACCATAAATAGAACCTAGGACATTGCATGAATCCTAGGAATGAGAAATAGATTGAATGGTAGATTCCTAGGGTGATGCATGAATCCTAGGGCTGGAAAACTAGATTGTATGATAGATCCTAGGATATGGCATGAATCCTAGGATGGGAAAATTAGTGGAATGTATGAATATTGCAGTCTTGGAAAATGTGGAAAGGAAATACTAGCTGCCTGTTATGAATAAATAAACGTGATTGAGAATATGGATTGTAAGAACGTGAAACTGGAAAGTGAAACCTGGATGTTCTGAGTTAAAGAGCTGGAACCCTACGGGGAATTAGAAGTAGAACTCCGGGAAAGTGAATGGAATAGAATTGGGGAAGTGAGCTGGCCCTTGAGTACGGAGTATAAAGGAGAGCGACTGTCCCCCCCCGTTTAGTGCAGAGCGGAGCCAGCCGCCCTAGGGACCCGGGGTTAGGACTGGCCACTCTGTACCGACTTGCTGGCCCTCGTGTACGTAGTACCAAGGAGAGCTACTAGTGTAGGGAGGTACTAGCTACCCCACGGGCCCCGGGGTTCTGCTAGCCTCCCACACCAACTTGTTAGGCCCGCTGGGGCAAACCAGGGTAGTCAGGCGAGGGTGCGCGGACTGTGGAGGGGCAAGGCCCCTGTTTGGTTACTGTGGAGGGGTTGGACCCCTGTTACTGAGAGGGCTCTGCCCTGTACTGATTCCATGCTGTGCTTTGGGCGCACCCGTTAACGGAAACGACTGACCGCGTGCCAGTGCGGGTTAGCTACCCGTGCATTTACCGCGCTTGCCGTAGTCACCGTTACGTCTGTCAGTGACCTTGGGGTGGTTGACTGAGAGTAGGATCACCACGGGGGACTCTCCCGGCCAGGAGAGCACCACGTGCTACTTCTACTGTTCGGAAAAGACTGCAATCAAGATCGTTCCCACGAGGAACATTCGAGATCAAGTGAAGGATCTGAGAAATAGATAAATTGTGAAACAATAGAAAGACGTAAATAAAGGAAGAAAGAAAAATTTAAAAGAGCTACTGTACACTTTACTATTTCTTTAGTTTAGCTGCCACTCTACTCAGTGTTTTGCTGACGTGTTACACTCGTTACCTTTCAGGACCAGGTGTTGAGCAGCCAGGGTTAGCGGCTGCAGGGGACGCTGGGCCGAGTAGGGTCCAGTAGAGTTACCACTGTTCTCTTGTACCTCTTTTTGTTCCGTTATAGTGATTAGTTCTTGTTCCGCTGTACTTTTCTTTACCTGCAGTTCATATTATGTTATTAATGTTGTTCTACTGTTGTGGTGGTACATACTGTAGTAGTTTCTTTCCTTACTGCTGTATTTTCCTGCTGTTAGTTATATTCATGTTGAATGTGGTTTATTTTACTGCTCTTTTGGTTACTTCCTCATTGGACGACTAGGTCTTGGGATTAGTCGAGTCGGTCCGATTCTCGTGTCTCGTAGGGACTTGGGAATCGGGTCGTTACAAGATGGTATTAGAGCAAGGTCGTCCCGAGAAGTGAATCAACTGACTGGAAAATAACCAATCCACATGTCTATAACTAGAGTAGCCACCACAACATATCTCTTGACATGAGCTCTTAGACGTTTTCGTTCGGTATCGTTCCGTAGTGACGTGTTCTGTTTTGTTTTGCGTCTCCTTGCAGGAGATGCCTCGTCGTGGGACTAGTGAGGCGGGTCGCGGGCGCGGCCGAGGACGAGGTCGGCGAGGTGGGCGTGCCGTTGCCGACACCCCAGTGGACCAGCCACTACTCCCGGGCGTCCAGGCCCAGGACCTCACCCGGCTGATACGAGACATTGTACGAGAGGAGCTCCACCCACCGCCCCGAGCACCTCACCCTGGGGTTGTGGAGGGGGAGTCCTCTGTGGGACCACTCGACGGACGCGGCGCTGGGCACGGGGGAGGGGATGGGCCGCCGCAGCCCCCACCTTCCTCTGACACTTCCGTGCACGAGGCACCTTCGCCTGGAGGTGCACCAGCACCTCCCCTACAGCGCCACTTCGAGCTCTTCGGGCAGTTCCGGAAGCTGAAGCCCCCCTCCTTCAAGGGGGATGAGGACCCGACAGAGGCAGAGGACTGGCTTGAGCAGCTGGAGAAGATCTTCGACACCCTTCGCCCCCCGGTGGAGTGCCGCGTGGCCTTTGCCACGTACCAGCTGGAGAGTGAGGCACACAGCTGGTGGAGGGCGGTCCGAGGACAGGAGAGGGACGAGCCGACCTGGGACCGATTCGTCGCCCTCTTCTGCGAGCAGTACTTCCCCCAGAAGTGGCAGGACCAGAGGAGGCGAGAGTTCCACACTCTCTGCCAAGGGACGATGACCGTGAGCACGTACCGCACGTGTTTCCTGGAGTTGTCCCGCTTTGCAGCGACAGCGGTAGCTACTGAGGAGGAGCGCCTTTGGAGGTTCACCGAGGGGCTCCGGCCTGCGATTCGGGGGTATGTCAAACCCCTGAAGCTGCCTACGTTTTCGAGGGTGGTGGAGGCAGCTATGACTTACGACGAGACCAACCCGTCCGCGCGAGACACTGACGGCGGGCAGAAGAGGCCCTTTCAGCCAGACTTTTCACAGGGCCGGCGAGAGAGGAGACACGTGGCATCCACAGGAGAGCCTTCACGTTTTACAGGGCCATCGGTGGCCTTTGGGGGCCCTCGACAGGGGCCCCGCCCAGCCAACAGCAGGGACCCACTGAGGGCGGGAGTCGGGTTCCCCTCTGTTACCAGTGTGGCCAGCTGGGCCACATCAGGAGGGACTGCCCGTCTAGGGCAGGAGGTCAGCAGATACTTCCTGCGCAGAGCACTGGAGGACGCGCAGGAGGCCGCGGTTCCCAGGCGCGAGGAGGAGGACAGCAGGCGCGAGGAGGAGGACAGCAGGCGCGAGGAGGGTACCGGCCAGCACCTACCCGTCCGACGCAGAGTGTGGCTGCTTCATCCGCACCTAGAGCTGAAGGGCGTATCAACGCCCTGACACACAGGGACGCCAGAGCTTCGGGATCGGTGGTAGCAGGTATGGTTTCAGTTTCCGGCAGACTTGTTTACACGCTTTTCGATTCCGACGCTACGTACTCGTTTGTCACAGCTAGTTTCGCAGTTACTTTGGACCGGGATTATACACTGTTAGAGAATCCGTTCGTAATCAGAGGATCGAGTGGTCAGCTGTTTGTAGCTGAGGAGGTGTACACGGATTGCGAGGTCAGCGTCGGGGGACATAGCCTGCCAGCTGACCTGATTATGTTACAGATAGAGGACTTTGGAGTGATTCTGGGGATGGATTGGTTGTCCGCTTACCACGCCTTGGTGGACTATTTTGAGAGGAAGATTGTCTTCTCCATGCCGGAGTTGCCTTCTTTCGAGTTTCACAGATAGCCAGTGGACGGAGGTTTCAGGTGCATTTCGGCACTTCGGGCGGCGAGACTTTTGAGCCAGGGGTGTGAGGGCTTCCTAGCTTGTGTGGTGGCAGAGCCCAGCCCTGTGGCAGACTTCCAGAGTATCCCGGTGGTCAGAGAGTACCCTGACGTGTTTCCAGACGAGTTACCAGGACTACCACCCGAGCGGGAGATCAAGTTTGAGATCTCACTAGTACCAGGGACCAGCCCCATCTCCACCACGCCATACAGGATGGCACCGCTTGAGCTGCGAGAGCTCAAGTCTCAGTTACAGGACCTTTTGGAGAAAGGTTTCGTGAGGCCCAGTGCGTCTCCCTGGGGAACCCCAGTACTGTTTGTGAACAAGAAGGATGGTACCCTACGCCTTTGTGTGGACTACCGACAGCTGAATAGGGTCACCATCAAGAACAAATATCCGCTGCCAAGGATCGACGACTTGTTTGACCAGTTGCGGGGTGCCACGGTGTTTTCCAAGATCGACTTGAGGTCTGGATACCACCAGTTGAGGATCAGGGAGACCGACGTCTCCAAGACAGCTTTCCGCACCCGATACAGACACTACGAGTTTTTGGTCATGCCGTTTGGGCTGACCAATGCCCCCGCTGCTTTCATGGACCTGATGAACCAGGTGTTTAGACCGTACTTGGACCAGTTCGTGGTGGTTTTCATAGATGATGTACTCGTCTATTCTAGAGATCGGACGCAGCACGGACAGCATTTGCGGATGGTTCTGGACACTCTGAGACGACGCAGGTTGTACGCCAAGTACAGCAAGTGCGAGTTCTGGTTGAGGGAGGTGACCTTCTTAGGTCATGTGATCTCTAGAGACGGCTTGGCGGTGGACCCAGCCAAGTTCGAGGCAGTACTCAGGTGGGAGAGACCGCGTTCAGTCACTGAGATTCGCAGTTTCCTGGGACTGGCAGGCTACTACAGATGATTCATCAGAGGTTTTTCACAGATTGCACATCCTATGACACAGTTGACCCAGAAGGACGTGCCCTTCGCTTGGTCAGACGCCTATGAGGCATGTTTTCTGGAGCTGAAGGAGAGGTTGACCTCAGCTCCCGTGCTCACCATCCCTGACAGTAGTGGCGGGTTCGTTGTGTACACGGACGCCTCCTTGCAGGGGTTAGGAGGTGTGCTCATGCAGAGGGGTCACGTTGTCGCTTACGCTTCGCGGCAACTGAAGCCCCATGAGCATACCTACCTTACCCACGACCTAGAGTTGGCAGCTGTTGTCTTCGCGCTGAAGACTTGGAGGCACTACTTGTACGGTGACACCTTCGAAATTTTCATAGATCACAAGAGCCTCAAATACCTTTTTGATCAGAAGGAGCTCAACATGAGACAGAGACGTTGGTTGGAGCTCCTGAAGGACTATGACTGCAGCATCTCCTACCACCCGGGAAAGGCCAATGTGGTGGCTGATGCCTTGAGCTGTAAGGCGCCCGCACACTTGGCCAGTCTACATTACAGAGTTGGAGCCTTTTGGAGGAGGTGGGCAGTTGGCGACCTCTAGAGTTACGAGGGTACTGTGGGGCAGTGACGGTGACACGGCAGACCAGGCCCGAGCTGATAGACCGCATCATCACAGGACAGATGGCCGATCCGTACTTGCAGTCCTTGCGCGACAGAGTACTGTCGGGAGACCCGGGGGACTTCTCTTTCACAGACCAGGTGCTGCGCTTGAGGGGACGGTTGTGCGTTCCCAGAGACGAGGAGCTGTTGAGAGAGCTCCTGACTGAGGCACACGGTTCCAGATTCACCATACATCCCGGAAACACGAAGATGTACCACGACTTGAGACGCGAGTTTTGGTGGAGGGGGATGAAGCGGGATGTGGGTGAATTCGTGCAGCAGTGCTTAGTGTGCCAGCAGGTGAAAGCCGAGCATCAGAGGCCTGCAGGGCCGCTACAGCCGCTTCCAGTGCCAGAGTGGAAGTGGGAGAGCATCACCATGGACTTGGTGGTGGGCTTACCTGTTACCCAGCGGGGACACGACGCAGTCTGGGTAATAGTGGATAGACTGACGAAGACGGCGCGATTCTTGCCGATCCGAGTCACTTTGGGACCAGCGCAGTTGGCAGAGAGGTATATCCGGGATGTGGTACGACTACATGGAGTTCCGCGGGAGATCGTATCCGACCGGGATACCCGCTTTACGTCCCAGTTTTGGGCTGAGTTTCAGCAGGCCTTGGGGATGCGGTTGAGGTTTAGTACAGCTTACCACCCCCAAACGGACGGACAGTCTGAGCGCACGATACAGACACTTGAGGACCTTTTGCGTGCCTGTGTACTGTACTAGAGGGGCTCTTGGGAGGAGCACATGCCTCTGGCGGAGTTTGCATACAACAACAGTTATCACTCGAGCATCGGCATGGTTCCCTACGAGGCTCTATACGGACGGAAGTGTACGGCACCCTTGAGTTGGGTTGAGGTCGGGACCAAGTGGGAGGTTGGCCCCAGGTTAATCCGGCAGAGTCAGGAGGTAGTCGAGCAGATCCACAGGCGACTCCGCACTGTCAGGAGCAGACAGAAGAGCTACGCGGATCGGAGACGCAGAGAGGTGCAGTTTGAGGTTGGGGACCACGTCTTTCTTCATGTTTCGCCCATGAAGGGCCTGCAGCGGTTTGGGGTGAGAGGGAAGCTCGCGCCGAGGTTTGTGGCGCCCTTTGAGGTCCTGGAGCAGGTTGGACCCATTGCTTACAGGCTTGCCCTCCCCCCGTAGCTTTTTGGTGTGCACGGCGTGTTCCACGTGTCCAACCTTAGGAAGTACGTAGCCGATCCCATTCACGTACTGAGTCACGAGAGCGTCGAGGTGAGCGACGACCTGACCTACCCCGAGCGGCCAGTGCAGATTCTAGACCGAGCCGTCCGCAGTTTGAGACAAAAGCAAGTACCCCTGGTAAAGGTTTTGTGGAGGAGCCAACGGTACGAGGAGGCTACCTGGGAGCCTGAAGAGGCAATGCGGGAGCGGTACCCGGAGCTTTTTGCAGGTACGTCTTTTCGGACCGGCTTCGATCCTCTTTGAGTTTATTATGGTTATTTTGACGTTTTCCCGCACCCTAGTTAGCGCAAGCTTCGAGGACGAAACTTCCTTTGAGTTTGTTATATTGTTACGAGCCGTGCTTTCAAACGTCTTTTAAGACGTCTGGGAGGTGTCCCAGACATCGTACCAGACGTCTAGTATCACTTCCAGACATCTGGGATTCATTTTTCTGCGCGCACACCGTTGCGTCTACGTGCCTGTACGCGTAGACCTGCTCCGCCTCTTCTTTTTCCCTCTCCCTCCTGCGTCCTCTGTCGCGCTCTCTCTCTCCTCCTCGCGCGGCCTTAAAAGGCCACACCCTCTCCCTCACTCCCGTCACCTCCGTCTCCTTCCTCTTCTCCTTCCAGCCAATGCGCGAGAGCGTACGCGAGAGGGAGCGCGAGGGTGCAGCGGGTGCTGGAGGAGGTGCTGCGCGGGGGAGGAAGCGTCGGCCGTAAGGGCTCGAGCCTGCCCGGGTGGCGGGAGCCGGCCGGCGGGGGCACAGCGGGCGCGGAGTGGCGAGGGAGGCCTGCTGCAGCTCGAGCAGCAGGCGGAGTACTCGCGGCGCGGCCGGGCGTCGCGAGCAGAGGGCGAGAGGCGCCCTGGTTCTGGAAACTTTTCCAGAATCAGACGTCTGGGCTGATATCCAGACGACGGGCACGACGTCTGGAAGACTGTCCAGACGTCTGAAAGGTGAGTTATTTCTGTCTTCTTCCTTTTCTTCGACTGACCGTACTGAGAGAGAGAGATGGATACGTGCAGGTTCGGTGATTCGCCATCCAACGCGAATCAGACGTCTGGTTGTAGCACCAGACGACGGGAACGACTTCCAAATGTCCTGGGTAACCATCAGACGTCTGGGAACTAGGCCCCGCATGCTTCTGGACATCTGAGAGCCCACGCAGAGCGAGGTAATTCCCTGATCCACTTTTTAAGACGTCTGGAAGAAGTTCCAGACGTCTGATTTTACACTGTTTCGTCATTTTTGACCCGTTTCGGGCCCGTTCGGGCTCCGTTTTTCGCATTTCGAGTTGCGTTCTTTTCGGAATTACATCCTCTACCTGTCTACAGTAGCTGTATACTATTTTGAGAAGTTCCTTGTGTTTGATCCTTGTGATAGGACCCCATTCCGTTGCAGTTTCGGGGGTCGCGGAGGCATGCGGGATTCCCGACCACGCCCCCATTACTCCCGTTGTACCTGGTAGAGTGGCTTTAAGTATAATCTGTTAAATTATGAAACCATAAATAGAACCTAGGATATTGCATGAATCCTAGGAATGAGAAATAGATTGAATGGTAGATTCCTAGGGTGATGCATGAATCCTAGGGCTGGAAAACTAGATTGTATGATAGATCCTAGGATATGGCATGAATCCTAGGATGGGAAAACTAGTGGAATGTATGAATACTGCAGTCTTGGAAAATGTGGAAAGGAAATACTAGCTGCCTGTGAATTGAATTAACAGCTGCCTGTTATGAATAAATAAACGTGATTGAGAATATGGATTGTAAGAACGTGAAACTGGAAAGTGAAACCTGGATGTTCTGAGTTAAAGAGCTGGAACCCTATGGGGAATTAGGAGTAGAACTCCTAGAAAGTGAATGGAATAGAATTGGGGAAGTGAGCTGGCCCTTGAGTACGGAGTACCAAGGAGAGCGACTGTCCCCCCCTGTTTAGTGCAGAGCGAAGCCAGCCGCCCCAGGGACCCGGGGTTAGGACTGGCCACTCTGTACCGACTTGTTGGCCCTCGTGTACGTAGTACCGAGGAGAGCTACTAGTGTAGGGAGGTACTAGCTACCCCACGGGCCCCGGGGTTCTGCTAGCCTCCCACACCGACTTGTTAGGCCCGCTGGGGCAAACCAGGGTAGTCAGGCGAGGGTGCGCGGACTGTGGAGGGGCAAGGCCCCTGTTTGGTCACTGTGGAGGGGTTGGACCCCTGTTACTGAGAGGGCTCTGCCTTATACTGGTTCCGTGCTGTGCTTTGGGCGCACCCGTTAACGGAAACGACTGACCGCGTGCCAGTGCGGGTTAGCTACCCGTGCTTTTACCTCACGTGCTGTAGTCACCGTTACGTCTGTCAGTGACCTTGGGGTGGTTGACTGAGAGTAGGATCACCACGGGGGACTCTCCCGGCCAGGAGAGCACCACGTGCTACTTCTACTGTTCGGAAAAGACTGCAATCAAGATCGTTCCCACGAGGAACATTCGAGATCAAGTGAAGGATCTGAGAAATAGATAAATTGTGAAACAATAGAAAGACGTAAATAAAGGAAGAAATAAAAATTTAAAACAGCTACTGTACAGTTTACTGTTTCTTTAATTTAGCTGCCACTCTACTCAGCGTTTTGCTGACGTGTTACACTCGTTACCTTTCAGGACCAGGTGTTGAGCAGCCAGGGTCAGCGGCTGCAGGGGACGCTGGGCCGAGTAGGGTCCAGTAGAGTTACCACTGTTCTCTTGTACCTCTTTTTGTTCCGTTATAGTGAGTAGTTCTTGTTCTGCTGTACTTTTCTTTACCTGCAGTTCATATTATGTTATGAATGTTGTTCTACTATTGTGGTGGAACATACTGTAGTAGTTTCTTTCCTTACTGCTGTATTTTCCTGCTGTTAGTTATATTCATGTTGAATGTGGTTTATTTTACTGCTCTTTTGGTTACTTCCTCGTTGGACGACTAGGTCTTGGGATTAGTCGAGTCGGTCCGGTTCTCGTGTCTCGTAGGGACTTGGGAATCGGGTCGTTACACACGCACCTTCCACAAAAGCACATAGCACGCCACAGCCTCATGCGTGTCGCACCTCTTCGTCCTCTATCTTCTCCTTCTTCTTCAACCCGCCTGCAACCTCAGAAAGAACCCAAAGCCTTCACCACCCCCCTCCACGCAACCACTCCGCTGAGCCTCTGCCAACCGCTAAAGCTCGACGCCGAGCACTGCCAAGCACCAAAGCCACGTGCGGCCCACGCAAGCAACCACAGCAGCTTGCATGGGCTTCACCATCGCCGGTGTTCTCCTCTGTCACCTGGCCACCTCCGGCCGTGCCTCCACCATCATCACGTACCCCTCGTCAAGAAGTGTCTTCCCCCAGAGCAGCTCCAGCCACCGTCCTCTTCGTGCGCGACGAAGAGAGAGAGTGAATCCTCTGTTTCTCATACTATTACTATTTACCATTAAATGCCATTGAAGATCACTATTTACTTATTTATCATATTATTATATTCTGTTAGATTTACATGAATGTCCCTCTAATTTATTCGAATTACAGATGATTACATTTATGTCATGATTGGGATATTAATTACAATAAACTAGGTATCTTTTATTGAAGATTAATCTTTACATTGATTTCCATTGCCAAGATCACTAGTTAAAAGAATATCATGTTGTGGTGATTTTACATTTAAACACCTACAGTCTTAATTAATTGCTTAGGAAGAGAATTCATGAGGGCAACGAGTTGCACTAAAGAATAGGTGCATCCATTGAGATTCCCGAATAAACAAGTCACCACTCACTAATTCAATAGGTTATTTCCTCCCTGTGGATATGACCTAACTCTTCGTGGTTAGTTTTGAATTATTAAATATTTTTTAAAAGTGATTTTCTACCGCGCAACGAACTATAAGGACACGTCATTTTATGTTAAAATTGTTATCGGAAATGAAGATCGCTCTTTCAGGTAGGCAATGATGGTGGTGGTGATGCTCTCTGTCACAGAGCACCACAAGTCGAGGGCATACCACAATGGAGCAAAGTCCACGTAGGGCACCTCAAGCCATGGTGCACGCTACGGCCATGGTGTTCGTTCTGTGTGCACAGTCAAGGTCCAAGGAAGAAGATGATGTCGTGATCGCCTCCTGGCTCGCTCTTTAATAAGTATTCTATTGTTGCTTTTCCCTAAAGACTCGGCCTTCTCCAACAGATTGGCGGCAGTGGTGAGGCGGTGGGATTGGGTGGCAATGCTGACAGGCTTGGAGGGAGTTGTTGTGAGAAGGAGGGAGGCGGTGTGTTGAGGTCAGGCACCATCAATTCCTTAGACGTCCAGATTGAGTTTTGGACGTCTTAAAAATGCAAATGGCGATGGGTCCACGATTGATGGTCATCAGACGTCCAAACTAAGCTCTAGACATCTTATAGAATGAAATTGGACGACTGTCATCTGCAAGTCCCATTTGCGAATGATGCCCTCCATGTTTCAATAATTCTTACATGCAACCTGCATCCATCAACTGGGTTATCATAACAATATGCTTTTAAATGTGAAATTGGTGCATATAATTATATGCAGACTAAGATAAATTATCATTTAACTCTTAAGCAATTAGAAACTAGGAACATATAATTAAAGTGGACTTAGGCCAAATAATGGTCCACTAAAGTGGACTTATCAAATGCCCCATACCTAAGTTTTTCTAGTCCCAAGAAAAAGTGAAAAATGATGGAAGTGACCAAATATTTCTACTTTTCTTATTCCAAAAATTTAGAGATCCAAACAAATGTGAAAATAAAGTGATAGTAGCTTAGGCAAAGGATCCAAGTGAAAAACCAACTTACATTTAAAGTTTGTACTTAACCCTTGGAAAAAATTCTATTAGGATAGGCAACTACTTCCCTCGGGGATAAAGCAGAAAATCATCTATGATTTGCCCCTAGCTTTTTGGCTTAGGTAGAAGATATCTGAGTCAAATGGATTCATATTTGGTAGCTCACACTTATCTAGTCTACATGTAGTTTAGTACTGCAGACTCCAGATCTTTATTCTGTCAAACAAGTCAACCCAAAGAGAGACTAAAAGTTGTGCTCTCTTAGTGTTCCTTTGCGCTCACTCTTTTTTTCCTATCTAAACTCACAATCTCACCTGATTTTGTAAATACACTCAATATTTGGTAGCCTTATATGGCACTCACACTTTAATTAGAGTTCTAATAATCCTATAACTAAGTCAGAAGTCCTCAGCCAATATTCGGGTGAACATAAATACTCAAAAGTAGGTATGGGTCATGTTTGATTGATTGCAATGGGTGTTTTTGTTGCCTCAATGACATCGACACTTGATGAAATTGACGCCAAGATATAACTATGAACTCGAACACTTTTTCTTTTCTTTTCTATTTTCATTCTTTTTCTTTTTTTTCTTTCTTTCTATACTTTTTTTCTCTTTTTTTTTCATAACTATCAACTTAACACAACACAACGCAAACTTTTATTCATGAGACATTATTGCGGATAATGATGTTCAAGAGGATATTGTGTGGCTTATTTGGTGGAAGTGCATACTCTCGGCACCTGGAAGGGATGGATAGGGCAACCATATTTCTAACCTTTGGCACTACTACCCTCCTTCAGCCAAGGACACTATGAAGGATGGTCGTAACCATTCACCATAGTCATAGTTTTATTAGAACTCAATCTCTGTGTATCTGCCTTATTTGGTCACTCTCAGGAATTCACACACCATGTTCACACACAAGAATAGAGAACAAAAACTATGCCTAACTCTGAGGTATCATCATCTAATTATCCAGAACTTAAGAGTCTTTACACTAGACTTAGTGCACCAGTAGACGCTACTTTCACCTCACAAATGTTAGGTGGATCTAATAGAAGATAGTTTGCCTGACTCCTTACTAAATGTCCAAGGGTTCAGGAAAAGAAGCAATGCTTCTCTTCAACAAACTAAAAATGTCTATTGATTTTCTTA
This sequence comes from Thalassia testudinum, assembly GCA_037157565.1. NCBI lineage: Eukaryota > Viridiplantae > Streptophyta > Magnoliopsida > Alismatales > Hydrocharitaceae > Thalassia > Thalassia testudinum. The sequence continues at coordinate 41,171,513 of JAZHRO010000009.1, read as the reverse complement.
AAAGATCCATTACCAAATCTACATACAAGTGAAGTGAATGTACTAGATTCTAAACTAAGAAACAATTTAAGAAGAAAATCTTCAATGAAACTTCCTTGATAAAGATATTTTGCTAGGGCTAACCAATTTAGCTCAAGAAAACAAAAGGATTTTTTTTTTTTAAGCCAAGAACTAATGCACCTAACCTAAATGCATGTAAATGCTATAAACAACCTCAGGTTATACCCCCCCATGCCTAAGATCAGCAATGTCCTTATTGGAAAATTAAAGACATAGAAGAATATCACCTGACAAGGAGAGTAGGAGAAGCTAGGGCTCCTCAAGCCGAAGTGCGTCCAAAAACCTGGCCATCTGAAAGTAACATAAGATTTAAGTCATTGGCCATTTACCTTAAAGCTTTCACCAAAATTAGGATTCTGAATTTCAACTACTCCATGAGGGAAGGCATTAATAACAACATATGGCCCATCCTAACGAGACTTGAGCTTTCCAAGAAATAATTTAAGTCTGGAATTGAAAAGCTAGACCCATTGGTTAGGCTCAAAGGTCTTTCTAATGATGTGCTTATCATGGAAGACCTTTGTACGTTGCTTGTAAGCTTAGGAGGTTTCGTATGCTTCATTGCAAAGCTCCTCAAGCTCACTTAACTCCAGCATACGTGCCTTACTTGCTTTATCTAGATTTAAGTTGACATTTTTAATGGCCCAATAAGCTTTGTGTTAGATTTCAATGGGAAGATGACATGCTTTTCCGTCGACAAAACGGAAAGGAGACATGCCCAAGGGAGTCTTATACATTGTCTTGTAGGCCCAAAGAGCTTCATTCAATTTTTTCGACCAATCCTTACAGTCAGGCCTAACAGTTTTCTCTAGAATCCACTTAATTTCCCTATTAGACACTTCAACCAGACCACTCATTTGGGGATGGTAAGGTGTGGCTATCATGTGATTGACTCCCAAATTTTGGAGTAGTCTTGTGAAGTGCACATTCTTAAAGTGAGGTCCTCCATCACTTATGATAGTCCTTAGTCACCCATACCGAAAAATAATATTAGCTCTAACAAAATCCAACACCACGGAATGGTCATTGGTCCATGTGGGTATCGCTTCTATCCATTTCGATACATAGTCCACGGCCACAAGGATGTACTCATATCCGAAGGACACATGAAAGGGACCCATGAAGTCGATGCCCCAAATATCAAAGATCTCAACAGGGAGAATAGGTTGTTGGGGCATCTCATCCCTTTTTCCAATGGTTCCTATCTGCTGGCAATGTAGGCATGCACCCACATACGTATGTGCATCTCTTAATATTGTGGGCCACCAAAAGCCAGACTGAAGAACCTTATGGGTAGTCTTTTTCCCACTAAAATGCCCTCCACAATGGAGGTCATGGTAGAAACTCAAAACACTCCTTTGTTCTTCGTCAGAGATGCAACAGTGGAATAACTGGTCAGGACCTATTCTAAATAGTTCGGGTTCATCCCAGTGATAAAATTTAGCGTCAGCAAGAAACTTGTCTCGCTTCTGCTTGTCCCAAGTACTGGGGATAATGCCCATGACCAGAAAGTTCACTGTATCAGCAAACCAAGGAGTTTTGGCCTCCATGACCATTAGAGACTCATCGGGAAAAGTCTCTTGGATACCACCAGTAGGGGTTGATCCTCAATAGGGATCCTAAATAGATGATCTACTACCACATTCTCAACTCCCTTCTTATCTTTAATTTCCAGGTCGAACTCCTAGAGTAGCAGAATCAAACAAATCAAATGAGTTTGGTGTCCTTAGCAAGAAGTTGCTTTAAGCAGAATGGTCATTGAATACCACAACCTCGAACCCCAATAAATGAGATCAAAAATTTTCTAAAGCAAATACTACTACAAGAAGTTCCTTTTCAGTGACCGTGTAGTTTTGCTGAAGATTCGTAAGGGTCTTGCTGGCATAATGCAAAAGATGAGGTTTACCATCAACCCTTTGACCTAAGACCATTCTCACGATGAAATTAGAAGCATCGCACATAAGCTCAAACGGGAGAGCCCAATCTAGTGCTTGGAGAATCAGTGCAGTAATAAGGGCTTTCTTCAAGACTTGGAAAGCCTTGCCACATCTGTCATCAAAATTGAAGGAAACATCCTTTGCTAACAGGTCACAGAGTGGCTTAGAGATTTTACTAAAATCTCTTATGAAGTGCCTATAGAATCCAGCATGGCCAAGAAAAGATCTAACTTGACGAACATTGGTGAGCGATGGAAGTTTAGAGATGGATTTGATTTTGGCTTTATCTACCTCTAATCCTCTCTCAGAAACCACATGCCCCAAAACAATGCCCTGCTGGATCATAAAATGGCTCTTCTCCCAACTAAGCACCAGCTTTGCCTCTTCGCAGTGAGTTAAGACCTTATCAAGGTGCGAAAAGCATAGGTCAAATGACAAGCGATAAGTGGAGAAATCATCCATAAAGATCTCTACAAACTCATCGATCATGTCAGAAAAGATAGCCATCATACATTGTTAGAACATGGCAGGAATGTTACATAACCCAAATGGCATTCGACGGAAGGCAAATGTGCCATCCGGACTCATGAAGGTGGTACGCTCCTGATCATCAAGGAAGACAGCTATCTGATTATACCCAAAGTACCCGTTAAGGAAACAAAAGTACTTGTTCTCCTCCAGGTTTTCCAAAATCTAACCAATATATGGCAAGGAGAAATTATATTTTTGGGTAGCCGTATTCAAACGACGGTAATCAAAGCAAGCCCTCCAGCCAGTTGAGGGTCTAGCGGTCACCAACTCTCCTTGGTCATTTTCTTCCATGGTGATTCCTGCCTTTTTGGGCACTAGATGTATCAGATTGACCCATTTACTATCTGAAATGGGATAGATAATGCCTGCATCTAACCATTTCAGAATCTCCTTGACAACCTCTCGCATATTGGGGTTGAGCCTTCTCTACATGTCTCGAAAGGGTTTCACAAACTTGTCTGTGTATATATGATGCATGCAGAGAGAGGGGTCAACACCCTTAATATCAGCTATTGACCAAGCAATAGCTTCCTTGTACCTTTGTAAACACTCAAGCAGTGCTCCCTTTTGCGATTTAGATAATGCAGATGAGATATTAATGAGGAGCGTGTCGTTAGGGCCAAGGAAAGCATATTTCAATGTGCTTAGGAGGGGTTTAAGATCCAACTCATGAGCCATTTGGATTGAGGGTATAAGTTGAGATGTCCCCGCCTCAGGTAGCGGATCTACATTTAGGGTCTAGGGTAGGGACAGAGACTCTATGTGTACTCCCAGCAACTCTTCTAATTTGAGCATATCCCCTTCATTTTCTTCAATAATTGGAGGATGGTCCTTAGATATGACCATTTGAAGGGGATCACTACAAAAGAGTGCTGGAGTAGTCTCTTCAATGATTTCATCAACCACCTCAATCTGAGAACAATCTTCCAATCTAGATTGCTTGTAGGTATCAAAAACATTCAATCGGATTTTCTTGTTCCCAAAGCCCATTTTAGTGCCCCTGAGCTACAATTGATAGAGGCATTAGCTTTGGCCAAGAAGGGATATCCAAGAATAATGGATGGCTTGGTGGACTTATTAGATGAGTCAGTATCTAGTACAAGAAAGTCAACAGGGAAGAAGAAGTCCTCCACTCTCACCAGGACATCTTCCAGCAATCCTCGTGGTGTCTTAAGCAATCTATCTGCGACTTGGAGGATGATAGAACTAGGCTTCAAATCGCCTCCTCCCAAAAGGTTGTAGACAGAGCTTGGTAGAATGTTTACCCCCACGCCCATTTTGAGCAAAGCCTCGTCAATGTGTTAGTTACGTATAACCACTGAAATATATGAGGCCCCTGGGTCTTCCAACTTGGGGGGTGTTCCATGTTGGAGCACCGAGCTAACATGGTCAAGCAGGATGACCTTAACTTGGACCTATCTCCTACATTGATGCTTCTGGGTACACAGGTCCTTTAGAAACTTGGCATGGGATGGGATCTATTTTATAGATCCAATAAAGGCAAGTTGATGTCGACTTGCCTGAAGTTGTCCATAATCTCATCCGTCTTATCCTTAGCTCTAGATAAACCAATAGAAGATTCCCCATGAGCAGATAGGCACTCAGGATAGGGCACCCTTGGGTTTTGGGTGGAGGGGTCATTATGTCAGGATAGGGGTGGTGGAATAACAACGTCCTCTAGGTGAGTGATTTCAAGCGAGGGAGGGAAGTATGGCTCTTCCTCAGTGAGGATGGAGGTCGGGTTCAATGCAAGGGGGAATTATGAGGGGTGATCGCAGGAGTGTTATCAAGTTTGCCAATTTTTTTTCCACTCCTCAACATGGTCATAGCTTGAGTGTGCTCCCTGAATATGACCCCCTTAGCCTTTGGATTCTCCTTAGAAGAGCTAGGAAACTTCCCCAGATTTCGTTGCCTAATTGCCTCCGTAAGATGACCAATTTGGGATTACATATCAATGATCATCTTATTCTGAGACTGGATAACCATATTCTAATGCTCTTGCATCGCTTTCATCATGGCTTTTAGTTCATCCATCTCAGAGGGCTTATTCTGAGGAGGGTTTGTATAGGATGGCTGGTATACGGGTTAGGGAGGTTGGCGTCTTGCATTCCCTGAGTTGGAAGCATCACCATGCTTCCAAGAAAATTTTAGATGGTTCTGCCACCCTGGATAATAGGTATTTGAATATGGGTTATTACAATGGGGTGGTCGAAAACCTTGGCCCGCATTCAGGTCAACCTGAATCAACTCAGGGAATTGATTTGCCAAATGGTACTCCACAGTGGCATGTGTAGTGCTTTGGGAAATGGAGCATTCACTTGAAGCCTGGACAATGGAGGTTGCTTGCAGGTTCATGCCGAGGTTTGCTAAAAGCCTATCAAAATTTTTGTTTAACAATTGAATTTGATAAACCAAATCCTGAGTAGCCCCAGCTTCATGGGCCTCTATCTTCCTCTACAGGATTGATGGTTTCCTTTCTTGATAAGCAAAGGACATGTGTATGGAATTATCACTTAATGTTTCAAATAAAGTTCAGGCTTCATCCTCAGTTTTGGTCATGAAGGTTCCAGCACAGGCTGCATCAATGGTTTTCCTATGCCGTTCAGATAAGCCGTTAAAGAACCTTTCAACCAGTTGCCATTTTGGCACTTGATGGTGGGGGCATAACTTGAGTAAGTTGTTAAAATACTCCCACGTCTCGTGAATTTGTTCCCCTTCCTGTTGAGTAAAACTCATGATCTCTCTCCTATAATAATTGGTTTCACTCATAGGAAAGTACTTCAAAAATTCTCCCTTCAGGGTGGCCCAATCATTTTTCCTTACATCAAGGGTATGATACCAGTGCTTGGTCTTGTCTTTTAGGGAGAAAGGAAATCGGGTTCATATCAGGGCTTCACCAGTAAAGCCCTAGAGCTTCACAGTGGAACAAACCTCAATGAATTCCTCAAGATGGCTATAGGGATCTACCCTAGAAGTACCATAGAAAAACGATAGCAAAGATATGGTACTACTCTTGATCTCATAGGGATTATCCACTTCAAGACTTTGGATAGGTAGGGCTTGGTGAGTTATGGGGAGGAAATAGTCTCTCAAGGTTCTCTAATTTTCACCAACCCTAATTTCTCCTTCTGGTATCTCTTCCACCATCTTCCTTCTTTCTTGGTTGGCTCTCCTAGGAAGTCTCTCAGGTTCAGGGTCAAAAACAAGACTTCTCCTAAGGGAGTGCCTACCAAGCATACACCAAGTAAACACAAGGCAAAAGGTATTTTGTCACTTTAAAGCACTTTAAGTCCTCTTCCAACTTTCCAAATTGGCCAAATAGAGTCAAGGCAGTATTTCTTCGTTCCCAAATAAGTGGTATAAGAGAAATGAGGCACTTGAGATTCTTGGTCAATGTCTGTTAAGGAGGTTGAGGTCACTTTAGTTCTTTTAGGTGACCAAACAACTTGTTAATCCAATTATGCACCCTAAATTGACCTTCAAGTACCCTAAAGACATACATCTTGTTGAAATGATATTCTCAAATGCTCAAGTAAAAGGGTACTCCAAGGATGGAACTAAGGAATGCAAGTAGGGTGAACCCTTCCTTTGAGGCAATGCGTTAGCGATGCCTCTTAACTACCCTTTAGTTCCTTTAAGGGGTGTCCCCCTCATTAAAGTATCAAGTCACTCGGGCAAAAGTTAATACCATAGTCACAAAGCGAAATAAGAGGGATTGCACTATTAAAGAGATTGATGCCTATAGCCTTAAGGGTCCGAGTCCTAGTGTGATGCCTATAGTGCGTGCTCGGTGCAGGAAGTGTGCATCACATCGCAAAAAATGATTTTTCTTTTGAAAATCGCAATCAAGTTATTCAAACACTTCCTGTATATTTTACTCCTCTTTTCAAACTAATGTGACCACTTGATTAATCTTTTCAAATCAGTTTAAGTGGTTTTCTTTAATTATGTCTAAATACAATGCATGTACAGATAATTAATGTAGAAAGATAGGAAGTACGCACCTTGCTCCAACACTCTACGATGCAGAAATGCACGCAATGCAATAAGAGAAATCTAGATGCTACTCAGGCACTCCTAGATGATCAGCCTATGGATATGTAACTTCCAGTAAGCATCTCGGATTTTTATTTTTATAAATGTGTAATCAAAAGAAACTAACTACCAAAGACAAAATAAACCTAGTATCTAAAGAACTGGGGACACTCCCCCAAAAAATAGCCCCAAGTTACAAGGGCGAGAAAATAAATAATTAGACTAAATCTTAAAGAGTCTACTCTAATATGCGAAATCAGAAGTCTAAGAGGAAGAATCCTCCTAAATGTTCCTCTGTGCATCTTCACGTGTGTGGGATCAAGGCCCACAGGCACCTGTTGCTGTCCTCCAGGTGGCGTCAAAGTCCACCAAAAATATCAACACCATCATGCGCGCCTGTCGCATTTGTTCGTACATTTTTGCACACAAACAGAATCAATGTCAATTATTCAGAAAAGCTTCAGAAATATCACAAAAAAAATCTAAATTCCCCAAAAAACTTAATAGGCGTGTTTCGTCACCAGCAACAGCGCCATTTGAAATGTTGATTCTCATTTTTGATGAATTTTTGCACATAAAATGTTACGTCATTATAGTTTGTTGCATGGTAGAAAATCTCTTTTCAAAACTTCTAATACCAAAAATATAACCATGAAAATAGTTAGGTTATCTCCACAGGGAGGAACTAGCCTATTAAACTCGTGACTGGTGCCTCATTTATTTAGGAATATCAATGGGTGTGCATACTAACTAGTGCAAATCGTTTCCAACATAAATTCTCATTCTAAGCAATTAATCAAAAAGATAGGTGTTCACATGCAAAATCAGCACAATATATATCCTGTAAATAAGTGAATAGTGATCTTGGCAATAGTAATCACCGTCAATATTAATCTTCTACAAAATAGAGCTTGTTCACTATAAGCAATATCCCATGCTCTATATCATTCATGAGAAGAATTCAACTATAAGTAATTTAGATAGAAAAGATGGATATCTATGCAAATTCCTTTCAATAAATTAATTCATTAAATAAAAGAATAGGAATTCTCAAAATGGCAGTTACCGTAAATTCTAATTCGACCCGAAACAGAGGGTTTCTTGCAGAGGCTCGTACACAGGAGAGGGACTAGTGGCCAAACGACGCATGATGGAGGTCAACCGGGTCTTGGCCGTCATGATGGTGTTGGCAGCACCGCCGATGGTGGCCAAACTTGGCTAGTCGAAGGAGGAGGAAACCGACGGCAAGGAGCTTGAGCAACAGCCGTGAACCTTCGTGCACAGTACTTGAAGTCGGCGAGGGCTCGAGGTCGTGCTTGAAGTTGGCCAAGGTGCTTGGTTTGAAGTTTGAAGGCCGAAGGGGGTTCGATGGAGGAGCTGCTCGCTGTAGCTTTGGGTTCCTTTGTGCGTGGGATTGGGTGGAACAGGAGACGATGGTGAGGTAGAAGAAAAAAAATGAAGGGGAAGAGGAGATGAGGAGGTGTTGGCTGTGAGTGTGGGCAACGGCGAGGGGTAGTGATGGTGAGGGCGTGGGTAAGGACAACGAGGGGTTGGCAGTGGTGATGATGGTCTACACCAAGGAGGGATTTTTGGTGGAGAAGATGAAGGTGGTGGTGATGTTGTCTGTCACAGAGCACGACAAGTCGAGGGCAGGCCATGGTGGAGCAGGGTCAACATAGTGTGCTTCAAGCCATGGTGCATGCTATGGCCACAGTGTCCATTCTGTGTGCACGATCAAGGTCCAAGGAAGAAGAAGATGCCATGATCGCCTCCTGGCTAGCTTTTTAATAGGTATTCTGTCGTTGCTTTTCCTCAAAGACTCGGTCTTCTCCAATAGATTGGCGGTAGTGGTGAGGCAGTGAGATTGGGTGGCGATGTCGACAATCTCAGGGGGAGTTGTTGCAAGGAGGGAGGCTGTGTGTTGAGGTCGGGCACCGTTAGTTCATTAGACGTCCATCTAGATTGAGTTCTAGACATCCTAAAAATGCAAATGGTGGTGGGTGCATGATTGATGGTCATTAGATGTCCAAACTGAGCTCTGGAAATCTTATAGAATGAAATTGGACGGCTGTCATGTGTAGGTCCCATTTGCGAATGATGCCCTCCATGTTTCAATAATTCTTGCATCCAGCAACCACCAAATGGATTATCATAACAATATGCTATTAAATGTGAAATTTATGCATAAAATTATACGCAAACTAAGATAAATTACCATTTAACTCTTAAGCAATTAGAAACTAGGAACATATAATTAAAGAGTACTTAGGCCAAATAATGGTCCACTAAAGTGGATTATCAATATGCTACAAGATGAAGCCAATTACTTCGCTGCATTTTTAAAAAGACATATAATACACAATAATACATCATGTTCGGGAGATGTAATATGCTGGTATATAATGTATATTTGCAATAACATCATTAAGGTGGCTCAAAAGGGATTTATAGCATAATGTTTGTGCTTGTGTTAAAGAAGTAATAAAAAAAATATAATGACTAGTAAAGATGGACAAAAATGCCTTCCAGACATTGGTGCTTAAAAACTATATAACTTTCACATGGAAGAATAGATATGTGGGAGCAAGTCATTCACTTCCAAAGCTTATGTCATATAATTGATTTGCAAACCTACTAAAAAAAGAAGAATAAACACTACAATAAACAACTTATATAAACACAAAAAATATTTGTAGAAATTATTTATAAAGTGTAGTAAACGTAGTTTGAACTTACATTGGAGAAGGAACTTCGGCAATAGAAAGTTTTTCTAAGCAATTCCTAGAATCGTGATCAACAATAAACTTCATGCAAATTATTCATTGATGACCTTTGTTCTGTCTTTGTTCCATGATAGGCTTCAAATGATTATTGCCTAATTTTGGTCTTTCACTATTACCACTACCCTTTATCTTAACTATCTGCGGCTCATTAATCTTTAAACCATCAACTGGAGAAACGCTGATTGATTGTGATATAGGTGGTTGATCAATCGAAACTTTGATATTGATCATTTCATGAATCTGGTGAATGGCAAATTCAATCAATTCTTTTGACTTAGATGATGTGTCCTCATACTTTAATGCTTCATTTATTAATTTTGAACAAAGATGATGAAAGTCCTTGGCATCGTCATTATGTCCAAAAACCTTGTAAATAGGATATGTACTTGATTGCTTAATGTTGCTCCTCCATCTTGGAACATCAATTCTGCATATATTCATAAATTTAAACACCGCAAATATATGTTTACAAGGGATGCCAGAAAAATCTATTAATCTTTAGTCACAAACATATGCCTGTGCATTCATGCTGAAATAAACTTCATTACAGTGCTACAACAATCCAATGCTTGATACATTAAATGTTGAACCAGGTTCATCGACCAATGTATCAACAACATTGAGATGTGAACAATCTATTATTTTGCTCTGAACTTCAAAAAATAATGTTTTTGTGTAAAGATCCGAAAGTTATTTTTCCACATTTCATGGGGTTTGCAAAAGGGGCCGTCTAGTAATACAATCATTGTCCATTGCATTCTCATTTTTTCTGATTCTATTTATCACTGATCGAAACCTGCATATGAACTCATATAATGTCTTCTACTTTGTTATTGAGCTATTTAAAAAAGAATGTAAGGTTTTGCTTCATTGTATGGTCTTCATTCCAACAAAAAAATGATTGCACATGTAGGCTAGTACCCACTTGCTTCTAATCTCAAATATTGAGTTAAGCCACCTATTCTCTAATAAGTTCCACTTCTCAACAATGCACTCCCATTGTAAATCAAACTCATTTCAATTTTTGCAATGCCATATCAGCTCACTTAGTTTTGATATTGTTGCACCCCCGAAGTTAGAGAAACCAACTTTTGAACTAAATTTATTTACAATGTGCCATGCACAAAAGTGGTGTACAATATTTGGAAAGCACGATGAAATTGCAACAGATATCGACGAATCATGATCGGTAACTATGGACAACGGATGTATGCCAACTACACCGATGAAACGATTACAAGGCCACTAAAATGAATCCTTCAATTCACTCATCAAAAGGCCATTTGCAAATATAATTGTTCTCTTGTGGTGATTTACCCTACAAAATGTAGCAAATATAAGCTCGTATTTATTCGTATTGTATGTTGTATCAAAGGAAAGGACATCTCCAAATAATTTGTAATCCTAAAGTGAGATCGGATCCATCTAAATGCAGTGTAATAAGCATTGGTCTTCATCAACAGAATAATCATAGAAAAAATCCAGAGTACTCTTACAATGCTCAAAGTGATCTATAAGCATTTGTGCATCAAGACCTGATGTGTTTTTCCTTTCATCCCTCTTCAGGTTGTAAATGTCTCTCACAATGTTAGCTACATGGTCACCTAACACCACCATGGTTTGCAATAAAAGTAACCTGCTTGTTAACAGGTATGTCAACGTCTGACATTGTGTTAAGGATCACTTTAGTGTGATCTATTATCTTCCTAATGGGTTTCAAATATCTCCTCTTACTGGGGGAAGATATGAGGTAGTTGTGGTCACCATGGAATTTTTTAACCTCCCACTTGTTCGTATAAAATTCATCTTAATGGCAATCTTCACTAAACATTCGATCCTATGTGTGCCAAACTTCTTCATGTTCCTCTTAGATGGGGATACTGAAATAGGAAATGGATCTGAAAATGATGCTAGCTTACTACTTAATACATTAATAGATCTCTTCGAGAAACCTTCGAAACAGCATACAAACTTCTTATATGATAAGACCTTGGCTTTGCTAATTTTGTATATAGAAAACTTCATGAATGTGTGCCAAACTTCTTCATGTTCCTCTTGGATGGGATATTGAAATAGGAAACGAATCTGAAAACGATGCTAGCTTACTACTTAATACATTAATAGATCTCTTCGAGAAACCTTTGGAATAGTATACGAACTTCTTGTATGATAAGATGTTGGCTTTGCTAATTTTATATATAGAAAACTTTGTGTTGCTCATGCGAATACTAATATCATGTGAAATGGCATAATGTTCATAAAATATCTTCGCTTCTGAAATAGAATTAAACTCCATACCTATTCTAGGTTTTGAGGAGTCATATCATCTTTAGTGCACATCTCACCATCTGAATGTCCAACAACAATAAGTGTCTATTGTGCATCTGTAAATGAGAGGATTGTGTGTTGATACATTGTTATGTAGTTTGCTTAATGATAATGGTAAATTGTAATACAAGAAACATTTGTGAAAAAGCACGCTGAACATGATAGATTTAGATGCAGTATTCATAATGTTGACTACTAAATGTAATGATTGTTTATAAGTATTACAAAAAAAACACAATAATAACAAAAAAAATGTCACTGTTGGTTTTTGTATTACAACTATCAAAGTTTGGGATGTAAGCAAATTATATGACCAGCATATTAACACCACTAGGGGATGTTGTAATATAGAACATGGGTAACTTGTTGTATTACAAAGTATGGGTATTTGGTGTATTACAATAAAATGTTTCTAATTCCATTTATCAAAGACAATCTTTGTATTACAACACAAGGTTTATGATAAGACGGTTTTCGCTTTCGAATAATGTTATTAAGTTGATTTGTCATTGTAGGATCAAAGTGGTGGAAAACTGCTTAACAAAATAATTAAAATTAAAATTAAACCACTTACAGAAGAGCGGGTCATGTCCACATGAAAGCAATGACTTATTTATACTCGCAATTATGTAGAAATCAAGTTCGCTGAACTATTCGTCAAATCAAACAATGCCTATGTAGCTCAGAAAGTAAACCTTAAATTTATGGAGAAGTCAAGGGGTGTTTGATGAGAGCCTCATCATGAACCCTAACTAGCACATTTTGACCTAAATAAGTGTACAAAAGCTCCTACAAAACCTAAGGGAAAGCCTAAATCAGAGAATTCTAAATTTAAGAATAAGATAATTCACAAGGGGTAAAATTGCAATTTTACCAATGCAATACACAAACGGGGTGTCTAAGGGTCTAAACACAGGTCAAATGAGCTTAAAAAGAAAGAAAGTGGAATGATTTGATCTGAAAAGGGTTATAACAACTTCTAAGAATTAAATGACATTCTGTAACCCTGAAACAAACCTGCTTTAATTCACGAGGTTCTAGGCAGAATAAAAATCAACTAAACCCTCTAAAATTCATGGAAAAATATTCCCTAGGGTTTAGAACCCTCAATTTGGCCTTTGGAACCTATCTTGACCTATATTGAGAACCGTGCCCAATTTTTGACCTAATTTGGGTTTTTGCATAAATTGATCTGTCAAACGTGGTCAAACCTAAAATCAAAGTTCACCATTAAATTCCTTAGGTCCAAATTAGGTTGGTACCGAAATTTGGGCCTAAGAGAAGACCATTTTGACCGACTTTACAAATTGGTCCTCATGAATTACTTTTTGACCCTTAACTTTTTGAACCCTTTCACTTCACCCCCTATCTTTCCCTTCGTTCTTTGCAAGCAGGTCCCTCTGCCACCCTGCACAGCCGCCCATGCCTCCAGCGACTTTGCGCAGAGGATGGCGCCGCACAGGGTATGGGGACCGGCCCCAGAAATGGGGGGGGTCCCCTCCGTCGTCCTCTTCCACCTGGACCCTCCCCCATGCCTTGCAGTTACCCATGCCTCTCGTGCGAACGCACGAGAGGAATGGGTCTCGTCTCCGGCCATTCTCCGACGAGCTCCCCACGTCGCCCCCTCGAGATCCTCTCCTCGCCAACACCTATATAAGAAGCGGCTGGGGCTGCTGATTTCGGCAAGCCTGTTTTGGCGGAAGGAAACCCCTAATCTTTGTCTCCTCCCCCTCCTCCGGTCAAGCGCCCGCAGGCTTCGGCGACCCTTCCTCCTCCCCTTCGTCTCTCTGCTGCCACACCTGCAGCAGAGTTCACTCCGCCTTGTCCTCCCGTGCCAGGCCGCACCAGCTGGCGCCTTCCAGATCCCCTCCTCATCGCCGTTACCCTCCCCTAGGCAAATTCATCTCCGGCGTCGGCAGGCACGCGTCGAGCGCCTTCTCCCCCCCTTTTTGTCAGTTAAGTAGGTGAAACTCTTCCCCTTACTCTCTCCTTTATTTCCCCCTTTTTAATTTGCTATTTCCACCCACCGACCACCACTGTCCATCGCCACCTTCTCCATCTCTGGCTACCCTCCGGCGAGATATCCCCGCCGCTCCACTCTTCCATCCGCCTCGCCAATCACCCCTGAAGCATCGCAACACCTCACTGACCCTGAATCCGCACTCCACTCACCATGCCACACCTCCAGAACACCCCCCGAACACACCCACTCTCACACACACAGTGTGCCCTAGGCAAGCACACTCCAGCCTCCCCACGCCACACCGACCCCCGCACTATCTTCGCTGTGCTTTGGCGAAGCTCCCTGAGCTTTTTGACGTGGCCGTGAGGCCGTTTTAGTGTTTTCAGGTCTTGTCCCCTCGCCACCATTGACGAGAAGCTTGGAGCAAGCTCGCAAGTAGCTCCAAGCCTTTCCAGCTCCAGGTCATCAGCCCAGGCTACGCGGAATTGAGGCGCGAGTGTGCCCAGGTCTTCAATTGGGGTCGTAAGCCTCGGCTGCTACCCCAATCGCTTGAGCCTCCTACCTGCAAGCGTGCGAAGCAGCAGGTGGGACTTTAGTCCTACCTCGGAAGTGTGTGGGCACACGCCCACACATAAATTGAAAAAGTGTTCGAGGCTTATCGCCTCAAAACACTGGGGTGAGGTCCCTCGCCCTCATCGAGTCTCGTCCGCGGCACTGCCCACACGGACCTGACCCACGACCTGATTACCCTGATCTGTGCACTCCTCGCACACCACACCCACACCGGTGCGCCTGGACCCGGGCGTGCGACCGACCCAATAACCCACCTCTGGGAGAGCGTACCGAAGAGAGATTCAGAGAGAGAGAGATGCGTGGGAAGGGTAGGGGTAGGTTTTGTGCTGGTGTGTGTGCAGGGAACAGGTAGGGAAGAAGATGAAGAGTAGCGGCAAGGACTTAGCCGCAAAGAAGTAGCAGCAGAGAAAAAGAAGGAAGAAGGAAGGAGCTACATAAGAAAAGAAGAAAAGAGAAGGAGGGAGCCTCTACCGCACAGAAGAAGCCAAGAGGAAAGAGAGAAAAGAAAGAGAAAAAGAAGAACCGCAGCAAAGAAGAAGAAAGAAGAAGGCAGAGAAGCCGATCAGAGATGGAATGGCCAGAGAAAAGAGAAAAAGAAGAAGAAGCCAAAGCACTGTAGAAACAGGGATGATAAGGCATCTAATTTCTGAATCAGACGTCCGAGAAAGGGAAAGGCAGAGAAAGAAGCAAAGGAAAAGAGAAGAAGAAGAAGAAGAATAGAAAGAAAGAAGAAAAAGAAAAGGAGTTTTTTTGCTCATTCTCTCTTCCTTAAATTTTTGTAAAATAATATATAATTAATTGTGAATTTATATGTTTCTAGAATGATGTGTGTTCCCTGAGTTCGACCTCGGGATATTTTAAAATCTCGAGTAATAAATAAAATTAAAGTGTTAATCATCTTTCATAATACTGCAACGAATACATCATTAAAACCCAACAAAGGACGGCCAAACAGTGTTAATGTAATTTTTGCATAAGAAAATTATCCATATGCAAGGGTAAGCCATGTACTATTCACTTGCATGCATACTAAAATGTAATTCAAAATTAAATTCAATGCACATAGAGATGAATGATAAGGTTTAACAATTCCCTAGAAGCATGAGCATGAAGGCATAAATTCACCATAATAAAATAATAATAAATCAAAATGCATTTTTGTGGCAATGGTATGAAATGTAAATATTAATGAGAGTGAAAACAGAGGATTCTACCTCTCTCCTTACGCACGGGAGAGAGGCTTGTTTGAGGAACTCTTCTGGGAATTAGTTGGCCGGAGCAAGGGCTTCGCAACGGTGGCGGCGACAGGTTGCGAGACAGCCGAAGTCGGCCGGACGGAGGAGAGAAGCGGCAGTGGTGGAGGTTGCTACTGCTGGCCGCGCTTGCTGTAGGTGCAAGGAGGGGCGGCGCGTAGGCGTTGCAGGCGCGAGGAGGCATGGGTGCGTGGAGGGGCGGGTGCTCTACAGGCCACACGAGCGTGCACGGGGTCTGGTGGGCACGTGGCTGCAGGTGCTGCAAGGGGCGACGTGTGGGCGCTGCAGCAGGGGTGTGTGGAGGTGAAGGCTCATGGAGGTGTAGGCACTAGGCGAGGGCGTTGGAGGTGAAGGCGCAAGCGTGTAGGCGTTGAGGCGAAGGTGCGCGGTGGGGTGCTAGCTAGAGGTGAGGGCGGTGGTTGAGGTGGGCCCGCTCACGCTTGCTGCAGTGGAGGTGCAGCGCGTGCGCGTGGTCTACTGTAGAAGATGAAGTGCGCTGGTTGGAGGCACACGCGGTGGCACGCTTGGCAGGGCTGAGGCGCAGGGAGAAGTTGCAGCTCTATATGCTGTAGTGGGCGTGGCGAGGGTGCGTGGGGCATACAGAAGTTGTGGTCTACATGTGGAAGGGAAGATGAAGCACGGTGATGTAGGGACTCTTGGCGGTGTGGGCTGTCACCCTACACGCCCACGGTGGTGGAGTCGCATTGCCGCGATTGAGGCCGGTGGTGAGGAGTGGGTGAGAAGAAAAGTTCTCTACGCAGTGAGGAACAAAGGGGTGGTGGCCTCTTGCTAAGGACGCAGGAACCCTTCTTTTATGCTGCAAGAGGAGTGCAGGCGTAGGCAGGCATTGGTTGAAGAAGAAGCAATGCAGATCGTGGGAACAGAGATCCACGATTTTTGCCTGTGCATTTAGCTCGCGCACTCTCCTACATGCAGCCGTTGGAGAAGAAACAAATAAAGAAAATAAATAAGGGGTTATTTATGTGCAAACCCTTAAAAGAAATGTGAAATAAAATAATACATGTAATGCAACCTAAAAGATTAACTATGCTATTCTAAATGAATTCTAAGTATGAATGCAATGCATGGAATATGTAAATAAATGAATACCTAGACTAATCTATTTACATCTTATTGTATGCAATTTATATGCCAATATTAATCTAATTCCTAGGCATTTAAGTAACTAATTAGCCCACAAATATGGGCTCATCAGTTTACTTACTAAATAGAGAATCCCTGTAATGATTATAATACATAGTATCAACATCACAATTGTGTTACATTCGAGATATGTATTACAATAGTTTTTGGATAAGGGTGTTTCCAATTAGAAATTCCTCTTGCATTTGAATCATGTATTACCAGTATAATTTACAGTAAAATGTGTCTAAATCCATTTATCGAAGACAAAATCTTTGTATTACAACTCATAAATTGGTTACTATCATCAAAAACTAGTGACTGAAAAGATCGATAAACAGGCATTCATATCTAGTAAGAGAATGTAGTTTTCAACAAAATAATTGAATATACCCTTCAAAAACATGCATGCGTTGGTGTACAACACATATTGCATACCTGGATGATCATTTATAGAACCAATATCATTATGAGGACCGGGAAATGCAGATTGTTCATCATCTAATAATGAATCATTTGAAAGTAAAAGAATATTATCCATTGATGCAGTTGCGGTGTACACTACAATCACATCAAAGCATTATATAGTACAATTGACATAACAAAAATATTTTAGATTGAGCGATAATCTTTTTTTTTGAAACATTGAGGAATGCTATCAAGATCCAATAGCAATCCGGAGGGGAGTATATTCCATATCAAAAAAACAATTACAGGTATGAAGCCCAACTATGTATGAGCGACCAGCACTCCTTTACAACAATCTCACATCTCACCGATCTCTCCTAAAAAAGCTTCTCATTACGTGCCCTCCATACACACCACAACACAGCTGCCATAGCCCCCACGGGTCGACCAAGAGTGATGAACCTCTGCCACAATTAGTCCCAGGATGGAAGGGGTTCCAAACAAACCAACCTCCAAATCTTATCCGTGACCAAGCAGGAGGAAAAAATGTGTGATGCATTATCAGAGTGAAATCCACAAAGCGGGCATACATTTAGCATAGTCCCCATCCTCCTGTGTCGCAGATCACTAGTGATCAACCCATCACGTCTGCATAACCACAAGAAGATCTGAACCTTCAGAGGAACTTTTAGGAGCCAAATCTTTCTATCAATGGGGTCCCATTTCACCTCATTATCTGCTCTAATAACCTTCTCATACACTTGCTGCACTAAAGAACCACCCCGCCAGCAGTAAGTATCTATCCCATTATTCACAGGTTGCAGCTGCTGCAGACTCACCATCAATTTCTGCCTCTCCTCCCACAGACGAGTGCCCCACCTACACTGCTGTAACTCTTCCAGTCACCAGCAGCCATCTTCCTGAGACCACAGACTGCTAACTGTGGCTACCTTATCTACTGCAGCACCATACACCCTCGGATAAACCTCTTTCAGCAGGCCCAAGTCAGACCACCGCTCATTCCACAAGCTGAAGCCTCTACCATCTCCTAGCTCTGGTTGCAGCAAATGCCAATAGCTGGCGACAGCAGCAATCACAGAATGCCAAATGGCGACGGTTTCTTCGGCTGAAGCCTCTGCAGACTGCTATTAGAATGCCCATAATGGTCCCTGATCAGGTCCTCCATCAATCCCTCCTTACCATCCAAAATCCTGATGGCCCATTTCAGTAACAGGGCCTCATTGAACTCCGTAAGAGCTTTAATTCCCAGCCCCCCGATCTCCTTAGGTCTGCAGATATGCTTCCATCTGATGGGCTGCATGAAGCCGCCCTCATGTCCTGCGCCCTTCCAGAAAAACCTCTTCCTCATAGTATCCAACCTCTTCCAAATAAATTTAGGGGCCTTAAAAATGCTAAAGTAGAAAACCGATATGGCTGTTAAGACTGAATTAAGAAGAATTAATCTTCCACCTTTAGAAAGGAATCTACTACTCCAGCCCTTCAGCCTACCAGCCACCCTCTCAAACAGAACATTCCAATCTGATTTTTTCAGTTTTGTGGCCCTCAGAGGTAGACCAAGGTATCTCAATGCCAGTTTAGCACGGGGAGACCCCAAAACACCCTCCAGCTCCCTTTGCTCCTGCTCATTCATGCCAAAGCAAATCAAAATCGATTTACCCTTGTTCAGACATAACCCTAAAATGTCACCAAAAATCTTTACCATCAGCCCCAGAACATGTGCCTCACGTCTGGATCCCTCGACAAAAAATACTGTGTCATCTGCCTACTGCAGTATGGGGGCCAGATTTCCCCTGTTAGACAGTGAGTATCCTCTCACGGCACCCACCTCAACCAGTTTGCAAGCATACCTCACAAGCCCGTCCACCGCAAGGTCGAAGATCAATGGGGCTAAGGGACACCCTTGCCTAAACCCCTTCTGAGGTTGGATCCAAGCTCCACATGGCCTGCCATTGACCAAAGGCGAAAAAGAAGCCGCAGTGATACACTGTTTCATCCATTGGATCCAGGTTGAAGGAAACCCTCTTCTTCTAAAAATCTCCCACAAGTACGACCAAGAGATTGAATCATAGGCCTTCTGGAAATCCACTTTCCACATGAATGCCTTGCACTTCCTACGATGCCAACCACTGACCATTTCCTGAGCCAAAATGAAGGATTCTTGAAGAGATCTGTTGGGCAAGAAGGCAACTTGCACTGGATGAATCAGATCCTGTAGCACAATTCTCAGCCTATTAGACAGGGTCTTGCTGATGATAAGATAGATGGAGTTTGAGAGGGAAATCGGCCTGAACTCAAAAAATTGCTCTGCTCCCATTAATTTAGGCAAAAGAAACAGGTATGACTTGTTAATCTTCTCAAAACCCGCATTCTCCACCTCAAATTCTCTGATAACCTCCATCACCTCCTTACCCACCACACCCCACATCTCCTTGTAAAAGAAAACATGTATTCCATCCCGGCCCGAAGAGCCTTCCACGTTTAATTCACTGATTGCTTGCAAGGTCTCTTGCTCAGTAATAGGAGCCGTCAAAAGCTTTGCCTGTTCACTCGACACCCTTGGACCCTCATTGCCTGCCATTCTCCAATTCCCCCTCTTAGATGCCCGAGTTGCCTCTCTAAAGTATTTGATGGCTTCAGATTTAATCTCTCGATCAGAAGAGACTCTATGTCCATCACACAAAACAGAGGATATAAAATTAACACGTCTCCGAGAGCTAGCTGCAAGGTGAAAAAACTTTGTATTGGCATCCCCTACTTAAGCCATAATTGTCTGGACCTCTCCCTCCAATCGATTTCTTGTTTTAGGTCTTCATCAATTACCACATCCTGCCACATTTTTCTTTCAGCCAGCTCATCTTCCGATAGCCGATCAGCTTCTTCCTTTGAATCCAACTCCTGAACTTTATCCAGAGCTTCCCTTCTCCTCTGACCCCTCAGCAGTCCAACAATAGATCCATACTCTTTCAAGATCACGCGCAAACCAACCAGCTTAGCTGCCAACCTGATAGTGGCAGATCCCTGGACCACTTTAGCTCTCCACCAAGAGCTGATCATCTGGTAAAAACCCCGTTCAGAAAACCATGAGCATTTCATTTTGAAGTAGGATCCCATCTGATTTTCTTCCCCACTATCCCATACCAGCGGGGTATGATCTGAGAAGGGTCGACTCGGCCCACTCACATTCAATAACTGAAATCTAACACGGATGTCCACATTCCCGAAGAATCTAACCAGCCTGGAAGCCAGCCCCTGCCCATTGCGCCACGTATATTTCATGCTCGAAGAGGGGTATTCATTCAGCTGAAAGGAAGGGACCATCATTTGAAACCCAATACCCGAACTGTCCATGCTACCATTTGGCCTATCAGCCCCTGTCAACACAATTAAAATCTCCACCCGTCAGCCACACCCCCTGCACCAAATCAGCCACCGCAGACCACTCCTCCCACAACTCCCGCCTGGTAGCTGCATTACAAAGGCCATAGACACCAGTAATCCAAATAAATTCCTGCCCCTGTTGGATCTGGAACTTGCATGACAGCATATGTTTGGCTTTGTGAACCTCCAAACACTGAGCCCACCTCTTCCTCCACCAGATAGCAGTGCCACCCGACCTCCCATTTGCATCCGTCTGCACACAGCCATTCATCCCTGAGGCTTTCAATTCAAACCACAGCCTGTCAGAGTTTCCTTCAATATGTGTCTCTTGAATGAGCACACAATTGATTCCCCATTCTCTAAAATATCTCATCAAGGATGCCCTCCGACATTTATCGCGTAGCCCACGCACGTTCCAAGTGAGTACCCTCATCAGTCCTCACTGGATCCCTCTCTCCCGAGGGCGTGACACTTGCACACTTGCATGACCTTCGCAACCTCATCTTCATCCATCAATAGAATGGCCTTAGATTTTCTCTACCGCAGACTATACGGTGATCTCCCCTTGCCATTTTTTGCACAAGATACCCCTTCATAGTTATGATTTTCCCTCTCCTGCAAGTCCTGCTGATCCCTTGCAGATTCAGGCTGCGCATCCAGAATGCCCTGCTCCTCATTCTCCACATCAAGAGGCATTGCTTTCCTTGCCATTACGGGCGATAGTTCTGCCATTTCCTTTCCGCCCATTTCCTCTTTTTCTTCAATCTGAATCCCATTCTTCTCCTTCACAGTAGCCCTTCCCAGCTTCG
Source organism: Thalassia testudinum (assembly GCA_037157565.1). NCBI lineage: Eukaryota > Viridiplantae > Streptophyta > Magnoliopsida > Alismatales > Hydrocharitaceae > Thalassia > Thalassia testudinum. Next base: position 41,150,291 of record JAZHRO010000009.1, on the reverse strand, counting down.
GCGACTAGAGGTTCATCGCCATGAATCATGCACTGCTCCTGAGTCGTCGTCTCCTCAACAGCTTCAGATCCAGATGACTTAAATCTCCCTGCTACAGTGTCCCCCACCACAAATTTCAGCCTCAGCATCCAGGAGCTGCCACTGCATCTCAAAATCAGACTGCCAGGTATGGATCCAGCGCTGAAGACAATAACCTTCACGCTCATCAGACGTCCATTCCCCCCCAACATTCCAACATTTGCGTCATCTGCCACTGTTGCAAAGCTAGAAATCATCATCGACACAACCTCCTTAGACCTCAAGTGCAGAGGCAGACCCTCGATCTCTAAGTTTCCCATCCTGCCCCCACTCTCTGAGGAGGCCTCTCCGGCAACGCTCCGTCAAAAGGAGAGACCAGCCTCCAGATCACCATGCAGCCTTCATAACAAGATGTTTGAAACCGCAGTTTCTCAACGTCCCCCATACCCAACCTAAATAGAACAAAGCGTGTATCCGATAGGAAGGAAATCTGCCACAAGTTGGCCGATAGGGATAGGGAGTTTACCAAAGTGCAAACATTCTCCGCCGACGGTATTTCAGACATCACCTCTCCCACCAAGGCTCCACGCAGGGCCATCTCTGTTGCTTTGATGTTCTCCATCATCGGCACCTCCACATCAGCCACAAGCCCCCTCGGATTACGCAGAGCTGGGGGCAGAGGCGGAGTCTGTGCAGCCCAAAAATTCAAAGTTTCTGTCGGCAGGAAAAAGCGATTAGCCCACGATCCCCCCCGTCGACTACACGAATCTCTTTTATGGCCGAATCCCCCGTACCCCAGGCAAACCACGGGTAGTCGGCAGGTGGCGGCCATGTGTCCCCGCCGCCGGCACCGGAAACACACCACCTTGCCGAGCCGCTTTGCGCCTCTTCTACCAGGCCACCTTTCCTCCATCCCCCTATCACCGCAAGTCGCAGACACCCCCTGCACCCTCCTCCTCCAGCCCTTAGGTCTCCAAATCTGCCATCCATCCCCCACCCTAGATGCACCCGCCATCACCCCAAGACCGCCTGCCATCTCCCCCATAATCGTACCTTTGGATACATTAAGAATAGATGCATAATCGTACCTTTGGATACTACGTTCGTAGTTGTAATGTTGTGGAAGAACATACAATGTTTGGGAACCATACAACACAATTGGAAGAAGAACATAAAATGTTTAGGAAATGTAAAATAGAATATCTTCCATTAACTAATGAACATAAATCTCAGCAAGTTAACACAAATATGCTACCAATAAAAGTCACCAACGTAAATTACACATTGAAATAACAATTTTGTGATACCATCAAAACGATAAAATGGTGGATTCATCATGTTAAATTTGGATCAGACGGTTGTACATTAGTGCCTATTCGATCGTTTCTGAGCACAATGACTAGTAGATAATTTTCCTATATATATATATATATTATATGTTAAGATTTGTTACCTCCATATTATGTATAAGCTGACCTTCTGATATAAAAATTATGCAATTTTGTAGAATGGGTTTTAATGTCATTGTATGCATAAAATCCAATCGACTTTTAAATTTATAAAACCTAGATAGGATGAGTATCTAGGATAGTCCAAGGAGGTTAATTTGTTAGTTATCAAGATGTTCTCTCTCTCGCTCTCTCAAATCTTCTTTAGGTATTTTTGAGTTTTGATATTTTTTTAGGTTTTTGAAATATGGGCAATAAAGGGATAGAAGTACACCTAAACGAATACGATAAAAGTAAGAGACAAAACCCACTTTCCTAAGCTCATCCTAGGCAAGTGTTGCCTAAGGTAATTAGGAAAAATGTGTGTGCATTAAATTAAAGAAGCATAGAATTGAAAGTCAAAAACTTTAATCTTTTTATAAAATGTCAAGTAGTGTCTACAAAAAGCTATTTGAAGAGCTCACTTATGTAGAGGAATTTTACACAAGTAATCCTCAAGTAGAGGAATGATTGCTACTACAATATAAAGACAATAAAATGAAGATAGAAAGCTCCTGAAATGAAGAAATCAGTCCTCACTCCAAGCCCTGATGTGTTTTGGTCTTGAAGAGAACCTCCTCCTTGCTTCCTTGATGATGCTCCTTCTCCTAGCTCTTCAAGGGTGGATATCCACCCTCTTCTTCTCTCCTGGCCATCCTCCACAAGAAGGACCCCCTTGGCATGGCTTCAAGAGGGAGGTGGTGATGATCCCTCCAATCCCAAATGCTCTTCTTCTTCTCTTGATTATGGGTGGAATAGGTAGAACTAAAGTGAAGCCAAGGATGATTTTTTGGTGGTGGTTAATGGTGGTATATATAGAATAGGAAGGGGGGGAGTTGGCACCACCTTAGGTTAATCTAGGGTTAGTTGGCGTGGAGTATGTGAAGGGCTAGGATGTTGTGTTGTGAAGGTGGTTAAGGGTTGGATGGTGAATGTGTTTTGGTGCCACTTGAAGGGGTGTAGAAGGGTAGAGTTTAGGTAGGGTTGGCACCAACCTAGGGTTCTAGAAGGGTAGGTATTTTTGGCGCCTAAAATGGATGGCTAGGATGGGATTTGGGGGTAGATGTACGGTGGAGATTGGGCCTTAGATGGTGCCAAAAATAAGTGGTGGTTGTATGGGTTTTTGGCGCCAACTATAGGGTAGTTATGGTGGTGGTTAAGGGTTGAAAGGATGCTAGGTTTGGCGCCATTATTGAAGGGATGTGAATGGTGGTGGTAGTTATCTAGGTTGGCGCCAAAGGGGAGGTGTTGGTGGTTGTTAGCTAGGGTTTAGGTGGCTGGCCATGAGGAGTGGAGGGGAGGTAGAGTAGGAGCTAGCTTAGCTAGTAGAGGGTAGGAACTAGGAGGAGGAAGCTTGAGCAGAATCTACCTTCCTGGAGCTAAGATGTAGATGAATAAGAACTGTCTGTAAACTCCGCAACCAACTTAGCTAGCTAGTTCTTTTCTAGTTACTAAGCTGAGTAGTGCTGAGTTAACTTGAGCTAGCTTCATCTTGTTTGGAACTAAGATGAGCTGGAGCTGATCTTCCTGAAGACTGCCTAGCTAGCTTGGGTCTAGTAGCTAAGCTCAACTAGGTTGAGCTGAGTTGAGTGTTCATGAGCTGGAGATGAGCTGGCCTAAGCTGGTTGATGACTCTGTAGCTGGCTTAGCATAGTTAGTTTAAGACTAGTAGCTAAGTTAAGTAGAATTGAGCTGCCATGAGCTGGGAGGAACTGAGAATGAGCTAGATCCAGCTGAGATGAGCTGAGTTGAGCTAGGATCCAATTGAGGTGAGTTGGATTGAGGTAGGATCCAACTAGGATGAGCTTCTATCCTCTTCTTCTTGTCTTTCTTTCTTTCATATTGTTAGGGCTTAGCTGGTTTCTATGGTGTATTCATCCCTGACAAGCAAAATGAAGTGTATCAGTACATAAAATATGTCTAAACCCTAAATGCAATTGAATGCCTAAATGCAACCCAATACCATTGCAATGCAGAAATCTTAGGAACTAGATGTGATTTTTAGCTTAAGAATGATGATAACCTAAGTTTATCACCTTCCTCTAATCAAAACAAGAAAGGGGGATGAACTCCTTTACCACCCTAGAGAGCCCACTAGTGAATGGAGGGTAGTCCGTAGCTTCTCCAGCTTTGTTGATTTGCACTTTGATCCTCATCCCCTACAGAAATGCATCTTGATCTACATTTTTTGTTGGACCCCTTGCTTTTTTTTTCTTACCCAATAAGAAAAATATAACAAAAAATCAGAACATTACAAAGAAATGTAATAAATTTAATGTTGACAATAAATAAGATATTTCTATAATTCTTACTAAAGTCGGTCCATACCTCAGTCTGAGGGTCCTTGATGGGAACACCATCATGGGTCATAACTAGCTCAATTTGGTCTTATAAAGTCAATAAAAGCTCCTACATATCAGTCAGAAGGTCTCTAGAGCAAGGAGAGTTGTTTTGAGAAGAAAAGATGAAAACAAGATTATTTCTACAATTTTACCATCTCATCACAAATATAGAATAACCAAAGGTTATTCCAGAGGTTTATTAAAGGTCATTTGGTCATTAATATCTAATAAGTGGGTTCAGGCAGACAGAAACGAGTTTTCACGTATTTCAAGAATTAATAGACATCTGAAATCCTAAAAATAGATCCGCTTAATTAACTAAGGTTTTGGTCAATATAAATTCACATAAACCCTCTAAAATTCATATAAAAATATTCTCTAGGGTTTGGCATCCTTGAATTGACCATCAGAACCCGTTTTGACCTAAAATAGTGTCACAAACAGACTATTATCCTAATTTGGGCTTTTGCATAAATTACCCAATCAAACTAGGTCAAAACCAAAGTCCAACTTCACCATTGGATTCCTTAGGTGAAAATTACATTTGTATCAAAATTTGGACCCAATCAGAGATTACCTTGACCTAGTTTGCAATTTAGTCCAAGTCTGACTCTTTTTATCCCAAATAACCCCTCAGCTTTTGAATTTATTACAAAAATCCCCCTATCTTTGTCGTCACTCTTTGCAAAAAGGTCCCTCCACCATTATCGATTAGGAATCCTACTTCGGCGATCTTCTTTTGGTGAGAACACAGTGATTTCTTGACGAATCCTTCTCAAAATTGAAGGGAAGATTCGTCAGGTAATCTCCTTCCTATTGAGAAATGTCCAAATCTCCAATTCCTTCCCAAGCTGTCATGCGAATGCATGAGAGATGTGGGTGTCCTACTCCGGTGAACTTACAAGCTTGAAAGCTTGGTTTCCAAGCTTCAAACCACCCTCTAGGGCTTATTTAAAGACCCCTGAGGACAAACTGTCCTCCTTACACTCGTTTTTGGTTGGAATACCTCTCCTTCCTCCCTCCTCTCCGGCTAAAAAGGTCCACAACATCCCACGACTCTCCCTAACCACTCTCATCGTCTGCTCACAATACCAGTGGTGGACTCTCCTTCCTCTCCATCTTCCGCGTTGCGCCATACTAGCGGACGCTGATGTAAACACATTTATTGAGAGTAAAATGCCTATTCATGCATGTTCCTAGGCTTAGATTTGCATTTCATGTTATAAATATTGCATAGCATGCATCATTCTGCATTTAAAGTAGTTGTATATAATTTAGGTTAATTGCATCCTTTTTGTGGTTAGGAGAGAAGGATATTTATTTTGGAGCCTCGAACTGACGATCCGACCATACGAATCTGATCAAGACGACGATCGGAGTCCAACGCCTCTGAAATCGCCTCGATCGAAGTCCTGTAGCAACATATGCAGTCTGAGGAAGATCAATGGACAAGGGACTAGGAGACATAATACGGAGCTTTAAATGACAAATTCGACCATGCGGATGGATTTAGGTCAACGATCACAGCCTAATAGCATGAAAACCGACTAAATCCGACCTCTGTAGCAGCCCCTACAACAAGAAGATGGATGGCCCAAACTGCGCCACGTGGTGCAGCCCAAGCCGCCCAGTGCACACACAGGGCACCGCACGCGCACAAGCACACATGCACACAACGCAGCGCCAGTGCATGGGTGCGAGCATGCTCGAGAAGGCAGGAGCGCTGCACTAGCATTGCGTGAGCTGGACCTACAGCGACGCATGAGCTGGACTTACAGCGATGCTTACAACCGTCGCTAATTCTTCGCGCGCTAGCAAAGCCAACTTTGGGTGTGAGCGAGCATGAGCGGGCATGAGCTGCCTACAACGACGCTTCCAGCAACGGCCTAGATGTCACTAATGGTCCCATGCCTATTTTTGCCTCTTCCCCTCCGCTATAAAAGGACCTACACCCCCTCCCTTCCAAGCCATCTCTACCTACTCTACTCCCACCTACTCCCAAGCTCTAGCAAGCCTACCAATGCTCCATTAGAGCTTGTTCTCAAGCTCCCAAGGCTCCTATTAGTGCAGCAAACCTCTACCCCACCAAATATTCGTCCAACTTCCCATCCCCCTTCATAGGTCGCCTTGGAGCTGTCCTCCCACCTCCATTCCGAAGCCACGCCGAAGCTTTCCTCAGCACGACGTCCTCTCGCATCTCACCTCTATCATTCCGCTCCTCACCTCCTTCATCTGAGCTTCCTCCAAGCACCGTTGTCTCGCCGAACAGCCGATTCGGGAGATTTCCTCTCACCTCCCTCTCTTTTATGCTTTTATAGTTCATTGTAATCGACATTGAATTGATATATATATCATATTTGTTCCATTTCTATCTTGTGATTCATTCTGCTTATCTTTAATTTCAAAAACACAAAAAAAATATCAAAACCCTAAAATACTAAAAAGAAACAAAACGAAGCGCGATTTTCACGTAAAGTAAACGTCGCCTTCTTGTGTTCGACCTGGGACTCCCTTGGAGTTTCGGTATAAATTTTATCTGATCGACGTGTTTTGCAACTACGACAATGGGTTACTTGTAACCCCGATTTCTAACACGCGAAACATGCCCGACCATTTTGGCGCCATTACTGGGGAGGCAACCGAATTTACTTTATTGTTTATTGCGTTTCTTTGCATTTACATAGCACTAACCCTACTTGTCATTGATCTATTGTCTTGCAGGTACCCTAGCATGGAGATCCAAGTGCAGTAGACCGGAGTAAAGTGCAGGTAGGGTGTTTTGTAAGTGTCCCCCACACCACCGCCACCTTAGTTTTCATTCCATAACCTAATAACTCAAACCCAAATCAACTTAGGTGCTTTGCATAAACCCTAGGGTAGATTTTGGTTGTTTGATTGTCACTCCACTCACCTCACCCACTCGCATATATAAAAAAAAATAAAAAAAATATTCTTCTCCTGTGGGATTTAACTAAAAGCTACACACTTAACACCCACAACTTCTTATCATAAGGTGCACTTTGTTTCTACCACTTAACCGGGATCTGACCTGTGGACCCGGTACACTTCAACTCAATACATATAAGTGAGTAGAAATCTGAATAGGTCAAACATTTCTATGTGCCTTAACTAAGTGGTGCAATAGGCCAATTGATTGAGCTATTTGGGCTGCACCACTCACTTTAAAACTGATCCACCAAGTAGCTTGCCACTTAGGGTTGATTTTTAGGAATGAACCAGGCACTCCACATTTTATTTCTGATTTTTAAAGGAATATATCATCACCCGAGCTTTCAAAACTTGGAGTGTTCTACTAAACCTTGATTGAATATACCTAAAGATTAAACCCTAAAAGCTAGTAAACAAGGTTGAACCCTAAAAGTCACATCATCAAATAACCTTGTTTGGAAACCCTGGTTGTGCACGCACACATATTTTAACTGATCAGTAAGGGCACAACCCATCTTAAGGGCCCATCACATTCCAGAAGCACCATTGTCCAAAGCCTAACTAAAATTGAGTAGACATTGGCCTTAAGGACTGGTTCGCTCTACGGGATCCAAACTGAGATTATTCACAATTAACCTACTTCTACTAGTCAATCTAATGTCTATCTAGGGGAGTAGCGTCAAACGACCGTGGCTGGGGGGTACACTAGGAACCAGAGGAGTAAGCCAAAGGAAAAACCTTCTCCCCAGTCCCTTCTTCTAACTAGTTGGATTACCTGAACATAAGTAGAGAGAATCGTATATAATCTTAGGATAGATTTTGAGAGTCTGTAGACCTTTAGGCTACCCAACCTAAGGACAGGCTTGTATTTTTGTATTGCAGGACTCCTTTCGCTTCTGATTTCCCTCCTTACTTCACCATGTACCCTTCCACATCTTACACACATTTCCAATCCTATCCTCCTACCACCACACTTATCCCCAAGATGATTATTATTCTGACTTGACTTGTAATTACCCATCCACTAGCCGAGATGACTTTGATTGGGGATACGAATCCGGACCTCAGTGTCCAGGGCCTAACCGTGGACAACAAGATTATGATTACTATCCTTCCCAAACCTCCAATGATTATGGATCTCGATCCTTTGATGATCAAACCAACCCGATCTACAATCAAGAAGGATATGATGATTATAACACCTACCCTCTCCAGTACTCCACTGAATATAGGTCACCACCATTCTTTGAAAAACCCGAGATGACCTACTATCAAGGAGGAACCCGAGAACCTCGACATCTTAACTCCCCTAGATTTAACCCAAAACCACCCAAACCTGAACCAAACCAGTCGATTCAGGTGAACCAGATCTAGGATAGGGTGTTGGCTAATTTGCGGAACACTATACAATCATTAGAAGCTCAGCCAACACCATGCACTGAAGCACTGAAGCCTATGATCAAAATAATTGATGAACTTAATAGTTCTCTATTGGATTTGCTCCAAAGTGTTAAGATAGGGACTTGGGTGAGTTTTTTCTTGGGAAATTGTCGAGGTTGAGGATGAAATTTGTGGTTGCCCTAGTCAAATCTTGGGAGGATTCTTAAGATGAACCCCCATCAGGAGAGCCAATGTCTGAACCCGCTCAGGTGCCTGTCAGGGGGGATATATTTTCTGAGATTAGGGATGACCAGGTTGGGCTAGAGCAACCATTTGAGAATGAACCGATTGATTCACCCGAGATCCCCCCCAAGTCAGGAAATGAAGAAAATTACATCTCCTTGGATCATGAAATGATTTTTTATTTTGAGACATATATAAATGAGGATCATCAATTCTTTGACTCTGAGGGTAAAGAATCTTTAGGTGAAGTCTCACTTGAACATAAGGAAAATGATTTTAGTGAGAGAAACGGGCATGAGAAATCTGATGAACCATTTGATAGCCTATTCATTGAATATTTGGATTCGATTGGGGTTAACTTGAAGGATTCGAATCTTGATGATTCAATCAATGACCCCAGTCTTCATCTGCACCCCAAAGAGTTGACTTCTGAGATCATTACGCCCAAGTCAATCCTGATTCAGCCACAATTATTGAACTTGGGCACTTTATATGGGGTATACAACGATTTGGAGGTTCTGGAGCTTGAGCACTTGATGTTGGAGGATAGAATTGTTGAAATAAAAATTTGGGAGGCTAATTCTGAGGGAAGTTTGATTTTGGATCTAAGGGTACCTATTGACCTAAAACCACCTACTTTCTACCAAGACCAATACAATATCTTTCACGTGCAATCCAAGCTCGAAATAACTAATTATTTTTCTGAGCTAGATGTTAAGTGGACAACCGCACCTATTGAACCATCTTTACCCGTTGTCTGACACTTTGGTCTTGGGTTGCACACCATTAAACCGCAGGCTCGACCCCACAAACACAACAACCTTCAGTTTTGGGTGATTTTCATCCAGAACCTGAGAACCACTCGACCCTGGGGCATGGGTCTGCACCATAATCTGGTCCACGTCTGTGGACATATTTTGTTGGCGGGTTTCAGGATCAATATTTTTATTTTGATTCTGACCTGCACTTGTGAATGCTCAATTTCTTCTTTGTATATATGTTATGCCTAGCTGAAAGCGTTAAAATTAATGCATGTGTATACACTCTTCTCTTTGTGGAGCTGACCAGATTTTCACGACACTCAGGTGATATTCTGTTTACTCCACCTTTTTCATGTCTTTATTTTTACAATGAGGACATTGCATCATTTAGGCATAGGGGGTGGATAATCGATTCCTGAAATCATTATGTTAACTCCGTAGAATTTCTTCTAATTTCTTATAAAATTAAAAAAATTTTGAAATTTTGAAAAAAGATAAAAAAAAAGAAAGAAATTAGAAAAAGAGAACTTAGGCATTTGGAAGTTATTAACTTTAGGAAATGATACGAGAGGACCTAAACACTTAGACTCTTCAGGTCTTCGGGCTTAATTAACTCGGGTGTCCACTCGAATGTGGACTTAGTCTTGAGTCCTCACCAATTAAAATTTATTTTAATTTGGTAAATAATTTGGGATGATGATTATAAGACTTATCAACCCGCCCTCTAATTTGGGGAGACTTTAAGCCTAAGCATCTACACACATTTTTCTGCACTGACTCACTTTCCGACGGTTTTTACGGAGATTAGGTAGCTAATGGACCGACTTGGGTGGTACGGCTAGCAAGTTGTCGGTGGTAACAACTCATCGGCCGGCTATCCAGAGCCCTGCCTCAAGACTATTTTCATTGTACTGCGTTTAGGTAAATCTTAGATCAGGAAAGACACCTACTTAAAAGAAAAAAAAGAAAAATAGAGAAAGGAGAAAATAAAAAAATAAATAAAACCACACTTCACCGCACAAGTATGGTTGGCAAGTTGTCGGTGGTAACAGCTCATCGGCCGGTGTCCAGAACCCAGCTCACAAAAAAAAAAGCACAATAATTCCCAAAACACTCAGGGAAGAAGTGGGGAAGTAGAATACATCGGGGAGATATACACTGGGTTCACCCTTGTGTTCACCCCATATAAAAGAAAGTACGAACAAAGCTACCAATTGTAAAGATAAACCTTTAGGCAAGGTCACCTAGGGTCGTAGAAACCCAAAGTCTGTTTTAACGGCCGTCTAGTGAGTCTTTCACTATTTCCACAAGATGCTTAGTACTTAGAGTCCTTTTCGAGTCTTGGGCGGGACGGGTAGCCGTAAAAAGTTATCCTGGAACTCTCAAACTCCAAAAGTACAAAAAAATTAGAAAGGAAGAAAAATAATAAAAAAAATGTATCAAAAAAATAATAAAAAAAATGTATCTTCCCTTTTCAAATAAGGTGAGGACTTGGGTGGTCTGCATTCTGGCAAGCACCCGGGTACAGTTGAGTTTTCGTAGTTAGGACCTTAGTTGAAATTTTCTATTGTTAATAAACGACTTAGGCTTAAGCAATCTAATCCTAATTCTGCTTTTATACATAGTATATAGTTTAATTTTGCTAAGGTCTAGCAAAAGATAGGCATTGGGGTATGATGTAAACACATTTATTGAGGGTAAAATGCCTATTCATGCATGTTCCTAGGCTTAGATTTACATTTCATATTATAAATATTGCAGAGTAAGCATCATTCTGCATTTAAAGTAGTTGTATATAATTTAGGTTAATTGCGTCCTTTTTCTGGTTAGGAGAGAATGATATTTATTTCAGAGCCTTGGATTGACGATCCGACCGTACGGATTTGATCAAGACGACGATCAGAGTCCCGTAGCATCACATGCAGTCCGAGGAAGATCAACGGCCAAGGGACTAGGAGACATAATTAGAAGCTTCAAATGACAAATCCGACCGCATGGATGGATTTGGGTCGACGATCACAGCCTAACAGCATAAAAATTGACTCAATCCGACCTTTGTAGCAGCCCCTACAACAAGAAGATGGACAACCCAGACTACACCACATGGCGCAGCCCAGGCCGCCCAGCGCATGCATGCAGCACTGCAAGAGTGCATGCGCACAGCGCAAAGCCAGCGCACGGCAAGGCAAGAGCACAGTGCCAGCTATGCGTAAGCTGAACCTAAAGCGACACATGAGCTGACTTACAACGACGCTTATGTTGGTGCTAGAGCACCACGATCATTTGTTTTGATGATAACAAAACACGTGTCATTTAACATTTGCACTTGAAGTCTTAGATTTCAGGCAAATTGCAAATGGAGACGTGACTAGACGGAATTCGAGCTCGCATCCAGGATGGATTGGAGGAGTTTGATGGAGTACAGATGAGATTCATGAGGAGCGATAGATTGAAGATGGAAGGACAAGAAGAATAGGATAGAATTATGTTTATTTCTTTCATGTACTCTTGTCTTTATTTTCTTACTCTTTTTTGTTCCTTAGAATTCCATGTTAAAGAGCCTCAAAGTACCCTAACAGTAGTCCTAGGAACACTGGCACAACCCTAGGACACTTAGGTTTTCTGTAGAAAACTTAGGAAACCAATATAGGGTTCAAACAGCTGTTCCAGACGTCTAATTCCAAAATCAGACTTCTGATAATATGTTTTAAGACGTCTGACTGTTGATTCAGACGTTTGATAACAATTAGGCTAGACTTAGCTATTCTGTCTGATGAAATCAGACGTCCAGACCTTAGTCCAGACGTCTTAGAAGACGTCTGATGATTTTGCCAGACGTCCAATTAGTGGACTGTTAGGCTGGCTTAGCAAACACTGAAGATCTGACCGTTAGAGCCTTATCAGACGTCCTTAAGGCTTTCCAGACGTCTGATAAATGACCGTTTTGCCTTGGCTGACCCAAAATCTCTTCTCAGAGATTTTCTATCCGTTGCACTCTCTTGGAAATCCATTCCCACAGTAAAAGTAGGTTTCCAGACGTCCAGACATAGTGCCAGACGTCCTGTATGTCGTCTGATGGACTTGCACTAGAACCCTGTTTAGATCTGATCCAAGTCAGGAAGAATCCACCTAAAATCAGACGTCTGATGTTGTTCCCAGACGTCTTAAAGTGATCTTCCAGACGTCTGATGCCAGGATCAGACATCTGATAACCCTGTCAGTGCAATCATTGTTCCTGATTTCGGCCTGATTCTCTTGGGCTTTGCTCCCAAAGGCTATGGAAGCTTTCCAAAGCCTTCCAAAGCCTTCCTAAGGCCTCTATAAATTGAGAGGAACCTCTTACACACCTAGATACACCAAGACACACCCAAGCAACATACTTTCTACTCTTTTGTGTCCAAGAAAAGCTCTTGCTCTCCAAGCTCAAGTTCCATCATCTAGAGAGCTAAATTCCCTTTGCGCACCCGCTCTTTCGCCGTAGTTCACGAGAGCGACATTACGCCGTCGCGTGGCTCACGCACCCGCGTCATCGATTCGACGCACTCCTTGCAAAGGGGAGTTTCCTAATTCCTATAGAAGCTAGGCTTAAATCTTTGTTGGCTCTATAGCAATATCTTTGTTATTTTATCTTTGTTATTTGGTTGGGTATTCGCTTTGCGAATTCTCATCTCCTTCGTGGGACAAAATCCTTCTCGTGAAGAGAAGGGGTTGAGGAACGCTACCCTCGCACTTGTAGCGTGGTTGTACTTGAGGTTGAATCACCCTCGTTTAAAGTGATTCGTTTAATGGATTTGATCAACTTGGTTGATCGGAAAATCCTAACTCGAGAGGGTTAGGTGGTGGTTTTCACCCTGTTTGGGTTTCCACCTAAAAATTATTGTGTACATTGTGTGATTGATTTTTTGTGAGATTGTTTATATTTTATTTCCGTAATTTATTACATCACCCCCTCCTGGTAGGACCAAATTTCTACAGCTTACAGCCGTCGCTAATTCTTCGCATGCCAGCAAAGCCAACTTTGGGCGTGAGCACGCATGAGCTGCCTATAGCGACGCTTCCAGTGACAACCTAGATGTCACTAATGGTCCCATACCTATTTTTGCCTCCTCCCCTCCACTATAAAAGGACCTACACCCCCTCCCTTCCAAGCCATCTCTACCTACTCTACTCCCACCTACTCCCAAGCTCTAGCAAGCCTACCATCGCTCCATTAGAGCATGTTCTCAAGCTCCCAAGGCTCCTATTAGTATAGCAAACCTCTGCCCCACCAAATATTCGTCCAACTTCCCATCCCCCTTCATAGGTCGCCTTGGAGCTGTCCTCCCACCTCCATTCCAGTAGCAGATCACCTCCGTCTTCTCACCTCCATTTCGGATCCACGCCGAAGCTTTCCTCAACACGACGTCCTCTCGCATCTCACCTCCATCGTCTCGCTCTCACCTCCTTCATTCGAGCTTCCGCCAGGCGCCGTCATCTCACCGAACAACCGGTTCGGGAGATTTCCTCTCACCTCCCTCTCTTTTTATGCTTTTATAGTTCATTCTAATCGACATTGAATTGATATATATATCATATTTGTTCCATTTGTATCTTGTGATTCATTCTGCTTGTCTTTAATTTCAAAAACACAAAAAAAAATATCAAATCCTAAAATACCAAAAGGAAACAAAATGAAGCGTGATTTTCACGTAAAGTAAACGTCGCCTCCCTGTGTTCAACCCGGGACTCCCTTAGAGTTTCGGTATAAATTTTATCTAATTGACGTGTTTTGCAACTACGACGATGGGTTACTTGTAACCCTGATTTCTAACACGTGAAACACGCTCGACTAGGCACCCTAATTCCCCTTGTCATTGATTCTCTCCCACCGGAGCCCTCTTCGTCTCCAGCATCGGCCACACCACACCCATCGTCGCTTCTCCTCCCCATCGTCCGCTACCCACTCAGATCATTTCTCTCCCTCTCTACTTCTCTTTCCCGCACTCGCGACACACACTCGACCACCACTTCACCCTCCGCGACTTCATCTTCCTCCACTCCGACCATTCCTCCGACGAAGCTCCCCGCTCACTCCACTGATCCAAACGCTTCGTCGACAAGCCTACGACCTTCGCCTCATCCACACGAACAAAACCCCTCAATACATTGAGGGGTTTGTTTGCCCTAATCACCTGTCGAACTCCACGCTCACCACACATCATCTTGAGGTCGTCTGACCTCTTCACTCACTCCCGCGCACCACCAAGACCACCATCATGTTCCCCATCCTCAGGCGATCCTCCTGATGAGAACCTCATCATGAGCCCTAACTAGCTCATTCTGACCTAAGAAAGTAAACAAAAGCTCCTACATAACCTAAAGGAAGGCCTAATTCAAGGGATTACTGTTTTGGGAAGGAAACATGAACTAAAGGGTAAAACTGTAATTTTACCATTGCAGTACATCAATGAGATTTCTCAAGGGCTAAACATGGGTCAATTGGACTTAATAAGAGGAAAAGTGGGATGGTTCAGTCAAAAAAGTGTTATTGTGAGATTTAAGAATTAAATGACATTCTGTAACCCTAAAACAAACCAACTTAATTTCACAAGGTTCTAGTCAAGATAAAAATTGAATAAACCCTCTAAAATTCATGTAAAAATATCCCCTAGGATTTAAAACCTTCAATTTGACCTTTAGAACCTATTTTGACCTAGATTGGGGTCCTAGCTCAGTATTTAACCTAATTTGGGTTTTTATGCAAAATTTTCAGTCACACGTGGTCAAACCTAAAATCCAACTTCACCATTGAATTCCTTAGGTCTAAATTATGTTTTTACCAAAATTTAGGCCTAAGGGAAGGTCATCTTGACCTCCTTTGCAAAATGGTCCACCCAATTACATTCTGACCCCTAACTTTCAAAAACCCTTGCATAGAGCCCCCTAACTTCCTCGCCACCCTTACATTCAGGTCCCTCCGCCATTACAGTGGAGGAATCCCACTCCGGTAAGGATTTGAGGATGATATCTCCTCGAATCCTCAGAGATCTCCCAAATTTGGAAGGGAGATTCTCTAAGGATTTCTCCATCATCTGAACGAGATCTCCAGATCAGATTTACACCCAATCTCTCATGTGAATGCTCAAGAGATTTGGGTGTCCTGCGCACCTTCCTTCTCCAGCGAGGCCTTCACATTGGAAGGCTTGCCTTCCAAGCACAAAGGGTTCGGCCAGCGGCTATAAAAGGACTCCCGATCCTTTACACATCTTCTAAGCTTGATTTGGCCGTAGATACCCTCTCAATTTCTTCCTTCCTCATCTCCGGTCAAATGCCCACAAGCTCCAGCGATCTCTCCACCCTCCTCTCGTCACTCTGCCACCATACCAATAGCAGAGTTAGCTTCATCTCGTTCCTCCGCGTTGCACCGCACTAGCACACTCTTCTCCGACCTCCTCGTCACCGTCACCTCGACCTCAGGACTTTCTTCCCCGACGACGGCACATACGCGCCTCTCGTCTACTCTGCCTCCCCTTCATCCCAATACCCACAGATAAGTTTTTCTCCTCCCACTCTTCATTTTCCCTCATTTTATTTCATAAACCACCCCTCGACTGCCACTGTCCACCTCCATCTTCTCCATCTCCGGTTGACCTCCGGCGAGATGCATCCATCACTCCGCACCTCCACACGCCTCACCACCAACCTCATCACCTTCTCCATCACCCACTGATCACTTTCTGCCCATCCACTGACCGCCACACATGCCCCACACTTCCACCGAACAAACCCACATGCACGGTCACAATCTGACCAAGGCACGCACACCTAGGTCATTCTATGCCACACCGACCCCCGCCTCACCTTCACCGTGATACGGCAAAGCTTTCCCTGTTGTTTGACAGGGCTGCAAGGCCATCTTCGTGTCATGCAGGTTTGAGCCTCCTTCTGCCATTAACGCAAAAGCAAGCTCGCTTCCTTCAGAGCTCCAGGCCGTGCGCTCCAGGCACAAGGGCTCCAGGCTACGCGCGTTGAAGGTGCAAAGTTATCCAGCCTGAGAGAGGCCTTCGTGAGCCTCCCAGGTGCTCCAATTGGGTGAAGTTCCCTCCTGCGAGCACCAGCAGAAGCTGGTGGGACATTTAGTCCCACCTCGTAAACTCAGGGGTAAGCGGCGCGACATATATTGAATTTGTGCTTACAGTTGGTTGCCTCAAGTCACACAGGGGTGAGGTCCCTCGCCCTCACTCACTCAAGCCTCATCCGCGACCTCTGCCCTCGTAGACCTGGCACCCGACCTGATTACCTTGACCTAGAACTCCTCTCGCACTACACCACACCGGTGCGCCTGGACCTAGGCACACGAAACTCAACCCGATTACCCGGCTCTGGGAGAGCGTACCTGAGAGTGAAATAGAGAGAGAGAAAGATGTAGGGAGGGGTAGGGGTAGGTTTTGCTCCGTTATGCTATGTAGGAAAGGAAGAAGAATTTGAAGGCAAGAAGAAAAGGAAGCTGAGGGTGCCAAAGCTAAAGAGGAAGAAAAGGAGCGGCTGAAGAAGAAGACCAAGTGCAGAAAAAGACAAGGAAGGACAAAGAAGAAAAGAAGAAAGAAGACTGAAGGAAGAAGAAGCATAGCCGTAGAGAAAGAGAAAGAAGAGAGAAAGAGAAGGCAAAAATCAGAAAAGAGAAGGATAGATCAAGCACTGTAGCAGAAACTTTTAAGACGTCTAATTTTTCATCAAACGTCCAATTTTTTAGCATTATTTCTACATTGACATTACTTCTCAATTTTGATTGGATTGGTTATTGCTTTTTATTAAATTGAGAGTTGTGCTCTTAAGTTTTTAAATACCCAATTGCTCCCTATGTTCGCCTCGGATACCTTGGTTTTCTAGTTATAAATTCTTATCTGTTTTCACGATGATTTCATCTATACTACAATGTAACATCTCTTAAAACACAATCTCGCCACGTCAACACCTCCTGAGCATACTTGATGTGGCCATGAGGCCATTCTCGTGCTTACAGGTCTTGCACCGAAACTCTGTCACCGCCCTAGCTACGCCGACTATGATTTCAGTACTCCGATCACATTCGCTCCAGATTTCAGCCCCAGTTCACGCTAAGTAGTCTTAGGATCCTTCCCAGGTCCTTGATTGGGATCACCAGTGCTTGCAACTGCCTCCATTCGAGGCATCTTCACTAGCTGCAACTCACGCAAAGAACAGGGACTTTTTAGTCCCACATCAAGCACGAAAAAGCAGCTGATAGTGTTTAAATTGATTTTATGATATCGGCTGTTCACCTCAGCACGCATAGGGGGTGAGGTCCCCACCCATGCATGCACATACGCATGCCCTCGCCAACGGTTCACACCATGCGGATCTGGGCCTCAATCCGTTTACTCGGCTACCCGGGTCTGGTCTGGTTTGCCCAATCTGAGAGAGAAGAGAAGAAAGAAAGAGAAATAGAGGAGGAGGTGGGAGGGGCGTTTTACTCTACTTGCCAACTCTCAACACTTAGCGATTTCTGAGGGAGGCCTTTGCCTCTGTTGGTGTTGGTGCTGAAATTCGTGTTGCACCTTCCCTTGAGTTTAAGGAGAGAAAGGAAAGAAAGAAGAAGGGTGCCCTCTTGGCACTGTAGCAGTTGCACAGATAAGCCATCTGGTTGAGAGCTCCATCGTCGGATCTCTGACAAGGAGTGCACTGTGCACTTATCCCGTGTGGATTAAAGTTGATTGATACTGTTGGGATATCTGATATTATTGTAATTAGGGTAATTGGTGATTCAAATTACCATTTTACCCTAATCTTTTTGCTCTATCAACATTGGTTCTTATATACATATTATTTGAGTTTAGAAATTTTATCATATATTGATATCTTGTGATAGAATTGCAATTTTGAGATTTATTGCAACGCTTGCTCCCTACGTTCGACCTCGGATTTCTTTCGAGCTATAAATGTATTTGTTGATGACAAGGTGTGGAAATCACGAGTTTAAGGAAAACAACATCGTAGCGTGAAATCTACTCATCAAAAATAATTTTTATAATAATGAGACTTGCAGTCCTAGTCATTCATCTCTGTGAAGCATTTTGGAAATGCAAATTCAAATTCAATCTCGCTCGCTCTACTCGTTCAAAATCGCATGTCGATTTATACTAAATACGTATTGATATACGATATGCTGTTGCTAGAATATCAGAAATTGAAAGCATGCAACTTTAATCACAACGGAAGATGATAATCAGGCACATAGTGATTTTCAACATATATATAAATATTTTCATTGAGGCATGATGGTGGTCATTGGCCAGAAGGTCATTGGCCCAGGTTCTCCCAAAGGAGGTTGTCACCCTCATTGAGTAATGACACGAAGCACCACCCAGCTGGAGGCATTAAACTCAGTGCTTCCTAGGAGGCAACCTGGAAGATTCAGACTGATTTGGTATTTTACTTCACTCACGTAATATCTTTTTGACCCTTGTTTCATCCATGTACTTGTCAATGAGTACATTGTCCAACTTAAGCATGGGGGGTGGTAAATTGCACGATTCTGAGTTCATTTAATTTGTCTGAATAGAAATAAATAAATAAATGAAAAAAAAATGAATTTAGGAAGAAAAACTTATGCATTAGAAATTTGTCAATAATGGGAAATAATACGAAAAGAACCTGAACACTTAGACTTTTCAGGCCTTCAGGCTTAATCAGCCCTAGTGTCCATTAAAATATGGATTTAGCTTCAAATCCTTGCAACCTTAATCTATTCCAATCCACCAACTAAATAAGGTGATAAGTATACGACTTATCAACTCGTCCTCTAACTTAGGACTTTTAGTCTAAGCATCTGCACACATTTTTGCACAGACTCACTCCTCGGAGATTCTGATAGAAATTGGGTAGCTAATGAACTTTCTAGGGTGGTATGACTAGCAAGTTGTCATGGGTAACAGCCCATCGGTAGGTTGTCCAGAGCCCAGCCATAAGACCACCTTCTTTTTATTGACTCTAAGTAAATTTGAGATCAGGGAAGCCACCTACTAAAAAAAAAAAGAGGAGAAAAAAGGAACAAAATAAGCTACACTTCATTCCACGAGTATGGCTGGCAAGTGCTCATTGGTAACAACCCATTGGTCGGTTGTCTAGAACCCAGCTCAATAAATGCACAAAAAAAAACCCCAAATACTTAAGGAAGAAGCAGGGAAGTAGAGCAAGCCAGGGAGATATATACTGAAAAAATCCTTGTGTTGACCCCAAGTAGAACAAACGTAGGGAGAAATCTACCGATTGAACAAATACACCTTCAGGAAAAACACTTCCTTTCCCGGTCACCTAGGGGCATAAAAACCCGAAGTCTGTCTAAATTACCGTTGAGTGAGTCTATCACGATCTTCACACCAAGATGCTTAGCACTTCAAGTTTTTTTCGAGTTTTGGGTGGATTGGGTAACCGTAAAAAGTTACCAACACACTCTTAACTCCAAAAATCTAAAAATAAGAAAAGATGAAAATATATATATACATGCCTTATAGCAAGGATTCAGCGATTCATATTTTGGCAGACACCCGAGCATTGCTTAGTCTTTGTAGATCAGGATCTTAGTATATTTCCTCCTATTGACAAGTGACAAAATGTCCAAGTAATTACTTCTTGAATTCTGACTGGAAATAACGGCTAGAATAAACCTTGCTTGGGACTAGCAAGGTGTAAGCATGGGGGTATGATAGCACTGCATTTTACAATGTTAACTCTGCCAAAAGGGGACGATCTTAAAGGTAAAATGCACAAAGGATACATCATAAATAGGAATAGGAGCATCTCATGCATTGCACATCAAGATTGCTTATAGTGCATTATTAACGGCCATGTGTACAAGTACATGTCAAAACAGGCCTCAGATGAGCGATCGGACCGCACGGATGCACTCATAGCAACGAACGGAGTCCAACAAACTCGAAATCAGCTAAATCCAACATCTGGAGCTCCCACAATTGGCCTAGGAAGCTCTGACCGCTGATCTGATGATCAACGGTCATGAGGCTGCCACGTGTCAGCATCCCCGCGCTCCTCAACCGTAGCATAACACTAGCGCCTCTATTGCAGAATGAATCTAAGTCATCCGATTTTCGATCGGACGGCTGAGAAGCGCTTTCCTCGCTCCCCACAACCTCAACACCCCATGGCCACAGTAGCTCACAACCGTTGGATCTTCATCCAATAGTCACCCGCACCATGCCATCTCTGCAACAAAGCTACGAGCGTAGTGCAGCGGAACGTGCCTCACCCCCGCACAGTGGGGCTCGGGTTCGAGGTACCCTCAGCGCAAAATCAAGGCGGAATCGGCACGCGCGATTTCGGCCGTCAATGCATGATCAAGCGGCTCGGTAGCAGGCGACGCAGCACTATCTCACGCATCCAAGGCAGACCCCGCGATGACGCGAGGGGTGTGAGCGCAGTAGGCGCGATCCAAAGGCACGCCCCACGAGCGATCTCGACCATCCGATCTTCGATCGGACGGCCCACAGCGCGTGCGCACGAATCGCGCGTGAAGAGGCACAGCGCACGTGCGAGACCGTTGGGAAGGAGGCTTCACCGACGCTTTTAGCATGGGTTTAGCGACGTCTTGGATGTCGCTAAAGCCCATACTTAAAATGGAAACCTCTTCTCCCTATATAAACCCCTCCCAACCACCCATGTAAGGATTGAATTCACCTTGCAAGTGTTGTAACACCCTCCTAGCCCCCTTCAGCCTCTCTTATAGTCAACGGAGTCGACGAGCCGCCAACGGAGCCTCCTTCCACCATCGTGGCTGCCTTGCCGTCTCCCCTCTCTCTCTTTCTTTCACTGTAATCTAGTTTTACTTCCTTTTTATTCAATCATTTAACTACCATTGTATTTGTAAGACTTGATTTGCATGTTTAATATAGTGTTGATGTTGTTCTCCATCTTGCTTTGAGTAATTGCTATGATTTAAAAGACTCTAACCCTACTCTCTCTCTCTTTCTCTCTCTCACTCATTTTTCTACCACATCTTCTCGCAAGCAAAAACTCGTTATCTCTGTGACATTAAGTGACAAAGAAAATCCAATTTTTATGCCTCCCTATGATCGACACTCGGACTCACGTCCGTTTCTTTTAAAATCGACGTTTCAAGCACAAACTATAATGATCCTTTTAAACAAACATGTCTTTCACACGTCAACATCCAATTAAGGTAACTAGGGCTAAAACCTTCTTGATTGAGCCCGAGATGCCAATTTGAAAGGCAACTAAATTGGACCAACAAGAGCCAACCTAAGGATTGCAAAGCTAGGGTTTTTAGAGACACATCTTCTCTTAAGCAAAGAAGCAAAAATTTCAAAAAGAGGTGTGCCTAAGCCTTGTTTGAAAAGATCTATCCAAGAGAAACCCTAAGCAAATCAGGCTCTTAATCCATTTGAACCCTAAAAGAAAGGACCTAAAAGCTCTCAAAGGAACAAAGAGGTGAAGTTGATCCTTTGGGTCAACCAACCTTAAAATTAGGTCACTTTTTGCACTCAAAAGGCCTAAAGTTCAAGTGGAACCCTAAGCACCTTGATCTTAATTAAAAAAAGGTAGACTTAAGAGGTCAAGGTCCCCATTCTGGTCTACCTGGAATCTCAGTGACAAGAGCGGTCGGGTGGGGGAAACCCTGTAACTCGTGGGGACGCTCTACCGTGTAGGGGTCTTTGCGGAACTCTCCCTCTCTGGCTGCCCAGGTACTTCTCAAGTGGATGACCTTTCTGACTAAGGGGTATCATCCGCCCCGAACCTTTATAATCACCCAACAATTTTTGGGTGTCTTGATTGGGTCCAACACCTTCTGATCTCATCAAATCCTTCAGTGCATGTTTGGTAGGAGGTCCTTAAGACCAGCTTTAAGACCTCCTTTAGAAATTCACTCTCGCCGAGGCCAAGCCTCGACGCCCTTGTTTGTGTAGCAACCCCACCACATAGATCTTTCCTCTGATTCAGAACCAAGTTCTCCTTCTTCTTCAATGATGGCACAACCCATTGAAGAAGAGAACAACCTTGAGAACCAACTTCAGCACCTAAATGATCTCTTCCAAAACTTTGTAAACCCACCGCAGTGTCCTATGATGCGAGATCACTATAATCCTGCTGCGGTGGCAATCGAGCCTCAAGTCTGAATCCCAGTTGGAGGTCTTGATTCCGAACTCAAGCCCAATATGATTCATGCCATACCAAAATTTCATGGGCTTAACTCCGAGGATCCATTCCAGCACATTAAACAGCTCAAGCATCTGGCCTAGACCTTCGGGTCAGATGCACAAAACTAGGATATTCTGCTCATGAAGATGTTTTCTTTCTCCCTCATGGACGAGGCTGCTCATTGGTATCAAACTCAGACTCGTCCGATCAACACATGGAATGAACTTCGGTTCGAATTTTTGAAGAAGTTCTTTCCCGTTGGCCGGACAAATGCCTTGCGCCACCAGATCACTCATTTCACCCAACAAACGAGAGAACCTCTTCATAAGGCATGGGACCGATTCTTAGATCTCATGTGAAAGTGCCCCCATCACGGAGTTCCTAAATGGGAACAAGTCCAGTCTTTTTACCAAGGACTCTGTGATGACATTCGATTATTCATCAATGCAACTTGAGGAGGAAACATCATGTGTCAACACGAGAACACGGTGTGGGAGATTCTCAAAAATATGTGCGAGAACTCCATCAATAATGACTCCATGGGCTTATTCGACCGGACGAATGCCCATGCATCGACAAATCTTAGGGGAGCACATGAGACGCAGGACATGTCCACATTCGATGACTTGGAACTGATGGCTAGTCAGTTGGACAAGGTCTCTATCATAGAGAAGAAGGTGGATGAGCTGACTCGGCATCTGTAGCGAGCCACCTCTGCGCAGAACTCTTTTGCACGGCCACCTCTTGCGAGGGAAACTGTGCAGAACATCTATCACCAATCTTCTTAGGGGATGGACCCGTATCCACCCCTGTCTGACTCTCGGATCGGAGGGACCTCCGATCCACTCTATTCTAGTTGGGGGAACTCTGAACCCTCGTATTCTGACTTTCCTGAGGCTCCTCAGACCTGCGAGGACCTCAATGCTATCCAGAATGACCCATTCTCTAATACCTACAACTCTAGATGGTGAAATCATCCCAACTTCTAGTGGATGGGAAATTCTCAGACTCAATGACCACCTTATCAACCCCGTCCACAAGCTCCTCGTCCATATCAGCCGCCTCAGCCTCGGCCCAATCCCACCTATCAATCTGGGCTAAACCAAGATCAAATGACTCTTATCCTTCAAGCACTGGCTGACATTCAGAAGACGAATGCGGCAATGCAAAAACAACACAAAGATGAGATCACAGAGGTTCTCAATCAACTAGCCCAGATGGAAAATTCCCGCCAACCTGGCACCCTTCCTTCACAACCTCTGCCAAACCCAAATAACGTGCCGACAATGAGGCACGTTATGAACCCAAATTCAGGCCACGCACATATGATTTATCAGGCCCCTTCTGTTCCATCACCAGATGGGATGGAAGCTTCGACATCTTATGCGGGATTTCAGCAACAGCCTCCCATTCTACCAAACCCAAACCAAAATCAGGCAGGATTAAACTCCATAACAACTCATAGTCGTAAAACAACCCAAGACCCACATTATCCAAATCACTCTAAGACTGGTAGTAACCCAAGCCCTAGGATAGTTATCCAGGATACCCCTATCCTAGATCAAGAACCTGGACCTATTCTAGAGGAACCGACTAGGGTTCCATTTCCCGAGGCCTTGACCAAAGGAAAAAGGATAACCAAACCTGTGGCTCCTGAGGAAGATCTGGTCAAGCTCTTTGAACAGGTCCAGATAAACATCCCCTTGATGGATGCAATCCGCCACGTACCGGCTTACGCACGATTCGTGAATGACGTGTGTACACCCAAGCGTAAGCTGTGAACCAAAAGTAGGAATCCGATCGTACTATCAGAGCAAGCCAGCTCTATAATCTTGAGTAAACTCCCACCCAAGGCTAAGGACCCAAGAACTCCCCTGATTTCATGTAAAATTGGTGAAACCCAATTTGATAGAGCCTTGTTAGACCTAGGTGCCTCCATAAACCTAATACCTACATCCCTCCTTGACCACCTTGAAGAGTCCGAACTTAACCTAACTGAGGTGACATTGCAGTTAGCTGATCGATCCATCAAGTCACCTAAAGGAATACTCGATGATGTCATTATTAGGGTATGGGATTTCTACTTCCCAGTGGATTTCATAGTTCTGGATATGGATGCACCTGAAAACCCAAGGGATACACCGATTATATTAAGGAGACCTTTTCTGGCCACTGCTAGGGCCAACATAAACTATAAGGAGGGCCAAATAGAATTAAAATTTGGGAATTAAGCTCTAAAGAATGACATCTTTAAGGCCCAACAAGGGATTAATTGCGGGGTTATAGAGCAAATATGAGATATTAAAGCCGTGGTTGATGAACCGCATGTTGAGGACAAGCTAATTATCCCCGATCAACCACCAAAAGATCAAAACCCGCAAATAGAGGAGTCTGAATCTGATCTAGACATACCTATAACTCCGACCCTTGTCCCTGATATAGACCTTGAACCACCTGCTGCTGCTGATAACCCCGTCCTGGAACTCAAGACCCTTCCCGAGCATCTGAAGTACGTCTTTTTGGGTTCCAATCAGACGTTTCCTGTGGTTATCAACTCCCAACTCACACTTGACCAAGAATCCCGTCTGATTACTGTTCTCCAGCAACATCGTAGAGCCATTGGATGGACTTGCGACAACTTGACTGGTATAAGCCTCTCTTATTGCACACATCGAATCTATACAAAAGAGGGCGTACGACCTTCGTGAGAGATGTAGATATGTTTAAACCCTAATCTGTAGGAGGTCGTAAAAAAGGAGATCATCAAGTGGTTAGATGCAAGGATCATCTACCCGATCTCCGACAGTCGCTAGGTGAGTCCAATCTAGGCTATGCCTAAGAAGGTCGAACTCACCATCATTACGACTGAAATCGAAGAGGTCATACCAACCCGAATAGCTAACTCATGGAGAGACTGCACTGATTATAGAAGACTCAATTCCTCCACAAAGAAGGACCATTTCCCACTACCATTTATTGATCAAATCCTCAAGAAACTAGCGGGAAATAGGTTCTTCTACTTTCTTGATGGGTACTCCGGTTATAACCAAGTGGCAATCCATCCAGAGGACCAAGAAAAGACCACGTTCACCTACCCCTTCAGGACGTACGCATTCCGAAGGATGCTGTTCGGTCTCTGCAATGCACCCGCAACCTTTCAGCGGTGCATGCTTGCCATATTCTCAGATATGGTAGGTGATTATCTGGAACTCTTCATGGATGACTTTTCAATTTTTGGGGCATCATTTAACGATTGCCTCCAGCACTTGGTCCAAATACTCAGGTGGTGCATCGATGTGAATTTGGTTCTTTCCTGGGAAAAGAGCCATTTCATAGTGCCTGAGGGAATCGTCTTGGGACATCTGATTTCGAAGAAAGGCATCCAAGTCGATCGAGCCAAGGTTAACTTGATTTCCAAACTCCCTATGCCTAGCTCGATCAAGGACATCAGGTCTTTTCTGGGCCACATCGATTTTTACCATCGATTTATCCCTGATTTTTCAAAAATCGCACGGCCCCTGACTACTCTTCTCTCCAAGGATGTACCTTTCAAAATCTCCAAGGAATGCACTCAAGCATTTAAGATCCTTTATGACCGAGTTACCCAAGCCCCGATCCTACAGTCCCCTAATTGGTCTCAACCCTTTGAGATCATGTGCGATGCATCTGACTTCGCTGTAGGAGCAGTTTTGGGGCAGAAAATTGACGGGAAACCCGTGGTCATTTACTATGCTAGCAAACCACTAGACGAGGCTCAGCGTAACTACATGGTTACTGAGAAAGAGCTGCTGGCTGTAATATTTTCCCTAGAAAAATTTAGATCATACATCCTGGGTTCCCGTGTTATCATTTACTCGGATCACACGGCTATGAGGCATCTCCTTGCAAAGAAGGACACGAAACCTCGATTAATCTGATGGATCTTGCTGTTGCAAGAATTTGACCTCGAGATTTGTGACAAAGTGGGAAAACAAAACGTGGTAGCTGATCACTTGTCCCACCTTCCTTCTGAGTTCATTGACCCTTCCAGACCCATCATGGAACATTTTCCTAATGAGCACCTCCTGACTATCGATATAGGGCTTCCATGGTATGCTAACATAGTAAACTACTTGGCATCACATCAGATCCCATCTGATTTGGCCAAAGGCCAAGAAGGACAAGTTGTGTTCCGATGGCAAGTATTACCTTTGGGAAGACCCGTATCTATTTCGCATTGGTGCTGATCAAATAATTAGACGATGTGTCACGGAAGCAGAAATCAAAGACATACTCTCTTTCTGCCATGACCAGGCATGCGGTGGATATTTTTCAGGACACAAAACCGCATCAAAAGTCCTCCAGTGTGGCTTTTACTGGCCCACAATTTTCAAGGATGCATACGATCACTGTAAGGCATGTACCCATTGCCAGACCTTAGGCAACATGAGCCATCAAGACATGATGCCTTTACAGCCGATCTTGATATGCGAGATTTTTGACATTTAGGGGATTGATTTTATGGGACCCTTCCCTATCTCGAATGGCTTCAAATACATCTTACTCGCTGTTGACTACGTGTCCAAGTGGATCGAAGCCATTCCGACCCGAACCAATGATCACAAGGTTGTTATCAAATTCATTCATCAAAACATCTTCTCAAGGTTCAGGATTCCACGCGCAATAATTTTCGACGGAGGGACCCATTTCACAAATGCTCAGTTCAGGTCACTGATGACCAAATACGGGGTGTCGTATCGAATCTCTACTCCTTACCACCCCCAAACTAATGGTCTAGCTGAGTTATCAAACCAGGAGATCAAGAAAATCCTCTAGGTTGTTCGACCTGACAGGAAGGATTGGTCATCCCAGCTTCCAGAAGCATTGTGGGCTTATAGGATCACCCACAAGACCCAATTAGGTATGTCTCCCTTCAGACTGGTGTACGGGAAGGCATGTCACCTCCCCATCGAATTGGAGCATAAAGCCTATTGGGCAGTACAGAATTGCAACTTAGATCTTTCTAAGGCTGAAACCCATAGAAAGCTTCAAATGAGCGAGATCGATGAATTACTCCACGACGCGTATGAGAACTCATGAATTTACAAAGAGCGGGTTAAAGCCTTTCACGACAAACACATTTCTAGAAAGATCTTTCATCCTGGTCAAAAGGTTCTACTCTTTGATGCCTAACTCAAATTATTCCCAGGAAAGCTACGATCTAAGTGGATCGGACTCTACCTAGTCTGACAAATCTTTGGAAATGGAGCCGTTGAGATCAATCCACTTAGCCACGATTCCGAACCCTTTGTTGTGAATGGTCAGAGACTCAAACCGTTCATTGAAATGACCAATACATATTTGGCTAAGTCATCCTTTATCCTCCATTCTCCTTGAGCTCAAAGCGCCCAGTCGATGGCGTAAAACTCAGCGTTTAACGGGAGGCAACCCGTCATTCTTTGAAAAACCCAAAACCTTTTCTGACATTTCTATGCTGAATTCATATTGCACTTTAGGGTTCATCCATTAGCACAGCCGACTCCACCTCAGGTACCCGTACCCGAGTATAGAAATCATTCGCAACAGTCACCTCGACCCGTTCGCTCACCCAACACCTGTCCTAGTGAATGACCTAAGCTAAATTCGAACCACCTAATTTAAAATGGGGACATTGCAAATAGTAAGCATGGGGGGTATGAAAGTGCAAAATGTCATGAAAACTCAAATCAAGAAAAGGTTTCAACAAAAAAATCACATATCACAAAAAACACAAAAACATTTGAAAAATATTGAAAAAAGAACAAAAAAACTGAGGGGGGAGAGAAAATTTTTGGGCTATATAGAATATGAGGAGGAAAAGAGCAAAATGCCAAAAAGGAGCACAAAATGAAAAAAAAAAAGAATAGTGATTAGTAAAAGATTAAGGGAATAACTGATGTTCTAGACCACAATAAGAAAAAAAGAGAAAAATGAGAAAAAAAGTGCTAAGGAGACACAAAAGAGATTAGTAGGAATGTTGACTTTAGGCCTTTTGGGCTATACTTTTAGGCTTAAAAATTCAAGTACCCGCTAAAATCTAGATACTCCTCAAGAGGTTGGGGAAAATGCGAAGCTTAAGTATTAGGTCTAAGGCTTAGGGAGTATTCAGCCTCGTTAACTGACCTTCGGTTTGCGGGATTCAATAACCTAAGCACCCCAACCCACACACAGTCTGGATCAATGCGCATAACTATCAAAATCACACAAAAGCATTTTAATGTTCTGAAAAAGTTGCCTAGATTAGGAGCGACCGATCAACACAAGTTGATTTGGACGAGTTCCTGACGTGGAGAGGCGGGAAATTCCACTCGAAGATGCGTAACAACATATCATCTCCTCAATGCATGTCTCTTAGGATATTTAAATATCCTACCGGGGGCATGTAAGTACTCTGCTGGTTCAAATACCATGGGCAGCATTATCACGAAATGTCGATTGCCAGGGTCTAGATTCGACCACGGAACACCATGGGTGAGATTATCTCGAAAACTCGAAAGCCGAGGTTCTGGAGGTTGCCATGGGCAGTGCTATCATGAAGCATCGATTTCCAGGGACCTTTGAGGATTGATGATGGGGACGAGGAATCCGATACAAATCGTGTTGAGAAGCCAATCCAAAGTTAGAAATAAAAAGAAAAGAGAGAGAAAGCTCTCCAAACAAATAAATCTTCTGTCTCTCTCTTACAAAAATGCACTGCAAACTGAACCTAGGCTAAAAATGTCTCAAGCACGGGTGCTTTAACAGCGGAGTCCAACAAACCCTAGGATAGCTTCTGTGGGCCTTAAAAACATTTGCGGAGGACTATTATCTCAAGGGGGTCAGGTCCAGATTTTGGTTGGTACTTAAGTACCTCTAGGCCTGCTGTCGGCATTTTGACCTAATCACAAAAGAAAAAGAAATTCATGGTCTAGAATAGATGTTAAAACCTTAAAATTTTGCTAAGGGTCTAGCAAAAGCTAGGCATGGGGGTATGATGAGAACCTCAACATGAGCCCTAACTAGCTCATTCTGACCTAAGAAAGTAAACAAAAGCTCCTACATAACCTAAAGGAAGGCCTAATTCAAGGGATTACTGTTTTGGGAAGGAAACATGAACTAAAGGGTAAAACTGTAATTTTACCATTGCAGTACATCAATGAGATTTCTCAAGGGCTAAACATGGGTCAATTGGACTTAATAAGAGGAAAAGTGGGATGGTTCAGTCAAAAAAGTGTTATTGTGAGATTTAAGAATTAAATGACATTCTGTAACCCTAAAACAAACCAACTTAATTTCACAAGGTTCTAGTCAAGATAAAAATTGAATAAACCCTCTAAAATTCATGTAAAAATATCCCCTAGGATTTAAAACCTTCAATTTGACCTTTAGAACCTATTTTGACCTAGATTGGGGTCCTAGCTCAGTATTTAACCTAATTTGGGTTTTTATGCAAAATTTTCAGTCACACGTGGTCAAACCTAAAATCCAACTTCACCATTGAATTCCTTAGGTCTAAATTATGTTTTTACCAAAATTTAGGCCTAAGGGAAGGTCATCTTGACCTCCTTTGCAAAATGGTCCACCCAATTACATTCTGACCCCTAACTTTCAAAAACCCATGCACAGAGCCCCCTAACTTCCTCGCCACCCTTACATTCAGGTCCCTCCACCATTACAGTGGAGGAATCCCACTCCGACAAGGATTTGAGGATGATATCTCCTCAAATCCTCAGAGATCTCCTCCCAGATTTGGAAGGGAGATTCTCTGAGGATTTCTCCATCGTTTGAATAAGATCTCCAGATCATATTTGCACCCAATCTCTCGTACGAATGCTCAAGAGATTTGGGTGTCCTACGCACCTTCCTTCCCCGACGAGGCCTTCACATTGGAAGGCTTGCCTTCCAAGCACAAAGGGTTCGGCCAGCAGCTATAAAAGGACTCCCAGTCCTTTACACATCTTCTAAGCTTGATTTGGCCGCAGATACCCTCTCAATTTCTTCCTTCCTCATCTCCAGTCAAACGCCCACAAGCTCCAACGATCTCTCCTCCCTCCTCTCGTCGCTCTGCCACCATACCAGTAGCAGAGTTAGCTTTGTCTCGTTCCGCCGTGTTGCGCCGCACCAGCGCATGCCTCTCAGACCTCCTCCTCATCGCCATCACCTCCACCTCAGGGCTTTCTTCCCCAATGATGGCACATATGCGCCGCTCGTCTCCTCTGCCTCCCCTTTGTCCCAATACCCACAGACAAGTTTCTCTCCTCCCACTCTTCATTTTCCCTCATTTTATTTCATAAACCACCCCTCGACTGCCACTGTCCACCTCCATCTTCTCCATCTCCGGCTGACCTCCAGCGAGACGCATCCATCACTCCGCACCTCCACACGCCTCGCCACCAACCTCATCACCTTCGCCATCACCCACTGATCACTTTCCGCCCATCCACTGACCGCCACACACGCCCCACACTTCCACTGAACAAACCCACACGCACGGTCACAGTCCAACCTAGGCACGCACGCCTAGGTCGTTCTGCGCCACGCCAACCCTCGCTTTACCTTCGCCGTGATACGGCGAAGCTTTCCCTATTGTTTGACAGGGATGCAAGGCATCTCCGTGTCATGCAGATCTGAGCCTCCTTCTGCCATTAACGCAGAAGCAAGCTCGCTTGCTTCAGAGCTCCAAGCCACGCGCTCTAGGCACAAGGGCTCCAGGCTATGCACGTTGAACGTGAGAAGGTATCCAGCCTGAGAGCGGCCTTCGTGAGACTCCCAGGTGCTCCAATTGGGTGAAGTTCCCTCCTGCGGGCACCAGCAGAAGCGGGTGGGACATTTAGTCCCACCTCGTAAACTCAAGGGTAAGTGGCACGCCATATATTGAATTTGTGCTTACAGTTGGTTGCCTCAAGTCACACAGGGGTGAGGTCCCTCGCCCTCACTCACTCATGCCTTGTCCATGACCTCTGCCCCCGCGGACCTGGCACCCAACCTGATTACCTAGACCTAGCACTCCTCGCACACTACACCACGTCGGTATGCCTAGACCCGGGCACGCGAAACCTAACCCAATTACCCGGCTCTGGGAGAGCGTACCTGAGAGCAAAATAGAGAGAGAGAAAGATGCAGGGAGCAGTAGGGGTAGGTTTTGCTCCGTTGTGCTGCACAGGAAAGGAAGAAGAATCTGAAGGCAAGAAGAAGAGGAAGCTGAGGGTGCCAAAGCTAAAGAGGAAGAAAAGGAGCAGCTGAAGAAGAAGACCAAGTGCAGAAGAAGAAAGAAGAAGAAGACAAGGAAGGACAAAGAAGAAAAGAAGAAAGAAGACTGAAGGCAGAAGAAGCATAGCTGCAGAGAAAGAGAGAAGAGAGAAAGGGAAGGAAAAAAATCAGAAAAGAGGACAAATCAAGCACTGCAGCAGAAACTTTTAAGACGTCTGATTTTTTAGCATTATTTCTATATTGACATTACTTCTCAATTTTGATTGGATTGGTTATTGCTTTTTATTAAATTGAGAGTTGTGCTCTTAAGTTTTTAAATACCCAATTGCTCCCTGTGTTCGACCTCGGATACCTTGGTTTTCGAGTTATAAATTCTTGTTTGTTTTCATAGCGATTTCATCTATACTACAATGTAACATCTCTTAAAACACGATCTCGCCACTTCAACACCTCCTGAGCATACTTGATGTGGCCGTGAGGCCGTTCTCATGCTTGCAAGTCTTCCACCGAAACTCTGTTACCGCCCCAGCTGCACCGACTATGATTTGTGTCCTCCGACCACATTCACTCCAGATTTCAGCCCCAGTTCACGCGGAGTAGTCTCAGGATCCTTCCCAGGTCCTTGATTGGGATCACTAGAGCCTGCAACTGCCTCCATTCGAGGCATCTTCACTAGCTGCAACTCAAGCAAACAACAAGGACTTTTTAGTCCCACATCAGGCACGAAAAAGCAACTAATAGTGTTTAAATTGATTTTATGACATCGGTTGTTCGCCTTAGCACGCATAGGGGCTGAGGTCCCCACCCACGCACGCGCATACACATGCCCTTGCCAGCAGTTCACGCCACGTGGGTCTGGGCCTTAGTCCGTTTACCCGACTACCTTGGTCTGGTCTGGTTTGCTCGATCTGAGAGAGAAGAGAAGAAAGAAAGAGAAATAGAGGAGGAGGTGGGAGGGGGGTTTTACTCTACTTGCCAACTCTCGACACTTAGCGATTTCTGAGGGAGGCCTTTGCCTCTGTTGGTGTTGGTGCTGAGCTCTGTGTTGCGCCTTCCCTTGAGCTTAAAGAGATAAAGGAAAGGAAGAAGAAGGGTGCCCTCTTGGCACTGTAGCAGTTGCACAGTTAAGCCGTCTGGTTGAGAGCTCCATCGTCGGATCTCTGACAAGGAGTGTACTGTGCACTTATCCCGTGTGGATTAAAGTTGATTGATACTATTGGGATATTTGATACTATTGTAATTAGGGTAATTGGTGACTCAGATCACCATTTTACTCTAATCTTTTTGCTCTATCAACATTGGTTCTTATATACATATTATTTGAGTTTAGAAATTTCATCATATATTGATATCTTGTGATAGAATTGTAATTTTGAGATTTATTGCAATGCTTGCTCCCTACGTTCGACCTCGGATTTCTTTCGAGCTATAAATTGTATTTGTTGATGACAAGGCATGGAAATCGCGAGTTTAAGGAAAACAACACGTAGCGCGAAATCCACTCATCAAAAATAATTTTTATAATAATGAGACTTGCAGTCCTGGTCATTCATCTCTGTGAAGCGTTTTGGAAATGCAAATTCAAATTCAATCTCGCTCACTCTACTCGTTCAAAATCGCATGTCAATTTATACTAAATACGTATTGATATATGACATGCTATTGCTAGAATATCAGAAATTGAAAGCATGCAACTTTAATCACAAAAGAAGATGATAATCAGGCACATGGTGATTTTTAACATATATATAAATATTTTCATTGAGGCATGATGGTGGTTACAGCACAGGTAGTGGAATGCTTGTATGGGGAAATTTAAATCTATCAAACAGAAAATGTGTGAACGTGCGGATCTGCAAGAGACTACTTGTGCACCATGCAAGAGGGAGAGATAGCTACACTACTAAGCAGTAAATAAAGAAATAAATCTACAAATAACTATGCTACTTATCGAGCTAACAGAACGAAGGACATTCGGAGGTGGGCTCCAATGGCCTTTGAGTGGGTGAGAAGAGAAAGAGGGGCAGCCAATGGTGCTTAGGCTGGCCCTTGGAGAGAGGTTGGAGAAGGTGATCTAGGCTTTTGGCATGGAGGTAGTGATGTCCATGGTGTACTCGTGGAGATGGAGGTGGAGGTGTAGGTGGAATGAGTGGAATGGAGCCAAAGAGCCAAGATTCACCAAATGGCCACCCCTTACGTCTTTTTATAGGCCTAAGGGATGCTCTCTAGAGAATTATGGAATTCTCTAGAGCGGCCTATGGTGGGAGCTCGTAAGAGAGGGAGAGAGAGGGTGGTTGGGTGGTTTTTAGATCCACATTTGGTGGATCCAAAAATTGAATGCATCTTGGTTGCTATTTTTAGCAACCAAGGCAACAACACATGGTAGAGAGTTCTAGAGAACTCTAGCTAGGATAATTTTGTGTAGGTGGTGTGTGTGGGTCGAAACCTAGGTGTCTAGGTTGATTAGGTTAGGTTCTAGCGGGTTTAGGTCAATGTTGGTCTCAAATTAGGGTTGCAAACCCTAATTCACTAAGGTAAAATGCAATTAAACTTTATACAAGTTTAATTGGGTGTGTGAAAACCTAATTGAGAGTAAAACAACTCAATTAAGTCAGGTTTAGGTCAATTGGACTCTCACTAGGTTCAGTTGGGCTGTATGTGTTGAGAGCATGGCTTAATTGGACTCACTGAGTCCAATTGAGTAGGCTGATGAAATTGACTATGATTCAAGTCAATTAGGTTTAGTGAGGACCTAATTAGGTCCTTAGGGAGGTATAGAGGTGATGTACTAGGGTTAGGGCACCTTAGTTTAGGTTCCTAGGGGGTTGGAATTGGGTTTAGGGACCTAAGAACTCAAGATCAAGGCTTGAATTCCAAAACAGGAACTGGAGAACAGTTCTGGACGTCCAATAAAGTTATCAGATGTCTTATAATGAAAAATCAGAAGTCCAAACTTATTGTCTGGACGTTCAATCAGAGTCAAGAGGGATTCTGGGTTCTGTCTTGGGTATTCTGCAAAAATTGAACATCTAACTAAGTGTCTAGACGTCCAATAATGCTGCAGATGTGGGTTTGAGGTATGTGGGTTGCGGCTAAGGGTTCTTGACATCCTATAACTCATATGGATGTCCAGGAATAGGCTGGAATTAGGGTTTTAGGGCTTCCTAAGGTGCAGTGACCTAATCTAAGGGTGGCTAAGTCTTGGGGAAGCTTCTAGGCTATCTTAGGGCTAGGGTGGACCTAAGTTCTTCACAATATACTGCTTTATTCCTACTTAATAGAATAGCATACCTCGACTCCCTTACATTATTGTCTACTACATTTACTCTAGGTCATCTACTCCAGCTCTACTGCAACTCTAGCTTCAGGTCCAGCTTCAGATCCAGTCTCGGATCCAGCTCCTAAGCTTCTTATTACCTACAAATTATATAATGCATTTAATCAATACATTATAGCATTATTTTATGCATAGATACAGAAAAATAGTAAAGATGTAAATAATGCTTATGCATGCATGAACTACCCTAACTTATGCTAAGTTCTAGCCTAATTTAGGTCAATTAAGACCTATGATTGCTACGGAATCATACCCCCCATGACTAAATCTTGCTAGTCCCTAGCAAATGTAAGACTAAGTTGTTTACAGAAGGGTCCCTAAGGGATTGATTATTTTTTATCAAGTGTATGCCTAGAGATTCTTTTCCTTTATGTTTTCATCCTAAAATCTCGAAATCTAGACAATCGTGAATGTGCAACTATGTAGCTTTTGCAACGGATTCGAGTGAAAAACCTTATTTATCTCTAAAGTTTGTACTTGACCCTTAGTAAAATTCTAGCGGATAGGAAAATTTCTTCCCTTGGGGTATTAAAGATATTTTATGAATTCCACCCTGGCTTTAAGCTTGGGTAGGGAATGTCTAAGGGAAATGGTTGTTTATTTGGCGGCTTACTCTCATTTGGTGCTACATAGAGATTAGTACTACAGAATCTAGATTCCCAAATTATTAGGTAACTCAACTCAGAGAAAGACGAGAAAAACTATGCTCTCTTTTGGTTCCTTTGTATTCATTCTCTCTTTCTATTTTCTTTTCTCTTTTTTTTTCTTTTCTTGAGCTCACAATCTCACCAGATTCACACATACAATCTGTATTTGGTGGTCTCACATGGCATTAACACTTTAATCGAGTTCCAATAACCCTAACACTAAGTCGAAATTCCTCATCCAATATTTGGGCAATCAAAAACACAGAAAATGTGGGTTAAGGCCATATTTAGTGGATTTCAATTTTATTTGGTGGTATTGCCTCAATGCAAATAAAATAAACACTAGACACTCATAACTCTTTTTCTATTTTCTTTCTTTTCTTTCCTTTTCTTTTTTTTCTCATTTTTTTCTTTTTCTCATTTTTTTCATATATAATTGTTTTTTTATGCAACACAATCTAACAACACATTCATGAATTTTACTAAGGAGGCATTATTAAGGATTGGTGGTACTCAAGAGATATTGGGTGGATTATTTGGTAGAAGTGCCTACTCTCTGCACCGGGAAGGATGGATAGGATAGTGTATTCCTGACCTTGACATCAGTACCCTCCTTCAGTCGAGGATTCCGTAAAGAATGGTCGTAACCATCCACCTTAGCCCTAGTTTTATCAGAACTCGCTCTCCGGATATTTGCCTTGATTGGTGTCTCTCATTGTTTTACACAAAATGTATACGCAGGATCCGAGAGCGAAAACTATACCTAATCTCTGAGTATCATTACCTAATTATCTAGGATTCCAAATTCCTTGCACTAATCTTAGAGCACCAGTACTCTTTGCTCTCATATCACACTATTTGGTGGATTTTAGAAGAAAATCTGCTTGACTCCCAAAACACTGTCTAGGGGTTCAGGAAAAGAAGCATTGCTTCTTCTCGACAGACTAAAGACATATATCAGTCTTCACCGTGAATCCATTGCAAATTCTACGTGTGGGTGTGAAAATTGTACTGATTCCAGATTACAAGAGTCAACTAGAGGATAAAATCCCTAATGAATTCTCTTAATAAAAATAATCTTATTCATGAATGCACTATGTATATATGCTATAAACAAGTAACCTCTTTCATATGTACTTCATAAATTCCCTTATCGGGTTACATTCAGCTTAATCCTAAATTTAGAACAAAAGGGTGAGCAGGTGAGTCGAAAATGGCTGTTGTGGACGATTTCTAGCTCCAATGCAAGCATTGGAGGTAAAGTTGGTTGTTCTTTTATTTGGGATCCTAAAGTATGTTTGACATGCTATTCCGAGGTTTTCTAAGTGTTGGCATAAAAATTTTTCAATTTTTGCTATATATCTACCCTCCCATGCCTATGTTCTTGCATGTCCTCATGCATGAATATAAACGAAAATAAATACAGCAGGGAGTAAGTGGGTAGAGATCACCTAGAATTACTCCTAAATTTGACCATTCAGCATCGGCCAACCTAATAGTACGCAATATGCGAAAAGGAGATATGCTAAAAGAAAAATATGCTATGTATAAGAATGGTATGTATAGGATGATGAAGAATGTGGGTAGATGCTGAGTTTAGCGCCTCCAGCTAGGCGAAAACTCAATCAGATGGATCATTAATTGCATAAGAGCATGTCAAGATTAATAGAAAGATATGTTCATGTGCTCCCAAAATCAGTGGTCCACAAATGCGAACCAGCTGATTGTGCACCCCTACTCCAAAAAGTTTAGCTATAATAGAGTGTGGAGTAGTGGTGGAGGATAGAGGATAATCAGAGGGGGGATCATGATGTTGATTCAGCTGATTTATCATGTCCCAAAATTCAGCAGGAAGTTGCTGAGGGAGTGGATCAAAATGTATCTCAGGACCAGAATCTGAGTCATAAGGGTCTTCATAATGATAATTGACATCAAAGATCATGCCCTCTCTAGGCTCTAGGTCATATGGGGGTATTCGTGAAAGTAAAAGATCAATGAGAAGGTCACTGAAATCCTCATTAGAAATCACTTCGTCCTTATCAGTACTCATCTCTGACTCATCAAATGCTGACTCTTCCGACTCCGAGTCGAGTCATCCATTAGTCTAACTAGGATGGTAGGTAAGTTCCCTGTTCAATCTGCTTAATGCTTCGCCCTCATATGCAGTAGGCTCCCCATTACTTCCTACTTCAGATATCATGTCCATTTCTTTAGGCAAGACGTCCCTAGCTGTCTCTATTCTTTGGGTATTAAAATAGAAAGGTGTAGTCTCAGAGATTCCAACATCACCTTGATAGGTGAAAGAAGAAGGGTGCAAATTGGCTGATGCTGGGTCAAGAACAGGTATAAATTGATCGGTGGTGTTACATGGAATGCTCGCCTCCAGATCCATATCCTCAGCTGGATCTTCATCCTTCGTCTCAGGCAGGTTGTCTGACCCATAATGTGTCTCCCAAGGTCCAAAGTAATCAATCCTTTCCTCATCATTTTCTCGAATGGAGTTTCCAGTTGAATCCATTCGAGATGTTTCCTACTCATGTTCTTCTTCCCCTGAATTTCTTCCTAGTATCTACTCCTATGAATTGTCTTCAGACATGGTCAATTAGGTTCTTCGGGATCGCTCAGGCTATTTTCCACTTGATAATACAAAAGCAGCATCTCCTGAAGTGTGCAATTCTATTAAAGTGCCCTTGTTATTGATGTCGCTTCCTGAATGGCTTCCATTAAAGTTTCTTGATAGGGAATCCAGGCTCGTCTTTGTTC
This sequence comes from Thalassia testudinum, assembly GCA_037157565.1. Classification (NCBI taxonomy): domain Eukaryota; kingdom Viridiplantae; phylum Streptophyta; class Magnoliopsida; order Alismatales; family Hydrocharitaceae; genus Thalassia; species Thalassia testudinum. The sequence goes on along the minus strand of JAZHRO010000009.1, from coordinate 41,111,987 downwards.
GAGATCCGTAATAGCCTAGATTCCGTGCAGATAGAATGCGACTCTGTCTCTCATCCCAGTTATAGCTCGTTGTAATCTATAATGTGGTCGCATATACACTGGTAATTCCTTTAGGGTTCCAGGGGGTGAATCATATCTACCCATATTCCATGGGTGAGATGCAGGAGTATGAAATTCATACCCTGGGTTATAAGATTGGGTCCTTTGTGGAGCTGATTGGTATGGGTCATACTATCCAGGGTCAGGATATGGGTTAACCATTTCGGGCCAAGAAGAAGGATCAAGCAAAGCGAAAAGTCATCTTCGCCACCTTGGGTTTTGATCCCAAGGTTGAGCTAATTCAGTAACCCAGGCTCTCAGATGAGCCCTTGGGTCCAGATTACCTGGATTCTGACCAGGTCCAAATCCAAGGTTAGCCATTTCGGCTAAGAGGATAGAAGAAGGGTGAGAAGATGGTCCAGGCGATGCAACTCACCTCCTTAGGAATGGCTCCCAAGGTCTAACCAGTTGAGGTCTCAGTGACCTCCATCCTTGCATACACCAGCCAACCCCTGGGTTGGTGCAGCCAGCCAGACATGGTTAAGGCCCTGTCAATCAGATAGTCCTTATGATCAGATGATCGAATTTCTCATTTTAGGTTTGAATTCCTAAAGAAACATTCATTAAGAACCGACTGACAGTGATTCATGCCTCTCAAGCTAACCTACCCAGTCTGGTTATGAGGGGACTAAGGGGAAGGTTCTTCCTTCGGCTCGTGCCTCCAGTTCCATTGACCCTCGAGCCACGGTCGTTTGACACTACCCCGCAGACTTAGTCACCAAGTTTGGCCAGAGAGGTTGAAAACACCAAGTAGTATGACAACGATTTCGGGTTGATTGTGTGTTTTAGAATTTATTTTAACCCTTTTTTCTTCACTGGGGTTTGGGGTGAGTGACCCACAAGGTAACCAGGCTCACCGGATAAACACTAGACCTAGCTAAGTCTAGGTTAGCTCAAGTGTGTGGTCTCTAAAGTGTAACCTTGAAGGTATAACCTAGGGTTCATGCAATTCTATGGTTTTTTTTTCTTTTCAGCAGACCATAAGAATAAAAACAATTCTCCGAGCAAAATTGGAATCCAAATAAATTGAAATTTGGCAAGTAGATTCCTCTTTTAATCATCTTTTCAGAGAATATTTTTTTATAATTTTTACTATTTCAACCGAATTTATAAGGATTTTTAATTGTCAGGGAGTCAGATCAAGAATTTTTGACCCCTGGTCGGTTTCTTACTTTGAAACAGTATCAAATGATTTTCAAAAATTGTAAAAAATATGAAAATTAAAGCTAATGAGATCATCTTTCAAACCCACCAGTTTTAGTCAAAATAGATTTGCGGATTGCTCAGACTTGATTTTTGAATTTTGAAACATTTCAAATCTGGGTCAATTTGACCCCCTTGCACTTCATGAATTTTTAAAAATTTTGTACTTAGAATTTTTTCAAACAAAAGGTTCCTTTGAAAGATGGTTTGAAAATGAAGTACTTGCCTGAATTTTAGAATTTTTCGCTCATTAATCTTTCGGCAAATGAATTTTTAAGTCAGAATTTGAAGTCTGGCCTAATTTCAGCAAGTGGTGGAAAAGCTTTTGAAAGGTGTTTGAAATTCAAATTTCACTTTCCACCAAAAGAGATCTTTTTTTTTTTTTCCAAATGTTTTGTTTCAAAAATTTTGAATTTTTTTGGAGGGAAAACATTTTCAAATTTTTCTCTCTATTTTTTTTTTAAACAAACTAACCTAAGATCCAAACGGAAACCTAACCTAACAACCTAAAGGAAAAATACTTTTGTTGTTTTCTTTTTTTTCAAGATATGCAGACTTTTTTTTTTAGAAAGAAATTTTTAACCTAGAGTTCAAACAGAAATCCTAAGCTAAGGGGAGATGTGCACCTGCATTTTTTTTCTCCGTGCCTGATGTGTGCGTAGATCCCATTTTTCCTGATTTCCTACACATCCAACAAACAAGCAGAGGAAGATTTGTCACTAAAAGCTTTAGATCAAGAATCAATTATGTTGCCTCCCCGGCAACGACGCCATTTGACAAGGCGTGGAAATCACAATTTTAAGGAAAATAATGTCGTAGTATAGTCGCAAAATTCACTCATCAAAAATAATTTTTATAATAACGAGACTTGAAGTCCTGGTCATTCATCTCTGTGAGGCATTTTGGAAATGCAAATTCAAATTCGATCTCACTCACTCTACTCATTCAAAATCACATGTCAATTTATACTAAATACATATTGATATACGACATGATGTTGCCAGAATATCAAAAATTGAAAGCATGAAACTTTAATCACACTAAAAGATGATAATCAGGCACATGGTGATTTTCAACATATATATATATTTTTTCATTGAGGCATGATGGTGGTTACAGCACAGGTAGCGGATGCTTGTACAAGGAAATTTAAATCTAGCTAATAGAAAATGTGTGCATGTGCGGATCTACAAGAGACTACTCATGCACCATGCAGGAGGGAGAGATAGCTACACTACTAAGTAGTAAATAAAGCAATAAATCTACGAATAACTATTCTACTTATCTAGCTAATAGAACGAAGGGCATTCGGAGGTGGGCTCCGATGGACTTTGAGTGGGTGAGAGGAGAAAGAGGGGCGGCCAATGGTGCTTAGGCTAGCCCTTGGAGAGAGGTTGGAGAAGGTGATCTAGGATCTTGGCATGGAGGTAGTGATGGCTATGGTGTACTCATGGAGATGGAGGTGGAGGTGTAGGTGGAATGAGTGGAATGGAGCCAAAGAGCCAAGATTCACCAAATGGCCACCCCTTAGGTCTTTTTATAGGCCTAAGGGATGCTTTCTAGAGAATTATGGAATTCTCTAGAGAGGCCTATGGTGGGAGCTCGTAAGAGAGGGAGAGAGAGGGTGGATGGGTGGTTTTTAGATCCACATTTGGTGGATCCAAAAATTGAATGCATCTTGGTTGCTATTTTTAGCAACCAAGGCAACAACACATGGTAAAGAGTTCTAGAGAACTCTAGCTAGTATAATTTCATGTAAGTGGTGTGCATGGGTGTATGTGGGTCAAAACCTAGGTGGCTAGGTTGATTAAGTTAGGTTCTAATGGGTTTAGGTCAATGTTGGTTTCAAATTAGGGTTGCAAACCCTAATTCACTAAGGTAAAATGTTGTAAAAACCTACTTGAGAGTAAAACAACTCAATTAAGTTAGGTTTAGGTCAATTGGACTCTCACTAAGTCCGATTGGGCTATGTGTGCTAAGATCAGGGCTCAATTGGACTCATTGAGTCCAATCGAGTAGGCTGATGAAATTGACTATTATTCAAGTCAATTAGGTTTAGTGATGACCTAATTAGGTCCTTAGGGAGGTCTATAGGTGATGTACTAGGGTTAGGGCACCTTAATTTAGGTTCCTAGGGGGTTAGAATTGGGTTTAGGGACATAAGAACTAAAGATCAAGGCTTGAATTCCAAAATAGGAACTGAAGAACAGTTTTGGACGTCCAATAAAGTTAACAGACATCTTATAATGAAAAATCAGAAGTCTAGACTTATTGTCTGGACATCCAATTACAGTCAGGAGGGATTTTGGATTCTGTCTTGGGTATTCTGTAGAAATTGGACGTCTAACCAAATGTCTGGATGTCCAATAATGCTGCAGATGTGGGTTTGAGGTGTGAAAGCTATGGCTAAGGGTTCTTGACGTCCTATAACTCATCTGGACATCCAGGAATAGGCTGGATTAGGGTTTTAAGGCTTCCTAGGGTGCAGTGACCTAATCTAAGGGTGGCTAAGTCTTGGGAAAGTTTCTAGGCTATCTTAGGGCTAGGGTGGACTTAAGTTCTTCACAATTTATTGCTTTATTCCTACTTAAGAGAATAGCATACCTCAACTCCCTTACATTATTGTCTACTACATCTACTCTAGGTCTTCTACTCTAGCTCTACTACAACTCTAGCTTTAGGTCCAACTTCAGATCCAGTCTCAGATCTAGCTCCTGAGCTTCTTCTTACCTGCAAATTATATAATGCATTTAATCAGTACATTATAGCATTATTTTATGCATAGCTACAGAAAAATAGTAAAGATGCAAATAATGCTTATGCATGCATGAACTACCCTAACTTATGCTAAGTTCTAGCCTAATTTAGGTCAATTAAAACCTATGATTGTTGCGCAATCAGTTGACAAGCGATTTGGTCTGTACTACAACGTATTAATCTTAAACACCGATTTCGCATGCTAAACAGTCCTGCTGAGGTGTCTGTTGTACCTCAGCATCGTTGTCTCACCCTCATCCTCATCCTCGTTATCCTCAGGGCAGTAGGTGGAAACCTCTGACTCTGTCTCTATAGGGGTGACCACCCTCTTGCTCTTGTTGTGGTACTATCAGGCAAGATCACTAAGCCGAAGATATCTACGAGAGCTCGTAAATGTAGGGTTGGGCACACAAACAACGAGCTCTAGGTGGGGAGTATTGAGAGGGATGTACGAAGAGGGGGGATCTGGGTACGTGGTGGCTACTGAGTCTAGGGAGGCTAGGTGGGGGGGTGGCTGGGTGCAAGGGGGCTGCTACGTCTAGGGCGGCTTGGTGCGATGGGGGCAAGGCTAGGTGTGAGGTGGCTGCTAGGTCTAGGGAGGTTGGGTGGAGTGGCTGGGTCTCATCCTTACTGCTTGAGGTGGCCTAATCATCCTTATTATTCCTATATGCAAACTTCCTGAATTTCATCTACACTTGCATTAAAAAAAATAGTACTTATATAAATATGAGAAAACAAATAAACATAATATAAAGCAGAAAAAAATTTGGTAGAGTTTCTCCTATATAATGGATATTTTCCGAAATCCTGTATATAGATTATGAACTTGTAATTAAAAAACAAAATCATGGGGAAACCCCACTTCTTATGCATAGAATTAATCAAAAGTAAATCATAGGCACACCCCACATCTAATGTAGATAATTAAAAGTGGAAAAATAGAGCAGTTGAATCATATAGTCTAAAAACATTACTCTTTTCATAACTTAGGTTTTATTCCATTTTTGTCTTCTATTCATTTAATTTCTTAACTCTTCTCTATCAAGTAGCCACAATAGTAAACTCTTTAATGATCATTCCTAATGTTAAACATTGGGTTTCCTTATTCAATGATTATTTCTCATGTAATGAAAGATTAGAAAGACATTTTCATCCTTATCGTAAGTTCTTGATATTTAGCCTTGCATGTGGAATCTTACACAAAAAGGAATGACTGTCTTTAAATCATAGTGAATGACTTTTAGCTTTTTCCTTATGAAGTTATAAATAGCATGCCATTTTGGTACATAATAATAAAAAGAGAATGATATAAAAGATAATTATACCTTATATATCGATATCCATTGCACCTGAACCAACTTCAATTTCTCATGGGTGTTCATGAAAAGCTTCTACTTCTAATTCAGGTTCGACATCTTTTTGCACATCATAATAGCCATGTGGAATTGTCCAAACGGGTCTAATCCATCCATTTTTGCTGTTGTCAGGCGGAGAGTGAGTTTTTTGCGAGGGAAATTAGGGTTTTGAAGAACCCATCATCGTAGTCGCAAAATATCGCTACCAAATAAATTTATAATCGAAACTCAAAGTGAGTCCTAGATCGAATATAGGGAGGCGAACGTTTGGTTTGAAAACCACGCTTCGAATTTATTTATTTTTGGTGTTTTTATCTTTCATAATTTTTTTGGTATTTTATACAGCAAGAGTTCAGATAGATGAAATATTTATCTAACTAATCTACTCTACAACTAATTAAAGAGAGAGAGAGAATCACATATATGTTCAATAAGAGTTTGCTACAAATAGAAAAGAGGAAAAATACACTAGAAACCAAATAAAAGTTAAAGAGGTGAGAAGAATCCCCCTCAACGGTTGCTTGGAGGATGACTCATTTTGACGACGCCCTGGATGAAGGTGGCGAGAGGCTGGATGAAGAGGAACGATGTCGGAGGAAGGAGGACGGGGTGGGATGGTGTCGCAGCGAGGATCTACTTCCCGAATGTAATGAGAGGACGACCACGGGATGCTCCATGAAGGGGGTTTAGAAGCGGGAAAAATATTTAATTTTCTACTCTAGAGGAGAATTCCAGGCTTGGGACAAGCTCTCTCTAAAGCCTTGGAGGTGGTGAGGGAGAGAAAGGAAGAGATGAAGAAGAATGGGAGGGGTATTGGTCCTTTTATAGTGGAGGAGAGGAGGCAAAATGAAGTCATGGTCAACAGTGACATTTACAATCGTCGCTAAAGCTCTATCGCAAACGTCGCTACAGCCCCAACTCACGTGCCCACAGCTACAATGGCACGGTCAATGGCGAGCCATTCGATCGAAGATCGACAGCTGGGATCGTACGCGAGCGTTGTCTTGGATCGTGCCTCAAGTGCACATCAAATGGCACGTGTAATAGCACATCGCATCACGCATCAATGCTATCGAAGGCATGGCACATTATAACCACACGATTGAGATCGTGCGGTTGGATTTCTGCATTCACTATGCTAAGAGGGGGCACAGTGGGTTTCGAACCCGCACCCTCTCCTTAGGAGTGTGCTCGTACCTCGCTGTGCTGCATGCTCTTTTTGGTCCAAAAGAACATCATCTGACAACAGCAAGGAGCGAATGTGGACCGTTGGATCAAGATCCAACGGTCGACATTGAATCTTGATCTGTCCCTTGTGTTGTGCAATGCTGAGCTCTTCTTAGCCATTGGATCACGATCCAATGACTGGGATCACATGATGGAGCTGCTTGCAAGATGGAGCTGATGGGCCTAAACAGATTTGGGTGGCTATGATGGCAACACATGGCACCATCATGGTCGTCCATCTTCTTTGCTCTATAGGTGGTACCACAAACGTCGTATTGGGTTGATTTTTGCACTGTTTGGCTACGATCGCCGATCTGGATCCATCTATGTGGCCAGATTTGGCATCTAAAGCTCTGAATTGTGTCACCTTGCCCCTTAGCCATTGATCTTCCTCAGACTGCATAATGTACTACGGGACTCCGATCAAGACAATTTTGGTGGCGTTGGGCTCCGATCATCATCTTGATCAGATGCATATGGTTGGATCATCAATCTGTGGCCCCAAAATAAATCTCCTTCTCTCCTGGCTACAAAAGAACGCAAATTAACCTAAAATTTATACAAACTATTCTAAATGCATAATGATGCATGATATGCAATATTTATAATATGGAATGCATCTATAAGCTTAGGAACATGCATAAATAGGCACTTTAACCTAAATGGATGTGTATACATCATCAAGGACAAAAGGTTTGAGATACACCATGTTCAAAAGAATGAAGAATTTGATAGTTGTTATTCAAACTGATAAAACCGTGCTTCTTATCAAGTTTGAAGCCAAAGCCTTCTTTAAACACGTCAAACCACTCGCACTTGAAAATTACAACTCTACGATCATATCTGAAGCTCATCTAAACAATCTCTTCAATTTATTTGTAGTAGCCATCACAACCAGTGCTTAAATTGCAACTAACAACACCCGCATGCTATGTAGCCTTCACATCATCTATGAATTTTACTCGGAACCTGAATCCGTTTATAATGTAACCCAAATGGTAATGTCCATAATTTAACAGTGGATTAGCTATTATGTCAAAATCCCCCACCCATTGTGAGTCATTATCTTCTTTCATTTGAATAATGCATTCTTTAAACCACTCGAGAAAGTCAAGCTCGCATGTGGATGGATGTGAACACTCTTTAAATTCATTATATAGGAAAGATCAACTTCCGGAATCTGCTTAAGAATATACAAGTGAGCTGAACGTCGATCAGTTTCAGATATTGATTTGTATTCTGTATAAAGGATGGACCTTCATGGAATATCAAATATGGAAAGATAATCTTCATTACTCTCATTATATTCTCCATCATAATTTCCCCGTAATTGATTAAATCGATTGTCTGTCTATCCATATATATGGCGTAGAAGTTAATGGACTCCTCTACAAGATATCCTTCAACAATAAATCCTTCAGGCTTAGCCTTGTTCAACACATAATCATTTAGTTATTTTAGAAAATTCTCAACTAGATATATCCATCTGTATTAAACAGGCTCAATAATTTTTGCTTCATTTGCAAGATATAGTGTTAAATGAACCTTGACGTCAAAGGTTGGAGGACAAATATGAATAATATGATGACTATTTGTTTATCCCAATATTCCAATATATCATAATCTAATGTCTTCGAACAGATAACTTTGAAATATCAGCTCATCCCTGTAAATGAATCTACTACTGGATCAAGTAGCACTCCACGAATAGCTAGTGCGAACAAGACTTGCAAAAATGGTACGAGAGTTGTGACGCTTTAACCTATTAATTTTCTTTTGAGTCTCATTTACACACTGAGAAAGTTGTGAGGAATATCCATCTCGCACTTGTACTTCTTTCAAAAATGTGAAAATTTTTTGCCACTGATCATTGTTTAAACTGTAAATGGCATCTGGAAAGTCACAATTGTCGTCTTCTTTTTCAATAACATATAACTCCGAAGAAATGTTGATTGAGGCCTTAAGCGATAGTGGACCTAAATCAACACGAATTACAAACAGCCACACAGAGAGAATGCACAAGAGATTGGTGATCCAGTTCCACCTACAGGAGTGTACGTCTGGGGAAGGGTGATGCTCGCAAATACCACTATAGTTGTGGGTGATACAATAACTCTTGTACTCTCTCTAGGGTTGCGTGAAGAGAGTCCCCGAGGGTCTCTCTTCTATATTTATAGTACAGGAAATATCTAACAACATTTAATCCCTATAATGAACTTCATGGATTCCCCAGCATGTCTATTACTCGACGATAAATAGTGTTGGAAATGCCACCGTTATCACTGATGTGGTTGTTGTTACCGCCTCTTCACCTTCAGTCAACCAGGTTCTTCAGTGGGTCAGGCTTGCCTGGATTTGCCTGGATGTCAATGGGTCAGAATTCGTCTAGATAGGCAGGTCTGGAACCATCTGGACAAGTGAGTCAAGTAGACCCAAATCTGCCTGTTTGTTGGGTATCCGGGTAGCCAGATCCTTTTGGGCTTTGTACGATTTTTAAGTCCAAGGGTGCTTTTTTGCCCTCATCATATGCCCCCACTCTCTAGCTAGCGGATGCTGCTAAGAGAGTAGTCAAGGTATTAAAACTTCGCATATGCATGATGCCCCCAAATGATTTCCCAGCTGTCTTTCAAGTTGGGTGCGCATTTGTCATGAGGCGTATGTTTTAATTTCAGGTGGGCAGGATGCCTTTATCCAAGATTTGTAGGGAATGCATGTAACATCACAAATCCAAGTTCCGAGTCATTTCAAAGTGGTTCGGGTCAATTTGAACTTGGAAACCCAGTTGTGGTTCAGTGCTAGTGTAAGCACCTCCTTAAATTGCTAAAAAATGAGTATTTCGAGTCAACCCTTGGTCAAATGTTGTCAAAAGAGTACCATGTATGCTACCATTGGATTCCTCTCGTTGCAAGCATTTCGGCGACACTTATTTGCGCGATTCCGAGGTATATAGCTCAAGTTATGGCCAAAACAAGTTAAAAAGAACCTAAATGGAAGATGAACCCAACCTTAGGGATATTTTAGGTATTTCACTCCACTAATCCTAATCCCAACAACCCTTGGGCCTATAAAAGGACCCCCTTGGGTCCTTGGGTCGTCATTAATCTCTAAGCCTCTCAAATTAAGAGAGGAAGAGAGAAAGAAAACCTTGGTTTTTCCTTTTAAAAAATTAAAAACAATTTTCATTCTTTTCGCGATAGCAAAAAGTATGAGCTTCCCATCACAAATGTTGAGGTGACGGTGGCGGCACATGTCGAGAGCCTAATGCATGGCAGCAACGGTGGCAGCGGGCGATGCGAGCGTGACGCATAGCATGCTCCAACACACGAATCACGCTTTTGCGCTAGGCGGGAACATGGGAGCATCTGATCGTCGACGCATAGTGACATCAGTGATTACAAGTGGGCGCACGTAGGTGATGAGAACCTCATCATGAACCCTAACTAGCACATTTTGACCTAATAAAATGAACAAAAGCTCTTACATAACCTAAAGGAAGGCCTAATTTAGGGAATTACTGATTTGAAAGGAAAACATGAAACAAGGGGTAAAACTGTAATTTTACCATTGCAGAACATCAACGGGATTTCCGAGGGTCTAGACATAGGTCAATTGGACTTAATAAGATAAAAAGTGGGATGGTTCAATCAGATATTGGTTATTGTGAAATTTGATAATTAAATGACATTCTATAGCCCTAAAACAAATCTATTTTAATTCACAAGGTTATAGGCAAGATAAAAATCAAATAAATCATCTAAAATTCATGAAAAAATATCTCCTATGGTTTATAACCTTCAATTTGGCCTTTGGAACATGTTTTGACCTAGATTAGGGTCTATGCCCAATATTTGACCTAATTTGGGTTTTTATGCAAAATATCCAGTCAAACATGGTAAAACCTAAAATCCAACTTCACCATTGGATTCCTTAGGTGCAAATTAGGTTTATACCAAAATTTGGACCTAAGGGAAGGTCGTCTTGACCCACTTTGCAAATTGATCCTCTAAATTACATTCAGACCCTCAACTTTTTGACCCCCTTGCAAATCCCCCCCTAACTTCTTCGTCTGTTTCTTCATTTCGGTCCCTCTACCATTTGCAGCAAGGGTCATACCTCCAACGACTTTGCATGGAGGTTTTCGCCTCATCTGCATGGGGAGCTACCCCCAGATTTGAAAGGGGAGCTCCCTGCGGAGCCCCCTACCACATGGGAAACTCCCCATGCCTTAAAACCCATCATACCTCTCGTGCGAACGCGCGAGAGGTATGGGTCTCCGACCGGCCTTACCTCCAATGTGGCTTTCCCGCCGTCTCAAGTGCGCTTCCTACTCTGCCTGCACCTATTTAAGGAAGCACAGACCACGCCGCTTCCTTCAAGCTCAAAATTGGCCAGAGATCTCCCTCAAATTCCTCTCCTCCTCACTCCGGCCGACCACCCGAAGCTTCCAGTGACTCCTCCTCCCTATTCTCGTCACTCTACCACCGTACTAGTGGCAGAGCCAGCTCCGCCATTCTCCACGTCGCGCCGTACCAACGCGTGCCCTCCAACCCTCTTCCTTGTCTCCACTTCTTCCCCTGGGCATCTTCATATCCGGCGACGGCAGGCACCAGCTGCTCACCCTCTGCCTCCCCCCTTCACTCTGAACTACTTAGATAAGTTCCCCTTTCTCCCCTCTTCATTTCCCCCTTATCTATTTCCTAAATCAACTACTGCCATACGCCGACCACCATCATCTCCTTTACCTCCGGCAACCAACTCCGGCGAGTTCGCTCCACCACCACAGACCACCTCCCTCCTCATCGACCGGTCCCCAAGCACCGCCTCACCTCACTGACCATTTCCCTACACTCCACTCACTCGAACCACCCCCCAAACACACCCACTCGCACTCACACAGTGCGCCCTAGGCACACACTCACAGACACTGCCACTCCACGCCAACACCCCCAGCAACTTCGCCGTGCTCCGGCGAACCTCCCCCAACGATTTGACGTGGCCGCAAGGCCGTGTTCGTGTTTTCAGGTTCGCCGCCCTTTCCACCATTGTCTCTGAGCTTGAAGCAAGATTCAAGCCGCTCCAGGTCGTGCTCTGCTCCAGTAGAGACCCCTAAGCAGTGCGGATTTGAGTCGCGCATGCATCCAGGCTTCTGATTGGCGACGAAGGACTCTGCAGCCTTGCCAATTGAGGAACCATCTGCTGCTGCCACTCGCAAACGAAGGTGGGACATTTAGTCCAACCTCGGAAGTGGAAGGCCGCCTGCGCACGCATAAATTGTAAAACTACATAGGGCTTATCGCCTCCAACTACATGAGGTGAGGTCCCTCTCACCCGCTCGGCCTCGTCCGTGACCATGCCCCACGGACCTGGTCTTGACCCGACCCAACTAGCACACCTCACCCACCACCGCACGCTGGTGGGCTTGGTCCCAGGCGCGTATACCCGACCCGATAACCCAGCTGGCTCTGGGAGAGCAGTGTCCTAAGAGTGAAATAGAGAGAGAGACACGGGGAGGGTAGGGGGTAGGTTTTGCGTCTCCGTGCCTGTGAAGGGAAGAAGGAGGAAGAGGAAGCAGCTGCACGGAAGAGGAAGAAGAGAAGAAGAAGAAGCCAGCTGAAGGAAGAAGAGGAAGTAGCTGAAGACTTAGTCGCGCCAAAGAAGAAAGAAGAAGGTAGAGGAAGCAGCTAAAGAAGAAGAAGAAGGCAGAGGAAGGAGCCAAAGAAGAAGAAGGAGGAGGAGGCGCAGCACAGTGCAAGAAGAGAAGAAGAAGAGCAACTGAAGGAAGGAGCAGACACAGAGAAAGAAAGAGAGAAGAAGAAGAGGTGCGGCAGAGAGAAGCAGGAGCAGAAGAAAGAAGAAGGTTCAGTACTGTAGCAGGAGTCAATTAAGGCATCTGATTCAAAGAATCAAACGTCCGAAAGAGAAGGAAGAGAGAAGAAAAAGAGAGGAGGAGAAGAAAGAAAGGAGAAAATTCTATTTCCTTTTGCTCTCTAGATTTTTGTAAACACTACATTATTGAGAATTGTGATATTTTGTTTCTAAATACTGAATTGCTCCTTGAGTTCGACCTCGGAATAATTTTGAATTTTGAGTAATAAATAAATTTGATAATCATTTTTTGCGATATACTACAATGTATCTACCCTTTTAAAACACGCGACAAAACTTGATTATTTTTGGCGCCATTGAAGGGGAACCTTCTTCCTTCTTCTGCTCCTACTTCTCTCCACCGCACCTCTTCTTCTTCTCTCTTTCTTTCTCTGCAACTACTCCTTCCTTCAGTTGCTCTTCTTCTTCTCTTCTTGCACTATGCTGCGCCTCCTCCTTCTTCTTCTTTGGCTCCTTCCTCTTCCTTCTTCTTCTTCAGCTGCTTCCTCTGCCTTCTTCTTTCTTCTTTGGCACGATTAAGTCTTCAGCTGCTTCCTCTTCTTCCTTCAGCTGGCTTCTTCTTCTCTTCTTCCTCTTCTACGTAGCTGCTTCCTCTTCCTCCTTCTTCCCTACACAGGCACGGAGATGCAAAACCTACCCCCTACCCTCCCCGCGACTCTCTCTCTCTATTTCGCTCTCAGGACACAACTCTCCTAGAGCCAGCCAGGTTATTGGGTCGAGTATACGTGCCTGGGACTAGGCCCACCGGCATGCGGTGGTGGGTGAGGTGTGCTAGTCGGGTCGGGTCAAGACCAGGTTCGCGGGGCGTGGTCGCGGACGAGGTCGGGCGGGTGAGAGGGACCTCACCTCGTGTAGTTGGAGGCGATAAGCCCTATGCAGTTTTACAATTTATGCATGCGTAGGTGGCCTTCCACTTCCGAGGTGGGACTAAATATCCCACCTTCGTTCGCGCGCGGCAGCAGCAGATGGTTTCCTCAATTGGCGAGGCTGCAGAGTCCTTTGACGCCAATCAGAAGCCCGGATGCATGCATGACTCAAATCCGCACACTGCTTGGGGGTCTCTCCTGGAGTATAGCACGACCTGGAGTGGCTTGAAGCTTGCTTCGAGCTCAGCGACAATGGCGGAAAGGGTGGCGAACCTGCAAACACGAACAAGGCCTTGCGGCCATGTCAAATTGCTTGGGGAGGTTCGCCAGAGCACGGCGAAGGTGCTGGGGGTGTTGGCGTGCAGTGGCAGTGTCTGTGAGTGTGTGCCTAGGGAGCACTGTGTGAGTGCAAGTGGGTGTGTTCGGGGGGTGGTTCGAGTGAGTGGCGCGATGTGTGGAGTGCGAGGAAATGGTTAGTGAGGTGAGCCAGTGCTTAGGGACCGGTTGGCGAGGAGGGAGGTGGTCTGTGGTGGTGGAGCGAACTCGCCAGAGTTGGTTGCCGGAGGTGGAGATGATGGTGGCCTGTGTGTGGCAGTAGTTGATTTAGGAAATAGATAAGGGGGAAATGAAGAGGGGAGAAAGGGAACTTATCTAAGGAGTTCAGAGTGAAGGGGGGAGGCGGAGGGCAAGCGACGGGTGCCTGTCGTGGCCAAAGACAAAGATGCCCACGGGAAGAAGCGACAACGAGGAAGAGGGTCGGAGGGCGTGCGCTGGTATGGCGCGACGCGGAGAACGACGGAGCTGGCTCTGCCACTAGTACAGTGGCAGAGCGACGAGAATAGGGAGGAGGAGTCGCCGGAAGCTTCGGGCGGTCGGCCGGAGTGAGGAGGAGAGGAATTTGAGGAAGATCTCTGGCCAATTTTGAGCTTGAAGGAAGCAGCGTGGTCTGTGCTTCCTTAAATAGGTGCAGGCAGAGCAGGAAGCGCACTTGAGACGATGGGAAAGCCACGCCGAAGGTAAGGTCGGTCGGAGACCCATACCTCTCGCGCATTCGCACGAGAGGTATGGTGGGTTTCAGGGCATGGGGAGCTGCCCATGCGGTAGGGGGCTCCGCAGGGAGCTCCCCTTTCAAATCTGGGGGTAGCTCCCCATGCAGATGAGGCGTAAACCTTCGCGCAAAGTCGCCGGAGGTATGGCCCCTGCTGCAAATGGCAGAGGAACCGAAATGAAGAAAGAGACGAAGAAGTTAGGGGGGGATTTGCAAGGGTTTCAAAAAGTTGAGGGTCTGAATGTAATTTGGAGGACCAATTTGCAAAGTGGGTCAAGACGACCTTTCCTTAGGTCAAAATTTTGGTATAAACCTAATTTGGACTTAAGGAATCCAATGGTGAAGTTGGATTTTAGGTTTGACCACTTTTGATTGGATATTTTGGATAAAAACCCAAATTAGGTCAAATATTGGGCATGGACCCCAATCTAGGTCAAAATAGGTTCCAAAGGCCAAATTGAAGGTTCTGAACCCTAGGGGATATTTTTCCATGAATTTTAGAGGATTTAGTTGATTTTTATCTTACCTAGAATCTTATGAATTAAAGTGGGTTTGTTTTAGGATTACAGAATGTCATTTAATTCTCAAATTTCACAATAACCCTTATCTGACTGAACCATCCCACTTTTTCTCTTATTAAGTCCAATTGACCTATGTCTAGACCCTTAGAAATCCCGTTGATGTACTGCAATGGTAAAATTACAGTTTTACCCCTTATTTCATGTTTTCCTTTCAAATTAGTAATTCCCTGAATTAGGCCTTCCTTTAGGTTCTGTAGGAGCTTTTGTTCATTTTATTAGGTCAAAATGTGCTAGTTAGGGTTCATAATGAGGTTCTCATCATACCCCCATGCCTAGCTTTTGCCAGTCCCTTAGCAAAATCTTAAGGTTCTAACCTCTGTTCTAGACCATGAGTTCCTTTCACCAATTATGATAAGTGTTGTTTCTTCTCTTTTCTCTTTGATTAGGTCAAAATGCTGACAATGGGCCTAAAGGTACTCCAGTACCAACCAAGATCCAGAGCTGTCCAGCTTTAGCCTTGGTCCTTCGCAAAGGTTTTTAAGGCCTACAAGAACTATCCTAAGGTTTATTGGACTCCGTGGTTAAAGCACCCATACTTGAGATAATTTTAGCCTTGGTTCAGTTTGCAGTGCATTTTTGGAAGAGAGAGACAGGGGGTTTATTTGTTTGGAGAGTTTTCTCTCTCTTTTCTTTTTATTGCTAGCTTCGAATTGGCTTCATAACACGGTCTGTATCGGATTCCTCGTCCCCATCATCAATCCTTAAAGGTCCCTGGAAATCGATGCTTCATGATAGCACCGCCCATGGTAACCCCCAGAACCCTGATTTTTGAGATTTCAAGATAATCCCGCCCATGGCGTTCCGTGGCCGAATTCAGACCCTGGCGTTTAACATTTTGTGATAATGCCATCCATGGTATCTGAATCAGCAAAGTGCTTACATGCCCCCGGTAGGATATATAAATATCCTAAGAGACAAGCACCGAGGAGACGATATGTTGTTACGTATCTTCGAGGGGAATTTCCCACCTCTCTGCGTCAAAAACTCGTCCAAATCAACTTATGTTGATTGGCCGCTCCTAATATAGGTAACATTTTCAGAACATTAGAAACGCTTCTGCATGATTTTGATAGTTATGCTCACTGAACTAGACTGTGCATGAATTGGGGTGCTTAGGTTACCGAGTCCCGCAAATCGAAGGTCAGTTAACGAGGCCGAATACTCCCTAAGCCTTAGACTTAATACTTAAGCTTTGCATTTTCCTCAACCTCTTGAGGAATATCCATATCTTAACGGGTACTAAGAGTCTAGCCAAAAAGGCCTAAGGTTAGCATTCTTACTAATCTTTTTGTGTTTCTTTAGCACTTTCTCTTTTCTTAATGTGGTCTAGAACTTCGGTTAATCCCTTAATCTCTTACTAATGACTATCTCTTTCTTTTTCATTTTATGCTCCTTTTTAGCATTTTGCTCTTTTTCTCCTCCTCCTTTTGATTATGTAAAGCCCACAAAAAATTTCTTCCCTCCTCCAGTTTTTTGTTCTTTTTCAAAAAAAAAAATTTTATTTTTTGGTGCTTTTGACATATGTGATTTTTTGTTGAAACCTTTTCTTGTTATGAGTTTTCATTCATTTTGCACTTTCAGCAAGCAAGCGCGAGTCAGTGCCTGACGTGTGGCACGGGTGGGTTTGAGCATGCAGGCAGCTAGTTCGGTTGAACCAACAGTCCAGGGGTGTTTCCGCAACCCCTAGTGCTGTTTCAACTAGTTCAAGGCCTTCTTGACCTCAGAATTCAACAAATAAGGTACCGTTGGAATCGTATCAATGCATACTATGCGTTGGCATGGTTTATTTTCATTTTTAAGTACATTCTCTTTAGTGAAAAATCAGAAACGTGATTAGGTGTTTCCAACCCTATTTTTGGTCTATATGAACTAGATCCTACCCCTAGTGCATGTGCAGATCCCAAGGCGGGTGTGATGACTACCCCCAGACCCTATGCACATGGTTCAAAGTCACCATGACCCTTCTGTGACATTAGGTAGAGTAGTCCCACTCTTTTCTATGTAGTTTGTCTACATGGTGAATTTCTTTGCATATTGCACCATTTAGTGTGCGTTATTACCTCTTGCTAAGATTGGAACCCGTCTTCGTGTTTATTTCTATTTTAAGGTACTTGAATCTTAAATATGGATGTTGTAAATCAAGTCAGTGACTAGGATTGTGAATAGTTAATTTAATTAACTATCGTATTAATTACAAACGATTCTCATGATTTAATGGATTATGCAGCATTTATGCTTATTGGATATAGTCTTACTATAGCATGTGTAAAATGACTCTGATAGTTTTCCCTAGTTTACGACCACTTCAATGAGAAATAATTGAATTTTATGAGAAAGATTAAGAGTTAATGATCATATGTACCTTGTTATCACATGTATGAAATAAGATCTATTTTCCGTAAAACAAGTTTCGTGATGTTCTTTATTAAACAAATAATATAGGACCACTGTCATGAACTCAAAAATACTCGTAAATGAATGGGTGGAAGATAATAAAGATTTTGTTAAACTCGGAATTAGTAATATGAAATTACTAAGGACTTTTCAGACCTATGTGAAATCAATTCCATCGAGATTGTAATTAGTAAATAGTATGGAATCATCATAATATGGAAATTATCTGTAAACTGATAATATTAGAGGTGATATAAATACCTATGCATCCTAGACTTAAGGATGTGGAATTCTTAAATATGACTGGATTTAACGAGAACAAAAGATATAATTATCTGGAAATGATCAAATAATCAGTACAACAGATTTGTCAGGAATTAAAGGAATCAGATAACTAGTTTTAGCCCTCTACTCACCGAATTTGGTTGTAGCTTTGGTCTACTAGACCAATTCTGGGCTTGTTTAGGGAGTTGCTGACCTCCCTATGACTCTTTGGTTAGGCTTAGCGGCCAACTGGAATAGTGGATTATAGGGCTCAAGGGTTGGAGTGGTTTCTTTCTCAGCCGGTGGGTGGGTTATTGGCTATCTATGGTTCAGCGTACATAGCACTTGTACATGTTCACACTACACAGCACAGTCACCACCCCTTTTCGCAATGACCCTAGGGTGATGGAGAGTAGCGACTCGATGGGTATAAGCAGTCTTCCCGGCCAGGAGGGTGGCTTATACCGGTCTTGTGCTACAAGAAGTTACATGAAATCATCTCGTGCCCTGAGACATTGATTGACAGATAGTGAACTATAATAAATTAGATTTCCAATATATGAAACGGAACCAGATAAGGAGATGCTTAATGAATAGATTAATTAAAGCTATAGTACCCATTTTCTCTTGTGCTCGTTTACTGTTACATTCTGCTATTGTTGTTTCTACTCTATTCAGTTTTTACTAACATGTTGTTGGGATCCATACTAAGGTATACTTGGCAATTCACAAGGGAATTTCCGTTGTACATCTCCTTGGGATCATATACTACGGTAAATCTTCTGGCTAGTATTCAATTTAGGTTCCTTTAATTTTTGCAGTATGAATTGTTTGTTGGATATGTTTGTATTTTATGATTATGTATTGGGTGACTACGATCTTGTGGACGAGTTGTGCTGGTTGTTAGCACATGGCGACTCGGGTTTCATCGATTGGCGAGACTCGGGTCACAACCTAGGCATGTTCCGCCTAAGCTCCTGTCGGCCTTAAGAGATCAACACTAATGAAGGGAACGTAGGCCTATCTGCCTAAGTTTCTGTCAACCTTAAGAGGTCAACATATAATGAAGGGAACGTAGGTGTGTTCCGCCTGAGTTTCTGTCAACCTTAAGAGCTCAACATATAATGAAGGGATCATAGGCATATCGCCACCTGGGTCCTTCTTGGCCTTAAGAGGCCAACATCCCAGGTAAAAATGTAACATATGCGTCACTTTTCACGAGTGGTGGCCAATCAATGAGGGAATTGATTTTTGTCCTTTTTTGTGACAAGACTGGCATTAATTATCATCATTATGAGGCATATTTTCCTCAAATGTTGTAATTGACAGCGATGCGATCGGTATGACTACAGCGAAATGATACGTGCATAGGGGGATTTAATGGCTGTAATGATGACCAAAGTCATTTCGAATTTGGCAGAATCTTTTGAAATCCGCATCGCACATCGTGGGACTTTATTTTTCGAAGTACATGCCTCTAAGGGGGAGAATTTCCCCCTGGGGTTATGAATAGAGGAGTGGGGCAGAGTTAATGCCCCACCTACTCGTTTTTAATGCAACAGTTCCACCTTGCAAGCTTGCCTTCGCTCCTTCTCCAACAAGCTGTGAGAGCTTCCATTCGTCAGAAACGCCATGTATGCAAGAGTAACGAAGGCTTAATTATGTTTGGACTCGTGGGCAAGGGTAAGTCCGCCTCTTCCTAGCCTGGCATCTTGCCTGAGATGAAGGAATTGTACAACTTTTCTTTTAACTTTCGTAGCTGGTCTGCCATTAAGGAGTTCCCAGCGGCGTATGGACTCAATGGAGTCCAGTTCCATGTTTGCAGATCCATGGCCCGCTTGTGTTCCGATGGGATGGAGATGTTCATAATTTGTAGATATGCCATAGAACATGGCCTGCGGGCGCCTTTAAAACCCATTTTGGTTTCCATCCTTTCCTATTACAACCTTGCCCCTTGCAACTTAGCCTAAACTGCTAACCTACTCTCAACGCCTTCACCGTTATTTGTTTCCATCTTAGGATTGCTCCCTGACTAGGTGTATTCCGCATGATTTTTGGGCTCATGCCCTTCAAGGTGAAATGGAGCAGGTCTCCCTCTAATACATACACCACTAAAAAAAAATAGCCTTTAGCGACATTTGATATTTGCCACTATAGGCCTTTTATTTGCCACTATATGAAATTAGCAACACTTAAAATAATTTCCGCTTAATTGCCACCATCGTTGACGTCACTAAAAAGTTAGCGGCAATTGTATAATTGCCACTAAATCATCAGTATTAGATCACTTTAATTGCCGCAATTACCGTCACTAATGCTCTTCTTTAGTGACAAGTTTATTTACCACTATTTTGCCACCGTTGAAGTATATTAGTGGCTATTTAATTGACGCTATTAATGTCACTATATACTTTATTTAATGACTTTTGTTTATGCCACTAAAATGCCACTATTTATTTGCTTTAATGACATTTTGTTGCCATTTAATTACCACTATTGATATTATTTAGCAACAATTATTTATCCCTAAATTGTCACTATTAATTTACTTTAATGAGACTGTCTTTAGTTATTTAATTTCCACTATTGATTCACTTTAATGACACCTGGCTATACCATTTAATTGCAGTCCTTAGTGAGAAATATTTTTATTTAACAAGCTCGAAACATAAAGGCAACCCCAATTTTATTAATTTTTCAATAATAAAGTACAATAAAACCCCTTTAAGGGAATACATCGAAAAATAAAAAAAAAACATAAAAAATAGCAACAACCTCAACACCAAAATATTCCCCTCTCAAGGATGATACAAAGAAATAAATGAAAAATGCAAAAAAAAATTGAAAATACAATGAATCATGAAAACTCAACCACCAAAAGCAAAACTTCTTCAAATCCTTGAGATCCCAAGCAACTTCAATCTTCCAAACTTCAATTTAAAGCAAGAAAGCACCACCATGATCATCGATAACCATTGTCCAAACTTTAGTTCAATCAAAATAAAAAATTGCAACCAACACATCTTGGTTTTGACAGCAACTTTAATCATTCAAATCCCCAGCAATATCTCCATCCCAATATCAATAGCTCTTCATGACAATTTACATTGACACTAACATTTAGCTTGTGAGGTTGCAAATTATCTCCAAAATAGGGAATGATTCACCCTACCTACATAACAAAAAGATGCAACTCAATTTCTCCTAACACATATCTCTGTATGCAGCTCAATGGTTGGCGCAACTTACAAAAGTTCATTCTCTAGGAAAATTATAAGATTGTGTTCTTTCTAAACCAATTGTTGAAAGGAAGTTTGGTCTATTAAAAGATACTGAAATGCAATAACTTACTTCTTAAAGATACTAAAGTGTAAGAACATTGAAGACTTGCCTATCCTATCAAAAGAGTATCTACAGCAAGTTTAGCTAACACTGGCCTTGGCTTACGCACAGGCCAGGTCTATAAATAGAATAACAACAAATTTAGCCAAAAGAGTAAAGAAAATAATCATCCTTAGAAATCCAAATAGAAATGGAAGAAAATCACAATAAACTTGATCATGGTAAACTGCATCTTCACTCCTTAGAATTCAAGCTCAAGAATGGTATCCTACAATCAGCACAGGTGATATCTCAAAAAAAAGATTCCTTACAAAAGAAGGGAAGCATGGTATCCTACAAGTTTCTAATAGTGAAAATTTTATTTTTTCACCAATGTAAATGATAGGACTTACAACATATAGATCTCCATGAGTCAAAATATATCCCCTATTCCTGAAACATTCAATAGATGTAAAATGTAAGAAACCATAGGTGACAGATATTTCTTGTTAAATAACTAGAAATTACAACTAGTACAAGTTTAAATTCATTATACTAACTAATTTTCTAGGCTCAAACAACCATAGCATGTTCTTATCAAGTGCAGGGACAACACCACCACGTGGAATGTAGACAACTTTGGATCGTAAAGCAATAGTCTTCAATGGTCTCTATCATAGAGCGAAAAGTAGAACTTGTTTGAGTGCTTGATTAGTGAGCTATCTCAACCAAGTGACACACACACATATATACATTTATACATATGAAAGATGTCAATATGAATGAAAAGCTTAAAAGATACAATCTACATGGAATTAAAACCTTGAACTTCCCTACAACAGAAATAAGAATAGAGCCAATCCAACAGTCAGAACAAAAGTCACTATTATAGGGGGTATATAATCAAGAAAACCTTCATTCCGTCAAAAATAACTGGTGATCATAACTGCATTTGCTGGCAGCTTTCTATAATCAGACTTGGTGAACTAATTGTAGGCAAGTGCCATGGACATAGCACCTCTCAAAAGACCAGCCCACCAAATTGTGATGTATAAATAACATCAGTTGATGCACCTATCTACACATACATTGGTATAAATAAGTCTATACTATTAGTTAATCCCAATTATCACATACATTGATCTGTAAGTCTATTTTTTGTGTCTACTTAAGATTAAATCCTACTGGGGTAATTTGATATTCGTTTCTTTTTTTTTTGGCATGAATTAAGATGACAATGTAGAAAACATAGAAGTGTACTCTGGTCATAGACAGTAAAAGCATAGGAAAATATAAACTAGAAAATAAATGCAACATTAAGTACCATTTTGAGTGGCATGAAGGATCTTATTTAGTTCATTTTTAAAATGGTAAGTAAATGTATATACAAGTTCCAACCCTCTTCCTGGCAATGCATTCATCTACAAGGTCCTAGAATTTTCAACAACAACAAAACCAACAATTGGAAGTGATGCATTTAAGATAGGCTCGATTTAAATGAAGGTGAAGTCAAATGCGCCACTTTGCTTCAAGCTTAACACAAAAATAAGGATGACCCATCCAAGCATCATGATCACCCGGTAATTGTTCATTCCATGTATCAGACCCCAAGCAATTGAATAACCAACAACTATTCCTGATAAATGACCAATAACACCTACTTGTGGTTCGATTATAGAGGTAAAGATTAGTGATTCAAATGGTGCAAAGCTTATTGGCAAAGAAAGAAACCCAAAGAGATTCTTTGACAAGGTACTTGAGCAACTTTTTTTGAATTAAGTAATATCATTTTCCTTTATCAAAAAAAAATACTAGTATGAGACTACCAACAAGTTGAGCTATCTTTGTGAAATGGGAAGTACCTTTACTTTTTTGAAAAGGGAAATGGAAAGTACCTTGTAACAAGTCCAACCATGTGACCATCAGAATTCATAACCACACCTCCACTCTTGCCTAGATAAACTACAACAGTTATTTCAATTATTATTGGTAAGCTTTCTCCTACTTCCAATAAGCTGGTATGCTGAAATACTTCAGAGATCTGGGCCCCATGGCCACTATGGATATTGCCCTAGTGGATATATACAAATGTGTGCATCTGCATTAAGTAAATTCAATTCAATGGTAAGATTAAAAAAATCCACCAAGTGAGAAGAATTGAGTATTGCAATCAATAAATAACATATAACTCTAAGCATTGGTGTTTAATGTTTGGGGAGAAATTCATAAAACACAAGGCATCACAGAAGGACTACCTTGCAAAGTAGCTTCTAAAGATCATGTGGGGGGTCCTTCAAGCTAGCTACATTTTACCCATATCAACAAGATAAAATAATTATTATCAGTTATAATAATAACTGAAACACATTGTACAAAACTACCCATAAACCAAATTATAATTTTTTTTTCACAATGTCATTTAGACCCGCAAGGTGCAAAGCTTTATCTTTCACTAAATGAGTGGCCCAGTAAAGTGGAACATTTAAGCTTGCAACTTGAGGTTATTATAACAAGTACCAAAATTCATCGAAATATAATAATACTATCCGCAACATGAACATATTAGGGGAAACAATTGATTCTTGTTGCCATTGTTTGTAATTATTGGGGACATCTAGACTTGAGGCTACGATCATATTATGCAAACTTATTATTGGTTATTTAACTTCTACTGCTACATTATGACATTGATTTAAATGCCGACGGCATGCCGTCGGCCAGGCCATTTCCGAGCAAAGGTCATGCCGACATGAAGAAAACATCGATTTACAGGGATTTCGTCGGCATGCCCTCGGCACGGTCAGCATGCCGTCGGCATGCTCAGCATGCTGGCGAAATTGGTGCCTATGTCGAGGTTGCTGTTGGTTTTTTTAATTACTTGTGCTATTTTTGTTGGTATGCCTCGGCATGCCCACAGCATGCCCTCGGCATGCTCATCGGCATGCCCATCGAAAAATGGGCATTTCCATGCCCACGAAAGCACACTTGGAATTTCATCGGCACGGCATCGAAATCGGCATTTCGAACCTTGCATTATGACCTATCTATGTATAGTTTTGGTTAGTATGTGTATATCAATTAAGCTTGCACAAAGTTAGTGTAATCATTTATGCTG
Source organism: Thalassia testudinum (assembly GCA_037157565.1). NCBI lineage: Eukaryota > Viridiplantae > Streptophyta > Magnoliopsida > Alismatales > Hydrocharitaceae > Thalassia > Thalassia testudinum. Next base: position 41,087,871 of record JAZHRO010000009.1, on the reverse strand, counting down.
ATGTAAGGTTGGTGTAACCCTTAAAAGGGTATGTAACTATATTTTTAAGTACATTGAAAAAGTCCAAATATAAGCCCTATTTTTATAATGTTTGAGTTGGCCATTGGTTTTTTCCTTTTGGGAGTTGGCAGTTGGTTCATTAGCCAAGCAACTTGTAGCTGCAAGATTTTGTAGTAGTTTGAGGCTAAGTAGGTGTAGCTTAAAAATAGTTACCTAGCAACTACAAAGTTGCTTAGCTACAATATATGTAATCCCCAATCAAAGTCAATGTGTAATCCCTAATCAGTCACAAGAAACCAAGAAGTTTATATACATAATCTGCAATGTAAGGAGAAAGAAAATCTAGCATAAATGTATTGAGTACCTATTTCGTAGCAATGATTGAATGCTAATGAAGACTTCACAGGAAACTTTTTTCTTTTTTTTGGGAAGCAACTGAGGTTCTCTGAAGTGCCAAAATACCATCATGAACATAAAAGAACCATCATGTTGGACAAAGACTAGAGGTAAGATATACAAAAGATGGTGCTTAGATCCAAACTTATTTGCCATTTTGTGCTTGGTCATGCTCGTTGAGTTCCAAAGCATCCTCCTTGGAAACCACCTTGATGTAGCTAATTCTACTATGGTGAATGAAACCATATAGTTTGTCAAGAATTCTCACTAGCTCTAGCTAGAATGCCGTAGTTATGAGCTGTGCATTACCCAATCCTGCCAAATTACTGATCATATTGACAATAGCAGTTCAAAATTAAGGATCTAGAGTAGCATCTATCTCATCAAATAGATAAAAAGGGGCAGTATTACATCTATGTATTACAAAAATCAATGTCAAGGCAACAACTATTTTCTACCCAGTAAAAAGCTACTTCATCGACAGGGTTTCCCCTTGCCCAATAAAAGATACCTTTACTTTAACACTGTCATTGTTCAACCCTACCCTCAAAACCTAGATCCAGTGGTGTATCCTCATCTTGATCATCATTCGGCTCACCATCCTTCTTCCTTATCATAACTAAGAAGCCACGACCACTAGGAACAAGTTTAACAAATGCCTTACAGAAATGCCTAGAAACAGCTTTAAATGTGCATTCAATTAATTCATCTTTTCTTTGATAAAAAACAAAGATGAGTTCTCTAATTTTCTCAACACCTACATCAAGTTGAACTTGTCTTTTCCACAATTCTTTTCTTTGTTCAGTGAAGTTCACACACTGATCAAGAGCTTTCTTATTGACATGGCTAAACTACTTGAGTCCTTCATTGCATTTGTGAAGCATCTTTTATAGTTCTTTAATTGTTTTTTCATATACTTTTCAAAAGCATCAAATGGCAGTGGCCCTAAATCTCTGATCTTTCTTTCACTCTCTTTTCCCTATCATCTATGATTTCCAAGATTTTTTTCAGTTGACATGTTAGATCATTAAGAAAAGACTTAAATTCCTTCAACTCCCTTTTTTGTTTTCAATTTCTTCAGATAATGTTTCTAAGCCTAGAGATGATATTATAAATTCCAATTCTCATTCTTTCCTCTTAAGATTTGTAGATAGATTAGTTTCCAACTTTTCTTTTTTGTTTTCTATCTCTATTATGTTTGTTCTATAGGCAATAAACTTTTCTTTGAGTTATGAGATATCAAGAGTTAATCGTGAAAGAAGTGCTTTCTCCTCCACTATTAACTGATCAATAAGATCTATCCCAATTTCACCTTACTTCATGGCAATACCAGCTCTCAGCTGCTCAGCCTCACTCTTAGCACCAAAAAGTAATTTTAACTTCTCTAAAGCAGAAAAAAGTGATTACTACTTCTAGTAAGCATGAGCAATATCCTGTTTAATCTGCTATAACTTAGACATGGTGTTTCCACATTGACCGTCCAATTTCTGTTGTTCGCTAACCAGCCTAGTGATTTCTTTTCTTTTTTTTTGAAAAGTGAAAGGGTAGTTATCCAAGCGATAGCCACCCACGTTCATTTCATTCCACCAAAAAAGATTACAACCAGCCTAGTGATTTCTTGATCAATCTCTCTAAGATTGTTTCCAATTTGTTCCAATTCCAAAGTTTTCTAGTGAATTGAGAGCTTATTATCCTTAATAATCTTCATGAAGTTCAGTTTTGAACATTTAAAGTCATAAATCCTCCACTCATGCAACCCTTCTTGTTTACCTGGTCACCATGCATGGTTACGAAATCAAGACCATCAATTCAAGCAGCTCTTGCAGCAACATTCAAATCACAACAAATCACTGTTCAACCAAAACCTGAGAAAGTGGTAGTAAGTAATCAGAGGAGAACTTCAGTTTTGAAAGAAATGGCAACACATCATTATCACATGGATATGTCAAAGTAGGTGCTCTTACACAATTCAGAGGAATAACGGTAACACGACCACCTTTATTTGCATTGAGAGACCAAATTAACTTAGTTGAGATTTGATATGTCTCAACCACAACATGGAATAAACAGTTTTCAGCAATGACTTCTACTTTAGTAAAATACGTAGCACCACAATATATTAACTCTAAAAGTGGACCAAATACTCCTTTAATGCTTCGCTCTTTAATAATCGGGCTAACAAAAGCAAGTCCCCTTCTGATATCACTGCGAGTAGCATGATCTGGACTTTTTTGATCCTTACGAAGTTCCAAACTATGTTTATCAACTAGTTGGATCCAACAAAAGAAAAAAAGCTGTGATTACATTTGCCCAGTATAAAAATTAAACAGAAACTATGCTCCTGTCCTCAAAAAGCAACGAACGAAAATTTTGGTAATATGATTAGAAGAATCTTTCTCGAGAAAAATATAATTGGAAGAATAACGCTTGTTGAATGGAGACAGGGAATACTCATTTCCATGTGGTTTTTTTTATTTTGTTTTCCATATGCATTCAAAAGTTGGCACAAAAGTGTTGCAGCCATTTGAATGACAGTATTGGTGGTTTTACATGTATTTGCAAACAGAAAAGGGTACCTTTCTAGTGGGATGAGGATGCAGTGGCCGCAAGTGAGTGGCCAGAGAAGAGTGTCTGAGGATGTGATTGGTGGTGAGGATAAAGGGAGAAAGAGGGGTGCGACGAAGGAGGACTTGACCATGCTTTATATAATTAGTCAATCAAATGTGAATAACAAATGCTATTAGAATTCATTAACAAGGGAAAGATGCAGATGTCTTCATTTTCCAAGTTCAGCAAACCTAAAACTCTACATTTTAGAAAGATCAAGAGAAAAAAGGAACTCACTAAATAATTAGCAGATATAGCACATCGAGGACCCAACACTGGTTTATATCCAAAGAAGCACTACTAAGTAATTTTGAGTTCTCCAATGCCTCATGCTTTATATCCTTGCTATTCTCCAATGCCTCCTACTTTATATCCTTGCCATCCTTCATGCCCGAGGACCTGACCCTATAAACCAAAAGGAAGAAAAGAAAGAAACAACAAGTCAAAATTAAGTATAAATGCTACCTAGACAGGGTTGTAAATGATTGGGGACTTAGATGGACCCAGCGCAGGTGTTGACATCGGCGGCGATCGGGTGGAACAGGTAGAGAGTCGACAATCGAGCAGAGGAGGCAGACGGCAGAATCGGAAGAGGTGACGATCGGCAGAATCGTTGAGCGTTCTTCGATTCCGTAGTTGCAACAAGAATCGACGATCGAACAGAGGAGCGGAGAGTAGAGGAGGGGCGTGGAAGAGCAGAGGGCGGAGCAATGAAGCGAAGCGAGGAGGAGGCAATCGAGCGATAGGGCAGCGGAGCTTACGGTGAAGGAAGTTATCGGGCCCACTGCATGAGAGAGGTGGAGGAGGGGAAATGCGTGATCAAAGAGCAAAGAAACGAAAGGAAGAGAGGGAAAGAGAATTCGTCGGTGATTGTTACGATTTTCTTGGAGGAAACAGGTGAAGTCGCGAGCGGGATGGGTGTGTATTTTTCTTTCGGTGCGCAGAATTTTTTTCAAGGATTGGGTGTGAGGCACGTGGGAGTTCTTTTAACGAGAAATGGAGGAATGGTATATTATTTCTATTTGAAAGAATCTATTTATGTGTTTTAAAAATTGACTTGTGATGCAATGAAAGGGGAAAGATGATGGGGGGTGGGGGGTTGTGCAATGCAAGAAAATTGAGCAACAAAAAGGGTTTTAGGGGGGATCGATGTATTTTTTCCGAAAGTTGGATGAGGGAAAGGGCGTGGGGAGGGGTTGTGCAATGCGAGAGTTTTTGTCGATAATGTTTGAGGGGAAGGTTTAGAAAGAGTGGAATTATGATTTTGCAACGGTATATTAGTATCTTCATTTTTTTATTTTGTAGTAAAATATTACAAAAAGATATCAATTTTGAGACAATGACATTTACTATCATGAACAATTGTCCTAAAAGATATATTTTCTTATAGTGTTAGGCGGAAAGGGATTGGGATTTGGAGGGATTCATGTTGGAAAATAGGTTTATTAGAGGCAAGAAATCATCACATGTAAAAATATTTTCTACAATTATTTTTTCATTTGTAATCATTTTTTATTATCTTAAAAATTTATATGATTATAAAAATCACATTATTATTGTCATAAAAAATAAATACTTTTGTAAAAGTATATTTTAAATTATATCTTGGTGTATTAACAAAAAATTTCAACATTGCTATCACATTACTTGAATTCGTACATACATGTTTTGCAACACTAAATGGAATTAGAAGTTTTTTTTATATTTAAAGAGATAAATTTGAATTTAACTTTTTCGTCTTTATGTTATTAAAAAAATATTAAAGATGAAATAGTGGCCTCCTTCTACCTACACCAATTTTCTTTCAACAAAAATATTATAGTAGTGTAAGTAAAAATTACCACTAAATCAAAGGATATAGTGTCAAATATATTTGTCACTATCGCTAACCGTCATTTGACAAAAATATTATAATAACATAAGTAACAATTACCACTAAATAAAAGGCAATAGCAATAAATAAATTTGTCACTAATACTAATTATCGTTTGACAAATTGTTATAGTGGCATATAGAAAAAATTTGCCACTAACTTAAAGGAATTAGTGGCAAATGCATTACATGCCACTATCTAATTTGCTGCTAAAGGTTATTATTTTCGTAGTGCACCTTGTACAGGTTGAAGGATTCGTCCCTACCAGGAGGGGTGACGTAATAAATTGCGGAAATAAAAATATAAAGCAATATCACAAGAAATTAAGCATCACACAATGTACACAGGTATTTTTAGGTGGAAACCCAAACCGGGTGAAAACCACCACCTAACCCTCTCGAGTTAGGATTTTCCGATCAACCTAGTTGATCAAATCCACTAACCGAATCACTTTGAACGAGGGTGATTCAACCTCAATACAACCACGCTACAAGTACGAGGGTAGCGTTCCTCAACCCCTTCTCTCCACGAGAAGGATTTTGTCCCACGAAGGAGACGGGAATTCGCAAAGCGAATACCCAACCAAAATACAAAGATAAAGTAAAACAACAGTCCTATAGAGCCAACAAAATAATTAAACCTAGCTTCTATAGGAAATAGGAAACTCCCCTTTGCAAGGAGTGCGTCGACGATGACGCGGTGCGTGTGCCACGCGATGGCGCTACGTCGCTCTCGTTATCAACGCCGGGAGAGCGGGTGCGCAACGGTTGATGCTCTCAAGAAAATGGAGCTTGAGCTTGGAGAGCAAGAGAGTCTTTTCTTTGGACACAAAAGGATTGAAAGTGTATTGAAAGGTGTGTGTCTTAGTGTGTATCTTGGTGTATGTCTTGTGTTTTTCTAAGTGTATATCTTGTGTGTTTTTGTGTTGCAAAGGCTCACCTCTATTTATAGAGGCCTTAGGAAGGCTTTGGAAGGCTTAAGAAAGGTTCTATAGCCGTTGGGTGCAAATCCCAAGAGAATCAGGCCGAAATCAGGACAATGATTGCATTTGACAGGGTTATCAGACGTCTAACTATGGCATCAGACGTCTGTAAGGCCACTTTAAGACGTCTGATTTCAAGGTCAGACGTCTGATTCTATGCGGGTTTCTCCCTGACTTGAATCAGATCTAAACAGGGTTTTTGTGCAAGTCCATCAGACGACATACAGGACGTCTGGCACTATGTCTGGACGTCTGGAAACCTACTTTTACTGTGGGAATTGATTTCCAAACGTTGCAACGGCTAGAAAATCTCTGAGAAGAGATTTTGGGTCAGCCGAGGCAAAACGGTCATTTATCAGACGTCTGTAAAGTCCTATGGACGTCTGATAAGGCTCTAACGGTCATAATCTTGAGTGTTTTCTGAGCCAGCCAACGGTCCACTGATTGGACGTCTGGCAAAGTCATCAGACGTCTCCTAAGACGTCTGGTCTAAGGTCTGGACGTCTGAATTCATCAGACAGAACTAACTATGTCCAGCCTAACAGTTATCAGACGTCTGAAACAACAGTCAGACGTCTTAAAATTCTTTATCAGACGTCTGATTTGTGAATTAGACGTCTGGGAAGTCTGTTTTAACCCTATATTGGTTTTCTAAGTGTTCTACAGAAAACCTAAGTATCCTAGGGTTGTGCCGGTGTTCCTAGGACTACTTTTAGGGTACTTTGAGGCTCTTTAACATAATTTTCTAAGGAAAATAAAGAGCAAGAAAAATAAAGATAAAAGTACATGAAAGGATTAAAAAGAATCTATCATATTCTTCTTGTCTTCTATCTTCAATCTGTCGCTCCACGCGAACCTCCTCTGTTTTCCGTCAAGCTCCTCCAATCCGTCCTGGATGCGAGCTCGAGTTCCGTCTAAACACGTCTTCATTTGCAATTGACCTGAAATCTAGGACTCAAATTGCAAATGTTAAATAACACGTGTTTTGTTATCATCAAAACAAATGATCGTGGTGCTCTAGCACCAACACAGGCGGCATACCAAATACTGAATAATTGATCTCGCTGATAGCTTGAAGGGGCAAGATTGCCATTTTTTCCTCCTTCATAACATTGAGGACCTAGTATTTCCTTCTACATGGCAAGGCCCACCTGATAGAGATCTGCCACCTAAATTTAAGGAACTTGACCTGTCTGTGTAGGCAAATGTAGACCATGTAATGAAATTCAGGCCGATTGCCCGATCAAAATTGAGGCGAAGAGATGTTCTGGCGGTGTTGTCATGGGTTGCAGATTCCTATCCCACGCCATGTAATTTGGGGGGTAACAACTTTAGATAGCTTATTTCCTTCGCCATTTGACTTGCTTCTATTTCTTTTTATTCCAACTTTTGGGTGGTTTGTCTATCCTAATACCCCCAAGCGGCAACCCAGCAGTTCCACACACGGTGGGTCCCAGCGTAGGCAGGACAAGCCCTCAAAGTAGGGTAAAGCGAGTGGGTCCTCCTACCCCAAGGAGGGGAAGAGGAAGGAGGTGGTTGGTGGCAAAGAGGAGGCGGTGGTCCCCCTTAAGCACCTAAGGAAGAAGTCTGCTATGACTCCTCCGATAGGAGTCAACGACGCCTGCTCCATCGAGCCTAGGAAGGGTTGAGATGGTAGATGCCCCAATGGATCTGCCTCGTCCGTTTACCCTGCCTGAGCTGATTGTTTTAGGCGACTCCCCACTTGAGGCCCCTGTCGAGGTGGCTAAGAAGGGGAGTACTGATTTTCCCATCTCTTCGAGTGGTTCCTCGAGTACCTTCACGAAGCTAGCACAGGAGGCAGTGCCACCAGAGGTTTTTTGGGTGGCAGCATGTTTGAGTAGTTGTACTGCAGGCGGAGCTCACCCAGGGCGCGAGTGCTAGTGGACCCCTCTAGTTGGGGGGGTCTCGGGATGATAGGGTAGATCGTCGAGTCCGTGAGGGGATCCATACTAGAGGGGGCCTACGAAGGTCCCTACCCAACCAGGGGACTCTGGCTCAGGCGAGCTCTTCCAGCAGTGCCCCGAATGTGGAGAGGCAGGTGCTCTTGCATTTGCAGGATGCCCTATTTTGGGCTACCTCCCATCAGAGAGAGATGAACTTCAACCATGTGTTTTTCTATTGTTTACGTGTGGTAAGTTTTTTCCCTCGTTATATCTTTGATTCCCACTTCTGTAAGATATTGAATCGCACATCTCCATTACTGCTTTTTTACAGGTTGAGGCTCCTAGGACCTTTTTTGTCCTAGTTGGCGATATGCCGTCTGAGATCGCCATACCCTGTGTCCCCACTGAGGCGGCCGATATGGCTATAAAATGGGTGACACTGCCAGGACAGAGCAGAGGAACTTTGCCCGTCTACTCGAAGAGCTACTGCCACCCAAGAGAAGGTGGAGAAAGCTGCTGAGGAGGCTACTAGGAAGCTCCACTCACAGCAACAAGCTGTCGGCCAAGTGTCCCGGCTGCAGCAGGAGCTGAAGGAGACCCGCCTGGGTGTGAAGAGAGATGTGTACTTAGGTGGGAAGCTTGAGGAGAGTCTCATCAACATTCACAAGAGGGATCTTGTAATGTTACGAGACTTGTCCGAACGCCTGCATGCTTCCTGTAACAACGTACTCTGGCTGAAGGTGGGAGTACAGGTGCTTAGAGTCGCCCATTCCTCGACCGAGGAGGGATACAAGGTGGCCCTCAATGAGAAGCACCTTCACCTAGGCACAACCATTGACGACCTTGCCAATCTGAAGGCAAGTCACGAGAAGGTGAAGGCGGCTATGGAAAGCCTGAGAGGCGACCTCGCCAAGGCCCAACAGATCGTTGATGGGAACACCATCATGAGCCCTAACTAGCTCATTTTGACCTAGGAAAGAGAATAAAAGCTCCTACATAACCTAGAGAAGGGCCTAATTCAAGGAATAACTGTTCTGAGAAGAAAATAAGAAAAAAAGGGTAAAACTTCAATTTTACCATTGCAGTACATCAATCGGATTTATTAGGGGTTAAACATAGGTCAATTAGTCTTAACAAGATAAAAATGGGTTGGTTCAATCAGAAAAGGGTTAATGTGCAATCTAGGAATTAAATGACTTCTTGTAACCCTAAAACAAACTCACTTAATTCAACAAGGTTTTGGTCAGGATAAAAATTAACTAAACCCTCTAAAATTCATGGAAAAATATTATCTAAGGTTTAGAACCTTCAAATTGGCCTTTGGAACCTGTTTTGACCTAAATAGGGGTCTTAGTTAATTATTTGCCCTAAATTGGGTTTTTGTGTAAAATGCCCAGTCAAAAGTGGTCAAACCTAAAATCCAACTTCACCATTGTATTCCTTAGGATAAAATTAGGTTTGTACCAAAATTTGGACCTAAGGGAAGGTCACCTTGACCTACTTTACAAAATAGTCCACCCAATTACATTTAGACCCCTAGCTTTTGAAAACCATTGCGGAGACCCCCTATCTTCCTCGCCACTCCTTGCAATCAGGTCCCTCCCCCATTACAGTGGAGGAGTCCTACTCCGACGAGGATTCGAGGAGGATTTCTCTTAAATCCCTCAGAGACTCCCTCTCAGATTTGAAAGGGAGATTCTCTGAGGAATTCCCGATCTGATGAGCGCAATCCCAAGCCCTAATTATCACCCAATCTCTCGTGCGAACGCTTGAGAGATTTGGGTCTCTCACACATTCCTACTCCAGTGACGATTCTTGCACTTGGAAGCTTGTCTTCGAAGCACAAGGACCTCTGCCAGAGACTATAAAAGAAGCCCTAGATCCGGCTGCTCAGATCCAGCTTAGTTTGGCCGGAGAACACCCTCCAATTCTTCCCTTCTCCTCTGGCCAAGCGTCTAGCAAGCTCCAGCGACTCCTCCTCCCTCTTCTCGTCGCTCTGCCACAATACCAGTGGCAGAGACATCTCCGCCTCCATCGTCTGCGTCGCGCCATACCTGCGCACGCGCCAATACCTCTTCGTCGTCATTGTTCTCCCTCCACTGGAATCTTCTTCTCCGACGGTGGTAGGTACAAGCCATCCGCCTCCTCCCTCCTTTCATCTCTAAATTAGGTTAAAACTCTTCCCGTCTCTCCTCTCTTCATTTCCCCCTTCTTTATTTCTATTATCGACCCTCGACCACTGCAGACCACCACCATCGTCTCCACCTCCGACAGACCACCAGCGAGGTGTCTCCACACCTCCATCCACCTCACCAGACCCCTCAAAACCTCCGCCACCATCCACTGAACACTTTCCCCATCTCCATCGACCGCCATCACCTCCACACTTGCCCCCCGACCACACCCATAGCCACAGCCACAGACCGACCTAGGCACGCATGCCTAGGCCACCCTATGCCCAGCCACCTACCTAGACACCTTCACCATGCCATGACGAAGCTTTCTAGGTATTTTAACAGGGCTGTGAGGTAGTATTCATGTTCACAGGTTTTCGACCTCAGTTGCCATTGAAGCAGCTGTGAAGCTTGCTTGCAAGCTTCAATCCAAGCATCGCGCCCCAGGTCCCAGGTTCCAGGCAGTGCGAAATTAGCACCCGCACACATCTAGCCAGCGATTGGCTTTGAGAGAGCACTACAGCCACAGCAATTAGGCGAGGCATCCTCCTGTGGGCGCAAGCGAAGCAGGTGGGACTTTTAGTCCCACCTCGGTTGTTTTGGAGTGAGGTGAGTGGTTTATATTGTTTTTGTGATATCAGCTTATCGCCTCCGATCACAGGGTGAGGTCCCCTCACCCATATGCCCGCCTCGTCCGCGACCCACGCTCCGTAGACATGGCTTGCCTGACCCATTTACCGTGCACTCCTTGCGCACCACCCACGCCGGTGCTCCTGGACCGGGGTGCGCGTGACCCGACCTGTATACCCGATTGGCTCTAGGAGAGCGAACCGAAGAGAGAATAGAGAGAGAGTGTATGCGAAGAGGGTAGGGGTAGATTTTGCACTTGTGTGTGTAGGGAAAGGAAGAAGGAAGAGGAAGCTAAAGCTGAAGAAGCTAAGGGCAGGAGGAGGAGCCGCAAAGGAAGCTGAGGATCTAAAGGCAAAAGAAGGAAGCTGAGGAAATTGAAGGAAGAAGAAGGAAGGAGAAGGTGAAGCTGCAGCCACAGAGAAGAAGGAAAAAGCTAAGGAAGGCAAGGCTAAAGGAAGAAGCAGAGGAAAGCTGAGGAAAAGAAGATCTAAGGAAGAAGAAGAGGCACTGTTGCAAGAGACGTCAGAGAAAGAAGAAAGGACTAAGGCTAAAGACAGAAAGACAAGGAGATCAAAAAGCTAAGAAGAAAAGAAGAGGAACTGAAGGAAGAAGAAGAAAGAAAGAAAGGTAGAGAAAGAGAAAGCTGAAGAAAGAGCCAAGAGAAGAAGCAATCAACCACTTTTACCTAATTTTTCTCAATTTCTCTTTTATTGCTACATTTTAGTATTCATAAACTCTTGCATTATATTTTGAATTAGATTTTGAGTATATTTAAGTGTTCAAATTACATCTATTGAGATTAGTAAATAAATTCCATTTGCTCCCTGTGTTCGACCTCAGACTCAACATTCGAGTAATAAATTTATATGTTTTCAAAGCGATTTCAACTATACTATGACGCATTTATTTTAAACCCGACTTCGCACTCCTCTAAACATTTTTGCGCCATCGCCAAGAACGATCTCGATCTCGCTTTTCAGATTAACAATCGCAGAGGATAAGGGCAAAAGGGTATTGGAACTAGAGAGTGCTGCCTAGCCGAAGCTTGATCGTGAGACGGTAATGGAGTTCTTCGCCTCCAATCAGTCTATGGAAGAGAACTGGGACCTCGTCTCAAAGGAGGTTGGTAAGTCCACCCTAGCGGCTGTGTAATCTATGCTAGAGGACAAACACACCACCATGGAGGAGTTGTGCAGCTAGTCTATGGATCATTTCTTGTCTAAGTTCGACCATCAGAAAGCTGAAGGTTTAATTGTGGACAAGTCTCCCATATTACCGCCTAAGGACCAGCCGAGAAGCCCGACTCCTAAAGAGGAGGTGAACAAGTCAAGTCCATCAAGAGCCTGATGCGTGAAATCGCATGATTTGTAATTAGGGTTTTTAAAGTCACTATAACACGCAAAATCACATACACTTTTAAATTTCTATTCCTAGATAGGGGAGTATCTAGGGTCGTCCAAGGAGGCAAGTTTGCAATTCAAATCTCTTGCTTTTTAGGGAAACTCAATCTTTCTTTTTGGTATTTTAAATATATAATTTTTATGTTTTGAAATAATGAGAGCAAAATGCGATTTTTTGACGGAAAAGTAACTAACACCTATAATCACTAAGCTAAAACCTAAGTGACAAATATGACCCCTCCCTAAGCTCACTCTAAGCAAGTGGAGGCCTAGAGTAATTAGGAAGTGGAGGTGAAAAAGTGCTATAGTAGAGACAAAGTAATTGCAATAGAAATTGAAAAGAAGGCAAATTGATTTAGTACAATTTGTGTTTTTTTACAAAAACATGTAGAGGAATGCTTCTGCTAAAAATGGAAAATATAAAAGCAATAAAAAAAAACACAAATCCTCTTGCAGAATCTGGTGAAGAAGGGAGTCTTCTTGCTCCAAGCCTAGCTGCTCCTTAGCTTGAAAAGAAGGTCTCCTTCTTCTCCTTCCTTGAATGCTCCTCCAAGGTGGATGCTCTCCACCTCAATTCTTTCCTCCAAGGGTGGGCGTGCACCACCCTCAAGCTCTCCTCCAAGGTGGCGTGGACCACCTTCAAGACCTCCTCCAAAGGTCTTCCTTGCCTGGCTTCTCCTTTGGCTGAAGTGGGCACAAGAGAGAAGGGAAGAGGGGAAGGCACCAAGGGGACAGAATATCCCCTTAATCTTCTTCTTCTTCTCTCTTGGGCGTGAGCTTTAGGTAGAATATGAGAAGTATTTTTCTAGCCAAGGATGGGTTGTAAGGTGGTGGGTGTTGGTCTTTTTATAGGGTAGGATGAGACGGTTAAGGTGACTCTTGAGATGGATGGCTAAGATGGGAAGATGGGGGTGGTTAGGTGATCCTAGGGCTAAGGAGAGTTGGCGCCAAGTAGGGGGGTGTGAAGGTGGTGGTTATGGTGGTGAAGGGCCACCTAAAGGTGGCGCCAACCATGGAGAGGTGCCTTGGTTTTGGTGCCACCATGAAGGCTTCTAGAAGGGGGGTTAGGTGGATGGCTAGGATAGGTTGTAGGGTTATGTGTAGGTTCATGATGTAGGGGTGTTTTGGCGCCAAAAGAGAGGAATTCTAGAAGGGTATTTTGGTGCCAAAACAAGGTGCCTTTTGGGTGTAGTTGAGGGGCTAGGAGGTGTCCATCTTGGCGCCAAAATAGAGTAGAGGTTAGGTAGCTTAGGTGGACTAGGTAAGCTTAGTTGGTGGAGCTAGCTAGGGTTAAGTTGAAGGTGGAGGATGGCCAAGGAGTTGGATGTTAGCTAAGCTAAGCTAAGCTAAGCTAGCTTAGCTAGATATGGAGTAGAGGAGTATGCATGTGGAGCTTAGGGTTTGAGGAGAGGAGCTGGATATGAAGAGTCTAGAGTTGAATTGGAGCTGGCAGCTACTGAAGAGGTCAACATGGGGCTACTCTAGCTGGCTTAGTTTGCTAGTTCTTTGCTAGCTGCTAAGCCAGGCTAAAGTGAGCTGGCTTCTGTTGAATGGAGCTAAGGTGAGCTAGGTCTGGTGCTCCCAGGAAGGATCAAGCTGGTTAAGGCAGCTAAGGTAGCTTAGCTCAACTAAGTTGAGCTAAGCTGAGTCCCCAAGAGCTGGAGTTGAGCTTCCTGAGCTAGGATGAATTCATCTTCAGCTGGTTGGAGTTGAGTGGAGCTGGATGTAGCTGGACCTGAGCTGGGGTGAACTCCAGTCAACTCAGCTGAGCTAGCTAGAGCTCCCTATGGACTAATGGGAGCTGAGATGAGCTAGACTCAGCTAAGTTGAGATGGATTTACGCTGACCTGAGCTAGGTGAGCTAAGATGAGCTCTCTTGAGCTACCATTCAGTTGAGATGAGCTAAATGGAGCTAGGATGAGCTAACCCTAATCCAAGTGAGCTGGATTCCAGCTATGGTGAGCTGGGTCAAGCTGAGTTCCAACTAGTTTGAGCTTCTTCTTCACAAGTTGCCTTCCTGAGTGCTAGGGCTTTAGGAATCTGTATATCTGTTCATCCCTAACACTCACAAAAACACATTAAAAAGACAAGAAAAAATGCAATGCATGCCTATCCTAATTTATAACTAAATGCAACCCCAAAAACCCGTTTGCGAAGCAAAACCCTAAGAGCTAGGATTGTTTTAATGCAAAAGAATGATGATAAACTAGCATTTATCAGAGCTGCAGAGCAGCCTGCATGCCAAGTCAGCCAGTCTTACGTAGCCTCTATGCCCCCTTCGACTCCTCAGGTTGATCGCCCCAAAGACTTCAAGTGAAGTCGTCTGCCCGTTCATCGTGTTGTTGTTTTTCCCCTTTTTTATCTTTTTCCTTTTTTTATGAGCCATTTGATTGGAATGGCCTCTAGGGTATGTAATAGACAATAGTTATAAAGAAATGAAAAAAAGTTGCTATCTTTATTTTGTCTTCTCTCTTTCTTTTTTTCTTATACATGATACAATCGCAAATTGCTCGCATGCCATGTTCGAGGGATCGGCTTGCCACCTAAGATCTGCAACTTGTAGAAGTCGCCTAGATTGTCTTTACGAATTTTGTAAGGCCACTCCCACAAGGCGTCCAATTTTCCGCTCGAGTTGCTTAGCATGGTGACTTCACTTTTCCGTAGGATAAGATGTCCTTTGGAAAATTTCTGCTTGCGGACCCTCCTGTTGTAGGCGACCATTGTCACCACTTTGTACTTTAGTGCTGCCTTTGATGCTTTCTTCTTAGCTCATCCACGGGGTCCAAGGCTAGGTAAACTTGATCATCATTAGTGGCGAGGACGTATAGTTGCATCCGATACATGGGAAGAACTGTCTCTATAGGCAGCCGAGCTTCCATGCCGTACACTAGGTTGAAGGGTGTGTGGCCTATGGAAGTCCTTTGGCAAGTCCTGTAGCTCCATAGTACGTCCAACAGCTCCTTGGCCCATATTCCCTTGGCAGAGTCTAGTCGGCACTTTAGTGCTAATATGATAGTATGGTTGGTTACCTCCGGCCACCCATTTACTTGAAGGTGTCCTACGGATGTGAAGATAGGAAGATGTCCCAGCTTGTGCAAAATTCCCTAAACATTTTGCAAGCAAACTGGGTACCATTGTCTGTGACAATGTACTGAGGTATTTTGTACCAAGCTATAATGTTCTTCCAGATGAATGACATGACCCTGTCGTCTATTGGGCTAGCCATGGCCTTAGCTTCTACCTACCTAGAGAAGTAATCCACCGGCACAAGTATAAAGTGCTTCTGAGTCGATGTTGACGGAAAAGGGCCAATGAAATCCATGCCCCATTTTGCAAAGGGGATGAGTGACATGACTGGCACCAACTTTTTAGGCAGTAAGTGGTGCAAGGTGGCAAACCGCTGGCACTTATCACACTTGCACACGAACTCTTTGCAGTGTTGTTTCATCTAGAGCTAGAAGTACCCCGTATGGAACAACCAGGCCAGGAGTGCCTTGTATCCTTCGTGGTTCCCGCATATGCCTCCATAGGAGGCTTTTGTAAGGCAGCGCAACAAGGGGGTGGAGTACCCCTGCTTGTACAGTTGCCCCTCTATTAGGGTATACCTAGAGGCCTTCAGGCGAAATACCTTGGGTTGTGGTTCCCTAGGGTGCAACTCTCCAGAGTTCAAATAGGTGATGATAGGTGTCATCCATGATGTGGATTGTTCTATCATGACTGCTCTTGGAGCGAGTACTATTGGTTCCTTCAGGGTTTGGAGATATATCTTCTTCTTGCTCGAGTGGGATTGTCGAGGCTAGGCGGGCCAAAGTGTCCACTAGGAGGTTGTCAGATTGAGGCACTCGTCTAACCCAGATGGACTTGAAGTCCGACAACTCCTCCTTGACCTTATTGGCGTATAAGATCATATTTGGATCCTAAGCTTGGTACTCGCCATTGACTTGATTGGCGACCAACTAGGAATCCTTGTAAATCTCTAGCAAGGAGACTCCTCTTAATTTGGCCACCCAGATGTCGGCTAACATGGCCTTTTACTCTGCTATATTGTTGGATGCAAGGAAGATAAGTTTGATGGCATACTTATGAGTAATGACGTTTGGGGCTGTCAAGGCTACGTCAGCCCCAGACCTGGCTGTCATGGAAGAGCCATCTCCATATAGCATCCAAGGCAGAGTGAGGGGGGCATCCGGGTCTGTGAACTCTGCTACAAAGTCTGTGAGGACTTGCCCTTTAATCGATCTCCTTAGCTAGTATTGGATGTCGAATTCTGCCAACTCCATAGCCCATTTAATCTGCCAAGTAGACCCTATGGGTTTGTGCAACATTCGGTGCAGAGGCTAGTCGAACAAGACTACTATTGAATGGGCTTGAAAGTATAGCGTAGCTTTCTGGCGGCAATCACCAAGGCTAGCTCGAGTTTCTCAATGACAGTATACTTAGCTTCTACACCTTGATAGGTCTTGCTAATGAAATATACTGGTCATTGCCCTACTTCTCATTCGCTGACTAAAACAACCCTAACGGCAAACATGGATGCTGCAAGGTGACGAGATGATTTTTGCTTTGGAAGAAGTTTTGCACATAAAATGATGTGTCGAAGTAGTATCAAGTAGTGGAAAATCACTAATTAAAATAAAGAAAAATAACCACTCGAGAGAGCGGATCGTGTCCACAGGGAGGCAATGCCTATTACGAACTCGCGAGAATCAAAAATTGTTGTTCACGAATGATTTCCTCAAGAAATTGTGTCGAAAATCGTGTAGATATGAATTTAAATAAAAGCACAAGTTGAAATCACATTTATGCCAAATAGAAAGGAGTTCAATGTAATGTGCACCACAATAAAATAAGAATAAAATTCTCACAATGGCACTTAAATGTAAATACAAATAAAGCTTCTCCTATAGCAAGATTCTTCTAAGAATTAAATGAAAACCCACCTAGATTAAGGTTAAGAGACTGATTTGCTAAATAAGTTAAACAATGAAGGGGGTTCTCATAAATTCACTACAATAATGAAATAAAAAAAATGAAAGTGGCAATGGCATGATTGCTAATAACTAATTGAGGTGAAAACAAGGGAAATCGTTCCCCTTAGCTCATGCATGGAGGAGGGCTTCATCGGCGATGAGGTGCTCGGAGGAGGATCTCTAGACTGAGGGCTTCGCAATGGCAGTCGCGGAAAAGTGAGAGGTGGCTCTAGGTGGCTGGACGAAGCTGTGGAAGGTGATGGGTGGCGGTGGAGCTACTCTATATGTTGGCTGTAGGCAACATAAGGAGGCGCGCATAGGCGCATGAAGAAGAGGGACTGTTGGAGGTGCGTGTAGACGCACGCGCGAGCTACTAGAGGTGCATGTGGGTGCACTACTACATGTGGGGGGGAGGCTCGACGTGGGGAGGCGCACGCTGTTGGAGGTGCGTGCAAGTATGCTGCTGGCCGCGCGTGGGAGGGGAAGGCACGGACGTGCGTAATGGCATGGCTGGTGGATGCGCGTGTGAAGGAGAAGGCAACGGCTGGTAGCTATCGACGTTGGAGGTGATGGGTTGTGTTATGAAAACAGAGGAAGAAGAAGAAAGGAGAGTGCATCTGTTGGAGTCAGTGGTGATGGGAGTGGAGTTGCGTGATGAAGGAGTGGGCAGCAACTGATGAAGGAGCGGTCGTTGACCGCTTGTGGGAAGTAAGTAGCGGTGGTAATGGCAACTATTGAAGGTGGCGATGGTGGGTGTATGGATTCTTGCAGTTGCAGTGGAAGAAGAAGAAGAAGATGATGAGGTGGAGGTGCTGGTGGTGTTGCGTAGTGAGGAAGCACGGTGATGCAAGCAAGCTCCAGACGGCGGTGTGGCCTGTCACGCAATACGCCTACAGTGGTGGAAACTCATTGCCACAGTCGAGGCCGGCGGTGGTGAGATGGATGAGCTCTTAAACTCTACACAGTGGTGAATGGGGGTGTGGTGGCCTACTCAACATGACAGGCCCTCCGCTCCCTTTTTAGCTGCATTGCTTGGATTTGAAATGGGAGAGGTGGGAGCAGATCCACTTCTCACGGCCATTAAGGAGATTCATGGCTAGAGTGAATGGCCATAGGAGGAAGCGGAGCCATTTCTTATGAATAAGAAGAATGAAATAAAATAAGATATTAGGGTTATTTATGCACAAACCCTTAACTTCTATGTTAAACCCAAAACAATGCATGTAATGCACCTAATTGGTTAACTAAGTCAATTCTAAATGTATATGAATGCAATGCATGAATTATGCAATCAAGCTAAAAATATAATTAACTTATTTACATCCTAATGCATGTTAACTAAATGTTAAAGATATCTTAATGTCTAGGCATTCACATACTTAAATAGCCCACAAATATGGGCTAATCACCAGGTACAAGAATATAGATTCCCCAGCTTTGGGAGCCATCAAGATGGGAGGACTTGAGGGCTTCCTTTACTTCCTCTAAAGCCTTCTGGCAATAAGGAGTCCAATGGGCGACGATATAGCTTTTGACCTTTTTTATGCATTCAAAGAAGGGGAGACATTTGTTAGAAGATCGAGATAAGAATCGACCTAAAGAGGTAATTTTGTCGACTAATGATTGTATCCCTTTCAAAGTACTTGGTGGTTCCAAGGCCATGCTCGCCTGAATCTTGTCAAGGTTGGCTTCTATTCCTTTGTTAGAAACCAAGAACCCCATGAATTTCCCCGCTGAAACACCAAAAACACACTTCTCGAGATTCAGCAGAGGCAAGTGTGCCTTAAGACATAGAACACCTCTGCAAAATATTCTAAGTGTTGTCAAAAGTTTGATCCCTTCAACATGTCATCAATATACACCTCAAACGATTTTCTTATTAAATGGGAAAAAATCATGTTTATAAGGCGTAAATAAGTTGCTCTAGCATTTTTTAAGCCAAAAGATATAACTCTATATTGAAATAAACCCCTATCTGTTATGAAAGAGGTATGAGGTCTATCTGCTAGAGTAAGGCTTATTTGATGGTGTAATTCCCTTCGAGAGGGGGTGAGAAATGCATGACGTATAAAATGCGGAATTTCAATAAACAATCTCACAAAAATAAGCAAACACACAAAGGCACAGGAGATTTTTAGGTGGAAACCCAAACCAGGTAAAAACCGCCACCTAACCCTTTCGAGTTAGGATTTCCCGATTGACAAAGTCGATCAAATCCACTAAATGAACTACTTAAAATCAGGGTAGTTCAACCTTAGTACAACCATGCTACTTTATACCCGAGGGTAGCGTACCTCAAAACCACCCCTCTTTATGAGGAGTATTTTGTCCCTCGATGAAGACGGGAATTCATAAAGCAAATACCCAACACAAGCAAAGATAAAATATAATACAACCTATAGAGCCACAAAGTATATGGCTAAATCTAGCTACTATAGGTGAAGAATCTTCCCTTAGGTGGGAGTGCGTCGGCGTGACGACACGGGTGCGTGAACCACGCTTTGGCACAACAACGCTCTCGTAATGTCGGTGGGAGAGCTGGTGCACAGCAAGACAAAGCTCTCAGGTGTAAAATGAATGCTTGGAGAGCTAGAGCTTCTTCTCAAGATCAATTTGACACAATATGGTATGAAAGTGTGTCAGTGTGTGTTCACAAGGCAAGGGTCCTCCTCTATTTATAGAGGGCCTAGGAAGGCTTTGGAAGGCCTTAGAAGGCTTCCATAGCCGTTGGGGTTGAACCCAAGGCAAAATAGGTCATAATCAGAATCATTTATAATTCTAACAAGGTCATCAGACGTCTGGTCCAAGCATCAAACATCTGGAAAACTAGCTTAAGACATCTGGTAGTGTCTGGTTGGCTTGTTTACGTTTATTATACTTTAAGTTACAGTCGTTATAGTATATAATATGACAGCTACCAGATTACTATTACAAAATGTTTTTACTCGGAACAAGGTTTTCCCGAGGTCGAACTCAGGGAGCAACTATGCTTCTAGAAGTCTAATTAAGTTCTCTATTATGTTACAAAAATAAGAGAGAGAGAGAGTTCTCTTGGCTTCTTCTTCTTCTCTCTTCCTTTTCTTTCTATCCTTTTTCTTCCAGCTAATCTTCTTCTCTTCTTTTTCCTGCAGAGTCTTCCTTTCTTCTTTCTTTTCTTTTCTTCTTCCGCGGCTGTGGTAATCTTTTTCTTCTTCTCTGACTTCTTCTTCTTCAGCCTTCTTCTTCTTTCTGCTTCTTTCTTCTGTTCTTCTCTTTCTTTCCTTGCTTGCGGCTGTGTCTTCTTTCTCTTTTCTTCTTCTTCTTCTTCTCTGCTTCCTTCTTTCTTTTCTTCCCTTACAGCTCCTCTTCTTTTCTCTTCTTTCTATTCTACCCGCTGCCCTTCCATCGTCTGATGCAGTGGTCAAACGAATTAACTGTAGGTTTGCTACAGTGCCTTCCTTCTCTTCTTCTATTTCTCTCCTTCACTTCTTATTCTTCAGCTGCCCTGAGCGGCTAAGGCTTCGGCCACTTCCCTTCTTCTTCTTCTGTTCCTGCACGCTCACACAAGGGTTAGAGCAAAACCTACCCCTACCCTTCCCCGCGTCTCTCTCTTTCTCAGATTTCTCTCTTAGGACCGCTCTCCTAGAGCTGGGTAATCGGGTGCGGGTATCGCACCCGGGACCAGGCCCACCGGTGTGTGGTGGTGGGCGAGGGTGCGCGGTTTAGGTAATCGGATCTTGCCCAGACCCGCGTGGCGTGAGCGCGGGTGAGGGCGAGCGAGCATGTGGCGCGCAGCGTGCGGGAGAAGGACCTGACCCCTGTGTTCGAAGGCAAATAGCCTTAGGCACTTTTTCAATTTAAGTGTGGGTGCTTGGCCGTGCACTTCCGAGGTGGGACTAAAGTCCCACCTCCCAAATCGGCGCCCGCAAGCAAGCTACCTGCAGCCAATTGCAGCAGCCCGCGAGGTCTACGCCCCAGCTGTAGACCGGGTGCCTTCGCAGAGGCAACCCGCGTGACCTGGGACGCACACCTGGGCTGGAGAGCGCCTGCAGCTGCAAGTGAAGCTGCTGCAGCTCGTCGTCAATGGCGGCGAGGGTCGCGCACCTGAAATCACACAAACGGCCTCTTGGCCCAGTCAGAATACGGGGGAGGCTTCGCCGAAGTGCAGCGAAGACAGTGCGGGGGTCGGTGAGGCACGAGGGCGTGTGTGGCGGTAGCCCTAGGTCAGACTGTGGCCGGAGAGGTGGGTTTGTTTGGGGGGTGGTCGGGGGGCGTTTGGCAGTAAATGGAGATGGGGAATCGGTAGAGTGGAGTGTGAGGGAGCTTGTGCGATGGTCGGCGAGGTGCGAGGGTGTCTGTGGACGTGAGATTTTCTCGCTGGAGGGGGTGATCGGAGGTGGAGAGGATGGTCTGGATAGTGGCGGTCGGGTGGTCGACAGGGCAGTTTAAAAGGGGGAAATGCAAGGGAAATGGAGAGGAAGCTATTTACCTAAGTATTAGACGAAGTGGGAGGGCGGAGCAGCCAACTCGTATCTACCAGAGCTGGAGAAGAAGAAGCCCTAGAGGAGGAGTGCAGCGACGAGGAAGCAGGAGGAGGGCACCGGCGGGTACAGCCCGACACGGACGATGGAGCAAGGCAAACCCTGCTGCAGGTAGGGCAGCAGAGCAACGAGGAGGAAGAGGAGGAAGTCGCCGGAAGCTTCGGGCCTTCTGACGGAGGACGAAGGGATGAAATGGAGGGGGTTTCTCCGTCAAAGAAAAGCTTGCAGAAGCCGGCAGGGTGTGCTGCTTCTTATAAAGGGGTTGGCGCAGAGGGAGGGACGAGCTGGCGTCGTGCCAGCCTCGCCGGAGTAAGGCTGGAGATGACACCCATACTTTCCGCACGTTCGCACGGAAGGTATGGTGGTCGGTAGAAGGCATGGGTGAGTCCCTGCGATGGAGGACGTCACAGGGAACCCTGCTTCTACTTTGCAGGATGGTAACCCTGCTCTGCGTGGCACCATGCTCCACGCAAGGTCGCCGGAGTATGGCACTGCACAGAAGTTGCAGGGAGGATCATTTTGCAAAGAATGATGAAAAGATGAGGGCCTAAATGCAAGGGTTTCAAAAGATAAGGGTCAAAAAGTAAATGAAGAGGACCAAATTGTAAAATCTGTCAAGGACGTATCTTCTTAGGCTCAAGTTTTTATACAAGACCAATTTGAACCTAAGGATTTTAATGGTGAATTTTACTTCTAGGTTGGACCATGTTTGACCGGCCAATTTGTGCAAAAATCCAAATTAAGTTATTAATTGGGCACGGTTCTCTTTTTAGGTCAAAATAGGTTTCTAAGGCCAAATTGAAGGTTCTAAACCCTGGAGAATATTTTTCTATGAATTTTAAATGATTTAGTTGGTTTTTATCCTACCTCAAACCTCGTGAATTGAAGTGGGTTTGTTTTAGGGTTACAGAATGTCATTTAATTCCTAGAAGTTGCAATAACCCTTATTTAGATCAGATCATCCCACTTTCTTTCTTGTTAAGCTTGTTTGACCTGTGTTTGGACCCTTAATTACCCTGTTTGCAAACTGCATTGGTGAAATTGCAATTTTACCCCTTATGATTTATTTTATTCTTAAACTCAGAATTCTCTGAGTTAAGCCTTTCTTTGGGTCATGTAGGAGCTTCTTTTTCTCGCATATCTGGGTTAGATTATGCTAGTTAGGGTTTATGATAAGGTTCTCATCATACCCCCATGCCTAGCTTTTGCTAGCCTCTTAGCAAAATATTAAGGTTTCAACCCTTGCTCTAGACCATGAAGTTCTTAATGATTTCAGATAAGTGCTTTTTCTTTTGCAAACTAGATTAGGTCAAAATGCCAACCATAGGCCTAAAAGGTACTTTAGTACCAACCAAGATCCAGATCTGTCTAGCCTCAGCCTCAGTCCTTAACAAAGGTTTTTAAGGCCTACAAGAACTAACCTAAGGTTTATTGGACTTTGTGGTTAAAGCACCCGTGCTTGAGATAATTTTAGCCCTGGCTCAGTTCATAGTGCATTTTGTAAGAAAGAGAGATAGAAGATTTATCTGTTTGGAGAGTTTTCTCTCTCTTTTCTTTTTAATTCTAGCTTAGGATTAGCTTTTCAACACGGTCTGTATCAGATTCCTTGTCCCCATCATCAATCCTCAAGGGTTCTTGGCAGTCGATGCTTCGAGATAGCACCGCCCATGGTAACCCCCAGAACCCTGGCTATTGAGATTTCGAGATAATCCCATCCATGGTGTTCCATGGCTGAATCCAGACCCTGGCAATTGACATTTCGTGATAATGCCATCCATGGAATCTGAACCAGCAGAGTGCTTACATGCCCCCGGTAGGATATGTAAATATCCTAAGAGACAAGCACCAAGGAGATGATATTTTGTTACGCATCTTCAAGGGGAATTTCCCACCTCTCCGCATTGGGAACTCGTCCAAATCAACTTGTGTTGATCGGCTGCTCCTACTCTAGGTGTCATTTTTAGAATTTTTGCGACGCTTCTACGTGATTTTGATTTTTATGCTTACTGAACCAGGCTGTGTGTGAGGTTAGGGTGCTTAGGTTACTGAGTCCCGTAAATCAAAAGTTAGTTAACGAGGCCAAATACTCCCTAAGTCTTGGACCTAATACTTAAGCTTTTCATTTTCCTCAACCTCTTGAGGAATGTCTAGAGCTTAATGGGTACTAAGAGTCTATCCAAGAATGCCTAAAGTTCGCGTTCTTTCCCAATTTCACTGTGCACTTTCTATTTCTTTTCCTGAATGAGGTCCGAAACTTAGGTTAATTCCTTAATTTCTTACTATTGACTATCACTTTTCTTTCATTTTGTGCTCCTTTTTTTTTCAATTTTTATGGTGTTCTTTTGGGATATGTGAATTTTTTTGTTTAAAACCTTTTCTTACAAGTTTTTGCACTTTCATACCCCCCCATGCCTAATATTTGCAATGTCCTCATTGTAACCTAGGGGTTTTTATTCAACTTAGTTCACACATTAGGACAGATGTTTTGATAAGTGAATGGGTCGGGTTGACTGTTGCGAACGATTTCTAATCTCAGATGCAAGCATCTGAGGTGGAGTCGGTTGTCCTAAAGGGTGAACCTTAAGTGCACAAAGATGTTAGAAAAGGTTTTAGGTTTTCAAGGAGAATGACGGGCTACCTCCTGTTGAGCGCTGAGTTTTACGCCATCGGCTGGGCGCAATATGCTCAGAGAAAATGGAGGATAAATGATGATTCAGCCAAATCAGTAGAGATTACATCAATGAACGGTTTGAGTCTCTGACGGTTCACGATGAAAGGTTCGGAATCATGGTTAAGTGGACTGATCTCAACGGCTCCATTTCCAAAAACCTGTCGGAACAAGTATGGTCCGACCCACTTGGATCGCAGCTTCCCAGGGAAAAGTTTGAGTCGGGCATCGAAGAGTAGAACCTTCCGACCAGGATGAAAAATCTTTCCAGAGATGTGCTTGTCATGGAAGGCTTTAATCCGCTCCTTGTAGATTCGCGAGTTCTTGTACGCATTAAGACGTAGTTCATCGATCTTGCTGATTTGAAGCTTTCTGTGGGTTCCAGCCTTAGAAAGATCTAGATTACAATTCTGTACTGCCCAATAGGCTTTGTGCTCCAGTTCAATGGGAAGGTGACATGCCTTCCTGTACACCAGTTTGAAGGGAGACATACCTAATTGGGTTTTGTGGGCGGTCCTATAGGCCCACAAAGCTTCCGGAAGTCGGGATGACCAGTCCTTCCTGTCAGGCTGAACAGTGACCTGCAGGATTTTCTTGATCTCCCAATTTGACAGCTCAACTAGACCATTAGTCTAGGGGTGATAAGGAGTAGAGATTCGGTGAGACACCCCGTATTTGGTCATCAGAGACCTAAACTGAGCATTCGTGAATGGGTCCCCCCGTCTGAGATGATAGCACAAGGAATCCCGAACCGTGAGAAGATATTGTGATGAATGAATTTGAGAACGATTTTGTGATCACAGGTTCGAGTCGGTATGGCTTCGATCCATTTGGACACATAGTCCACAGCCAACAGAATGTATTTGAAACCATCCAAAACAGGAAAGGGGCCCATAAAATCAATCCCCCAAATATCAAAGATTTCGCATACGAGAATCGGCTGCAAAGGCATCATGTCGCGATGGCTCATGTTGCCCAAAGTTTGGCAACGACTACATGCCTTGCAGTGATTGTATGCATCCTTGAACAGAGTGGGCCAATAAATGCCACACTGGAGGATTTTTGATGCGGTTTTGTGCCCAGAGAAATGGCCACCGCATGCCTGGTCATGGCAGAAGGAAAGAATATCATTGACTTCATCTTTCGAGACACATCTCCGGATGATTTGGTCAGCACCTATGCAGAAGAGGTACGGATCTTCCCAAATGTAATACTTAGCATCAGAGCGCAACTTGTCTTTCTTGGCCTTCGGCCAATCAGACGGGATCTGATGAGATGCCAAGTAGTTTACTATATCGGCAAACCATGGAAGTCTAGTACCAATAGTCAGCAGGTGCTCATCAGGGAAATGCTCCGTGATGGGTCCGGAAGGGTTGATAATCTCAGAAGGAAGGTGGGACAAATGGTCAGCTACCACATTTTGTCTCCTTACCTTGTCGTGAATCTCGAGATCGAATTCTTGCAACAGCAGATCCATCGGATTAGTCGGGGCTTCGCGTCCTTCTTGGCAAGGAGATGCCTTACAGCTGTGTGATCCTAGTAGATGATGACGTAGGAACCCAGGAGATAAGATTGAAATTTTTCAAGGGCAAATACTACTACTAGCAGCTCTTTCTCCGTAACTGTATAGTGACGCTGAGCCTCGTCAAGTGTCTTGCTAGCGTAGTAGATGACCACGGGTTTCTCGTCAACTTTCTGCCCCAAAATCGCTCCTATAGTGAAATCAGACGCATCGCACATGATCTCAAAGGGTTGAGACAATCAGGGGATTGTAGGATCGGGGCCTGGGTGACTCGGTCACAGAGGTTCTCAAAGGCTTGAGTGCATTCCTTGGAGATTTCAAAGGGTACATCCTTAGAGAGAAGAGTTGTCAGGGGGCGTGCAATTTTCGAGAAATCAGGAATGAAACGACGATAAAAACCGACATGCCCCAGAAAAGAACGGATGTCCCTGATCGAGCTAGGCATAGGAAGGCAAGAGATTAGATCAACCTTGGCTCGATCCACTTGGATGCCCTTCTCAGAAATCAGATGTCCTAGGACGATCCCTTCAGGCACCATAAAATGGCTCTTTTCCCAGGAAAGAACCAAATTAACGTCGATGCAGCGCATGAGTATGTGAACCAAGTGCTAGAGGCAATCATCAAACGATGCCCCGAAAACTGAAAAGTCATCCATGAAGACTTCCAGATAATCACCTACCATATCAGAGAATATGGCAAGCATGCACTGCTGAAAAGTCACGGGAGCATTGCAGAGATCGAACGGCATCCTTCGGAATGCGTAAGTTCTGAAGGGGCAAGTGAATGTGGTCTTCTCTTGGTCCTCAGGATGAATAGCTACTTGGTTATAACCGGAGTACCCGTCAAGAAAGCAGAAGAATCGATTTCCTGCTAATTTCTCGAGAATCTGATCAATGAAAGGTAGTGGGAAATGATCCTTCTTCGTGGAGGAATTGAGTCGTCGGTAATCTATGCAGACTCTCCACGAGTTGGCTAATCGGGTAGGTATGACTTCTCCGGTTTCAGTCGTAATGGTGGTGAGCCCTGCCTTTTTAGGCACAACCTGAATAGGGCTCACCCAACGACTGTCGGAGATCGGGTAGATGATCCCTGCATCTAACCACCTGATTATCTCCTTTTTCACGACCTCCTGTAGATTAGGGTTTAAATGTCTCTGCATTTCACGGGAAGGTCATGTGCCCTCTTCTGAATAAATATGGTGTGTGCAATAAGAGGGACTTATTCCAGTCAAATCATCGAGAGTCCATCCAATGGCTCTACGATGTTGCTGGAGAACAGTAATCAGACGGGATTCCTGATCGGGAGTAAGCTTGGAATTTATAATCACAGGAAGGGTCTAATTAAAACCCAGGAAGATGTATTTCAAATGGTCGGGAAGGGGTTTCAGTTCAAGGACGGGGTTATCAGCAGCAGCGGGTGGTTCAGGGTAGATGTGAGGTTCAAGGGTAGGACTTACGGGTCTGTCTAAATCTGGATTTGACTCCTCTAATTGCGGTTCAAGATCTTTCTGTGGTTGATGAGGTATGATCAGGTCATTCTCAAAATGTGTTTCATCAACCAAAGCCCTGATATCACAAATCTGTTCGATGACACCGCAATTGATTCCTTGTTGGGCCTTAAATATATCAATTTTTAGGATTTGATTTCCAAATTTGAGCTCTATTTGGCCCTCCTCACAGCTGATGTTGGCTCTAGCAGTAGCCAGGAAAGATCTCCCTAGAATGATCGGTGTATCCCTAGGGTTCTCAGGTGCATCCATGTCCAAGACTATAAAGTCTACAGGGAAATAGAAATCCCATACCCTTACAATAACATCGTCGAGAATCCCTTTAGGTGACTTTATAGATCGATCTGCTAATTGTAGTGTCACCTTAGTTGGTTTTAGGTCAGATTCTTCTAGGTGTTTAAGTAAGGATGTGGGTATCAGATTTATGGAAGCACCCAAGTCTAGCAATGCTCTGTCAAATTGGGTATCACCTATTTTGCAGGAAATCAGGGGAGTACCAGGATCTTTTGCCTTAGGTGGGGTCTGCTTAGGATTACAAAGCTGGCTTGCTCTGATAGTACAATTGGACTCCCACTCTTGATTCGCGGCTTACGCTGAGGTGTACACACATTCTTTAAGAATCGTGCGTAAGCCGGTATGTGGTGAATTGCATCCATCAAGGGGATGTTTATTTGGACCTGCTCAAAGAGCTTGACCAGGTCCTCCTCAGGTGCCACAGGCTTGGTTGTCTTCTTTCCCTTGGTCAAGGCCTCGGGAAACGGAACCTTGGTTGGTTCTTCTAGGATAGGTCCAGGTCTTTGATCTGGGACAGGGATAGGAACATCCTGGATTACTGTCCTAGGGTTGGGATCACTACCAGGCTTGGAGTGGTTTGGATAGGGTGGATCTTGGGTTTCCTTACCACTACGAGTCGTTACAGAATTTAGTCCTGCCTGGTTTTGGTTAGGGTTGGATAGGATGGGTTGCTGCTGATAGCCAGCATAGGAAGTGGAAGCCTCCATCCCGTCGGGTGAAGGAATAGAGGGGGCCTGATAAATCATGTGTGCTTGGCCCGGGTTTAGGTTCATAACGCGCCACTGGGTTGGCACGTTATTCGAGTTAGGAAGAGGTTGAGAGGGTAGTGTGCCTGGTTGGCGAGAATTTGCCAACTGGGCCAGTTGATTTCGAACCTCTGTAAGTTCATCCTTGTGTTGTTTCTGAATAGCCGCATTCGTTCTTTGAATGTCAGCCAGAGTCTGAAGGATGAGGGACATTTGGTCTTGGTTTGGCCCTGATGAAAAAGTCGGGTTGGGCCGAGGCTGAGGCGGTTGGTAAGGACGAGGGGGTTGTGGATGGGGCTAAAAAGGTGGTCTCTGGGTTTGGGAATTTCCCGCCCAATGGAAGTTAGGATGGTTCCGCCATCTAGGGTTGTAGGTGTTGGAGAATGGATCATTCTGGATGGCGTTGAGGTCCTCGCAGGTCTGAGGAACCTCCAACAAATCAGAGAATGGGGGAATGGAATTCCCCTGGTTGGTATAGAAAGGATCGGATGACCCTCCGATCCGAGAATCAGATGGGGGTGGATATGGATCCATCCCAGGAGAAGGTCGATGGAGAATGTTTTGCATAGTCTCCCATGTGGAAGGAGGTTGGGCAAAGGAGCTATGCGCAGAGGTGGCTCACTGTAAGTACTGAGTCAGCTTGTCCACCTTCTTCTCAATGATGGAGACCTTGTCCAATCGACTGGCCATTAGTTCCAGGTCAACTGATGTGGACAGGCCCTGCGTCTCGTGTGCTCCCCTAGGGTTCGTCAATGCGCGGGTATTCGTCCTGTCGAATAGTCCCATGGAGTCATTATTGATGGAGTTCTCGCACATGTTTTCGAGAATCTCCCACACGGTGTCCTCATGTTGACCCATGATATTCCCTCCGCAAGTTGCATTGATGAAAAGCCTAATATCCTCACGGAGTCCCTGGTAAAAAGACTGGACTTGTTCCCATTTAGGAACTCCGTGATGGGGGCACTTCCTCATGAGATCCTGAAAGCGATCCTATGCCTCATGGAGAGGTTCTCCCGTTTGCTGAGTGAAGTGGGTAATCTGATGGCGCAAGGCATTGGTTCGACCAATGGAAAAGAACTTCTTCAAAAATTCAGACTGGAGTTCTTCCCAATTGTTGATCGGCCGGGTCTGTGTTTGATACCAATGAGCGGCCTTGTTCATAAGGGAGAAGGAGAACATCTTCATGAGGAGAATGTCCCGATTTTGTGCATCTGACCCAAAAGTCTGGGCCAGATGCTTTAGTTGTTTGATGTGCTGGAAGGGGTCTTCAGAATTAAGCCCATGGAATTTGGGTATGGTGTGAATCATATTGGGCTTTAACTCAGAATCAGGTCCTCCAGTCAGGATTCTGACTTCGAGGCTCAATAGCCACCGCAGTAGGATTATAATGGTCCCACATCATGGGACGCTGCGGTGGGTGCACAAAGTTCTGGAAGAGGTCATTGAGTCGCTGGAGCTGGTGCTCTAGATTGTTCTCTTCCTCAACTAGCTGAGCCATTGTGGAAGAAGGTGAGTTGGGTTCGGAGTAGGAGGAGAGGTCGATGTGAGGTGTTGTTTTCTCAAACAAGGGTACTGAGGCTCTGCCTCGAGGAGAGTGAAGTTCTAAAGGAGGTTTCAAGGACCTCCTACCAAACATACACTGTTGGAAGAGATGAGTTTAGCAGGTGCTGGACCCAATCGAGACACCCAAAATGTTGGGTGACTATAGAGGTGCAGGGCAGATGGACCCCTTGATCAGAAGATCGACCACTTGAGAATTACTTGGGTAGCCAGAGAGGGTGAGTCCCGCGAAGACCCCTACACGGTAGAGCGTCCCCACGGGTTACAGGGTTTCCCCGACCCGACCTCTCTTGTCACTGAGATTCCAGGTAGACCAGAATGGGGATCTTGACCTCTTAAGTCTACCACTTTTAATTTAAGATCAAGGTGCTTAGGTTTTCACTTGAACTTTTAGTCTTTTGAGTGCGAAGAGTGACCTAAGTTGAAGGTTGGTTGACCCAAGGGGTCAACTTCACCTATTGATTCCTTTGAGAACTTATAAGGTCTTGTCTTTTAGGGTTCAAGTGTTTTTAGAGAGCCAATTGCTTAGGGTTTTTCTGAATAGGTATTTTCAATCAACGGCTTAGGCACACTTCTTTTGGGATTTCTCAATTCTTGATTAAGGAGTGTGTCTCTAAAACCCTAGTGTTAATTCCTATGTTGGCTCTACTTGGTCCAGTTAACTCCTTGTTGGGTAATTAGGGCTCAGGCAAGAAAGTGTTAGCCGTTGAATACCCTTAATAGTGTGTGCAGGAATAGTGGTTTGAAAATATGCAGCTGTTACTAGGTATGAAAGACAGGTTATACCTATATTGTTTATTCTTTTCTTTTTCTTCCTCTTTAGAATTTAGGGGTTAATAGTGAGAGGATAGAAGTTACCTGTCCTTGGAGTGGTTGTTGTGCAGCTGCTTCTTGATTTTCCTGTACCTGCACACAAAAGATAAAAGAGATTATTAGAAACTCACAAATAGAGACTTTATAGCTTCTAGAATAGCCGTTGCTCCCCAGCAACAGCGCCAAGAATAGTGTCCGGTTGGCTTGTTTACGTTTATTATACTTTAAGTTACAGTCGTTGTAGTATGTAATAAGACAGCTACCAGATTACTATTACAAAATTTTTTTACTCGGAACAAGGTTTTCCCGAGGTCGAACTCAGGGAGCAACTATGCTTCTAGAAGTCTAATTAAGTTCTCTATTATGTTACAAAAATAAGAGAGAGAGAGAGTTCTCTTGGCTTCTTCTTCTTCTCTCTTCCTTTTCTTTCTATCCTTTTTCTTCCAGCTAATCTTCTTCTCTTCTTTTTCCTGCAGAGTCTTCCTTTCTTCTTTCTTTTCTTTTCTTCTTCCGCGGCTGTGGTAATCTTTTTCTTCTTCTCTGACTTCTTCTTCTTCAGCCTTCTTCTTCTTTCTGCTTCTTTCTTCTGTTCTTCTCTTTCTTTCCTTGCTTGCGGCTGTGTCTTCTTTCTCTTTTCTTCTTCTTCTTCTTCTCTGCTTCCTTCTTTCTTTTCTTCCCTTACAGCTCCTCTTCTTTTCTCTTCTTTCTATTCTACCCGCTGCCCTTCCATCGTCTGATGCAGTGGTCAAACGAATTAACTGTAGGTTTGCTACAGTGCCTTCCTTCTCTTCTTTGCTTCTTCTTCTTCAGCTACCCTGAGAGGCTAAGGCTTCGGCCGCTTCCCTTCTTGTTAAGAACGCGCGGCTTCAGACGTTTTTAAGACGTCTGGGACACCTCCCAAACGTCTAACCAGACGTCTGGAACCCCCAGACGTCTGGGATTCGGTTATTTTCGGTACGCGTGTTTCGTCTGCGCGCCTGAGCGCGCAGACCTGCGAGCGTCTCTCTCTCTCTTTTTCCCTCTCCCTCCTGCGCACTCTGTCCCGCTCTCTCTCTCCTCCTCGCGCGGCCTTAAAAGGCCACGCCCTCCCCCTCACTCCCGTCACTTCCGCCCCCTTCCTCTTCTCCTTCCAATCGGTGCGCAAGAGCGAGCGCGAATGAGAGGCGGCGGCGACAGCCGCGGCGAGTGCGGGAGGAGGTGCTGCGCGGGGGAGGAGGCGTTGGCCATGAGGGCTCGAGCCTGCCGGGGCAGCGGGAGCCAGCCGGCGGGGCCACAGCAGACGCGGGGTGGCACGGGAGGCCTGCTGCAGCTCGAGCAGCAGGCGGAGCACTCGCAGCGCGGCCGTGCGTCACAAGCGGAGGGTGAGTGGCACCCTGATTCTGGAAAATTTTCCAGAATCAGACGTCTGGGATTCCAACCAGACGACGGGGAAGACGTCTGGAGGACTGTCCAGACGTCTGAAAGGTGAGTTATTTTCGTACATTCTTCCTTTCCTATGACCGTCCGTACTGAGAGAGAGAAATGGGTACGCGCAGGTTCGGGGATTCGCATCCAACGCGAATCAGATGTCTGGCTACAGTGCTAGACGACTGGAACGACTTCCAGACGTCCGGGGTGACCATCGGACGTCTGGGAACTAGGCCAGATGCCCCCACAAGC
The DNA here is from genome assembly GCA_037157565.1 of Thalassia testudinum. Classification (NCBI taxonomy): domain Eukaryota; kingdom Viridiplantae; phylum Streptophyta; class Magnoliopsida; order Alismatales; family Hydrocharitaceae; genus Thalassia; species Thalassia testudinum. The sequence goes on along the minus strand of JAZHRO010000009.1, from coordinate 41,055,646 downwards.
TTCTGGATGTCTGAGAGACCACGCAGAGCAAGGTAACCCCTGATCCACTTTATAAGACGTCTGGAATAAGTTCCAGACGTCTTATTTTGCACTGTTTTGTCGTTTTCGACCAGTTTACGGCCCGTTCGGGTTCCGTTTTCCGTGTTTCGAGTTGCGTTCTTTTCGGAATTAAATCCTCTACCTGTCTACAGTAGCTATATACTGTTTTGAGAAACTCCCTGTGTTTGATCCTTGTGATAGGACCCCGTTCCGTTGCAATCTCAGGGTTTGCGGAGGTACGCGGGATTTCCGACCACGCCCCCAGTACTCCTGTTGTAACCGGTAGAGTGGCATTTAAGTTTATTAGCATAATCTGTTAAATTATGGAACCATAAATAGAACCTAGGACATTGCATGAATCCTAGGAATGAGAAACGAGATTGAATGATAGATCCTAGGGTGTTGCATAAATCCTAGGGCTGGAAAACTAGATTGTATGATAGATCCTAGGGTATGACATGAATCCTATGATGGGAAAACTAGTGGAATATGTGAACACTGCAGTCTTGAAAATGTGGAAAAGAAATAATAGCTGCCTGTAAATTTGTTTAAACAGCTGCCTGTTATGAATAAATGAACATGATTAAGAATATGGGATGTATGAACGTGAAACTGGAAAGGTGAAACCGAAATGCGCTGAGTTAAAGAGCTGGAACCCTACGGGGAATTAGGAGTAGAACTCCTGGAAAGTGAATGGAATAGAATTGGGGAAGTGAGCTGGCCCTTGAGTACGGAGTACCAAGGAGAGCGACTGTCCCCCTGTTTAGTGCAGAGCGGAGCCAGCCGCCCCAGGGACCCGGGGTTAGGACTGGCCACTCTGTACCGACTTGCTGGCCCTCATGTACGTAGTACCGAGGAGAGCTACTAGTGTAGGGAGGTACTAGCTACCCCACAGGCCCCGGGGTTCTGCTAGCCTCCTACACCGACTTGTTAGGCCCACTGGGGCAAACCAGGGTAGTCAGGCGAGGGTGCGTGGACTGTGGAGGGGCAAGGCCCCTGTTTGGTTACTGTGGAGGGGTTGGACCCCTGTTACTGAGAGGGCTCTGCCCTGTACTGGTTCCATGCTGTGCTTTGGGCGCACCCGTTAACGGAAACGACTGACCGCGTGCCAGTGCGGGTTAGCTACCCGTGCATTTACCGCGCGTGCTGTAGTCACCGTTACGTCTGTCAGTGACCTTGGGGTGGTTGACTGAGAGTAGGATCACCATGGGGGACTCTCCCGGCCAGGAGAGCACCACGTGCGACTTCTACTGTTCGGAAAAGACTGCAATCAAGATCGTTCCCACGAGGAACATTCGAGATCAAGTGAAGGATCTGAGAAATAGATAAATTGTGAAACAATAGAAAGACGTAAATAAAGAAAGAAAGAAAATTAAAACAGCTACTGTACACTTTACTGTTTCTTTAGTTTAGCTGCCACTCTACTCAGCGTTTTGCTGACGTGTTACACTCGTTACCTTTCAGGACCAGGTGTTGAGCAACCAGGGTCAGCAGCTACAGAGGACGCTGGGCTGAGTAGGGTCCAGTAGAGTTACCACTGTTCTCTTATAGCTCTTTTTGGTTCCACTGTAGTGAGTAGTTCTTGTTTCCGTTGTACTTTTCTTTACCTGCAGTTCATATTATGTTATGAATGTTGTTCTACTGTTGTGGTGGTACATACTGTAGTGGTTTCTTTCCTTACTGCTGTATTTTCTTACTGTTAGTTATATTTATGTTGAATGTGGTTTGTTTTACTGTTCTTTTGGTTACTTCCTCGTTGGACGACCAGGTATTGGGTTTAGTCGAGTCGGTCCGGTTCTCGTGTCTCGTAGGGACTCGGGAATCGGGTCGTTACACTTCTTCTGTTCCTGCACGCTCACACAAGGGTTAGAGAAAAACCTACCCCTACCCTTCCCTGCGTCTCTCTCTTTCTCAGATTTCTCTCTTAGGACCACTCTCCTAGAGCTGGGTAATCGGGTGCGGGTATCGCGCCCGGGACCAAGCCCACCGGCGTTCGATGGTGGGCGAGGAGTGTGCGGTTTGGGTAATCGGATCCTGCCCAGACCCGCGTGGCATGAGCACAGGCGAGGGCGAGCGAGCGCATGACGCGCAGCGTGCGGGAGAGGGACCTGACCCCTGTGTTCGAAGGCGAATAGCCTTAGGCACGTTTTCAATTTAAGTGCGGGCGCTTGGCCGCGCACTTCCGAGGTGGGACTAAAGTCCCACCTCCCAAATCGGCGCCCGCAGGCAAGCTACCTGCGGCCAATTGCAGCAGCCCGCAAGGTCTTTGCCCCAGCTGCAGACCTGGGTGCCTTCGCAGAGGCAACCCGCGTGACCTAGGACGCGCACTTGAGCTAGAGAGCGCCTGCAGCTGCAGGTGAAGCTGTTGCAGCTCGTCGTCATGGCGTCGAGGGACGCGCACCTGAAATCACACAAATGGCCTCTTGGCTCAGTCAGAATACGGGGGAGGCTTCGCCAGAGTGCGGCGAAGACAGTGCGGGGTCGGCGAGGCACGAGGGCGTGTGTGGAGGTAGCCCTAGGTCAGACTGTGGCTGGAGAGGTGGGTTTGTTCGGGGGGTGGTCGAGTGGCATTTGGCAGTAAATGGAGATGGGGAATCGGTAGAGTGGAGTGTGAGGGAGCTTGTGCGGTGGTCGACGAGGTGCGAGGGTGTCTGTGGATGTGAGATGGTCTCACTGGAGGGGGTGATCGGAGGTGGAGAGGATGGTCTGGACAGTGGCGGTCGGGTGGTCGACAGGGCAGTTTAAAAGGGGAGAAATGCAAGGGAAATGGAGAGGAAGCTATTTACCTAAGTATTAGACGAAGTGGGAGGGCGGAGCAGCCGGCTCGTATCTGCCGGAGCTGGAGAAGAAGAAGCCCTGGAGGAGGAGTGCGGCGACGAGGAAGCAGGCGGAGGGCACCGGCGGGTATAGCCCGGCGCAGACGATGGAGCAAGGCAAACCCTGCTACAGGTAGGGAAACAGAGTGACGAGGAGGAAGAGGAGGAAGTCACCGGAAGCTTCGGGCCTTCTAACGGAGGAGGAAGGGATGAAGGGAGGGGGTTTCTCCGTCAAAGAAAAGCTTGCAGAAGCCGGCAAGGTGTGCTGCTTCTTATAAAGGGGTTGGCGCAGAGGGAGGGGCGAGCTGGCATCGTGCCAGCCTCGCTGGAGTAAGGCCGGAGATGACACCCATACCTTCCGTGCGTTCGCACGGAAGGTATGGTGGTCGGCAGAGGGCATGGGCGAGTCCCTGCGACGGAGGACGTCGCAAGGAACCCTGCTTCTGCTTTGCAGGACGGTAACCCTGCCCTGCGTGGCACCATGCTCCGCGCAAGGTCGCCGGAGTATGGCGCTGCACAGAAGTTGCAGGGAGGACCATTCTGCAAAGAACAATGAAAAGATGAGGTCCTAAATGCAAGTTTTTCAAAAGATAAGGGTCAAAAAGTAAATGAAGAGGACCAAATTGTAAAATCGGTCAAGGAGGTCTCTTCCTAGGCTCAAGTTTTTATACAAGACCAATATGAACCTAAGGATTTTAATGGTGAATTTTAATTCTAGGTTGGACCATGTTTGGCTGGCCAATTTGCGTAAAAACCCAAATTAAGTTATTAATTGGACATGGTTCTCTTTTTAGGTCAAAATAGGTTTCTAAGGCCAAATTGAAGGTTCTAAACCCTAGAGAATATTTTTCTATGAATTTTAAAGGGTTTAGTTGATTTTTATCCTATCTCGAACCTCATGAATTGAAGTGGGTTTGTTTTAGGGTTATAGAATGTCATTTAATTCCTAGAAGTTGCAATAACCCTTATTTAATCAGATCATCCCACTTTCTTTCTTGTTAAGCTTGTTTGACCTTTGTTTGGACCCTTAATTACCCTGTTTGTAAACTGCATTGGTGAAATTACATTTTTACCCCTTATGATTTATTTTATTCTTAAACTCAGAATTCTCTGAGTTAAGCCTTTCTTTGGGTCATGTAGGAGCTTTTTTTCTCGCATATCTGGGTTAGATTGTGCTAGTTATGGTTTATGATGAGGTTCTCATCATCTGGGAACTAAGTTAGACGTCTAATTTAAGGTAGGTTTCCTTCTTGACTTTGATCAGACCTAAACAGGGTTCTAGTGTAAGGCCATCAGACGATGTATAGGACATCTGGAACTAGGTCTGGACGTTTGGAAACCTATTGTACTACGGGAATGGATTCCCAAGATAGGATAATGACTAGAAAATCTCACAAAGGTGATTTTGGGTCAGTCGAGGCAGAATGGTCACATATCAGATGTTTGGGGTCCTCTACGGACGTCTGATAGAAGCCTAACGGTTATATTCTCAGCGTTTATTTTGTTAGCCAACGTTCCACAAGTTGGACGTCTGGCACAACCATTAGACGTCTTCTAAGACGTCTGGACTAAGGTCTAGTCGTCTGATTTTATCAAACAGAACCGACTAAGTCCAGCCTAAGTTATTAGACGTTTAAGTCAACAGTCAGATGTCTTAAAAGTCACTATCAGATGTATGATTTCCAAATTAAACATCTGATTAGGCTGTCAGAACCCTATTTTGGTTTTTTAAGTTCTCTACAGAAAGCCTAAGTATCCTAGGGTTGTGCAAGTGTTCTTAGGACTACTTTAAGGGTTCTTTGAGGTTCTTTAACATAAGATTTAAGAAATAAAGAGAAAAAATAAAGTACAAAGTACAACGAAGGAAATCTATCATATTCTTCATCTCCTTCTATCTTCAAGCTTTCACTCCTCACGAAGCTCCTTCTCCTCTATGAAACTCTTCCAATCCGCCATGGATGCAAGCTCGAACTCCGTCTAAACACATCTTCATTTAAAAATATCCTAAAATCTAAGACTTCAAATGCAAATGTTAAATAACATGTGTTTTGTTATCATCAAAATAAACAATCATAGTGCACTAGCACCAAAAGATGGTACCTGCTGTAAGCATCCAGGAAGGACATGTGGGGTTGACCGCTGCATAAATCCACTAGAGCATCGACCCTAGGCAAGGGGAACTCGTCCTTTGGGTAATCTTCATTCAAGTTGATGAAGTCCACGCACATCTGTCACTTGTCATTCGCCTTCTTCACCATGACCACATTGGACAGCCATGCCAAGTATAAGGACTCCTTGATGAAGCCAACTTCCAAGAGCTTCTGGATTTCTACTTCAACCGCTTGCCACTGTTCAACTGACTTGTGCCTGCACGCCTACTTCACGGCTCGAGCACCTGCCTAAATGTTGAGGAGGTGCTGAATCAAGGATGGGTCCACTCCTGGCAGGTCATTGGTGGACCATGCGAATACGTCCGCGTTGGCCCTTAGCAGAAGTAGCAGCTCCTGGACTTCGAAGGATCAAGGTTCTCCTCGACCTTGACAAGCTTAGTTGCGTCTTCAGGATATAGCTGTATAGCCATGGCTGAAGAGCCCGACTAAAGCTCTAAAGTTGTTGGCGGATTAGCCAGATTTGTTTCCTGCTGAATCACCTCGACCTGGCTTCTCTTCTTCCCCCACTTTTGTGGCTTGGGGGGCCTTGGCTCCATGAACCGCTCCAACTTGATTCGTAGGAGTTCATGCCCGGCCATCTGATCCCCATGCATTATCCTTACTCCTCGAGGAATTTGGAAGAGCATGAACTCGAAATAAGAGGAGGGGATCAAACGGAAGGCATGGGTCGTTGGGTGGCCGATGATGTCGTCAAGTGCTGCTGTCAACCCAACCACGATGAATGTGGTCGTTCTGTTCAGGTGCCTGTCCCTATCGCAGATGGATAAGGGCAAGCTAATCTCCCCTTTTGGCATCACCTTATGATTGCCAAACCCTACGACAAGGTGAGTTGATGGGAGAGGTGTTCTTCTTTGAACCCCAGCTTGAGCAGTGACTTCCAAAATAGAACATCCACTACACTGCCTTCATCCACCTATTTAACGGTACTTCTCTCGCCCCACTGAAGGGTGGGAAACACACTATGGGGCGTTCACTCGAGAGGAGTAGCTTTCTGGCTTAGGGCGACGTTGACCCCGAAGATAACCTCGACCTCTATGCCCGCAAATCCAAGTGACGAGAGGTGAGTGTTTTGAGGTAACGCTACCTTCACCGCCATGACTTGATAATGGTATTCTGCAGGGGGGAGCCACAAAGATTTTATGAACTACAAACCCATCTGGCTCCTGGTCTGCCACAAAGATTTTATTGACCCCTTGGAGTTGTTGGAGCTTCTCCTTGTGGTAGTCCTCCAGACCCTTCATAGGTCTCTTGCCTTTATCTTGGCCTTCATTCCACTTAACGAAATGGGCCAAGTTTCCATGTCGAATCTAGGACTCAATTTGGTCACGCAGATTCCGGCAGTCTTCAGTGGCGTGCCCTCAAGCCCAATGGTACTTGCAATAGGGCCCAGAATCAGCCTTCTTCTTGAAAGGCTTTGGCGAGGGTAGGACATCCTTGTCAGTGGACCACACCTTTGCCAACACGTCTGCCTAGTTCATGATTGTTCAATTCTCAACACAGTTAATTAAGGCTATTAATCTTAATTAATTGCATAAAGAATAGACTTAGGTTAACTTAAATCATTAAATCATTGTCGTTGATTGTAATATAGTGTCAAGTTAGCCTAACATTTTAGATTTTATTCCTTTTAACTGGTTGAGTCCAAGTCGTTCACTAGGAGGTATAAACTTAATTAATTCACCATTTTTATTATTTAAATTAACAACATACTAATTACTATATTAATTACAAAATATGTTAAGCACATGAATAATTGCACATAAAATTGAGATTTAAAGCATGCAAATATTCCATTAATAAAAGACTTGTACATGAAAGATTTTACAATAAATAGCACAAGAAAAGGAATGTTTATTACAAGTTTTACAAAATGTAAGGCATAAAAAAAAAATTACAATACAAATAATGCCTCTTATTACAATAAAGCTCAAACACTAATTAATCTCAATTCAGCCTTCAGCCTCCATCAGACGTCTCTCTTCTTGATCAGACGGCTTAAATGTAAAAGTTAGACTTCCAATAATCCATCAAACGTCTCTCTCTCTCAATCATTTCTTCATTTAATCTTAATTCTCTCTATTTCTTCACTCTCTCTCTTTCAATCAGCACTTAGCCTTTCTCTCATCTCTTCTCATTTCCTCACTGTGCACACATTCTCCACACTTAGAATTTTTAAACCCTTAACCCATGTTTCAACACTTAACTAAAAGTTTGGTTAATTGGTGGACCAGTTCTTTCAAGGATACACAACTCCCACTAGGGGCGGGACCAGACCCTACTCAAACTGGTCCTAATTCGATTAATGTGGATTTTAGACTTTTTGCACAGTAACGGGCCCAACCAGGCCCACAAGCTCACACCCACACCTAGGCCCACTCTCACATAGGTGCACACACACACACACACATATGTGATAGGTCCACTTTACTGGATTAGAATTAAGCCTAAGGGCATTTAATTGGGAGTTGGGAAATGGATTTCTAGCATGCATTATGTAAGAATATTGGTTGAACATGAAAATTATCAATCCTGCATCTCTCAATTAATGGCCTTTATTTGCATATGTATTTAACATACATTCATATATGGATGTGCATTCTTTGCAGAAATTAATTGGGATTGAGAAGTTAGAATAGGCAATAAGACAAAATCACTAGAAATTCCTTATCTCCGATTGTTCCAATTCTCCGTCTCTTTCCTATTTCTTTCCAACCCCAATTTATTTCCTTTCTCACTCTCTTTTCTTGAGGGAAACACGAACACACACAAATAGGTCAAGAGCATATTTCCTTATTTATTTTTCCTCAAATATCTCACTTGGATTCTCTTTCACATGCTCTCTTTATAATAGGCAGTGTTGAGAGCAGAAAACTACGCGATCAAAGTTGGTTTCAAAAAACCAGTCGTTGTAATTCAATTTGCGAAGAAATCCGTCAAAAAATAAATTTATACCGAAATTCAAAGAATTCCAGGTCGAACACAGGGAGGTTACGTCGATCTTAAATTCGCGATTTATATTTTTTTGTGTTTTTGTTTAAAAATAAAATAATTACACTGGAATTGATATAAACAATAAGAGAGAGAAAGAGAGAGAGAGAAAGAGAGAACAATCACTTAATATAATCAGAATATTTTTACAACTACAAGGCGGGAAATGATTACAACTAGAAAGCAAAAAATTCTATTCTAGAAAGTGATTAAAAAGAAGGGAGAGAGATGTTATCCTCCTCGACGAATGCTTGGAGGACGAGCCGGATGGAGCGACGCTTGGAAGACGGAGGACGAAGCGGGAAGGAGGATGAAGCAAGAAGCGGGAACGAGACAGCACATCATCGTCGTTGCGGGATCCACTTCTAGAACAGGGGTGAGAAAATTGGATTTAGCTCTAGAATAACATCCCGGATGTGGGAAAGCTTCTCTTAAGCTTTGGAGAGGGAGGGAAGTGAAGGAAGGGATCAGAATTTCATAGGGTAGGGGTCTCCTTTTATAGTTGCAAGGATTGGGGGCACTTTGGTCATTCCATATTAAAAAACATTAAAATCAGGTCTCTAGTGATGGATTTATTCGTCACTAAAGGCCTGATCATGGGCAACATGCGCACACCGCGCATGCCTCCTCCTCTCCTGCGTCTTAACACTAAGCGCATGTTCAATGGATCTCAGCCATCCAATCAAGAGATCGGACGACTTAAACTTCATCTCTCTCCCGCCTTCTTCTACGCATGAGATCAGGTGTTCAAAGATGCATCGAATCACGCATATAGCCGATCACTTCATCTGACCCGTCGATGCTTGATCGGATGGCCCAAATCGCATTCTCGCACGTGAAGGAGACATGCGCTACGCCAGAATCGAATGGGCGACCTGCAGTGCCAAAGAGTCTTACCCACTGCGCTATGCGCGTGGATAGATAAGAAGAGTATTCTTGTTCCATTTAATGCTGATCGTTGGATCCTCATCCAATGGTCGAGATCTCACGTCAAATGCTCTTTCAGGAGTGAGCGGAGGGGGAGACCAGGTGCGGATGGTTAGGATGATGCCACGTGGCACCATCCTGACCATCCATCTTCTTTATGTTGTAGATGGTGCCACGAATGTCGAATTGGATCGATTTTTACGCCATTAGGCTGCGATCGTCGATCTGAACCCATCCGTGCGGTTGAATTTGTCATCTAAAGTGAGGATTGATACCATCTTGGCCCTTAATCTCTGGGCCTCATCGTACTATATCTAGTGCTACGAATGTCCGATCAGGGCGATCTTGGAGTCGTTGAACTCCAATCGTCGCCCTGATCAAATCTGTACGGTTGGATCTTCGATCCGAGGCCCTGGTTAAAAATCATCCCATCCCTAACCATAAAAGGAGATGATTACTATACAATTTATATAACTTGACCTAAATGCATGTTTATGCATGTTATGCACTATTTACAATGTATGATGCTAATATGACACTAAGAACATGCATTAATAGACATTTTTGGCTATTTAGATGTATGCACATCACACCCCCATGCCTATCTTTTGCTAGTCCATAGCAAAAACTACATGCTATTTATAAAAGAATTAGGGTTGGATTACTTGGGCCAAAGTCATTTTCAACATTAAGAAATTTTTACTTAGGACCTGAACTTTCAAAGACACAACAGCACCCGAATATCTGCCAAAATGCAGATCGCCTCTAGCCTCGCCTTATTCAAAGAAAGATCACTTTTTCTCCTTTTTCTTCTTTTCTAATTTTTTTGGATTTTTGAGTTTAGGGTTATAGAGTGGCTTTCTACGACCACTCAACCCACCCAAGACTTGATGAGAACTCTAAGTTCTAAGCATCTTTTTGTGAAAGTGATAGACTCGTTGATCAGTAATCAGAATAGACTTCGGGTTTCTACGCCCCTAAGTGACCTTAAAAAGAATTCTGCCTAAAGGTCTATCTATACAATCGGTAGCTTTCTCCCTATTTTTTCTTTTTATGGGGTCAACACAAGGGTGAATCCAGTGTATATCTCCCCGGCTTATTCTACTTCTCCGCTTCTTCCTAAGTGTTTTAGGAATTTGATGTGCATTTCTTGAGCTGGGTTCTGGACAACCTACCAATGGGTTGTTACCCACGAAAACTTTCCAACCATACTCGTGCGGTGAAGTGTGGCTTATTTCTTTTGTTTTCTTTTTCTCTTTTTCTTTTTCTTTTTGGACTTTCTTTGTTTCTTTTTTTAAAGTAGGTGGTTTCCCTAGTCTAAGATTTACCTAAAGGCAACAGGAAAAGAATGGTCCAGTGGTTGGGCTCTAGACAACCAACCTATAGGCTGTTACCCACAATAACTTGACAGTCATACCATCCTAGAAGGTTCATTAGTTACCCACTTTCCATTAAAACCGCCGAACAACAAGTCAGTGACGAATAGTGTGTAGATGCTTAGACTTAAAGTTCCCTCAAATCAGAGGATGGGTTGATAAGTAGTATACTGACGAAAAGCCATTTTCGCGCATTTAAAAGTCATCGAAAATGGTAGTATAGTCGCGCAAAACGTTCGTCAAAAATATTATTTTGTAAAATAACGAGACTTGAGTCCCGGTCGTTCGTCTCTGGGAGGCGTGTTTCTATTTTTGAAATCGATCTTAAAGCCTCTCTACTTAATATTCTGGTGCGCAATATATAGGCGGTTAAAGAACGGGCACTTAAATCGTGCAAATAAAATAATCATTCAGCTCATGGTGATTTCGAACACATAAAGAGAGATATATATATAAATGCATTTTCATTCATTCATTGGGGGAGAGTTGTTTGTACAGGAAATCTAGAGGAAGGCTTATACATGAATGCTTAAAATTAAATCTAACTACCAAAAAACGATTGCATACAAGAATCAACAGGGGGATTTCGCATGCATCATTGGGGGAGAAGTAAGACTACTCTACTAAGCAGTAAATAAAAGCAGTAAATATACGAAGAGCATAATCTAAATCTAGCAAAATGGAAGGGCATTCAGGGGTTGTCCCCGATGGCCTTTGAATGGTTGAGAGAAGGAGGGGCGGCCAATGGAACTTAGGCCGGCCCTTGGAGAGAGGTTGGGGAGCTGATCCAGCTTCCTGGCGTGGAGATGGTGGCCTCCATGGTGGTGCTCAACTCGTGGAGGTGGAGTGGAGATGGAAGTGGCTATTCTAAGTGGAATGGATGCCAAGGAAGTGAATGGGTGCCAATGGCCACCCATGGGATCTTTTTATAGACCCAATGGAAGCTCTCTAGAGAATTATGGAATTCTCTAGAAGGCATATGGTGGGAGCTCGTGGGAGAGTGAGAGAGAGAGGGTGGATGGTGATTTTTAGATCCACCAAATGTGGATCTAAAAATTGAATGGCTCTTGGTTGCTATTTTTGGCAACCAAGGCAACCACACATGGTAGAGAGTTCTAGAGAACTCTAGGCTAGATATTTTCGTGTGGATGGTGTGTGTGGGTGTGTGTAGGTGTGTGTAGGTCGAAACTTAGGTGGCTAGGTTGATTAGGTTGGGTTCTAGTGGGTTTAGGTCAAGGTAGGTCTCAAATTAGGGTTATAAACCCTAATTCACTAAGGTAAAGTGCAATTAAACTTAATACAAGTTTAATTAGGTGTGTGGAAACTTAATTGAGAGTAAAACAACTCAATTAAGTCATGTCTAAGTCAATTGGACTCTCACTGAGTCCAATTAGACAGTGTGTGCTGAGATCAGGGCTCAATTGGACTCAATGAGTCCAATTGAATAGGCTGATGGAATTGACTAAGATCCAAGTCAATTAGGTTTAGTGAGGACCTAATTAGGTCCTTAGGGAGGTCTAGAGGTGATGTACTAGGGTTAGGGCACCTTAATTTAGGTTCCTATGGGGTTGGAATTGGGTTTAGGGACCTAGAGATCCAAGATCAAGGCTTAAATCTCAAAACAGGAATTGGAGAACAGTATCAGACGTCTAATTATAAAATAAGACGTCTTATACTCAAAAATCAGAAGTCCAGACTTGTTGTCTGGACGTCTAATCAGAGTCAGGAAGGATTTCGAGTTTTGTTTTGGGTATTCTGCAGAAATTGGACGTCTGACAAAGTGTCTGGACATCCAATAACACTACAGAAGTGGGTTTGAAGTGTGCGGGAGTTGGCTAAGGGTCCTGGACGTCTTAAAACTTATCTGGACGTCCAAAGAAGGGTTGGAACTAGGGTTTTAGGGCTTCCTAGGGTGTTGTGACCTAATCTAAGGGTGGCTAAGGCTTGGGGAAGTCTCTAGGCTATCCGAGGGCTAGGATGGACCTAAGCTCTTCACATTTTACTGCTTTATTTCTACTTAATAGAATAGAAAACCTTTAACCCCCTTACATTATTATTCCTACATCTAAACTAGGCCTTCTACTCTAGCTCTGCCACAACTCCCGTTATATCTGATCCAACTTCAGATCCAACTCCTGATCAGCTTATTCCCTGCAATCGACATAATGCACTTAATCAGCACATTATAAGATTATTTTATGCATATCTAAAGGAAAGCAGTAAAGATGCAGATAATGCATATGCATGCATGAATAACCCTAACTTATGCTATGTCTTAGCTTAATTTAGGTCAATTAAGACCTATGATTGCTGCACAATCATATCTTATCACCCAAACTTATTTAATAAAATGGAAATAGAATTCAGGATGGCGAGGACTCGATAAACAAATCCACATTTTAGTGGATACCCGGGCTAATTAAGCCTAGTGACCTGAAGGGTCTTAGTGTTCAGATCCTACTGCAATATTTCCTAAGATTGAAAAGTCCTAATGCCCAAGTATTCTTTCCTAATTTAATTTTTTTTTTAATGTATATATAAGAAAACAAGTAGAATTTACAAGAATTCCACAGAGCTGACAAATTGATTAAGAAATAAATCCACCCCCCCATGCCTAGCTGATGCAATGTCCGCATTGAGAATAAAAGACATGAAAGGAAGGTAGAATGTAGAAGATATCACCTGAATATAATGCTCAGGTCAACTCTGAGCTAGACTATACAACTGCTGAGTTTAATGCCATCAGCTAGGCGAAGTCCAGCCAAAGAGATCACAACTTGATGAGAGCAACCGTGTCTAAGATGGGTTCTGGAATAATACCGTCAATAAAAGGCTTCAGACGTTGATCGTTGACTTTGAATAAATTACCTGTCTTTGGGTCAGAAATCTGAATGGCCCTGTTTGAAAAAATTTGATCGATGATGAATGGGCCATTCCATTTTGACCTAAGTTTGCCGGAAAAGAGCTTAAGTCGAGAATCGAAGAGCCAGACCTTCTGGTTTGGCTCAAAGCTCTTGCGGGATATCAATTGGTCATGAAGAGATTTGGTCCGAGCCTTATAGATCTTAGCATTCTCGTACGCATCATTTCTAAGCTCCTCCAACTCAGATAGTTGGAGTTTCCTGGTCTTTCCGGCTAAACTTAAATCCAGATTGCACTTCTTAATTGCCCAGAATGCCCTATGTTTAATTTCTACGGGTAAATGGCATGCCTTTCCATACACCAGATGAAATAGTGACATGCTGATAGGTGTTTTGTACATCGTACGGTAGGCCCAAAGAGCATCCTCAAGCTTTTGAGTCCAGTCTTTACGATCAGGCCTAACCGTCTTCTGAGGAATATTCTTGATCTCTCGATTGGAGATCTCGGCCTGTCCATTCATCTGGGGATGGTAAGGTGTGGAGATTCTGTGATTTACCCCATATTTTGCCAATAAATTACGAAATTAGGTATTAGTGAAGTGAGAACCACCATCGCTGATGATAGCCCTCAGAATCCTGAACCGACTGAAGATGTTCTTCTTGACGAAATCGATGACCACCTTGTGGTCATTGGTTCGGGTGGGAATGGCCTCGATCCACTTGGACACGTAATCAATAGCGACGAGAATGTATTGATGTCCAAATGAAGGGAGGAAGGGTCCCCTAAAATTGATCCCCCAAATGTCGAAGATTTCGACAGGAAGAATCGGGTTTAGGGGCATCATGTCTCTCTTGGTTATGCTCCCAAGTGCCTGGCATCAGGAACACAACCTCGAGAATTCCTGGGCATCCTTGAATAAAGACGGCCAAAAGAATCCAGATTGCAAAATTTTTGCAGTTGTCTTTTTCCTGGAGAAATGTCCACCACACGCAGATGCATGGCAAAAGTCGAGCATACTTTTGAATTCAATCTTCGAAACACATCGGTGAATAATCTGATCAGAGCCGATGTGATACAGTTAAGGGTTCTCCCAGAAGTAATATTTGGCCTCAGATTTGAGTCTATCTCGTTGTTGCTTGGTCCAATCCTGAGGGATTTGACCAACCGCCAAATAGTTTATGATGTCTGCAAACCATGGAGTTTGGACACCTGAAACTATAAGGATAGTCTCGTCCGGAAAAGTATCAACAATCGGAATATCCAGATGAGAAGAATCACTCAGAAGTCTCAAAAGATGATTCGCCACTACATTCTGTGCCCCAGATTTATCCTTGATTGCAAAATCAAATTCTTGAAGCGGAAGAATTCATCGAATAAGCTAGGGTTGGCATCCTTTTTGGCCAAGAGATGTCTCAGGGTCGAGTGGTCGGTATATATTATTACATGAGACCCTAAGAGATAAGCCTTGAATTTCTCCAAAGCAAATACTACAACTAGTAATTCCTTCTCAGTAACAGTGTATTCCTCTCGGCCTCATCCAGAGTTTTACTAGCATAGTAGATGACAGAGGGCTTCCTGTCAATCTTCTGACCCAAAACATCCCCGACCGTGTAATCAGAAGCGTCGGTCATGATCTCAAATGGGGTTGTCCAAACCGATGGTTGCAACACCGGAGCACAAGTGACTGCCATTTTAAGAAAATCAAATGCCTTACGGCATGATTCGTTGAAATCAAATGGTGTATCTTTGGCAAGAAGGTTTCTCAGAGGGTGAACAACCTTAGAAAAGTCCTTAATGAACCTCTTATAGAATCCCACATGACCAAGAAATGATCGAATTTGTTTGACAGATGTGAGAGGAGGAAGTTTAGAGATAGCATCAACCTTAGCTTTATCAACTTCGATACTCCGTTCAGAGATTACATGGCCCAAGATGATGCCTTCTTGTGTCATGAAATGACTCTTTTCCCAGCTAAGGACCAGCCTTGTTTTGATGCATCTTTTAAAAATAATTTCAAGACTAACCAAACAAGAATCAAACGATTCTCCGAAAACAGAGAAATTGTTGATGGAGACTTCCATAAACTCTCCCACCATGTTTGATAATATGGCTAGCATACACCTTTGAAAAGTCGCAGGTGCATTGCATAAGCCGAATGGCATCCTACGGAAAGCAAAGGTTCCGTAGGGACAGGTGAAAGTCATTTTTTTCTGATCCTCGGGATGGATAGGGACTTGATTGTATCCCAAGTAACCGTCAAGGAAACAGAAGTACTTTTGCCTAGCTAGCCTTTCAAGGATTTGATCGATAAAGGGTAAAGGGAAATGATCCTTTTTCGTGGCTGTGTTCAACTTCCTGTAATCAATACAAACCCTCGAAGAGGAAGCTGAACGAGTTGTGATAGATTCTCCTTTCTCGTTAGTCACAACGGTAATCCCAGCTTTCTTGGGAATAATTTGCACGGGACTTACCCAAGGACTATCAGAGATCAGATAAATGATTCCTGCATCGAGCCACTTGATAATTTCCTTCTTCCCCACTTCTCGCATATTAGGGTTTAATCTCCTCTGCAATTGGCGAGAAGGGCGGGATCCATCTTCCAAAAATATTCTGTGATTGCAGTAAGATGGCTCGATCCCCTTGAGGTCATGAATGGTTCAACCAATTGCCTCCTCGTGTTCCTTTAGGACCTTGATCAGTTTAATCTCCTACCCTTTAGTTAATCTGGCACTGATAATTACAGGGAGTGTCTTTTGAGGTCCCAAAAATTGATATTTCAAATTCTCAGGCGATGGTTTCAGTTCGAGCTGGGGCAGGTTTTGGATTGAGGGTAAAGATGATGCTGATAAAGATTCATCAAGCGGAAGAGGTTGAAAGTGAATAAAATCAATAACCTCTTCAGAATATGGTGGGTTTACCACAGAGGGTTTGTAACGACCCGATTCCCGAGTCCCTACGAGACACGAGAACCGGACTGACTCGACTAAACCCAAGACCTAGTCGTCCAACGAGGAAGTAACCAAAAGAGTAGTAAAATAAACCACATTCAACATGAAATATAACTAGCAGTAACAAAATACAGCAGTAAGGAAAGAAACCACTACAGTATATACCACCACAACAGTAGAACAACATTTATAACATAATATGAACTGCAGGTAAAGAAAAGTACAACGGAAACAAGAACTACTCACTATAATGGAACAAAAAGAGGTACAAGAGAATAGTGGTAACTCTACTGGACCCTACTCGGCCCAGCGTCCTCTGCAGCCGCTGACCCTGGCTGCTCAACACCTGGTCCTGAAAGGTAACGAGTGTAACACGTCAGCAAAACGCTGAGTAGAGTGGCAACTAAAACAAAAGAAACAGTAGAGTGTACAGTAGCTGTTATGTTCTGTTACTTTCTTTATTTACGTCTTTCTATTGTCTCACAATTTATCTATTTCTCGGATCCTTCACTTGATCTCGAATGTTCCTCGTGGGAAAGATCTTGATTGCAGTCTTTTCCTAACAGTAGAAGTAGCACGTGGTGCTCTCCTGGCCGGGAGAGTCCCCCGTGGTGATCCTACTCTCAGTCAACCACCCTAGGGTCACGGACAGACGTAACGGTGACTACGGCACGCGCGATAAACGCACAGGTAGCTAACCCGCACTGGCACGCGGTCAGTTGTTTCCGTTAACGGGTGCGCCCAAAGCACAGCACGGAACCAGTACAGGGCAGAGCCCTCTTAGTAACAGGGGTCCAACCCCTCCACAGTAACCAAACAGGGGCCTTGCCCCTCCATAGTCCGCGCACCCTCGCCTGACTACCCTGGTTTGCCCAGTGGGCCTAACAAGTCGGTGTAGGTGAGCTAGCAGAACCCCGGGGCTCGTGGGGTAGCTAGTACTCGCCCTACACTAGTAGCTCTCCTCGGTACTACGTACACGAGGGCCAGTAAGTCGGTACAAAGTGGCCAGACCTAACCCCAGGTCCTTGGGGCAGCTGGCTCCGCTCTACACTAAACAGGGGGACAGTCGCTCTCCTTGGTACTCCGTACTCAAGGGCCAGCTCACTTCCACAATTCTATTCCATTCACTTTCCAGGAGTTCCACTCCTAATTCCCCGTAGGGTTCCAGTTCTTTTATCTCTGCACATTCAGGTTTCACCTTTCCAGTTTCACGTTTATACATCCCATATTCTCAGACATGCTCATTTATTCATAACAGGCAGCTATTAAACCAATTTACAGGTAGCTATTATTTCCTTTCCCATTTTCCAAGACTACAGTATTCATATATTCCACTAGTTTTCCTATCCTAGGATTCATGCCATATCCTAGGATCTATCATACAATCTAGTTTTCCATCCCTAGGATTCATGCAACACCTAGGATCTATCATTCAATCTATTTCTCATTCCTAGGATTCATGCAATGTCCTAGGTTCTATTTATGGTCCCATAATTTTAATAGATTATACTTAAAGCCACTCTACCGGTTACAACAGGCGAACTGGGGGCGTGGTCGGGAATCCCGCGTGCCTCCGCAACCCCCGAGACTGCAACGGAACGGGGTCCTATCACAAGGGTCAAACACAAGGAGTTTCTCAAAAAAGTATATAGCTACTGTAGACGGGTAGAGGATTTAATTTCGAAAAACACGCAACTCGAAATGTGGAAACGGACTCCGAACGGGCCCTAAACGGGTCGAAAACGACGAAACAGTGCAAAATCAGACGTCTGGAACTTATTCCAGACATCTTAAAAAGTGGAGCAGGGGTTACCTTGCTCTGCGTGGTCTCTCAGATGTCCAGAAGCCTACGGGGGCGTCTGGCCTAGTTCCCAGACATCCGATGGTCACCCCGGACGTCTGGAAGTCGCTCCAGTCGTCTGGCACTGCAGCCAGACGTCTGATTCGCGTTGGATGCGAATCTCAGAACCTGTGCGTACCCATTTCCTCTCTCTCAATACGGTCAGTCGAAGAAAAGGAAGGAAGACGGAAATAACTCACCTTTCAGACGTTTGTACAGTCCTCCAGACGTCGTCCCCGTCGTCTGGCTGGAAGCCCAGACGTCTGTTTCTGGAAAAATTTCCAGAATCAGAGCGCGACTCGCCCTCCGCCCGCGATGCACGGCCGCGCCGCGCCTTGTCCGCCTGCTGCTCGAGCTGCAGCAGGCCTCCTGCGTCACCCCACGCCTGCTGCTCCCCCCCGCCGGCCGACCCTAGCAGCCCCGGCGAGCTCGCCCTCACGGCCGAGCGCCTCTTTCCACGCGCAGCACCTCCTCCCACGCTCACCGCGGCTGTCGCTGCCGCCGCTCACTCACGCCCGCTCTCGCGCACCAGCTGGAAGGAGAAGAGGAAGGGGGCGGAGGTGACGGGAGTGAGGGGGAGGGCGTGGCCTTTTAAGGTCGCGCGAGGAGGAGAGAGAGAGTAGGACAGAGGGCGCAGGAGGGAGAGGGAAAAAGAGAGAGAGAGAGACGCTCGCAGGTCTGTGCGCTCAGGCGCGCAGACGAAACACGCGTGCCGAAAATAATCGAATCCCAGACGTTTGGAAGGGGTTCCAGACGTCTTAAAAACGTCTGAAGCTGCGCTTTCGTAACAGGGTTGCAGTTCAGATCAATCACTACAGGAGGAACTTTCAATTGCAGAAATCGCCATACAAGTTTCAATATTCAAACTGTCTTCCTCAAGTTCCTCTATAAATCCACAATCCTCGAATTTGTTAATTGCCTTAAAAATTTCCAATTTCAATTTCTAATCCCCAAAGGTGATTTCCATGCTACCACTTTCACAGTTGATATTGGCCTTTGCGGTAGCTAGGAACGGATGCCCCAGAATGATGGGCGTATTCCTCAGATTTTCAGGTACATCCATGTCAAGGACAAGGAAAACTACAGGAAAATAGAAATCCTTAACCTTAACAATAACATCTTCAATAATGCCTTGCGGATTTGTGACTGAACGGTCCATTAACTACAGCGTTACTGAAGTCGGCCAAAGTTCACCTAATCCGAATTTCTCGTAAAGAGAAGTCGGAATTAGGTTAATAGATGCACCTAGATCCAAAAGTGATCTATCAAAAGTGTAATCTCCAATGACACAAGAAATCAAAGGAGCACCTGGATCTCTCTTTTTCTGAGGGAGGTGATGCAAGATAACAGAACTAGCCTGCTCAGAGAGTACCACCTTCCTCAGAATAGATTCTCTTGACTTACGCTTCTGTGTGCATAAATCCTTCAAAAATTTAGCGTAAGCTGGTATGTGTTTGATAGTGTCAAGGAGCAAGATATTGATCTTGACATTCTTGAATATATTCAAGAGCTCCTCATTATTATCAACAGGCTTCTTCTTCCTAAGTTTAATCAAGGTCTCAGGAAAAGGAACATGAATCAGATCTTCGAAATCAGCTTCCTGAGCCTTGATTTCTTCTTCAGAGCTCTCCTTTCTCTCCTCAGACTTTCCAGGATTTGGTAGATCAGAACAGTGCGGTTGTGAATCCTGAGTTTGTTTCCCACTCCTTAAAGTAACTGAATTAGCAAATGCATACGGGTTTGGGTCTTGGGGAGGGTTAGGAAAGATTGGAGGGGCTTCACTAGCCAAAAACCTTTGATTTGAAGAAGAAGCAGAAGAGGAAGGACCCTGCTCAACCACCTAAGCATGTGCGTGTGGGTCCCTCTGATTCCTATACCCTTGGGCTTAATCGCTCGGATTCTGGATATTACGCGGGTTGGGTACGGGTTGAGATGGCAGAGATCCGAGTTGACAAGATTTAGCAATGAACCCATTTTGCAAGTTGTCCTGCGAGGTTTTCATTTGCTGCATGAGCTGAAGCATATTCTACCATCTGTCGGTTCAAATCAGCCTGCCCTACGGGTTGACGAGCATTCCAAGATGGCTGATTGACCTGATTCGGGGGCAGCTGAGTGTAAACATGACTCTGACCCATTGGTCTTTGCGGAGCATAATTGCTGGGTCGGAATTAGGTCTGCTGCCCTGGGTTTTTCCAGGAGAAGTTAGGGTGGTTCCTCCAACCCAGATTATAAGCATTGGAGTAAGGGTTGGACCTAACATTCTCCTGTACAGCATAAACATTCTCATAGGGTGAGGATGGAGAGAAAGAAAGGGAGGAATCAGAGAAACCGGGATCAAAGGCCCCAGTTTGGAACCCGTGGGGTTCTGAATAATGTTGACTCACAGGTTGAGCTGCATCAAATTGATTCATGAACTCCCATCCAGAAGGAGCTCACGACAAATGGAATCCTGAATTCTGGGATTGAGTGGATTGAGAATTGTTCATTGAATTTCCAGCCATCCACTCCTCCATCCTTTTAGTAACCAAGTCCACCTTATCCAGTTTATTGCAAATCAATTCCATATCGAATGAATGAGAGTCGTGGACTTCATTAACATTCGATATGGGTTGTTGGGACCGGTTAAAAGTATCCATGGAGGCATGATTGATCGAATTATCGCTCATCTCCTCAAACAAATTCTGCTCGCTATCTGCATCTTTATTGAGGAAATTGCCTCCGTAAGAAGCATCCACGTGATTCCTGAGTTGGTCAGTCAACCTGTGGTAGAAGATCTGCACGAGCTGCCATTTCAACACCTCATGGTGTGGACACTGCCGCAATAAGTCCCAGAATCGCTCCTAAGCAACATGAAACTGCTCCCCCGGCCACTGGGTAAAGGTAGTAATCGCTCATCTCAAAGCATTGGTACATCCGACAGGGAAGAATTTTTTCAGGAAAGCCGATTTCAAATCATTCCAAGTTGCAATTGGCCTTCCTATAGTCCTATACCAATGAATGGCTTTATCCCTAAGAGAGTGGGGGAAGAGCCTCATGATCATCTGCTCCTCATTCACACTTCGTGCCTTGGCGGTCTAGACCAAAGTGGTCAAGTCCTCCAAGTGCTGAAACGGGTCTTCAGAGCCAAGCCCATGGAAATGTTTGATCAGGCTTAACACCTGGGGCTTGATTTCTACGTCTCCAAAAGGAATCTGGACGCCGAGACGTTCCCTGTAATTTGAAGGATCATAAAAATCCTTCAAGAGCTGAGCGCCCTGCATTCTCTGGAATCATTCTTGCATTCTCTGCATTTGTTCCAACTACCTTTGAAATACCTCCTGTGGATTTTGAGGCGGAGGAGGTTGTTGATCGGCCATGGGATCAATTTGGCCAAAATCCAATCTACGTCTCCTAGAATACTCTAGTGGTCCTTCCAATCAGAGATTCAATGACCTCCTTCCTAGCATAAAATAGGAAGAGGTCGGAAGGACTGGGGATAAGAACCCTACAGCACAACAAAACAAGCCTGTCCTTAAGTGGGGTAGCCTAAGGATCTACAGACTTTCAAAATCCATCTTAAGATTATAAACGATTTACTCTACTTGTGTCCACTCAATCCAACCAGTTAGGAGGGACTGGGGAGAAGGTACTTCCTTCGGCTTGCGCCCCTGGTTACTAGTGTACCCCCCAACCGCGGTCATTTGATGCTACTCCCCTAGCTAGAATCAAATTGATTAGTATAAGCAGGTTAATCATAAACAATCTCAGACTGGACCCCAAAGAGCGAATCAGTCCTTAAGGCCAACATCTACTTGATTTTATTTAGGCTTGGGGTTGTAGTGCTTATGGAACGTGGTGGGCCCTTAAAATGGGTTGTGCCCTTAATGATCAATTGATTATGTGTCAGTGAGTGCACAACCAAGATTTTCAAGCAAGATTATTTTTGATGAGTAGATTTTAAGGTTCAAATCTTGCTTAAGTAGCTTTTAGGGTTTGGAATTAGGTTTAATTCAATCAAATTCAAGGCAAACCAGGTTTTCAAGTATGGGTGAAGATCTCTTTCCTTTTGAAATCCAAAAAGTAAAGTGGAGTGCCTGGTATTGATTTAATTGAAAACCCTAAGGGGAAGCTACTTGGTGAGTTTATTTTAGGTTAAGTGGTACGGCCCAAACAACTCAAACAATTGGCCAAGATTACACCACTAAGTTAGGCACACAAAATGATTATCCTAGATTGATTTCTACTCTTTTATATGTTGATTTATGTGTACCAGTTCCACAGATCAGAATCTGGTTGAGTAGAAGAAAATCAATTAGGTTATGTGCCTTGAATGTGGGTGTATGTAGTGTGTATGTTGAATTATCCCACAAGAAATATCTTTTTGTTGATTTTTTATATGCGGGTGAAATGAATGTGAGTGGAAATTCAAGCAACCAAACTAACCCTAGTATTTATGCAAACACCTAGGTTAATTGGAGTTTGAATTAATGTGGTGAAATGGAATCTATGGAGGGGGAAGAATGGGGAGCACTTACAGCTGTCTTCAACTGCACTTTACTCCGATCTACCGCTTGAAGATCCCCTGTGAAGGTACCTGCAAAAAAATAGAGAAAAAATAAAGCAAGTTAAAAAACAATAAAGTGCATGAAATGCAGAAAGAAAATCGAAAATCGTTGCCTTCCCAGCAACGGTGCCAAAATGTTGAGAGCAGAAAACTACGCGATCAAAGTTGGTTTCAAAAAATCCATCGTTGTAATTCGATTTGCGAAGAAATCCGTCAACAAATAAATTTATATCAAAATTCTAAGAATTTTGGGTCGAACACAGGGAGGCTACGTCGATCTAAAATCCGTGATTTATATTTTTTTGTGTTTTTATTTGAAAACAAAATAATTACACTGGAATTGATATAAACAATAAGAGAGAGAAAGAGAGAGAGAGAACAATCACTTAATATAATCAGAATGCTTTTACAACTACAAAGCGGGAAATGATTACAACTAGAAAGCAGAAAATTCTATTCTAGAAAGTGATTAAAAATAAGGGAGAGAGATGTTATCCTCCTCAATGAACGCTTGGAGGACGAAACGGATGGAGCGACGCCTAAAAGACGGAGGACAGAGCGGGAAGAAGGAGGATGAAGCAGGAAGAAGTGGGAACGAGGTAGCACGTCGTCGTCGTCGCAGGATCCACTTCCGGAACAGGGGCGAGAAAATTGGATTTAGCTCTAGAATAGCATCCTGGGTGTGGGACAAGTTTCTCTTGAGCTTTGGAGAGGGAGAGAAGTGAAGGAAGGGATCATAATTTCATAGGGTAGGGGTCTCCTTTTATAGTTGCAAGGATTGGGGCCAATTTGGTCATTCTATATTCAAAAACATTAAAATCAGGTCTTTAGTGACGGATTTATCCGTCACTAAAGGCCTGATCGTGGGCGACGTACGCGCGACGCGCATGCTTCCTCCTCTCCTACGTCTTAACACCAAGCGCACGTTCAATGGATCTCAGCCGTCCGATGAAGAGATTGGACGACTTAAACTTCATCTCGCTCCCACCTTCTACGTGTGAGATTAGGCGTTCGAAGATGCGTCGAATCACGCATATGGTTGATCGCTTCATCTGACCCGTCAACACTTGATCAAATGGCCCAAATCGTGCTCTCACGTGCGAAGGAGGCGTGCACTGCGCTAGAATCAAACAAGCGACCTGCAGCGCCAAAGAGTCTTACCTACTATGCTATGCGCGTGGATAGACAAGAAGAGTATTCTTATGCCCTTTAATGCTGATCGTTGGATCTTCATCCAACGATCGAGATCTCATGTTAGGCGCTCCTTCAGGAGTTGAGTGGAGGGGGATGGTCGGGTGCAGATGGTTAGATGATGCCACATGGCACCATCCTGACCGTACATCTTCTTTATGTTGTAGATGATGCCACGGAAGTCGGATTGGATCAATTTTTACGTCATTAGGCTACGATCGTCGATCTGAACCCATCCGTGTGGTTGGATTTGTCATCTAAAGTGTGGATTGACACCATCTTGGCCCTTAATCTCTAGGCTTCCTCGGACTATATCTGGTGCTACGGATGTCCGATCAGGGCGATCTTAGAGTTGTTGAACTCCAATCGTCGCCCTGATCAGATCCGTATGGTTGGATCTTCGATCCGAGGCCCTGATTAAAAATCGCCCTATCTCTAACCATAAAAGAAGACGATTACTCTACAATTTATACAACTTGAGCTAAATGCATGTTTTTGAATGTTATGCACTATTTACAATATATGATGCTAATATGACACTATGAACATGCATTAATAGACATTTTTTACTATTTAGATGTATGCACATCAGGCAAGATGGACGATCGTGCATGGGCATCACCTCTCTCACAAGAGGAAGTCCCTCCCCATATCCATCACCCTCCTCATGGGGAGGAAGACCCTCTCCATGAACAGCAACCACCGTGCGCAATCCACTACACTGTGTTCGCACCGCATCTACTCTCACCATCGCGTCTCCCCCATGACATTTCCATCACCACGATCGATGAGACAGCACTGGCATTTGCAATCACGACGACTCGTCGACTGCGTTCGCCTCGACAACACAACACCACCACCGCATCCGCAATCGCGATCGCGACCGCATCTCCGACATCACCACTGTGCGCCGTCCTCTTCGGTTAAGTCATCCGGGAAGGTTCTCAGACATCTAAAGTCTCGTGCCTACTCCTCTTCACTTTTGTTCCCGCTACGGCCAAGGAGTCACCTCCACGCACCCAATCACCACCGACGCCACCACGTGCACCACCTCACGCATGCTTGCATGCCCATGCCTCTCGCCGCCATCAACCTTCGCTGCAGGCGCGCACTGCCTCCTCACACCAACTCTGCATGTAACAATACTCAGAGGAGCAACTCCATCCACGACCGCACCCCTCACGCACAACAATAGCTTCATCCTCAACCTCTGTCACCATCGACGACTCCAAGAAGAACCCAAAGCCATCAGCCATCTCCTCCACACAACCGCCACCGTCAGCCATCCCGCACCGCGCCATCGACTCCATCGGACCCGCCTCACCTCCACGAGCTCACCCACACCTGTAGCATCCTCTCCTGCAAGCCACACTTGTCGATGAGTCGCCGCCACCACTGACGGGATCCTCTCTGGTGGCCGCCATCAGCCACTATTTTCCTTGCTGCAACCCCCATTGGATCAGCCTCGACCCACTCGACCTCCTTTTAGCTTCCCACAGATAGTCGTGCCCTCCTCCATGGCACCTCCTTCAAACATTTTGGGTTTCAATAAAAATTACATTTCATGCCATTAATGAGAAAATGAATTTTTTTACTTGATTAGTTTATTCATTTGAATTTGCACACTTCCCCTCAAGTTTCAAAGTATTTCTTCCATGCATTCATATCCTCATATGTTGGCTTAAGTCTATAGATAAATGCATGAAATGTCATCAAACTTAAAGGAGAAAGCCTAATGTCTTGAAGATTAATTACATTACATGCCATTATGGATTATTTTATTGAGGTAAAATTGCACACATAACCCTTGCATACTTGAGTTATTCCTTTCACCTCATTCCGCATCGGATTTGGGCACGGATTCCACACATAATTGGGAAAATATAAAGGGAAGGTATTCGTGAATTTATTACATTCATTCTTCCTTATGGATACAACTTAATCCACCATGGTTAGTTTTACTGATAAATATTTTTGATTTGGGATTTTTCCACCACGCAATTTTACTACGACGGCGTATTTTTTTGACACATATTTCTGCCAAGCGAAATCTCCCGTTCAAATGGCACCATTGACTGGGAGGCAACAAATGTAATAAATTCACCTAATTATTTTTTATTATTCTGAGGTGCGCATTTATCTGACCGTTCTCTATCTTTCTATGCGAGGAATCTAACGAGACGACAGGCGCAGCAGAGCGATGATGTCAACCTTGAGCGACGGCCACACACGTGGAGAAGACGCGAAGAGAAGGAGATCTGGATCCCACTTTCACAGGGGATTCTCCTTCATCGTTGAGTTTATTTCATTTCAGTCTTTTCGCCCTTGTAGCAATTGGGGATGATTTTTGGGGGTCTATCCCCATATGCTTTAGTGACTAGGGTTATTTGTGTGTGTGTGTGTGATTCATTTCCTATCTGCTTGCTCTAAAAAGAAAATAAAAATAAAAATATCGAGCTGCCTGTTTAGGAGTTGCACACCCTTAGGTGCGTGCATTTAGGGGCGATTGAGCAGCGTAGTAGATCTCTTTCCTTGCATTGCGAACATATCTGCACAAAGATTGCTGGAGACAGGTATAGCATTCTATATTTGTATCCAACTATTGTTCATGCATTGCATGTGGATTAAATCTTAAGACCACCAAAATTGATTGAATTGATATAATTTAGTGGTCGCCTAATTGAAATTGGGACTGCTAATCAGATTCGACATTAAAATCAAAAGCACATTTGATCTGATCAAAAGGAACTTGTATGCGATTCTTTTCAAAATCAAAACTGATTTGCAGTGTGATGCACATTTCTGACACTGAGCATGCGCACTAGGCACCGCACTAGGTCTCGGTTCCTTAAGGCTATAGGCACTTATCTCTTTATCGATGCAAACCCTCCTATTTCACTTTATGGTGGTGGTACTATCTTTTGACCAAGTGTTTTGATACTTCAAGGAGGGGGACAACCCTTAAAGGAACAAAAGGGTAGTTAAGAGGCACCGCTTATGCATCGCCTCAAAGGAAGGGTTCACCCTACTTTCATCCCTTTGTTCATCCTTGGAGTAACTTCTCACTTGATCACCTAAGAGTATCATTGAAGCAACGTATAGGTCCTAGGGCACGCGAAGGTCGACTTAGGGAACGTAATTAATTGTGCAACTTCTTTAGCCACCAAGAGATAACATAACTGACCTCTTTTCTTCTCCAAAGAGCTTGTTAGAGATCTCAAGTCACAACATCCTCTTATACCACTAAAGTGGGATCGGACGGGCTCAAACTTAACCCCATTTGACAACTTTTAGCGGTAGGTTGGAGGTTGGCTCAAATTTGCTCTAAGAAAAAGGAGAGTCCCATTGCCTTGTGTTTGATTGGGGTGTGCTTTTCAAGTCGTGTTTTCAAATGGATTACAAGAACTACTTCATTTCTTACTTTCACCCCAGAACACCCAATCCTAATCCCATGACCTGCAGTTATCCATCATTTGATGAAAAATGGGATCCTTTCTACTCCTACTATAGGAGCATTGGTCTGATTATTCCCCAATCCTGTGATCTTGAGTAGAACCTAGGAGAGGGATACACCATCCCTAACCCATCCATGACTATGCCCAACCCACCCACATTCATGTTTGAAATGCAAAAACAACATATGGAAATGATGGAATATTTAGGAGAGTCTTTGAGGACAAGTCAACAATTAAATGAAGAAATTGGTCACTTGATTTACTCCCTTAAGGTTTATTATAACCCCTCCATGCTAGATGGAAGGGGACATTAGGGACTTAATCTTGGAGTATAGCTACCCTCTTAAGGATAATGTAGACCCCTCCCTACTCGACAACTCATCTTTGAGAAGTCCTGACATTGAGGGGGAGGGAGGCTACATGATACAATGGGAATTGAAAGGAGTAGCCAGTCACTGAATTGTGATATAGAATGGTGGCAGCCAGTAGAGGACTCCTCAGATTTTTCACTTGAGCCTTATTGGAGCCAATCAAAGGGGAAGATGGTCACATTATATGAACTTGACTTGAATGATAGTATCTTTGTTACATTTGATAAAACAGGTCGCAGTCAAATAGTCAAGCCAACTCCCAGTCTGAATTTTGAGGTGGAATCTATACCCCATCCTAGGGATGTTGAACATATACCTTACACTTCTGAGGACCTTTCACCTCAGTTAGAGCTCCCCGAGGATTGTGATTCATAAGTTAACAAATTCCAGGAGTCTTGGATGCCAGACGAAATCATATTGGAAGAAAGTGATAATAACTATGATTCTCTCCTTAGGGGCCCAACTCCTATCATTAAACATTATGAGGATTTACAGGTACCCAACACAAGTGACCATGAGAAAATTGAGACTGAATTGGAAGACTTGGATCAATATTGGTCACAGAGACATGAAGAGTTGATTTTTGAGGAAGACGAGGAAACACTTGATCCTAGTGTGAAATATTTTCTTGAGTCTCAGGGGCAAGAGGGGCGAAACGTAGAAGAGGATGATGATGACTTTGAGGGGCCCAGACTCAAAGTATGGAGTGACTTTAAGGGAGAATATGTTTTGTTCGAGGACTTACCCCTTAAGGATCTTACTAATTTAGCCAAATCCAGATTCCTACATACCTTTGACTATTAAGATCATCCTCTCAAACATTCAGAAGAAATGGAAGCAATTACTACTCTTGAGGAAGGAATCTATACACCCCAAGGGCAGGATCTTAACATCGAACAAGAACCTGGGGATGTCATTGTTGAGGACACTTACAACCCTATTGCTTTCAACTCACCTTTACATGAGAATCAAATAGGCAACAACCTTTATCGGTTCAATTTGAAAGATGAATATTTGGTCCCATTCCAAGACGTGAACACCAATGATATACAGCATGAAAGATAATTAGTAACTAAGGCTTCTTCTAATGACATTCAGGAACTGGAATGGTTGTCCAGGAAGAATGTTGAACCTCTCAAGCCTTCTTTGACCCTCTTCCCTACCCTACACCTGAGAGACTTACACTCCTGCAGAAACAGCTTCCTAAAATCTCTGCTCACATTCTTGATTAACGGAGGGATCACCAGACCAATACATCCTATGGTAGAGTGGCGAGTATAGATCAACGCTTATCCATGTCAACCCATCAATCTTAGGGTATCCTTCATCGCACCCTCATTTTCCCACACATATTTGCTTAAGGAGCCTTTGCCTCCTCGCCACACACTACTGAAGGTTGCTACTTATGTGTATCATGTAAAACCTCCAACAAGAGCTCAGGAGTACCCTATTTTCACCTGCATTTGGTGAGCATTTGGCATCACTCTTCATCACCAGCTTGCCAACATATTGGATTATTTCGTCACGAGGTCAAGTTTGTTATGTATCTTCTTTGGCTCTCCTACTTCACTTCTAGAGCCCAATTTGTGAGACCTCCCAACTCCATCTCAAGTAATATCTTTCCTTACTTTTGCTTTCTGATGAGGACATTATTAGATTTAGGCATCGGGGGGTATAACCTGAGGTTGTTCATAGCAAGTATACATATTCTGCATGCAGTTAGGGCACCCATCTTGCATTAAAAAAGAAGAAGAAGAAGAGAAGAGAGAAAACAAAAAGGAGATAAAATCTTTGTGAGTTGAATTGCGAATATATTGAGGAGAAGAGAGAGGAAAATGTGCAAAATTGTGCTGGTCCCAGCATTTGATTATGGAAGAGTTACCTAAGTTCTGGGCTAGAATGAATGATTAATTAAGTCCTGAAGTGCTAGAGAAAAGGTAATAAGTGAGGGATACCAACTTTAGGCCTCCTAGGTCAGTTCTAAGGCTCAAACACTCACTATTTGTTAAGATCTGGACTATTTCTCAAGAGGTTGAGGAAGTTGCAAGATTGATGTATTAAGTATAAGGCTTAGGGAGTAGTCAACCCCGTTGCCTGCCCTTTGGTTTGTAGGACTTGGTAACCTAGGCACCCAAAAATCACACACAGGTCTGGTTCAGTGCTCATAATGAGAAATAATGCCAAAAAATGTCTATTTTGAAAATGTTTTCCTGAATAGTTGACTTAGGAGTAGCTCAAAGACACAAGTTGATTAGACGAGTTCCCGACGCAGAGAGGAGGAATGAAAAATACTCCCCTCGAAGATGTGTTATAACATACCGTCTCCTCGGTGCCTGTCTCCTAGGATATCTAAATATCCTACCAGGGGCATGGAAGCACCTTGTGTTGGTTTAAGTGCCATGGGCGGCATTATCTTGAAATGTCGATTGCTAAGGTCTACAGAACATCATGGGATGCACTCTCCCAGAGTATCGAAAGCCAAGGTTCTAGGGGTTGCCATGGGCGGTGCCATCTTGAAGCATCGATTGCCAGGGACCCTGTGAGGATTGATGATAGGGACAAGGAATCTGATACAGATCGTGTTTAGGGCCAATCCGATGTTGGGTTCAGGGGAATTTAAAAAGAAAGAGAGAAAACTCTCGAAATAACATCTCTCTCCATCTCTCTTACTAAAAATGCACTGGCAAACTTAACCTAGACTTATTGCACATATGCATGGGTGCTTTAACTGCTGGGGTCAATGAACCTCTAGGCAGTTTTTGTGGGTCTTAAAAACCTTCACGGTAGATCCAAGGCTGAGGCTGGTTAGGTCCATATCTTAGCTGATACTTGAGTACCTTTAGGCCTATAGTTGGTATTTCAATCTGATCTCTAAAGGTGCAGCACGATAAGGCATCCTGACGATAAAATCTGGCCTAGAGACCTAGTCTGATCCATATGATTTTGCTCGGAACTAGCAAAACTTAGGCATGGGAGTATTTGATAGGTCCACTTTAGTAGATTAGAATTAAGCCTAAGTGCATTTAATTAAGAGTTGTGAAATGGATTTCTAGTACGCATTACAGTAGAATATTGGTTAAGCACGAAAATTATCAATCTTGCATCTCTCAATTAGTGGGCTTTATTTGCATATGTATTTAACATACATTCATATATGGATGTGCATTCTCTGCAAAAATTAATTAGGATTGAGAAGTTGGAATAGGCCACAAGATAAAATCACTAGAAATTCCTTATCTCTGATTGTTCCAATTCTCTGTCTCTTTCTTATTTCTTTCCAACCCCAATTTATTTCCTTTCTCGCTCTCTTTTCTTAAGGGAAACACAAACACACACAAATAAGTCAAGAGCATATTTCCTTATTTATTTTTCCTCAAATATCTCTCTTGGATTCTCTTTTAGATGCTCTCTTTATAACAGGTAGGATGGACGACCGTGCATGGGCATTGGTTGTTAAATTCCTCAATACGGTTAATTAAGTTATTTAGGCTTAATTAAATGTGCAAGAATGTAACTTAGGTTAACTCGAGTTCAAGTCATGAATGTAGTACAGGGTCAAGTTAACTTAACATTTTATATTTTAAAGTTCTTTTTTAACTGGTTTAGTCCAGGTCATTCACTAAGGGGCATAACTTAATCCTAATTCATCATTTAGTTTCTAACAATCATCAGGAACTAATAATTTAATCAATTATTAGATTAGCATATTTTAAGCACATGAGTAGTGCACCAAAATAAGTCAATTAAACACAAGCAATATTCCAAGAATAGAAAACATATTTACACATATGATTTATCATTAGAAATCAAGTAAACATGTTTATTACATCAAGTACTTCTAATTATAAAAGATTAAGGCAAGAAAATGCTAAACAAATGAGTACAAATGCCTTATTACATTTAAAATTCAAAATAATGAAAGAGAACAAAATATACTAATGGAATTACAAATCAAATGTCTTAAAAATAGAAATTAGAAGTCTAAAGCAAATGAGAGACGTCTGATTCTCTCTTTCATTCCTTCATATTATTCCTTAATTACCTTCAGCTTCTTCTTCAGCCCTTATCTCTTTTTCTTTTCTTCTCTTCTGTTATTTGTCGTTATTCTCTTCTTCACTTAACCTCTTCTCCTCTATTTCTTCTCTCTAAAGCCTTAGGCTCCTTTCGACACTTTAGTCTCTTTCTTAAGTCCTTTTTTTTTTACTGTGCTCTTATTTCCACCATACTTAGCCATTTTTCACACAACACTTAATCCATTTTGCCTTTACTTATAAAAATTATTTTATTAATGGGTGGTCAGACCTCTTTCGGGGATACACAGCACCCCTAGGGGTGGGACCAGACCCTACTAGAGGTCCGACCTAGTTTTAATTAGGTGGATTTCCTTATGTTTTCATCAATGCACAGTACCGGCCTCCCAGGCCCACGCCCACTCTCAGGCCCACAGGCGCGCGCACACACCCATGCATAGGAACGTGCACACTCATGTGCCTGCACCCAAGATCCCTTAAGCTGCGCCCAGTGCTGACGACTGAAGAGGTATAATCACAAATTCGTTTTATACCAAGTCGTGCGCTCCAGGAATTCTGAGGTGGCACTATATTTCACCTTTCCAGGCTAGACTTCAAGACTCGATTCCGGCCGATTGGCTAGATGGTTTTGATCGAGCAAAGGCTCAATCGAGAGCCCTAAGGATGCTCTACAATAATCACGCATCAATTTGGTAAGTGGACAATGATTTATCCTTCGATTTGAAGGACGAATGTGGATGTTTTGCATGGTCGTTTAAGCCTGCAGAGAGAAGAAAATAGGTTAAATGACCTGCAAAGGGGTTGTTGCCTCAATTAAGAGCTTGAATACCTTCAGTAAGGTATTCCGCAGTGTTTAGGAGGAGACGGAAGGTCCGGAAATGCTTCTGTGAGCTCCAAAAGTTTGAAGGCTTCTTCAAAAGCTTTAGAGCTCAATTTTGAGCTCCAATTTATCGTACAGAAAGATAAAAATCTCAAGAAGTGATCTGAATAGTTTCAGGAGGTCAAAAATAATAGATCTAGGTGGAAATTGCGATCAAATCTCAACAAAACTCCAAACACAGCTATGGGTTAATAAAACAACCCAAACTGTGTAGTGAACCAAATATCAATTAATCCTCTATAAAACACAATTAAATTAGTCTAAATTAATTCTAAATCATTCCAGAAATCTATTTGACCCATTAGATCATAGATTCAACAATCTAATCCTTGAATTCACTTCAGGCTTGACCTACTATAGTTGAAATTTGACTTTCAATTCAAAGACCTATTAAGTCCAATTCAAGTCCTAGATCAACTCAATTCAACCTCAGGAATTTGATGCACCCATAAAAATTGTGTTTTAATAAACCTAAAGGTGCTCTCAAACATCACTGTCTGAGATCTAATGGAGGTGAGTTTGGGAAAGAAATTTAGAAATTTTCAGACATAATCAAGACCCAAAGCAGCTTCCTTAGCTCCTATTGATGCTTTCGAACATATTTAATAGCTTAAATCCTCAAAGATTTAGCCACTCCAACTCTGCCAGAGTTGGAGAAGACAAAGTTTAATAGTGAGATAGAATCGATTAAAGACAATTTTGAACACAAAAATCTGATCCTTAGACTTCATCTAGGTGTTCTGGAGCTTCACTAGGAGTTCCAAGGGCTGAAACTCAAATTCAACTCATCAGAGCTTGCCGGAGCTCCGGTGAACTCAGAAGTGATCACCTGGAATTCAAAACTCCATGAAACTGATGTGGAACAGTCTTAAAAGACTCATGAGGTCACAAGGAACCTCAGGAATACAACAATTAAAGCAATTAGTAATTAATTTAGAAGATATGCTTCGAATTCTGTAAAAACATAATCTGAGTTCACGTGAACTCAGAGACGACCCTCTCACTCAATTGAGTGAGAGTTAAGGCTCATAAGAGCCTAGTGATGCTCTACGAGTAGATAATTAGGTGAATTAACTCCTCCTGAGCCACCATTGACAGCGAGCTCATGAGGTTGGATGAAATTAGGTGTTTACTGTGTAGTACGTTATTAATCAAATTAATGCAATGATTGGGGACTTAGATGATGACAAGGCAATGGAGGACCCCAATGAGTGTGAATGACGCCATTGACCTCCGCCATGGACAGTGGAGGTCACTGGTGAAGGTGGAGGTGGTCTAGGCGATAAAGTTGATAAAAGTAAATGAAAAGACAAGAAATGGAATCGTGAGATGAAAAGGAAGGTGCTCAGTGAATTAAAAAGACAGAAGAACACTCCAGATGAGCTCAAGGAGCTCACCGGAGTTGAAGAAGATGGTAGAAAATCTAACATTACAATTAACTACCTACCTAATTAACTATGCTAACCTACTCTAACTTACCTAACCTACTATTACCTGGACGAAGGGGTAGGAAATCTCCGTCGATGTTCGTAATGAAGGAACAAAATGGAGGATAGAAGGAAGAAACTCCAACGACCAATTGCGAGGTGTGGAAGCGGAGATCAACGTCGGCGCTTCATCAGAGGATGTAGTGGACAACAGCAGAGCTCATCAGGGGATGGAGATGGTCGGAGATGTAGACTGGAAGTGGGAAATGATAGTTGGAATAGGATGAATAGCTATTTGTCAGCTACGATGTGGAGAAGAGGGAAAGGGAGCTAACCACTCAAATCGAAGGGAAGGGGAGCTATTTATAGGTGACGGTGAAGGGTAAGGGGGATGTACCTGAACGGAAGGACATCTAGGTTCAGTTAAACCACCGACGTTGTCTTCGACGCCAGTGAGCTTAATTCGTAGACCTAAATAGGATTAGTGCTCAATCTGATCCATCAGATGAAGAAAGGGAGGTGAGCGGAAAGGAAACAGTCAAGGCGGCCATGTTCTGTCGAGGGATGAAGGTGGATCGGGGTGGTGCGGTGACCGGCTAACGAGAGCCATCCAGTGCGAGGAAGAAGAAGAAGAAGAGGAAGAAGAAACACTACGCTCACAGGGACCTATTCACAGGAAAACTAAAGGACCTATGTGCATGAAAAGGACTCAAGTGCAATGAAACCTAAGGACTAAAATGTAAATTGAGGTTTTCAAGGCTTATTTTAATTTAATTCTTTTTCAACTTTTTATATATGATTATAAATTAGATAAATATCATATATATACCTTGAATTTACATTTTTGACCTTTATAGCTTAATTTATTTAATTGATTAAGTTACTTAAGTTATTACATACTTAAGTATAAATTATGCTTAAGTTAAATTAGATATTAATTAGGTAACTAATTAATTATATTTTGAGTCCATTTATTAATTAAATTATTAATGATATTAATTGACTTATAATTAAGCATTTTTAACTTATTTTTAGGTCATTTATTTATTTGTCCCTTGTTATATAATTAACCCCTATATATTCATTTGTCTAGCTAATTAACTAGGGTTTCTAGTTAATTAGGGGTAGCTAGAAGCCATGATGAGCCTCTCATCAAGCATCACCTCTCTCACGAGAGGAAGTCCCTCCATATCCATCACCCTCCTCACGGGGAGGAAAACCCTCTCTACGAACAACAACCACCGTGCGCCATCCACTACATCGTGTTCGCTACCGAGTCTATTATGTGCACATATTTAATTAACCTAAAATGCCTATTTATGCATGTTTGTAGTGCCATAGAAGCATTCATCATTATAAAAATTGCATAACATGCATCAACATGTATTTAGGTTAGATTGTATAAATTTTAGGTTAATTCTCTCTTTTTATGGTCAAGGAACTGGGCAATATTTAATCGGAGCCTCGAATTTGAGATCTAACCGTATGGATTTGATCAGGGCGATGATCGGAGTTCAACAACTCTAAGATCGCCCCAATCAAATCTCCATAGCATCAGATGCAATTCGAGAAAGATCTAATACCTAGGGGCCAAGTGGTGTAAATCCATACTTCATATGACAAATTCGACCACACGGATGGGTTCAGATCGACAATCGCAGCCCAACGGCAGAAAAATCAGTCCAATCCGACATCCGTGGCACCATCTACAAGTCAAAGAAGATGGATGGCTAAGATGGCACCATGTGGCACCATCTCAGCCGCCTAAGGCTCACCACTGCACTTTATCTCCTCAACCGGTCATTAGATCTGGGTTGTTGGATCTTGATCCAACAACCATGAGTGCATGCACCTGAAATGTAAACGCGCCTCAAAGGGCGGCTTGGCATAGCAGTCTCGCACCCATGGGCGAGACAGAGGTCACGGGGTCGAGCCCCCGTTCGCCTCAAATCGAAGACGTGGGTGAGCGGGGCTCAAATGGCACCATTGGATCGCGAGCGAGCGGCAGATGTGAGTGCTACGTGGCGCGCCCAGATGGCACGGTTCATGCACGCACGATCAAACACACCACTACATGCCTGATCGCATGTGCGGGCACACCCACGACATTCCCATCACCACAGTCAGTGGTGACAGCACCGGCATCCGCTACCGCGACGACTCATCATTGACTGTGTTTGCGACGACAACACGACACCACCACCGCATCCGCAACCGCGATCGTGACCGCGTCTCCGACATCACCACCGTGAGCCTCCTCTTCTGTTAAGTCATCCGGAAAGGTTCCCGGACATATGAAGTCTCACACCTACGCCTCTTCACTTTTGTTCCTGCTCCAGCCAAAGAATCACATGTGTGATCAACCACCACCAGTGCCACCACGGTGCACCACCTCGCGTGCGCATTTGTGCCCAAGCCCCTCGCCACCATTGACCTTCGCTGCACGCACACACTACCTCCTCTCACCAACTCTGCATGTAATAGTACTCAGAGGAGCAACTCCATCCAAGACTGCACCCCTCACATGCACCAGCAACTTCATCTTCAACCTTTGTCACCACCGATAGCTCCAAGAAGAATCCAAAGCCACCGGCCATCTCCTCCATGCAGCCGCCATCGGCCATCCCTCACCACGCCGTCGACTCCATCGAACCCGCCTCGCCTCCACGAGCTCTCCCACGCCCACAGCATCCTCTCCCGCAAGCCACACTTGTCGGTGAGGTGCCCCCACCAACGACGGGATCCACCTCTCCAGCAGCCGCCACCGGCCACCGTTTTCCTCACCACGACCCCCATTGGATCAGCCTTGACCCACTCGATCTCCTCGAAGCTTCCCATGGCCAACCGTGCCTTCCTCCATGCAGGCGCCTCCTTCAAACAACATCCCCTATTTTGGGTTTCAATAAAAATTACATTTCATGCCATTGATGAGAAAATGAATTTTTTTGGATTTGATTAGTTTATTCATCTAACTTTGCACACTTGCCCTCAAGTTCCAAAGTATTTCTTCCATGCATTCATATCCTCATATGTTGGCTTAGGTCTATAGATAAATGCATGAAATGTCATCAAACCTAAAGGAGAAAGCCTAATGTCTTGTAGTTTAATTACATTACATGACATTATGGATTATTTTATTAAGGTAAATTGCACACATAACCCTTGCATACTTAAGTTATTCCTTTCACCTCATTTCGCATTGAATTTGGGTACAGATTCCGCACATAATTGGGTGAATATAAAGGGAAGGTATTCGTGAATTTATTGCAGTTGTTCCTCCCTGTGGATATGACCTAATCCACCACGATTAGTTTTACTGATAAATATTTTTGATATGGGATTTTTCCACCATGTGATTTTACTGCGACGACATATTTTTCTGACATATATTTCTGCCAAGCGAAATCTCCCATTTAATATGCACATGTACGCAAGATCAGATGTTCATTTCATGTGCCCTGCGCTAACGACCAATAGGCCTTTGCGCATTATTAGTTTTATACTACTGTAGTGCTTCCTTCGTTCCCGATGTGGGACTATCTCCAACAATTCCTCCTTCGTGCAACACTTAAATCTGTCAACTTCAGATGAGGATTCCAGGTAGCTCAAAGGATCAATTCGAGTAATCAGAAGCTCTATGGAAAGCTAAAGGTCTCATCTAACCAATTTTGGACTCAATTTGAAGATTGGATTGGATTTAATCCATGAAATCAATGTGTCAGCATGACCTCGTCGCCATGCTTGTTTCAGCTACAGATGAAGAAATTAAGATCTATTGACCTACAGATCAGATCAAGCCTCTCAAATGAGGATTCAAATAGTTCAAGTGAGCATTCTACACTTAAAGATCGAAGTGCAGGAAAAAGGGTCTGAAGCTCTTTTAGAATCTCAGAAGCTTCTCAACTTTCGTGTTCAGTGTACAGAACACTAATTACAGAGTGAATCAATCCATCAAGTAGGTTAGGTTATCAGAAATAGATCTGGATCGATTCAGAGGGTCAATGACAATGGATCTGGAGATGATTTGACTTCAAATTTCAACAGAAGCACTATGAACAACATTAGTTTCTAGTTGAAACCCAAACTTGACAAAACTTATAATCCTAATTAAATCCCAATTTAACTTTCTTAGTTCAGTTCTAAAAGATTCACGATCACTCCAGTAACTAATTTCAACCTAAAAATAAAAAATTCAATCCTTAAAAGCTCAAACTCGACTTAGGGTTGAACTACAAAACTTGAAATTTGACTTTCTAAATCAAGGCTTCTCCGATCAAATCAAAGGTTTAAACAGACTTACATCAACCCTAGGAATCTATTCAGCATCTTAAAATCGAGTTTTGAGAGCTCCTATAGTGTTTTTAGGCCCTGCCACCTGAACTCCAAATGTGGGTTGATAGACAGAACAATTCAATGATTTTCAAACCTAAGTGAAAGCTTAGGTAGAATCCCTTGAGTCTACTCAAGCTTCAGAACCTAATTTTAAACTCTAAACCTCAATATATACGAGTCTCCAACTCTAGAGAAGTTGGAGAAGATGAAGACCAGTAGAGAACAATCTTCATTAAATCTCAAGTTTGAATGGTTGAATCTAATCCTCTACTTAAGATTTATCATCCTGGAGATTCACTCATCAATTCAAACTCTATATCTCATGATTTGAGTCGCTAGAGCTCGCTGGAGCTCTGGTGAAGGCTATTTAAGGTCTGTGGAGATTAAATCTCCATGAGATAGATCAAAATTGGTCTGTAAAGATTGTTGAGGTTACAAGGAACCTCAAGAACGATTTAATTGAGTTAAATGATGATCAGATGCATGAATTAATCAATAATTAAAGTAAGAATGCATCTTGACTTTGCATGAACTCAAGAGTTGTCCTCTCACTCAATTGAGCAAGAGGAAATGTTCATAGCAGTGAGGCGATGGTGTTTGAGTGAGGAATTAAGTGGACAAGCTCCTCTAAGCTTGCCATGGATAACAACTCAGAGGTTGATGCGAAATTTGGGCGTTTTGTGTGTAGGTGGTCATAGGTCTAATTATAGAGTCGAATAGGGTCCTTAGGTGATGAGTAAGTGATGGAGGACCCTCATTGGGTGTACGAATGACCGAAAACCTCCACCATAGATAGCAGTGGTGTCCAGTGAAGGTGAAGTGGGATTAGTTGTTTAGGATGATAAAATTGAGGGCAAAGAAGTGGAAAATGATCATGAAGTGATAGGGAAGGTGAACAAGTGATCCATTAGATGAATCAAGGTCTGGCGAGCTGGAGGCCTGGAATTAGGTCATCGGAGATGAAGAAGATGATGTGAAATCTAAGCATTACACTACTTTACCTATCTAATTAACTAGTTAAAACTAAACTACTCTAAATTCTAGGCTAATCTACGATTACCTGGATGAAGGAGACGAGAGGAACTCCGTCGATGGATCGTGACGGAGGAGTAAATCAGAGGGTTGGGGAAGAAGGTCTTCCAGTGAGAAAAGAAAGAATCGAGATGGAGATGATGATGCTCCTGAACCCTGTCACGGTTGCTGGAAAGGAAGAGGAGGTGAGGGAGACGAGCTCTGCTGCTAGAGAAGCTTCGATAGGGGGATGAGGGGTCGTCAGAGACGAGGATTGAATAGCCTATCATCTCAGTTGGGGAAGAAGGATAGGGAGCCAACCGTGGAAATTGGAGGTAGTGAGGGCTATTTATAGGCGTTGGCGATGGTCAGGGGGGCGGTACCTGGATGTAAAAATGGCTAGGTTCATCCTACTCATTGACGTCATCTCCGACGCCGATTAGATTAATTGCCTAGTCTAATTAGGATTTCTTGGTAATCCGATCCATTGGATGAAGAGGAGAGGGTGAGCGAAGGCTAGGCGACAATGGCAGAGGTTTTCCGACATTAGATTAGCGGTGAATTAGCGGTACGGAGACTGGACAACGTAGACCGTAGATGAAGAAGACGACTTATGCTCATAGGGACATTTATGTAATAAAAGGACCTATTTGTAAATAAAAAGGACTCACTTTAAATGAAAACTAAGGACTGAAACGTAAATAGTGAGTTTTAAGGCTTATTTTAATTTATTTCTGTTTTAACTTTTTATATGTTATTATAAATTAGGTAAATATTATATTTATGCCTTAAAATTACATTTTTTTTCTTTTATCTATATTTATTTAAATGATATAATTAAATAGGTTAATTACATACTTAGATCTTTAAATTAATTAAGTTAAATAAAATACTTTTTATATAGACAATTATTATTATTATTTTGAGTCCATATTATTAATTAAATTATTATTAAGGTTAATTGATATTTAATTTTATTTTTTTTAATTTATTTTGCCGGTCCTTAGTATTTTAACCCCTATAGTATAATTAACCCTATATTTAATGTATTCTTAGTTAATTAACTAGGGAAACTAGTTAATTAATGATAATTAGGAGCCATGATGAGTTTCTCATCAGTTCACGACCAAGGGAGTGTACTCTTCGAAAAACTCCCGCCTGTGCTGGCAGGGTCCGTTATTTCAACCCATGTTGGGCCTGTCGCTCCGCTAGTCTTCGAAGTTGGCCTTCTGCTTGTTGAAGCAACTTCCTCCGCGAATGGTTATGGGAGCTAATTCTCCTGAGATTCTCTTCTCCATGGGACCAAGGTCATCTCCATACCCATCTACCAGCCGGCTACAGGAGCGGAAGGAGTCGTCCTACTCTACAAACCTCGTAGCTCGGTCCTACAATTTTGCTATATCTCTAGGCAGAAAATCATCGATGTCATACTAGAACCTTTAGGTCAAGAGGCCTGACTTGAAGTATTGGATGGCAATGGCATCATGGGGCCTTTTGCACTTGAAGTATTAAGACTTTAATTGATCTATGGATGACTGGAAGGACTCATTTTTTCTCTGTTGGACTTTCGACAACCTCTCTGGGTTATCTCTAACCCTCTATTGCCCTGTGAAGTACTGGTAGAATTTATCTGCCAGTTCTTGGAAGCATGAGATTTGCTTAGCCGACAGCTAATTGAACCACTCGTGGGCCATGCCGAACCGAAAGGATGGGAATACTCGACAGAGAACCTCGTCAGGGTAGCCATGAACCAGCATCATCTGACAGTAGCTCCCTACAAAGCTATTGGGGTCTACTGTCCCATCATATTGAGCCATTGAACTTCTCTGGCAAGGGTACCATCATTACCTCTTCTATGAAGGGGTAGGTAATGACGTAGGCACACGGGTGTATGCCCCTCATCCCCAAGGTAACCTGGCGGACAATCTTAGGTATCGAGTCTCCTTCACCAGTCGTCATGGGGTGAGCCCCGAACTACTCCCTCGACCAAAGCAGGCGAGGAGCTTTAGGCAACCTAGGAGGAACTTCCTCTTTCTGGCTATTAAGCTCGCGTTTTAACTTCTCGAGCTATTCGAGCAAGCAGGCGCTCTCCTCTTCTACCACATTTTGTCATTTCATTTGATCGTCTTCAGGACTTGAGCTCTGGGGCTCCTCCAGTTGGATCTTGTGGTCCTCCTTGATTTACTTGATCTTAAGGAGTTTATCCGTGATCGACTACTGCCTGGCCTTCAGAGCCACCAGCCTAGCCTCATACCCCTCCTCCCTCGCTTGCATCTTGAGGAAAGGATCCCGTTGAGGATCCATAGGATGGGATGCCTCAGGTTACCGACTAGGCTGGGCCGACTTCTCCTTGTTGGGCCCAGCATGCTAGGGGCGTCCCTTTGACATCGAGACGCTTGATTTCGCCGGTGCCACTGCCTTCTCGAGATTACCGCGAGAGGAATTGCAAGTCGTGGGGGCCATTGCTTGGAGTCAAAGTAAGGAAACGGTATCAAATGATAGTCGCTTCCCACAGACAGCACCAATTGATTGAGGCCCTAAGCGATAAGGGACCCAAATCAACACTACTTACAAACAAACACATAGAGAGAATGCATAAGAGATCGGTGACACAGTTCCACCTAAAGGAGTATATGTCTGGGGCGAGGACGATGCTCCCAAATTTTCACTATAGTTGTAG
Organism: Thalassia testudinum; assembly: GCA_037157565.1. Taxonomy (NCBI): domain Eukaryota; kingdom Viridiplantae; phylum Streptophyta; class Magnoliopsida; order Alismatales; family Hydrocharitaceae; genus Thalassia; species Thalassia testudinum. Next base: position 41,013,758 of record JAZHRO010000009.1, on the reverse strand, counting down.
GTGATACAATAACTCTTGTTCTCTCTTCTATATTTATCGCATAGGAAATATCTAACAACATTTAATCCCTATAACGAACTTCATGGATTCCCCAACATGTTTGTTACTCGGCTATAAATAGCGCTGGTAACGCCATCGTTAGTGTTGACGTGGATGTTGTTACCGCCTCTTGAACTTCAGTCAACCAAGTTCTTCGGTGGGTCGGGCTCTCCCGAATTCGCCTGGATGTTGGCGGGTCTGGAGCCGGCTGGATATAAGCGGATCGGGTAGACCCGGATCTGCTTGTTTGTTAGGTATCAGGGTAGCCAGATCCTTTTGGGCTTCATACGAAGTTTTTAGTCTGAGGGTGCTTTTTGTCCCTCATCAAATGCTTAACATTATCAAGTCCTTCCTCGTCTTTACTGTATCCTTTGGACTATCAGTTAAGTTGAACACATCCAAGATGTTATCCATAACATTTTTTTCAATGTGCATCATATCAAGATTATGACGGATTGTTAGCTCCTTTCAATACGAAAGTTTCATAAAGAAAATGCTCTTTTTAAATCCCAAATGTTTCAAAGTTGTTTAATCTTTCTTACACAGACAACTTAATCATATATTGCCAAGATGTTGTAATTTCTACATTACTTGAAATCCTAACAACCTTATTTAATCTGTGCTCAGCTTATTCCTCGAATTCCTAAAAGAATACTGACAAGTTTTACCGTCAAACTTGTCCTTAAACATTGTAGTTCTCCATCTATACTCAATAGGCAAGAATCTATGGTGTCTCAAATAACAAAACCTGTTGCTTTTAGGTATTCGAAGATAATGAGTGCCATCCATACATACTGGACAAACAAACTTTCCTTTTATACTCCATCCGAACAAATTTGCATATGTGAGGAAGTCATTAATGGTCGACAAAATGGCAACATGCATATAAAAAAATTCTTTCTTATGTGCATCATATGTTTGAATGTCGTTATACCACAACAGTTTCAGTTCATCTATCAATAGTTGAAGATAAATGTCTATTGTATTCTCTAGCTACTTTAGACCTGGGATTAGGAGAGTCAATGTTCGCGGCGTAGATCATGTAAAAGATGAACGTGTTTTAGTATAGCGTGAAATACATCTCGAGCAAATAATTAACGGAACTGGTGAGTCCCGGTCGATCACAGAGAGGCAAAAAGCACTTTTGATTTCATGCGTTTATTTCAAATATAAATGCTAAGTAAAAGGAACAATCAATCACAATATTTATATCACAAGAAGAGATTGAACATAAATTGGATACATGTATTTGAATAAAACATAAAATAAACAAACTATTGTTGTAATAGAACAAGGGCACAACGGGTGGTTCATGGTGGCCTTTTGGAGAGGTTGGGAGGAGCAACAACGATCTGTCGAGGTGGCCCAATGGATGCTTCAGACAGAGATGCAGAGCCAAATGCAGAGAAGATGGGAAGAAGAAGAAGAAAGAAAGGTTGAAGAAGGAGGAAGAAGATAATGAAGGCAATGCCTTCCAAGGGAGCCCTTTTGGGCTCTTTTTATAGCTTTGGCAGGGGGTAAAAAGGGCATTTGGCCCCCTTAATCTCATACAAAAACCTCCAAATCCTTCTTTTTCCCTCGATTCACTCTGACACTGCCACGTGGCACTCTGTGGAGCATCGATCCATCATCGCACGGCCGCAGATCGCCTGCGCACACCCAACCAATTTTTGCCTTCGCCGCTCTCCTCTTCTGAGAGCTTCAACCTCAACCATCCAATCTTACAATCGGATTGCTTACGCGCACTTCCCTCACCTTCCACATCTTGCAAAATGCGTGCGATCGTGCCACATGGTCTGCCTCCGCCCTCCGATCGCGTAATTGCAATAGCACGTGCCCGCATAGCCAATGCCGCATCAATTCCGAGTAGCACATGGCTCTAATCCACATCCCGCGCTTACGTGCGCGCGTGTGAGCCAACGTGCTGCGCAAGCCTTTTGTTATACATACTTATTTGTTTCTATTTATCCTTATCCGATCTAGGTGGGAGATGTGCCGTGCTCGTGGCCGTTGGATGAAGATCCAATGGTCCACAGCGTGCGGTGTGTCCTTCCTGGATGGGGCAGTGGTGAGGGAGTGGCTGTGATGGTGCCACGTGGTGCCATCATGGCCGTTCATCTTCTTTTCCTTGTATCTGGTGATGTAGGCCTCCGATTGAATTGATTTATGCACTGTTGGGCTGCAAACATCGATCTGAATCCATCTGTGCAGTTGGATTTGTCATCTGAGGTCCAGATCTTCTTTAATTTGCCCCTTGGCTCTTGATCTTCTGCGGATTCCCTAGGGTACTACAGGAGTCTGATTGATGCAATCTTGGAAGCGTTGGACTCCCGTCATAGTTCTAAACAGATCCATGTGATTGGATCGGTCATCCACAGCCCTGAATTACCTACAATGAGTGATACCTCTCAAATAGCATAGTTTTATCCATGAAACACGTATATCAACTACGATGCAGAATACGATACATATGCATGGAAAATGTTCATGTTAAGCTAAGTTCTGGCTTAATTCAGGCGAATTAAGGCCTATGATTGCTTTGTAATCAGTCAACATCATAAACGATAATCGCATACAAATCCAAAGAGGTAAGTTGTAAGTTACCATCATGATTAGCCAAATAGAATATGATGGGTACATATACTTAAAGGGGTTAAACTCATCACTTGCATGACTCAATCTGAAATTACGTGCATCCTCTACAAATGCTACATAGGTGCTATCAAAATTTTTCCACTCTTCTGAATCAACTAGATGATGAATGAGGCCATCTTGTAACTTATTATCCTGATGCCATGTCATCAAATTTACAGTTTTACTTGAAATAAAAAGGCCTTGAAGCATAAGAATCAATGGAAAGTAACATAAAACATTCTTAAGCTATTTTTTGACCCTTGTATTTAATGATTTTCCCACTTTATATCATTTCAAACCACACTATGGACAACTACTCAACTCTACATATTCATTTATGTATAACACGCAATCATTTGGACACACATCAATTTTCTCACAATCTAAACCAAGGACACGAATATGCTTCTTTGCATCATACCATGTCTCTGAATAAGCTTTCGAATTATTTAAAAGCTCTCCAATGAATTGAAGTACATCAAACATCAATTTAGACGTCGCTCTATTTATAACCTTTATCTGAAATAATTTCAATGGAAATGACAATCTCGACATGGATGTCATATCGAGAGTAATAGGTTCGTTCGCTGCCTTAATAGCATCATAGAACTTATTACAAGTTTCTCCACTATCCAGATTATCACTTGCTACTCTCATTGTATTAAGTATTTTATCGATATCATCAACTTCAATATTCGCAGCAAACTCATCGAAATATATTGTATCCCATTTGACTTTCTTTGTAAGTTTCTCTCAATGAGCAATCTACTTAGTATAATGTTGCCACAAACTGTTGCAAATTACATGCTCGAATATAGTGTTGCGATCATGAAAGTATCCATTCAAACACTTTCTACATGGGCAAAATATCATGTTAAATGATTCTCCTCATCAAAACAACTTCCTATCATCATGAAAGGCCCAATCAAGGAACTCTCTTACTCCATTCTTGTATCGGGAATAATCTGAGTTCCTTAAACCAATCCAAGACTTGTTCATGATAATCTACAAAAATAAAAGACAACCACCCAATAATTACAATCGAATATTAATAGTGTTTTGTATTTTGATTAATGTTTTCACTTGATAGTCAATCCTTGAGGATTTGATCACAACATTACTTGTTATATGCAATTAGTGTGTGAAGAAATTTCAGTAGCATTGATCAATCCACTTTAATGGAGTACTAATTAGCCTAAGTAATTGTTAATTACATATTCCTAATCTTTAACTATTCACGATTTAAATGATATTTTATCTTATCCTGCATATATTTGTATGTGTTAAAGTTACCATTAATAACATGTTTTTATGATGACAGGCAGGACATGAGGAGTAAATATGTGCATGCCCCCTCAATGCACCGCCACCCACCAACTACCAATCCAAGCAGGCGGGCCTTGCTCAACCCAACCTCCTCCACCTGACCCACTTCGTCTCAACCGTCACGCAAGGCCAACCGAATGTTCACTCTATTTTTAGAGTTAACGATAGCCGTGAAAAGGGGAGAGGAGGAGAAACGGATTCGGGAAGAATTTAAAAGGCAAAGGCATCTTCTTCGAGGAGATCATCCATCTTCCCTTTGCATTGCGGAGGATCTCCTCCTTCCTCCACCACTGTGGAACCAACGTACCCTGTGAACCAAGCAAACACCGTGGCCAAAAGCTTGCTCCATCACACTCGCCGCCCTCCAGACCCATAGGTGCACACGGTGACAGCGTGTGCACCACTACATCCACGCTCCCCCTGCCTTCCATCTTCATCCCTGTCAGCCAATAGCAAAGTACCCAAATCCATCCCCTCGCCGCAAACCATCCTCTCATCACCGCCACCCAACTCCTCCAGCCAAACACCACCAACACCTATAGCCAAACTCCTCACCCCCACCCCTTCCTCTTCTTCTTCTTTGTCCTCTTCTTCCTTCCACTGCCACCTGCAACTCCAAACAAAAGAACCCAAACCGCAGCTGCCACCCTGTGTCGTCCATGCGACCTCGGGCCATCTCCTTCTTCACCAAAATGACCGGAGTGCTTTCCTTGATCTCCGTCAACGACCCGCGCCAGCCACAACGACCCTTGACAGGTCCTCCCACGCCAATCATCGCCACCATTCGGCCAATCCTCCTCCGACTAGTCATCGGTGGCCACCTCCGACCGTGCCTCCACCGTCATCACGTAGCCCTCGTCGAGACGTGTCTTCCTACAGAGCAGCTCCTCGGACGAAGCTCCCCCACACGCGCGTGCAGGAGAGAAGGAAAAACCTCTATTTTCATTGCAATTAATATTTATGGGTTATGCCATTGCGAAACACTGTTCCTTTATTTAGATCATATTTTATTGAAGTAATTTTGCAGGTAAGCACCTTATGGTTCCAAATAATTGCATGCAATGCCTTTTGATGATAAAAATGAAATGCAACGATTCAGATATTTATCAATTGCGATTCCTGATTAGACTAGGTACCATTAAATAATTTAATAGGCTTATTCCTCCCTGTGGAGATGACCTAACTATTTTTGTGGTTAGATTTTGAGTAATAAATATTTTTGAAAAGTGATTTTCTACCATGCAATGAAATACAACGACGCGACATTTTATGTTAAAATTGTTATCGAAAACGAAGATCACTGTTTCAAGCATCTCCCCACACTTCTCTAGTATACCCCCAAGACTAACCTGAACTTGATTCCCTGTAATAGCGAATTAGGGGCACTTCAAGAACCTAGCTAAGATTAGTTGGTATACCAAAGAAGAGCAAAAAGATGCGACCAAAATTTCTTTACAGACTATTTACATGTAACAAATAATCCTAAGTTGTGATTGAATCTCTAAGGACCCTCTTTAGCCCAGTACTTCACCGAACTAAAGATAATCAAGACTTATAACATGCTATATATAAAGACAACGCATCATGCATGTAAGTGAGATATACATACACTACTACAATGTCCATATAACATAATCAGAAGTCTCGACAAATGAGTATTTTGACATAATAGGGGTTAGAATTCTTATTGTTTGTCTTCATGTGTGTCTACATTTGTGCAAATGTGTGTATCTATAATTTCATTAAAAGAATAAAATTTGCAGTAAAAGACAATAAGTACCAATATTCATTCAGACAAATTCAAACTAAGAAATCATGTGGGTACTCCTCACATTCTATTCAAGCATATAAAATATAATTAAACTGGGTACATCCCACATTCATTCACAAAAAGTAACAGAATTAAGTGGATACACTTCACATTCATTCACATACAAAACATAGTCAACAAACTAATTAAAGTGGGTGCAACCCACATTAATCGACATTCACAACATAATTAATATAATAAAGTGGGTACACCCCACATTCATCAACATGCACAAAACTATTAATAGAATGAAGTAGATATGCCCCACATTCATCAAAATTCAAAATAGAATTAATGTAAAAACTGACACATTCATACCTTAACAAAACACGTGAATAGGAGAAACATAACCTAAATCAAATTACACAAATCAAACTTAATAAATATAAAATTATAACAAAAATTTAACAAAAAAATTAAATGAAAATTGATAGAGAGGCTGTGGGGATTGAAGGAGGAGGTGCAAGTTGGCCAGCCATGGGAGGAGGAGGGAGGGGAGGCCATGGGAGGAGGAGGCAAAGGGGGTGGACATAGGAGGAGAAGGGAGGAGGGGGGGGGGGTGAACGGCTAGCCATGGAGGAGGAGGAGGAGGGGACAAAGACTGAAGATGGGGAGGAGGAGGCAATGCGTTGTGATGACTCAAGTCCCACCAACTAAGTAAACTCAATGAGACCCCAGCCGTCGAATACAGAATAGGATCCGACACTCAACAAGATCATAGTCATCAAACACATAATCGCAAAACAACAGTAATAGGTAAATAGAAATTTATAATGCATTACATAAATAAAGTGCTGACAAAAACAATAGTAAGAGTTCACCAGCATAAAGCAAAAAAGGAAAGTAGTAGAGTAATCTCGATCTTGGGGTTCTCGAGGGTGCCGGACACATCTGTACAATCGGATTGAACAAATTCTATTCCAATTTATGAGGTGTAAATCGAGGGCATGTAGGTAGTGCCCCTTGAACCCATTTTTGTTCAAAGTCGTTGTGACCCCCTGATAATGTTAGATAGAGTAATCTCTCTCCTTTCCTATATAATTAGTCTATATTATAGGTTTCTTTACCTATTTGCACCGTTTAGTGTGTGATTTCGTATCTTGTTGGGATAAGAACCCGTCTTCGTGTTTCTTGTTATCTTGGGTACTTGAATATTAAATATTGATACAGTAAATCAAGTTAGCGACTTGGAATGTAAATAATTAAATCAATATAATTAACTGTTGGATTAATTATAATTCATTAAACGATTCTAATGATTTAATGAATTATAAAGCATTCAAGCATATTGGGTGTGGCCTTATCGTTGCATGTGTGAAATGAACCTCCTTTTTTGTAAGACTGGCATCCTTGTGATTGTTAATTAATAATTTAATTGAAACTATTATCAAAAGTTGGAAACTAAGTCATTTAATCAATAGTTAATTTTGAAGTGATGTAACTTTAGGTCAATGATTTAAAATGATGAAAGTTATGGGTTAATTAAGAGATATTATTATTTCAGTTACCTGGAAATAACTTATTAAATTGATGATGACGGATTGGTTGGAAATAAATTGGATACTATGTTTAGCCTTGCTATTCGCCGAGACGTTGGTTGTAACTTTGGTCTTTTAAACCGATTTGGGTTAGTTTAAGGAGTTTCTAGCCTCCCTACGACTCTTGGTTAGGCTTAGCAGCCTCCCTACGACTTGAGGGTTAGAGTTGGCTTTCTTTACTCGGTTGATGGGTAAGTCATTGGTTGTCTACGGTTTAGCATATGTAGCTAGCATGTGTTCACTCCATACGATGCAGCTGCTACCCCTTTCTACAATGACCCCAGGGTAGCGGAGTGTGGTGACTTGACAGGTATAAGCCGTCTTCTCGACCAAGAGGGTTGCTTATACCTGTTACGACTCGAGCCTCCACCCTAATAGGAACCTGAGTAATTTACAAGTCACCCAAGATCTGGTCATCCATCACACAACATAAATAATAAATTCCTACACGACGCATCACATCACAAGTATATATGAAACAAAAGGAAAAGCTAAACTAGGAAAGATATTACTAGAATAATCATAGCCATCCGACGTACTAGTACAAAATTGAAGAAAAAGGAAGAAGTTCTAGGAGGAACTAAATAAGTACCGAAGAAACTGAAAGAAAAAAAAACACCAAATTGAGAACATGACTACAACTACCAGACTACGATGCTACACTCAGTCCGACACCATCAGCTCCTGTAGTTGTAGAGTTTGGCAGTATCTCACCAAGACCTAAGTATAGGGTCCACAAAAAAATGTCAGCAAACGCTGAGTAAGTAGCAAAACAGAAAGAGCGTGTAAAGCTAAGTGCTAGTAGCAAAAAAAAAAGGTACTATTCTCAATTATTTAAGTTTTTTTTGTTTTTTTTCTTAACCTTATTGTTTTGCCTTCACATATTTTAGTCACTTCTGCCAAATCAACTTCCTTAGAAGGCTTGAGAAAATCTTGTTGCGGTATCCTAGGTGATAGATTGTATACAGTCCACCCCTTTGGTCGAAGGGATGATCCGCACTAGCCCTACAGTTAATCACCCCGAGGTCCTAGCTAACAAGGTGAAGTGGTGACTACAGTCCATGCGATAAGCATGTGGGGAGCTATCCTATATTGGCACACGACCAGTCATTTCCACTATAAGGTACGAAAACATACAGTTCCAAGCTTTTGAAATCGTAACACATACCCAAGAACCTTGCTACTCGATTGGCCAAAACAAGCTAACAGAATGAGTCGTAGGGAGGCTAGCTGAAAATGGTGGCAGTGATAACTAGGTTTTATTATAGCGTTGTAGTATAGCCAGTTATTGCCATCATTTTAAATATATAATTTTTTTACTCGGAAAAGAGTTCCCGAGGTCGAACTCAGGGAGCGAGTCGTATTCTAGGGGTACAAATTCTTATTACAAAAATATAGAGAGAGAGAGATTTGTCTTGTTGGCTTCTTTCTTCTTCTCTTCTTTTCTCTTTGCTTATCTTCTCCTTCTCTTCTTTCTCAGATCTTCTGCTTTCTTCCTTTGTTCTTCTTCTGTCTTTTTCTTCAGATCTTCGCTGCGGGTCCTGTTTCTTCTTTCCTTGCGCTTCTCGTCTTCCTTCTTCAGCTCTGTCTCAGCTGCTTCTTCTTTGTTTATCTCCTTGTGGTCTTCTTCTTCTGCTTTCAGGACGTCGTCTCTCCTTCTTTCTTCTTCTTTATTTACAGCAGTGGTGATGTTCTTCTTCTTCTTTCTTTCTTCTCTTCCTTCAGAGTGTCGTCTGATTTTTCACTCAAACGACTTAAGTCGCCGCTGCTACAGTGCAGCTCGGTGCTCCTCCTTCATTCAGTCTTCGTCGGCCTTCTTCTTCTTCTCTTCTTCCACGGTTCTTCTTCTTTGTTCACCTATGCCTGCACACTTCAAAGTTTACGTCAGTGGGCAAAACCTACTCTACCCTCCCCCCCGCGTCTCTCTCTTTCTCAGAATTCGCTCTAGGTAAGCTCTCCCAGAGCAACCGAGTAATCGGGTACGCGGGTCGTGCCTGGGTCCAGGCCCACCGCCGTGCGTGGTGGCGAGGAGTGCAGGTCGGGCTTACTCGGGTCAGGCCAGGTCCGTGAGGCGTCAGCGCGGACGAGGCCGGGTAATCGGGCGGGTGAAGGGGACCTCACCCCGTGTGCTGAGGCGATAAGCCTCCAGCACTTTTTCAATTTGTATCAGCGCACCGCTTCGGAGTCTTCCGAGGTGGGACAAAATGTCCCACCCCAATTTGGCGCCTGTGCGGAGGAAGCAGCGACGGTCGAGGCTTCGCACGAGGGCTTCGCGCGAGGGCTTCGCCTCAACTGCAGCCTGGCGCTTTGCAAAAATACCTCGCACAGCCTGGGAGCGTGACCTGGGCGCGGCGCGCCTGGAGCAGCAGGTCGAAGGAGCTTCTTCACCTCAGCAATGGCGGCGGCGAGTGAAGTTCCTGTTTACAAAGAAAGGGCCTCTCGGCCTAATTAGATACGCGGAGGACCTCCGCCGTAGCACGGCGAAGGTGGTCGGAAGGTCTGCAGGTGGCGGGGCGGAGCCTACGGGCCGCCCTAGGTCAAGCTGTGGGTTGGGAAGTGGGTGTGTTCGGTGGATCTGCAGAGGTCGGGTGGCGGGAATTGGAAGGGCGGAAATGGATCAGGGTGAGGAGGCGGAGGTTATGTGCAGGTCGGCGAGCCGTGTGGGGTGCTGGAGTGATGGGAGCGGGTCGCCGGAGTGTGGCCGGAGGTGGAGAAGGTGAGGGCGATTGGTCGGAATCGAGGGCGACAGTAAGGGTTTAAAGTGAGGAAAAGGAAGAGGGGAGAAAGGTGAGAAGTTATACCTACTTAGCAGGACAAGGAGGGGCCGGAACAGGCGACAGTCGTATCGACTGTCGCCGGAGAAGAAGCTGCCCAAAGGAAGGAGCGACGGCGAGGAGAGGCCTGGAGAGGCGCGCGCTGGGTGCGGCGCGACGTGGGAAGAGCAGGGGAAGGCAGCCCTGCTACTGGTAGTGCGGCAGAACGACGAGGAGGAGGGAAAAACCGCCGGAGCTGGAGGGCTTCCTGTCGGAGTGGGAAGAGAGTGAAAAGAGGGTGTTTCTCCGTCAGGACTGAGCTCGGAAGAACGGTGGAGCGACGAGGGTATTTATAGGGGCCGAACCAGAGAGGAGGGCGGAGGGAGACGACGTGTCTCCCTCGCCGGAGGACACCGGAGGAAGGAGACCCATACCGTCCATGCGTTCGCACGGCCGGTATGGTGGGTTGCAGCGACCAGGGGGGTGTTCCTGCGACGGCTGACGACGCAGGGCACCCCCATTTGACCTGGCAGGCCCTCCCCCTTACCCTGCGCGGCGCCATGCTCCGCGCAGGGTCGCCGGAGCATGGTGCTGGCAGGTTTTGCAGGGAGGACCTGAATGTAAAGAACGAAGAAGAGATAGGGGCCAAAATGCGAGGGTTCAAAAGTTGAGGGCCAAAAAGTAAATAGATGAGGACCAAAATGTAAAGTTGGTCAAGAAGGTTTCTTCTTAGGCTCAAGTTTTTATACGTGACTAATTAGGACCTAAGGATTCTGATGGTGAATTTTATTTCTAGATAAAACCTTGTTTGACCGGTCAATTTACGCAAAAATCCAAATTAAGTTATTAATTGGGCATGGTTCTCAATGTAGGTCAAAATGGGTTCCGAAGGCCAAATTGAAGGTTCTAAACCCTAGAGATTATTTTTCTATGAATTTTAGAGGGTTTATTCTATTTTTACTTTGCCTCGAACCTCGTGAATTGAAGTGGGTTTGTTTTAAGGTTACAGATTATCATTTAGTTCCTTGGAATTGTTGTAGCCCTTATCAGATCATCCCACTTTCCTTCTTATTCGATTTGTTTGACCTATGTTTGGACCTGTATGTAGATTATACTGGTAAAATTGCATTTTTACCCCTTATGAATTGTTTTCTCCGTAAACTCAGAATTCTCTAAGTTAAGCCTTTCCTTGAGTTATGTAGGAGCTTTTATCCTTTGTATTAGGTCAAAATGAGCTAGTTATGGCTCATGATGAGGTTCTCATCATACCCCCATGCCTAGCTTTTGCTAGTCCCTTAGCAAAAACTTAAGGTTTCAACCCTTGTTCTAGACCATGAAGTTCTTAATAGCTTCAGATAAGTGCTTTTTCATTTGAGCCTAGATTAGGTTAGAATGCTGACCATAGGCCTAAAAGGTACTCTAGTACCAATCAAGATCCAAATCTGTCTAGCCTCAGCCTTAGTCCTTAGCAAAGGTTTTTAAGGCCCACAAGAACTAACCTAAGGTTTATTAGACTTTGTGGTTAAAGCACCCGTGCTTGAAATGATTTTAGCCCTGGCTCAGTTCGCAGTGCATTTTGTAAGAGAGAGAGATAGAAAATTTTTCTGTTTGGAGAGTTTTCTCTCTCTTTTTCTCTTTAGTTCTAGCCTAGGATTGGCTTTTCAACACGGTCTGTATCAGATTCCTTGCTCCCATCATCAATCCTCAAGGGTTCCTGGCAATCGATGCTTCGAGATAGCACCGCCCATGGCAACCCCCGGAACCCTGGCTATTGAGATTTCGAGATAATCCCATCCATGGTGTTCCGTGGCCGAATCCAGACCCTGGCAATTGACACTTCAAGATAATGCCATCCATGGAATCTGAACCAGCAGAGTGCTTACATGCCCCCAGTAGGATATGTAAATATCCTAAGAGACAAGCACCGAGGAGATGATATTTTGTTACGCATCTTCGAGGGGATTTCCCGCCTCTCCGCGCTGGGAACTCGTCCAAATCAACTTGTGTTGATCGGCCGCTCCTACTCTAGGTGTTCTTTTCAGAATTTTGCGACGCTTCTGCTTGATTTTGATTTTTACGCTTACTGAACCAGGCTGTGTGTGAGGTTAGGGTGCTTAGGTTACTAAGTCCCGTAAACCAAAAATTAGTTAACGAGGCCAAATACTCCCTAAGCCTTAGACCTAATACTTCAGCTTTTCATTTTCCTCAACCTCTTGAGGAGTGTCCAAATCTTAATGGGTACTAAGAGTCTATTCAAGAATGCCTAAGGTTTGCGTTCTTACTAATCTCATTATGTACTTTTCAGTTATTTTCTTGAATGAGGTCTAGAACTTAGGTTAATTCCTTACTAATGACTATCACTTTTTTCTCATAATTTTGTGCTCCTTTTTCATTTTGTTTCTTTTCTCCTTCTCCTTCACAAAATTTCCTTCTCCTCTTTTTCTCTTATTCTTTTTCGAAAATTTTTAATTTTTATGGTGTTTTTGGCATATGTGAATTTTTTGTTTGAAACCTTTTCTTACAAGTTTTGCACTTTCATACCCCCCCATGCCTAAGATTTGCAATGTCCTCATTGTAACCTAGGGGGTTTTTATTCAACTTAGTTCATTCCTTAAGACAGAAATTTGGATGAGTGAATGGGTCGGGTTGAATTTTGCGGACGATTTCTAATCCCAGATGCAAGCATCTGAGGTGGGGTCGGCTGTCTACAAGGGTGAACCTTAAGTGCAAAAAGGTGTCAGAAAAAGTTTTGGATTTTTTGAAAAATGACGGGTTGCCTCCCGTTAAGCACTGAGTTTTACGCCATCGGCTAGGCGCAATAAGCTCAAGGGGAATGGAGGATATAAGATGCTTCAGCCAAATCAGTAGAAGTCACATCAATGAACAGCTTGAGTCTCTGACCATTCACGATGAAAGGTTCGGAATTGTGGCTGAGTGGACTGATTTCGATAGCTCCATTTCTAAAAACTTGTCGGACTAAATATGGTCCGACCCACTTGGATCGCAGCTTTCCCGGGAAAAGTTTGAGTCGGGCATCAAAGAGTAGGACCTTCTGACTAGGATGAAAGATTTTTCTCGAGATATGCTTGTCGTGGAAGGCTTTAACCCGCTCCTTGTAGATTCGCGAGCTCTCATACGCGTCTAGGCGTAATTCATCGATCTCGCTGATTTGAAGTTTTCTGTGGGTTCCAGCCTTTGAAAAATCTAGATTACAGTTCTGTACTGCCCAATAGGCTTTATGCTCCAATTCTACGGGAAGGTGACACGCCTTTCCGTACACCAGTCTAAAGGGAGACATGCCTAATTGGGTTTTGTGGCCGGTCCTATAGGCCCACAATGCTTCCGGAAGTCGGGACGACCAGTCCTTCCTGTCAGGCCGAACAGTGACTTGCAGGATTTTCTTGATCTCCCGATTAGACAGCTCAGCTAGACCATTAGTTTAGGGGTGATAAGGAGTAGAGATTCGGTGAGACACCCCGTATTTGGTCATCAGTGACCTAAACTGAGCATTTGTGAAATGGGTCCCCCCATCAGAGATTATTGCACGAGGAATCCCGAACCTTGAGAAAATGTTTTGATGAATGAATTTGAGAACGATTTTGTGATCACAAGTTCGGGTCGGTATGGCTTCGATCCATTTGGACACGTAGTCCACAGCCAACAGAATGTATTCGAAACCATCCGAAACAAGAAAGGGGCCCATAAAATCAATCCCCCAAACATCAAAGATTTCGCATACTAGAATCGGTTGCATAGGCATCATGTCGCGATGGCTCATGTTGCCCAAAGTCTGGCAACGATTGCATGCCTTGCAGTGACTGTACGCGTCTTTGAACAGTGTGGGGCAGTAAAAGCCGCACTGGAGGACTTTTGATGCGGTTTTATGCCCGGCGAAATGGCCACCGCATGCCTGGTCATGGCAGAAAGAGAGGACATTGCTGATTTCCTCTTCCGGGACACATCTCCGAATGATCTGATCAGCACCTATGCGGAAGAGGTACGGGTCTTCCCAAATGTAATACTTGGCATCGGAGCGTAATTTGTCCTTCTTGGCCTTCGGCCAATCGGACGGGATCTGATGAGATGCCAAGTAATTTACTACATTAGCAAACCATGGAAGGCTAGTACCGATAGTCAGCAGGTGCTCATCGGGAAAATGCTCAGTGATGGGTCCGGAAGGGTCAATTATTTCAGAAGGAAGACGGGACAAGTGATCAGCTACCACATTTTGCTTTCCCGCTTTGTCGCAAATCTCAAGGTCAAATTCTTGCAACAGCAAGATCCATCGGATTAATCGAGGTTTCGCGTCCTTCTTTGCAAGGAGATGCCTCACAGCTGTGTGATCCGAGTATATGATGACACGGGAACCCAGAAGGTACGATCTGAATTTTTCTAGGGCAAATACTATAGCTAGCAGCTCTTTCTCAGTAACCGTATAGTTACGCTGAGCCTCATCGAGTGTTTTGCTGGCGTAGTAAATGACCACAGGTTTCCCGTCAATTTTCTGCCCCAAAACCGCTCCTACAGCGAAGTCGGATGCATCGCACATGATCTCAAAGGGTTGAGACCAATCAGGGGACTGTAGGATTGGGGCTTGGGTGACTCAGTCACGCAGGATTTCAAATGCTTGAGTGCATTCCTTGGAAATTTCGAAAGGTACATCCTTGGAGAGAAGAGTGGTCAGGGGGCGCGCGATTTTTGAAAAATCAGGGATAAATCGTCAATAAAAATCGACATGCCCCAAAAAAGATCGGATGTCCTTGATCGAGCTAGGCATAGGAAGGTGAGAAATCAGATCAACCTTAGCTCAGTCCACTTGGATGCCTTTTTCCGAAATTGAGTGCCCCAGGACAATTCCCTCAGGCACCATGAAATGGCTCTTTTCCCAGGAAAGAACCAAATTCACATCGATGCACCGCCTGAGTATCTGGACCAAGTGTTGGAGGCAATCGTCGAATGATGCTCCGAAAATTGAAAAGTCATCCATGAAGACTTCCAGATAATCACCTACCATATCTGAGAATATGGCAAGCATGCATCGTTGAAAAGTAGCGGGTGCATTGCAAAGACCGAAAGGCATCCTTCGGAAAGCATATGTTCCGAAGGGGCAGGTGAACGTGGTCTTTTCTTGGTCCTCAGGATGGATTGCCACCTGGTTATAACCGGAGTACCCGTCAAGAAAGCAGAAGAACCTATTTCCCGCAAGTTTTTCGAGAATTTGATCAATGAAGGGTAGTGGGAAATGATCCTTCTTCGTGGAGGAATTGAGTCGGCGGTAATCTATACAGACTCTCCACGAGTTGGCTAGTCGGGTAGGAATGATTTCTCCGGTCTCAGTCGTTATAGTGGTGAGTCCTGCCTTCTTGGGCACGACCTGAATTGGGCTCACCCAACGACTATCGGAGATCGGGTAGATGATTCCGGCATCTAACCACTTGATGATCTCCTTTTTCACGACCTCCTGCAGATTGGGGTTTAAGCGTCTCTGCATTTCACGAGAAGGTCGTGTGCCCTCTTCTGAATAGATATGATGAGTACAATAAGAGGGACTTATTCCAGTCAAATCATCGAGAGTCCATCCGATGGCTCTGCGATGTTGCTGGAGGACAACAATCAGACGGGATTCCTGTTCAGGACTGAGGTTGGAATTGATAATCACAGGAAGGGTCTGATTAGAACCCAAAAAGATGTATTTCAAGTGAGCAGGAAGGGGTTTCAGTTCGAGGATGGGGTTATCAGCAGCAGCGGGTGGTTCAGTATAGATGTGAGGTTCAAGGGTGGGAGTTACTGGGTTATTCATATCTGGATTCGACTCCTCAGTTTGCGGATCAAGATCTTTCTACGGTTAATGAGGTATAATTAGATCATTCTGGAAGTGTGTTTCATCAACCAAAGTCCTAATGTCACAAATCTGTTCGATGACACCGCAATTGATTCCTTGTTGGGCCTTAAATATATCAATTTTCAATGTTTGATTCCCAAATTTGAGCTCTATTTGGCCCTCCTCACAGCTAATGTTGGCTCTAGCAGTAGCCAAGAAAGGTCTCCCTAAAATGATTGGTGTATCCCTAGGGTTCTCAGGTGCGTCCATATCTAAGACTATGAAGTCTACAGGAAAGTAAAAATCCCGCACTCTCACAATAACATCCTCGAGAATCCCTTTTGGTGACTTTATAGATCGATCTGCTAATTGTAATGTCACCTCAGTTGGTTTCAGCTCAGATTCTTCTAGATGGTTAAGTAAGGATGTGGGTATCAGATTTATGGAAGCACCCAAGTCTAGCAATGCTCTATCAAATTGTGTATCACCTATCCTGCAGGAAATCAGGGGAGTACCAGGATCTTTAGCCTTGGGTGGGAGTCTGCTTAGGATTACAGAGTTAGCTTGCTCTGACAGAACAATTGGACTCCCACTCTTGGTTCGCGGCTTACGCTGGGGTGTACACACATTCTTTAAAAATCGTGCATAAGCCGGTACGTGGTGGATTGCATCCATCAAGGGGATGTTTTTGTGGACCTGCTCAAAGAGCTTGACCAGGTCCTCCTCAGGTGCCACGGGCTTGGTTCGTCTCTTCCCTTTGGTTAAGGCTTCAGGGAATGGGACCTTGGTTGGTTCTTCTATGATAGGTCCGGGTTCTTGATCTGGGACAGTGGTATCTTGGATAACTATCCTAGGGTCATGGTTATCAGGCATGGAGTGGTTCGGATAATGCGGGTCTTGAGTTGTTTTACCACTACGTGTTGTTACAGAATTTAATCCGGCCTGATTTTGGTTTGGGTTTGGTAAGAGGGGTGGCTGCTGCTGAAATCCCGCATAAGAAGTTGAAGCTTCCATCTCGTCTGGAGATGGAGCAGTAGGGGCCTGATAAATCCATTGTGCGTGGCCTAAATTTGGATTCATAACGCGCTTCTGGGTCGGCACGTTATTCGGGTTAGGAAGAGGTTGGGAAGGGAGTGTGCCTGGCTGGCGAGAATTTGCCAACTGGGCCAATTGAGTTCTAACCTCTGTAAGTTCGTCCTTGTGTTGTTTTTGAATAGCCGCATTCGTTCTTTGAATGTCAGCCAGAGTCTGAAGGATTAGGGACATTTGATCCTGATTTGGCCCTGATGGATAAGTAGGGTTGGGCCGAGGCTGAGGCGGCTGGTAATGACGAGAGGGCTATGGGCGGGACTGAAAAGGTGGTCTTTGGGTTTGGGAATTTCCCGCCCACTGAAAATTGGGATGGTTTCGCCATCTAGGGTTGTAGGTGTTGGAGAATGGGTCGTTCTGGATGGCGTTGAGGTCCTCGCAGATCTGAGGAACCTCTTGAGAATCAGGGAAAGGGGGAATGGAATTCCCCGGGCTGGTGTAGAAAGGATCGGATGATTCTCCGATCCGAGAATCAGATGGGGATGGATATGGATCCATCCTAGGGGAAGATCGGTGGAGAATGTTTTGCACAGTCTCCTGTGTGGAAGGAGGTTGTGCAAAGGAGTTACGCGCAGAGGTGGCTCGCTGCAAGTGCTGAGTCAGCTCATCCACCTTCTTCTCAATGATTGAAACCTTGTCCAATCGACTGGCCATTAATTCCAGGTCGACTGATGCGGACAGGCCCTGCGTCTCATGTGCTCCCCTAAGATTCGTCGCTGCGCGGGTATTCGTCCTGTCGAATAATCCCATGGAGTCATTGTTGATGGAGTTCTCGCACATGTTTTCGAGAATCTCCCACACGGTGTCTTCATGTTGACCCATGATATTTCCTCCGCAAGTTGCATTGACGAAAAGGTGGATGTCCTCACGGAGTCCCTGGTAAAAAGATTGGACCTGTTCCCATTTAGGAACTCCGTGATGGGGGCACTTTCTCATGAGATCCTGAAAACGATCCCATGCCTCATGGAGAGGTTCTCCTGATTGTTGAGTGAAGTGCGTAATCTGATGGCGCAAGGCGTTGGTCCGACCAACGGGAAAAAACTTTTTCAAAAACTCGGATTGAAGTTCTTCCCAAGTGTTGATCGGTCGAGTCTGAGTTTGATACCAATGGGCGGCCTTGTCCATAAGAGAAAAGGAGAACATCTTCATGAGAAGAATATCCCGATTTTGCGCATCTAACCCAAAAGTTTAGGCCAGATGCTTTAGCTGTTTGATGTGCTAGAAGGGATCTTCGGAATTAAGCCCATGGAATTTAGGTATAGCATGAATCATGTTGGGCTTCAATTCGGAATCAGGTCCTCCAGTCGGGATTCTGACTCGAGGCTCAATAGCCACCGCAGCAGGATTGTAGTGGTCCCGCATCATAGGACGCTGTGGTGGGTGCACGAAGTTTTGGAAGAGGTCATTGAGTTGCTGGAGCTGGTGCTCCAGATTGTTTTCTTCCTCAACTGGCTGAGCCATGATGGGGGAAGAAGAAGAACTTGGTTCTGAATCAGAAGAGAGAATAATGTGAGGGGGTTGCTGCACAAACACGGGCGTCGAGGCTTGGCCTTGACGAGAGTGAATTTCTAAAGGAGGTCTTAAGGGTGGTCTTAAGGACCTCCTACCGTACATGCACTGTTGGAAGAGATGAGTTCAGAAGGTGCTGGACCCAATCAAGACACCCTAAAATGTGTTGGGTGACTATAGAGGTGCGGGGCAGATGGACCCCTTGATCAGAAAGATCGTCCACCTGAGAATTACCTGGGTAGCCAGAGAGGGAGAGTCCCGCAAAGACCCCTACACGGTAGAGCGCCCCCACGGGTTACAGGGTTTCCCCCACCCGACCTCTCTTGTCACTGCGGTTCCAGGTAGACCAGAATGGGGATCTTGACCTCTTAAGTCTACCAATTTTTACTTTAAGATCAGGGTGCTTAAGGTTTCACTTGAACTTTTAGTTCTTTGAGTGCAAAGAGTGACCTAATTTAAGGTTGGTTGACCCAAGGGGGCAACTTTACCTCTTGTTTCCTTTGAGAGTTTTTGGGTCTTGTTTTTTAGGGTTCAAGTGTTTAGAGAGCCAATTGTTTTAGGTTTTCTTTGAATAGATATTTTCAGACAAGGGCTTGGGCACACTTCATTTGGTTTTCTCAATTCTTGCTTAAGGAGTGTGTCTCCAAATCCCTAGTGTTGGATCCTAGGTTGGCTCTACTTGGTCCAGTTAGCTCTTTGTTGGGTAATTAGGGCTAAAGCAAGAATGTGTTAGCCCCTAAATACCCTTGATAGTGTGCAGGAATGATGGGTTGAAAACATGCAACTTTTTATGGTTACTAAGTATGGAAGACAGGTTAGCCCTATATTGCTTGTTCTTTTCTTTTCTTCCTCTTTAGAGTTTAGGGGTTAATAGCGAGAGGAAAAAAATTACCTGTCCTCGGAGTGGTTGTCGTGCGGTTGCTTGTCTTCTTGATTTCCTGTAGCTGCACAAAAGAGAGGAGATTATCAGAAACTAAAAAGAAACAGGAATGTTTACCTCTAGAATAGCCGTTGCTCCCCGGCAACGGCGCCAATGAAAATGGTGGCAGTGATAACTAGGTTTTATTATAGCGTTGTAGTATAGCCAGTTATTGCCATCATTTTAAATATATAATTTTTTTACTCGGAAAAGAGTTCCCGAGGTCGAACTCAGGGAGCGAGTCGTATTCTAGGGGTACAAATTCTTATTACAAAAATATAGAGAGAGAGAGAGAGATTTGTCTTGTTGGCTTCTTTCTTCTTCTCTTCTTTTCTCTTTGCTTATCTTCTCCTTCTCTTCTTTCTCGGATCTTCTGCTTTCTTCCTTTGTTCTTCTTCTGTCTTTTTCTTCAGATCTTCGCTGCAGGTCCTGTTTCTTCTTTCCTTGCGCTTCTCGTCTTCCTTCTTCAGCTCTGTCTCAGCTGCTTCTTCTTTGTTTATCTCCTTGTGGTCTTCTTCTTCTGCTTTCAGGACGTCGTCTCTCCTTCTTTCTTCTTCTTTATTTGCAGCAGTGGTGATGTTCTTCTTCTTCTTTCTTTCTTCTCTTCCTTCAGAGTGTCGTCTGATTTTTCACTCAGACGACTTAAGTTGCCGCTGCTACAGTGCAGCTCGGTGCTCCTCCTTCATTCAGTCTTCGTCGGCCTTCTTCTTCTCTTCTTCCACGGTTCTTCTTCTTTGTTCACCTGTGCCTGCACACTTCAAAGTTTACGTCAGTGGGCAAAACCTACTCTACCCTCCCCCCCGCGTCTCTCTCTTTCTCAGAATTCTCTCTAGGTAAGCTCTCCCAGAGCAACCGAGTAATCGGGTACGCGGGTCGCGCCCGAGTCCAGGCCCACCGGCGTGCGTGGTGGGCGAGGAGTGCAGGTCGGGCTTACTCGGGTCAGGCCAGGTCCGCGAGGCGTCAGCGCGGACGAGGCCGGGTAATCGGGCGGGTGAAGGGGACCTCACCCCGTGTGCTGAGGCGATAAGCCTCCAGCACTTTTTCAATTTGTATCAGCGCGCCACTTCGGAGTCTTCCGAGGTGGGACTAAATGTCCCACCCCAATTTGGCGCCTGTGCGGAGGAAGCAGCGGCGGTCGAGGCTTCGCACGAGGGCTTCGCGCGAGGGCTTCGCCTCAACTGCAGCCTGGCGCTTTGCGAAAATACCTCGCACAGCCTGGGAGCGTGACCTAGGCGCGGTGCGCCTGGAGCAGCAGGTTGAAGGAGCTTCTTCACCTCAGCAATGGCGGCGGCGAGTGAAGTTCCTGTTTACGCGGAGGACCTCCGCCGTAGCACGGCGAAGGTGGTCGGAAGGTCTGCAGGTGGCGGGGCAGAGCCTACGGGCCGCCCTAGGTCAAGCTGTGGGTTAGGAAGTGGGTGTGTTCGGTGGATCTGCAGAGGTCGGGTGGCGGGAATTGGAAGGGCGGAAATGGATCAGGGTGAGGAGGCGGAGGTTATGTGCAGGTCGACGAGCCGTGTGTGGTGCTGGAGTGATGGGAGCGGGTCACCGGAGTGTGGCCGGAGGTGGAGAAGGTGAGGGCGATTGGTCAGAATCGAGGGCGACAGTAAGGGTTTAAAGTGAGGAAAAGGAAGAGGGGAGAAAGGTGAGAAGTTATACCTACTTAGCAGGACAAGGAGGGGCCGGAACAGGCGACAGTCGTATCGACTGTCGCCGGAGAAGAAGCTGCCCAGAGGAAGGAGCGACGGCGAGGAGAGGGTTGGAGAGGCGCGCGCTGGGTGCGGCGCGACGCGGGAAGAGCAGGGGAAGGCAGCCCTGCTGCTGGTAGTGCGGCAGAACGACGAGGAGGAGGAGGGAAAAACCGTCGGAGCTGGAGGGCTTCCTGTCGGAGTGGGAAGAGAGTGAAAAGAGGGTGTTTCTCCGTCAGGACCAAGCTCGGAAGAACGGTGGAGCGACGGGGGTATTTATAGGGGCCGAACCAGAGAGGAGGGCGGAGGGAGACGACGTGTCTCCCTAGCCGGAGGACACCGGAGGAAGGAGACCCATACCGTCCGTGCATTCGCACGGCCGGTATGGTGGGTTGCAGCGACCAGGGGGGTGTTCCTGCGACGGCTGACGACGCAGGGCACCCCCATTTGACCTGGCAGGCCCTCCCCCTTACCCTGCGCGGCGCCATGCTCCGCGCAGGGTCGCCGGAGCATGGTGCTGGCAGGTTTTGCAGGGAGGACCTGAATGTAAAGAACGAAGAAGAGCTAGGGGCCAAAATGCGAGGGTTCAAAAGTTGAGGGCCAAAAAGTAAATAGATGAGGACCAAAATGTAAAGTTGGTCAAGAAGGTTTCTTCTTAGGCTCAAGTTTTTATACGTGACTAATTAGGACCTAAGGATTCTGATGGTGAATTTTATTTCTAGATAAAACCTTGTTTGACCGGTCAATTTACGCAAAAATCCAAATTAAGTTATTAATTGGGCATGGTTCTCAATGTAGGTCAAAATGGGTTCCGAAGGCCAAATTGAAGGTTCTAAACCCTAGAGATTATTTTTCTATGAATTTTAGAGGGTTTATTCTATTTTTACTTTGCCTCGAACCTCGTGAATTGAAGTGGGTTTGTTTTAAGGTTACAGATTATCATTTAGTTCCTTGGAATTGTTGTAGCCCTTATCAGATCATCCCACTTTCCTTCTTATTCGATTTGTTTGACCTATGTTTGGACCTGTATGTAGATTATACTGGTAAAATTGCATTTTTACCCCTTATGAATTGTTTTCTCCGTAAACTCAGAATTCTCTAAGTTAAGCCTTTCCTTGAGTTATGTAGGAGCTTTTATCCTTTGTATTAGGTCAAAATGAGCTAGTTATGGCTCATGATGAGGTTCTCATCACTAGCTCACTCCCTGAACCAGTCTCTTCCTCTAATAGGTATAAGCAGCCTTATCATTGATACCAGACACGAGTACTAACTTCCAAGTAACCTTACAGGGTTCAAGTTATCAAATAGTTTCCATCCATCAATCCCTATCTCATTCAATTATTCCATTCACATTTTTAAACATATGGCAAATAATTCTATTATTTTCATCTTTTCAAAAATTCTTTAGAAGGTCTCAATAAATTTCATATATTAGTATATAACCCAAAATGCGAGGGGTTAATAACTTAGACACTTACCAATCTTAATATCTCGTTATAAAGAGTTGGTAGACAAGAGATTTATAATCCAATCAAGCATGGAGATAAATAGATTTCTTAAACATTGATGACTTCCCTCATTTACAAAATTGAATTAGACAACTTCAATAGATGATTTCATTGATTAAGTACCCTGATATGATCAACTCACAATTAATTGGGACATTAAGTACTCAACAAGAAGAATTACAAATCACGGAATCCCAAATCGCACCGAACATGCATTGAAATTTTTGAAAAAAAAAAGAATGGTAGAGCTACTTTACCTAGGGTCACTGGAGGTCACAGTGACTCTGAGAAAACACAACAGAGACTCAGACTCCACGTATACTCTGAGTGTCCATCTCGTAGACAAGAGAGAACACATTAAAATGTAAATATTGGGAAGTTTAGGGGTGAAAATGTAATTAACCACTTTTGATGGCGAAAGAGATCTCACCCAAGTCGTACTTCGTCTCATTATAATTCTAATGACCAATGGCTCATCGAAATTGGATTTCAGATGCCCTGTGAATCAAAACAAAAAAAGACCAAGACATCAGGGACCGAAGTATAAATGTTAAGACTTTGAATTTTGCTTTTACAATATTTTCAATAACTCAATCTCCCTTCCTTCGTTCTCCTCCTCCGTGCACCGTTCACGAGCCATGTATGTCCGCCTGGGCTCCTCTCGCTGGGATCCCCTGGCCACTCTCGGCCACCACTGACCTTCCACTGGTCCTTGCCAGCCCTCGCCAGCCGCCACCGTCATCCTCCTCCTGCCTACTTCTCTTTTCCTTCAATGTGATGGGCGCAACACAACCCAAGCTCCATGCCCACGCCGGCACAACGCCTGTCGTCGGAGCCCTCGTCGGGCACGACCATCTCTACTCCTTCCCTCGTGGCCCGTCGTGTATGTTAATGCCTCGACCAGGCACCACGGCATCCGCGAAGAAGGAACCATGCGTGCAAGAAGAAGAAGAAAAGAAAGGAGGTTTCACCTTGCTGTTGCGCACCCTCTCCCTCCACCGACGTCCACGCCTCTTTGTTGACGCTGCCACTATGGCCTCCTCTCGTGTGGTGTGGGGGGGGTGAGGAAGGAGAACAGAGGGAGGATGAGGAAGAAGAAGAAGAAAAAGGGTTCTCGTCTTATTCTCTCTCTCTCTCATCTCAAATATGCGACGGCATTGCACCTTGTGGTTAGGTTTATGGGGATTTAAATAGGATGAGAAGGAAAAAGATTATGAATTAAGGGAAAAAATGGAAATTAAGGTGACTAACTAACTCTATCCACAAAATTATGTATTTTTCTCGAAACTATCTCAAATGATCTCCGATTTTCTCGAAATTAGTTCCATTGGAAAGCTTGCGACATAAGGAACCAAATGGTACCAATTATGACACCATCCACATTGATTTTTGTAACGACCCGATTTCCCGAATCCCTACGAGACATGAGAATCGGACCGACTCGACTGATCCGAAGATCCAGTCGTCCAACGAGAAAATAGCCAAAAGAGCAGTAAAATAAACCACATTCACCATGTATATAACTAGTAGTAACAAAATACAGCAGTAAAGAAAGGAAATACTACAGTATACACCACCACAACAGGAGAGAAATAAACATGTAACAGAAAACTACTCACTACAATAAAGAGAATACAGGGAATAACAGAAAACTACTCACTACAGCGGAAAGAAAAGTACAGAAGGTACTACAGGTAACACTACTGGGCTCTACTAGGCCCAGCGCCCTCTGCAGCTGCTGACTCTCTAGCTGCTCAACACCTGGTTCTGAAAAGGTAACAATGGTGACACGTCAGCGAAACGCTGAGTAGAGTGGCAACTGAAAGCTAAAAGAAGCAGTAGAGTGTACAGTAGCTGTTATATTTTTACTTTCTTTATTTATATTTTTCCATTTATTCACTGTTGATTTATTTCTCAGATCCTTCTCTTGATCTTGAATGTTTCTCGTGGGAACGATCTTGATTGCAGTCTTTTCCGAAAAGTAGAAGTAACACGTGGTGCTCTCCTGGCCGGGAGAGTCCCCCGTGGTGGTCCTACCCTCAGTCAACCACCCCAAGGTCGTTGACAGACGTAACGGTGACTACGGCACACGCGATAAATGCACGGGTAGCTACCCCGCACTGGCATGCGGTCAGTCGTTTCCGTTAACGGGTGCGCCCAAAGCACAGCACGGAACCAGTATAGGGTAGAGCCCTCTCAGTAACAGGGGTCCAGCCTCTTCATAGTAACCAAACAGGGGCCTTGCCCCTCCACAGTCCGCGCACCCTCGCCTGACTACCCTGGTTTGCCCAATGGGCCTAACAAGTCGGTGTAGGAGAGCTAGCAAAACCCCGGGGCCCGTGGGGTAGCTAGTGCTCTCCTCAGTATTGTGTACATGAGGGCCAAAAGTCGGTACAAAGTGGCCAGATGTTACGAACAGTGCTTTCAAACGTCTTTTAAGACGTCTGGGAGGTGTCCCAGACGTCGTACCAGATGTCTGGTATCACTTCCAGACGTCTGGGATTCATTTTTCTGCGCACCGTTGTGTCTGCGCGCCTGCACGCGCAGACCTGCTCCACCTCTTCTTTTTCCCTCTCCCTCCTGCGCCCTCTGTCGCGCTCTCTCTCTCCTCCTCGCGCGGCCTTAAAAGGGCCACGCCTCTCCCTCACTCCCGTCACCTCCGCCTCCTTCCTCTTCTCCTTCAGCCAATGCGCGAGAGCGAGCGTGCAGCGGCAGCGACAGCCGCGGTGAGCATGGGAGGAGGTGTTGCCCGTGGGAGAGGCGCTCGGCCGTGAGGGCGAGCTCGCCGGGGCTGTTAAGGCCGGCCGGCGGGGGGCGCAGCGGGCGCGGAGCGACGTGGCAGGCCTGCTGCGGCTCGAGCAGCAGGCGGAGCACTCGCAGCGCAGCCGGGCGTCGCGAGCGGAGGGCGAGTGGCGCCCTGGTTCTGGAAAATTTTCTAGAATCAGACGTCTGTGCTTCTAGATAGACGATTGGAACGACGTCTGGAAAACTGTCCAGACGTCTGAAAGGTGAGTTTTTCCGTCTTCTTCCTTCCCTTCGATTGACCGTACTAAGAGAGAGAGGAAATGGGTACGCGCAGGGTCAGAGATTCGCATCCAACGCGAATCAGACGTCTGGCTGCAGTGCCAGACGGCGGGAACGACTTCCAGACATCCTGGGTGACCATCGGACGTCTGGGAACTAGGCCAGACGCCCCCGCAGGCTTCTGGACGTCTGAGAGCCCACGCAGAGTGAGGTAATTCCCTGATCCACTTTTTAAGACGTCTGGAAGAAGTTCCAGACGTCTGATTTGCATTGTTTCGTCGTTTTCGACCTGTTTCAGGCCCGTTCGGGCTCCGTTTTCCGCGTTTCAAGTTGCGTTCTTTTCGGAATTACATCCTCTACCTGTCTATAGTAGCTGTATACTATTTTGAGAAGTTCCTTGTGTTTGATCCTTGTGATAGGACCCCGTTCCGTTGCAGTCTCGGGGGTTGCGGAGGCACGCGGGATTCCCGACCACGCCCCCAGTTCGCTTGTTGTAACCGGTAGAGTGGCTTTAAGTATAATCTGTTAAATTATGAAACCATAAATAGAACCTAGGACATTGCATGAATCCTAGGAATGAGAAATAGATTGAATGGTAGATTCCTAGGGTGTTGCATGAATCCTAGGGCTGGAAAACTAGATTGTATGATAGATCGTAGGATATGGCATGAATCCTAGGACGGGAAAACTAGTAGAATGTATGAATACTGCAGTCTTGGAAAATGTGGAAAGGAAATAATAGCTGCCTGTGAATTGAATTAACAGCTGCCTGTTATGAATAAATGAACATGATTAAGAATATGAGATGTATGAACATGAAACTGGAATGGTGAAACTGGAATGTTCTGAGTTAAAGAGCTAGAACCCTACGGGGAATTAGGAGTAGAACTCCTGGAAAGTGAATGGAATAGAATTGGGGAAGTGAGTTGTCCCTTGAGTACGGAGTACCAAGGAGAGCGACTGTCCCCCCTGTTTAGTGCAGAGCGGCGCCAGCCGCCCCAGGGACCCAGGGTTAGGACTGGCCACTCTGTACCGACTTGCTGGCCCTCGTGTACGTAGTACAGAGGAGAGCTACTAGTGTAGGGAGGTACTAGCTACCCCACGGGCCCCGGGATTCTGCTAGCCTCCCACATCGACTTGTTAGGCCCACTGGGGCAAACCAGGGTAGTCAGGCGAGAGTGCGCAGACTGTGGAGGGGCAAGGCCCCTGTTTGGTTACTGTGGAGGGGTTGGACCCCTGTTACTGAGAGGGCTCTGCCCTGTACTGGTTCCGTGTTGTGCTTTGGGCTCACCCGTTAACGGAAACGACTGACCGCGTGCCAATGCGGGTTAGCTACCCGTGCGTTTACCGCACGTGCCGTAGTCACCGTTACGTCTGTCAGTGACCTTGGGGTGGTTGACTAAGAGTAGGATCACCACGGGGGACTCTCCCGGCCAAGAGAGCACCACGTGCTACTTCTATTGTTCGGAAAAGACTGCAATCAAGATCGTTCCCACGAGGAACATTCGAGATCAAGTGAAGGATCTGAGAAATAGATAAATTGTGAAACAATAGAAAGACGTAAATAAAGGAAGAAAGAAAATTAAACAGCTACTGTACACTTTACTGTTTCTTTAGTTTAGCTGCTACTCTACTCAGCGTTTTGCTGACGTGTTATACTCGTTACCTTTCAGGACCAGGTGTTGAGCAGCCAGGGTCAGCGGCTGCAGAGGACGCTGGACCAAGTAGGGTCCAGTAGGGTTACCACTGTTCTCTTATACCTCTTTTTGTTCCGTTATAGTGAGTAGTTCTTGTTTCCGCTGTACTTTTCTTTACCTGCAGTTCATATTATGTTATGAATGTTGTTCTACTGTTGTGGTGGTATATACTGTAGTGGTTTCTTTCCTTACTGCTGTATTTCCTTACTGTTAGTTATATTCATGCTGAATGTGGTTTATTTTACTGCTCTTTTGGTTACTTCCTCGTTGGACGACTAGGTCTTGGGATTAGTCGAGTCTGTCCGGTTCTCGTGTCTCGTAGGGACTTGGGAATCGGGTCGTTACACCAGACCTAACCCCGGGTCCCTGGGGCGGCTAGCTCCGCTCTGCACTAAACAAGGGGACAGTCGCTCTCCTTGTTACTCCGTACTCAAGGGCCAGCTCACTTCCCCAATTCTATTCCATTCCCTTTCCAGGAGTTCTACTCCTAATTTCCCGTAGGGTTCATGCTCTTTTAACTCAGCCAATTTAGGTTTCACCGTTCCAGCTTTATATTCATATAACACATGTTCTCAACCGTATTTATTCATTCATAACAGGCAACTGTTAACCAATTTACAGGCAGTTATCATTTCCTTTCCACTTTTCCAAGACTGCAATGTTTATATATTCAACTAGTTTTCTAGTCCTAGGATTCATGCCGTACCTTAGGATCTATCATTCAATCTAGTTTTCCAGTCCTAGGATTCATGCAATACCCTAGGATCTATCATTCAATCTAATTCTCAGTCCTAGGGTTCATGCAATGCCCTAGACTCTATTAATTGTTTCATAATTGTACAAATTTTGTTAAATAAATTAAAGGGCCACTCTACCCGCGAAATCGGGAGTACTGGGGGCGTGGTCGGCAATTCCGCGCGCCTTTGCAACCCCCAAAACTGCAACGGAACGGGGTCCTAACACAAGGATCAATCACAAGGAGTTTCTCAAAGCAGTATACAATTACTGTAAATAGGTAGAGGAAATAAATCTGGAAAGAACGAAACTTGAAACGTGGAAAATAAACTCCGAACGGACCCTGAACGGGTCAAAAACGACAAGTCTGCCCAAAATCAGACGTCTTAAAAGGTCGATCAGGTCATACCTCGGTCTACGCAGTCCTTCAAACATCCAAAAGCCCGCTGGATCGTCTGGTCCTAGTTCCCAGACGTCCGATTGTCACCTCGGACGTCTGGAGGTCCTCTCTGTCATCTGGTACTGTGGCCAAACGTCTGATCCGTGTGGGATGGCGAGCCCTCACGCCCTCCCGAACAGAACCTGCGCACACACACACCCACTCTCATCATGAAGAGGCACAGAAGAACGCGGCGGACGGCTGCATGGCCGTACACGCGTAAAAAGGAGAAGGTAGGAAAATATTGTACCTGTCAGACTTCTGGACCTTCCTCCAGACGTCTTCGGCGTCGTCTGGACGTAAGTCCAAACGTCTGATTCTGGGAAATTTTCCCAGAATCAGGACCCTTTTCGCTCTCCGCCCGCGATGCACGGCCACGCCGCGCCGCGTCCACCTGTTGCCCGAGCTGCAGCATCTCCTCCGCGCCACCCCACGCTCACTGCTCTCCCGTCGGCTGACTCTAGCTAAACCGGCAAGCTCACACCTTCGCGGTCGAGCTTTCTTCTTCCTCTCGCAACACTCCTCTTTCCCGCACGCTCGCAGCAGCCGCTACTGCCGCACCCGCTCACTCGCTCGCTCGCGCTCTCGCTGGCAGGGAGAAGGAGAAGAAGAAGGAGGTGGAGTGAGGGTGAGGGAGTGGGCGGTGGTATTTGAAGGTAGCGCGGGGAGAGAGAGAAAGAAGCGGCGTCGTCTGCAGGGAGGGAGAGAAAAGCGAAGAACGAAGGCGGCGGGTTCAGTCTGCACGCGCACCCAGATGTCTTAAACTAGTCTGATGCCCATGTTCGTAACAATTTTCCTTGGGTTTGATTACAGTTGACCAAAATTCATGTTTTTTTGTTTTCGCACCCAATATGCACCAACAAGTTTGACTCAGTATGCTTAATCTAGTTTGGGCTTAAGTTCGAATTTAGGATCATAACAATACCAATCTTGGTTCTCAGGAAATCACACAAAATTACCTCATGCCCCGAGGTATTGATTAATAGGATTTTGATTGTAACAAGTTGGGCTTAACTTGTAAAATGAATAGAATAATGTGAGCATTAATAAAAGGATTAATTTATGAGATAGTATCATTTCTTTTTCTTGCTCTCTCTTACTGTTTGTACCCGATTATCGTTTCTACTCTATTTAGTTTTTACTGACATATTCCTTGGGTTCCGTACTCAAGTGTAGCTAAGCAGCAAGGGGTTGAGGCTGTAGTTGGTTCTTTTGTTGTGGGGCGATCTATGTAGACAATAAGTTTAGCTCTGTAGGCTTTCCTTTCAGTTTTCTAGCTCTTGTACTTTGTTACTCTGCTACTTTTCTTTTCTACTTTCTACTAGTAAACTCTTACTACTATTTTTGTTAGCACTTTAATTTATTTAATGCATTATAAATTTATGTTTGGCTATTATTGCTTTTTTATAATTATGTGTTGAGTGAATACGATCTTGTTGGATGTCGGATATTATTCCATATTCGACAACTTAGGTCTCATTAGGTTTACTTGGTTGGTGGGACCCAAGGCGTCACATGCATTACCAAGGAGGAGGAGGAGGAGGAGGGTGCAGCCGGAGGAGGAGGTGTTTGTCGGAGGAGAAGAAGAGATGAAGAAGAGGGAAAGAAAGGGGAAGGGGAGATCGATTGGGCTTGGGTGAGATTCTAATCCCAGGACTCACAACGATTTTGATTGACACTGTCACCTATTGTAAGAGTTAGAGATAAAAAATGTGCTCACAAAAATTTTCGCACGTCACATATGTGATGGTTATAGTCAAAATCGCCGTATATAGCCATTTGCGATGATTAAAAAACATATCAAATAACCTTCATTGACCCCTCGTTCAAAATGTGAAGGGTACTTTTTGGGTTTACAGATGACGACGGTTATTTTGATAATCGTCGTAAAAAGTTATAAATGATTGATTGAAAATAGTTACTTATGTTATTTACTTCATTGCATTTGTAAAAGATCAGTCATTGAGGAGGGGTCAGAGGCCATGGAATGTACGCGACTATTTTGGCTAAAACAATTACATAAAAAGCGTTGCGAAAATAGATTTTTCTAGTAGTGCTTTAATACAAATTTCTATACAATTACTTCCAATCATTTCAATCAAATTACAATATCCTTTACTTCACTTATTCTATTAAACAAATACCAACTACATCCACCACTTTCACTTTTAATATTAAACAAATATCCATTACATCATTTACTCCTACTTTTAATATTAAACAAATACAACTAAAATCATATCAATACACCAATTATTTTATCACATCCTTTAATTCTCCACTTATTCTATCACCCAAATAAACACCCATCTTCACTTATTCCATACTAACCTATCCCTATAGTATTTTATCCCGCTTACAAATAGACCCTCAGTCTTAGTTTGACAACAAGGTTAACCTATGAAAATGGAGGTTAACCCTATTTGGTAGATGGAATCCTTAACCCGGGATAAGTTATTCCTGGGTTCGTGTGGGATAAGGATTTTAGAGAATTATTTCATGAATTTTAATAAGTTAACTCTTGAAATCCTATCCCTTGTGCACCATCTCCAATGGATGGTTATTAGAAATAAATAACATCTTTGCCCTTGTGAAATGTTGTCGTGATACCCTCTTTCTTTCTCTCTCATTCTCATCTCTTTTTTTCATAAAACATTGAAACCCTCTCTCACCACCATTGTACTAAGAAACAATATTGAGATATATAAAAGCATGCTCTTGTACCATAGAGCATACATAACATAGTGTATCCTAGCACATGTCATCTTTGTAGAGAAAGGGAGTGAATCAAATATTTAGTATTTGATTAAAGTCCTTATAAATAAATCAATTAACTAAAAAAATATATAAATTTATTTTTATCTCCTATTGGAAGAAAAGTATTCATAATTTTTTACAAATAATAATGTAAGTAGTGTATTATACATATATTGTTTTATAGATTAACATCATAAGATTAATGATTTTCACATGGTAACTTATATTTTCAGTGAGATAATCAAAATAATGTTCAAAGTAAACTTGAGGTTGTATAATATTTTAGAAATAACAAATCAATACTCTATATTTTTATAATATCTATTACATAAGATACCAAATTTTAAGAAAGTTTAAAACAACATCAACCAACTAAGACATTTTTTTTTATATAAAAGGTAAGAAATTAACCTTATCCATAAGTAGTAGGATAAGTCAAATATTCAAACTACATATTATTCCATTGTCACAAGATTTTCTAACTATATCTAACAACCAACTAACTTATAAATCAACAATTTCAAAAATAAAAATATCATCCTACACTTTACCCTATCAAAAATAAACTTTCGTAAACCATATAACCCTCTGAATTATCTCGCTATATTCCAGACTTCAGCAAATAAAATAATACTTCTAACTTCCAAATAAAAATATTAGATAACCTACCTACGTAAAAAATTATCCTACCCGATTTATCCCTCCTCCAAGACCAGCCCTTACGCTAAAATCTCTGCTTACTCCCCGCATCAGCAACCGAAAACATCTGCAGGAGCAGGCTACCCTCGCTCCGCGAAATATCTCGATTCTCCAATACCCTTCCTTCCCAAAGTACCCCTCCCCGACCAAATCCTGACACGTATATCCCTCCTCCATCCTCCCGCCGCCGCCACCACCACGCGGTCCCTCCCCTCCCATTCTCCCCCTCCGGGGGACATAAACCCTAAACCACCACCCTCAAATTCTCCAATCCTTCCACCAAATGGCGCAGATCTGAACCCCCAAATCACCCTCCCATGGCCTCAATCCATCCGAAAGGCGCGACCTTTGTGTTCCTCCTGCTCTCCCTCGCCTTCGCCTCCGCTGGCGACGTCGACCTCCGAGCCCTAATCGACCGCCAGGAAGAGCAGCTCAACAAGCTC
The DNA here is from genome assembly GCA_037157565.1 of Thalassia testudinum. Classification (NCBI taxonomy): domain Eukaryota; kingdom Viridiplantae; phylum Streptophyta; class Magnoliopsida; order Alismatales; family Hydrocharitaceae; genus Thalassia; species Thalassia testudinum. The sequence continues at coordinate 40,981,333 of JAZHRO010000009.1, read as the reverse complement.
CGCGGATTGGTGGACTCCCTCACGGATTCGGTCTCACGCCTCGAATCGGCTCTCTCCGATGGCCGCCCCTTCCAATCCGGCTACGTACCCGATCCATCGAGTGGAGGTGAGAAGAAGAGTATTGTTGTGAAAAAGAGCAAGCCTTTGTGGCTGGAGCGGTTCCAATTGATTGCGGAGGCCCGCCTTGTGGTCGAAGCTTCTTGTGCAACCGTGCTCCCCTATGTGGACGTCGAGGGGGTCACTAAGTACTTCGCCTTGGGGGACGTTCGAGGCTGTGTGATCCTGTTCTCGTCCGCTGGGGACGAATTGATTGAGTCCAACTCGCCCTCGGGATCCCCCGTGACCTCGATGCTCGCGTATATGCCCGTGAGGAAGAACGAGAGCTTTCTCTTCACTGGGCATGCGGATGGGTCGGTCGTAGCACGAAAGGTTTGGGAGACTTCTGTTGGAAGTGGCGATTGGATCGGGCCGGCGGTGGGCACCCCTTGTGTGTTTTTTCAGGGAGGGGTAGGTGGAGAATTAGGAAAGGTCGAGCTGTTGGAGGTCCACCAGATTGGGAGGGTGAGATACGTGGTTTCTGCATATGGTGATGGGTCGATCCGCGTGTTTACGGAGAACGGGACGCTGTACGGGGTCACATCGGTGTCGAGCAAGCTGTTGGCTTTCATGAAGCAGAGGAGCTTTTTCTTGACCGAGAAGGGTGCGGGGTGGTTGGACTTGAGGAGGATGGCTGTTTTGGAGAGTGACTGTGAGGGGTTAAACGGGTCGTCAGTGAAGAACTATGCATTTGATGTGCCAGAGCGATCTAAGGCATATGGGTTCACCCAGGAGGGGAATTTGGTTCGTGTTGTGCTGCTCGGGGATGGGGCTAGCATTAAGTGCAGGGTTAGAGCTATGAAGAAGTCTGAAGTTGGCGGGCATGTTTCCTTGTTGGCGATCAAAGGTTATCTGCTTGCCGTGAATCATGAGAGGGTCTTTCTGTATAATGTTTCTTCTCAGCACTTCTCGAGGTTCGGAGTGTCTAGGCCTGTATTTGTAACAACTCTAGCAGAACTGAAGTCCTTGTTTCCAAGTTCTGATGATCTGGAAGATGGATTGACAGATAAGAAGCCTGTGATTGCTGGTGATAGAGGGAAGCTTGTGGTGCTGGGTCTTGGTGGTCGGTATATCGGGGTTTATAGGCCGAATTTCCCTGTTGTTAAAGTTCAAAGCAATATTGTGCTTTGGGGCAGTCCTGCACTGCTGTTCTTTATGTTTCTTTTAGGAATGTGGTACCTATATGTGAATAAGAGGGGATCAATGACATGGACTCCTGAGGAGTCTTTTCGTGGATCAGCCAGTGCAGCTGCAGCTGGTCTTTTGGGAACTACTGGCAGTAAAAGACCTTTTGCTGATGCACAGACTAGTGACGTCAGGGATGTGAGAGGTCATATGCATAGAGGTCCTGCAAGAAGGTACACATCTCCTTCACGTTATTCGGGTGGAGGAACTAGAATTCCCTGTAGACAAAGTCCTGGCGGAGCGGAATTGAAGTATAGAGGCAGTCAGGCAGTGGAACCTGGAGTTTTCCCCTTGAGGAGAGAGCCAATTTTCTCAAATAACCAAGCTTTAGATGACCAAATTGATTGAATATGCTTGAGGCTGAGAGAATCTGAAAATTCTGGCCATGGGAAATCTGCAATGTTAGACCACAGTCAAGCAATGATTACATCCAGAAAGCATTAGAAGAGTGTAGTTCATTGCTTTCACCGAGCTGAGGACAATCTCCCCGTCCTATGCAACTAACATTGAAACATACCCTAATTATAGTAGATGAATAGGGGAGAGTAATCTTGCTCCCAATGGCCTTTCTGGATGCTATTTTTTTGTAAGTGGAGAGCTTCTGAGATGACAAGTCTAGTTCATTGATACCAGCATTCATCTGCAACATCTATATTGCTATTCTTGGCAAACCAAGACACTGTTTTGCTTCAACAGATAAAGCTGCCTTGAGCCAGTGGCCACGGTTTTGATGCTTGTAAAACACTGTTGTACCATTCCTTTTTAAAATATGTGCATGGGTTGTAGAATTAATTCTAAAGTACAATTTTGGCTGTGTTTACGTTTACATGTATGCCTATTTTGTTAAATGTAATAAATTTCTTATTTAATAGCTTTGATCCACTATCTGTCCCTTGGTTGTATGAGGTATTGATTCAGTCATAAAAGGGTTATCACAAGAATAAGATTTGTTATATTCAATGATGGAGTATAAGGTTTCGTCCATTGTCTTTAACTCCTATCATATTTGGATATACATGGAGACATGGAAGGGGATATTCTTATGACAGTAGCATAAGCCCCTTCCTTTTGTATCTTGCTCAACACCTTAGGTTTGTGCATCATCTTCTTTGGTTACTATTGAGTTGAGTTATGTTCTTGTTGTAAGGGGTATTTTATTTTTTTTATTTTTATACTGGGTTTATTATGTAACTTTTCCTTCACCTATATAGAGGTGTAGGGACTACTTGGTAAACTAAGAAAGTTCATTTTCTTCAACTTGGTATCAGAGCATCAGGTTAAGGACTCCATCAAATAACAAACCCTAATCCTACCTCAAGCTTCCTACCGCTGGCAGCCCCTGCTACTCCCAGCGGTAGGTTGGCTCCCTACCGCCACTGCAGTATCAACTTTACCGGTCACTGCTGTTGTAGCCACAATCGGTCGTAGATCTGCAGTTGACCGCTGCCGCTACTGCTGTGTAGCGTATTGCAACCAGCCGCAGATCTGCAGCCCACCGCTGCTGCCACACCAGCAGATCTGTAGCCCACCGTTGTCGTTGCAGCTGTGTAGAGCGTCGCAGTAGATCTGCAGAGCAGCACGTCGCCGCCGCTGTTGTGTAGTGCACTGCAGGTTGCTGCCATCCTGTAGGCCGCTGTAGTTGCTCGAGAGCAACATGTTGCTGCCACGTTCGACGCAGCGGTAGAGCAACTCACCGGTCACCGCCTCCTGCCAGCCGTCTTCTCTTCGAGTCGCCGCACAGGCCACCAGAGAGCGAGCTGCTGACCATCAGTTCATTGTAGGGAGGTTCTTGAGTGTTGTGGATATGGGGTTTTGAATCAAGAGCCCTCCTACGTGTGGTATGATTCTCTATGATCTAGTGGTTTGAGTTTTGGCGTGTGTATTCCCTTTTGGTGCTTTTTTTTTTGTATGTATTCCCCTTGAGTATTGACTGCATGTGAGCGAAGATTTTTGGAGTGTGTATTCCTCGGTTGGTATATTTGTTGGGGTGTGTATTCCCCATTGTCTGTCAATTTTCAAATTTGAAGTGTGAAAATATTCAGGGGTGTGTACCCTTTTTTGCGGCGCATTGAACTTAGTTTGTAGCAGTGTGTTTCAGTGAATATGGCAGTGCCTCAGTTAGAGATTGCACTAGGAATCGCCGTGGGTGATACTTCAACTATTGGTGTGACGTGGTTGATTGATTCAAGCGCTTCCAATCATTTATCCGGGAATCTGCAGTATTTTGAACAAATTCAACTTGTCTCTCGAGGTCGTACAGTACAGGTGGCTGATGGGCGACTTACTCCTATTAGTAGTCAGGGAGAAATTAATGTTACCCATCCTATGTAGTTTAATCATGTCCAGTTTATTCCAGATTTATCCATGAACTTGCTCTCTGTTAGTGAGATCATTAGGCAGATGAATTGACATGTCATCTTTGATGAGCGTGGATGTATTATCAGGATAGAATGACAGGGAAGACTATTGGTAGTGGATATGAAGGAGTTTATCGACTTCAGCAGGGTCCCATGGTTGCAGCATGTTGGGTTAGTACCACATCTGGGAGTGCTTTACAATGGCATAGACGATTGGGCCATCCTTCTTTGGAAAAATTACGTAGGTTTATTCCTCATGTATCCCCAATGACAACTTTCCTGTGATGCATGTCAACTTGGGAAGCACCATAGATCTTCCTTTCCAGCTGCTACACGACCGCATTCAACTTTGTGTTTTTAGTTAGTGCATCTTGATGTGTGGGGTCCCAGTAGGACTCCTGATAGAATAGGACATCGGTATTATTTGATTGTGGTTGGTGATGTTTCTAAATTATCCTGGCTATTTCTCATGAAGAATAAGCCTGAAGTGGGTCCACTGATTGAGAAGTTTGTGTTGATAAAAAATTGATTTGATGTTTACATCAAGACTCTCAGACTTGATAATGCACTGGAGTTTTGTACTCGTCGACTGGCAGAATTCTATGGCTTACATGGCATAATTCATCAGACCTCATGTCCTCATACCTCAGCAAAATGGAGTTGCAGAGGAAGCACAGACATATCCTTGATATAGCCAGAGTTCTTATCCATAACAGTGTGCCACAGAGCTACTGGGGAGATGTAGTTCTCATAGCTTGGTACCTTATTAATACATTGCCCTCCTCAGTGATTCATGAGCAGATACCATGGTAGGTGCTCTATCCAAATGATGAGTTGTTTGATCTTCCACCAAAGACATTTGGGTTTGTGGCTTTTGTACATCTTCTTAAACCTAGGCATGATAAATTAGCACCTAGAGCAGTCAAGTGTGTGTTTCTTGGCTACTCTCGTACTCAGAAGGGGTATCGGTGTTTTGATCCTGTACACCAGAGACATATTAGTGCAGATGTCATCTTTAATGAAGCTGTCCCTTATTTTTTTGTTACTGCCAAGCAGGTGTAGAGTGTACCAAAGTGTGTGCCTGTATCAGTTGCTCCTATACCATTTGGTATATTCACAGATACTAGTAGCTCTTCTCAGGCTACTGAGTCACCTACCAGTACATTCAGGCAGTATCAGCGGATGAAGGGACATTCAAAGGTCACACCTATCAGTTGCCAGTTGTGTATAGGGCAAAGCCCCCACCATTTATTCGACAAACTCCTCAGGTTAGTGTTGATAACCTAGAGGCGGTTTCTACTTAGGAGGCTTCTTCAGATACAATGTCAGCAAATGTAAAGGGTGAGTCTATCACGTGTGAATGGTTCTCCAAGTCTTGATTCCATTAGTACTGATGAGAATATTCCTATTACTATTAGGAAGGCTCTACAATCTTGTGCCCAGTGTCGTGTCGTTGGGAGTGTTGTTTCTGTTAATTCTCTAAGTTTGGAGTTTCATGCATTCACAGCTGTTGTATCCAGTGCTGAGTTACCTACCTCGTACCAGTAGGCTCTACTACATCCATATTGGAAGGTAGCTATGGAGGAAATGTCTGCATTCATTACCAAAGATACCTAGGAGTTGTCATCTTTACCGTCTGGCACGCACTTTGTTAGAGCCAGATTGGTCTTTGCCTTGAAATACAACCTAGATGGATCTATTTCAAGGCATAAGACCCGCCTAGTGGCCAAAGGATTCACCCAGACCTATGGGGTGAATTTCTTTGACATGTTCTCTCTTGTTGCACGACTCTCGACTGTTCGCATTCTTATCTCTGTTGCAGCTCATTATAGATGGCAATTACATCAGTTGGATATCAAAAATGCATTTCTGTACGGAGATTTGGAGGAAGAGATATATGCAGCAACCACCTGGCTTTGAGGTTTAGGGTGAGTGTGTATGCAGGCTTCATAAGTTCATTTATGGTCTTAAGCAGAACCCCCAAGCTTGGTTCCAACGCCTGTCTAAGGCGTTGTCTGTTACTGGGATGCAGAGATCTTCATCGGATCATTCACTATTTGTGAGGAAGACTAGTAGGGGTACAATGGCTTTACCTGTGTATGTGGACATTCTTATTCTTACGGGTGATAATGTAGAGGGTATATCTCAGATGGAGTACTTGACACATCAGTTTGTCATGAAAGATCTTGGGAAGCTGAGGTATTTTTTAGGTATTGAGTTTTCTACAAGTAAGCAAGTGAATTATGTCATAGATGAAATATGTCTTTGATATTCTTCAGGAGACATGCATGCTAGGATTCAAAGATGCAAATATTTCTATGGATCTTAAAATTCATCTTTTTGAGGATAATGTAAAGTTAAAAGACAATAAGGCATATCAACAACTGGTGGGGAAGCTATTATATCTGGCTATCACTAGGCCATATATTAGCCTTGTCATGGGTAAATTAAGTCAGTTTTTAGATAAGCCTACTGAGATTCAGTGGAAAGCTGTGATGCAGGTGTTGAGGTACATCAAGGGATGTCTAAGTAGAGGCATTCTTTTTTAGAGAAAGACACCTATGTTTGTTGTTGCATACTTAGATGCGGATTATGCAGGTGATGTTGGAGACAGGCGGTTTACTATTGGTTTCTGTACCTTTGTAGTTGGGAACTTGATAACCTGAAGGAGCAAGAAACAAATGTTGTTTCACACTTTAGTGCTCAGTCTGAGTATAGGGCCATGACACATACTGCAGCTAAGATGATATGGATTAGGTATATATTATGAGATCTTCATATTAATGTTCAGGAACCTATGGAGATGCATCATGACAACCGGACTGCCACCTACATTGCAAACAATCCTATGTTCCATGAGAGAACAAAACATGTGGAAGTGGATTGTCATTACACCAGGAGTTTGATTCAACAGGATCTACTTCGTACTACTTGTCTTACCTCCTCAAATCAGACTGTTGACATGTTTATCAAGTCGTTGTCTCACCCTCAATTTGAGAAGCATAAAAATAAGCTGAGCATGATGGATATATATGCTTCAACTTGAGGGGGAGTATTGAGTTATAAGTTATGTTTTGTTATTTTTATTTTTGTAGTGGGTTTATGATGTAACTTTTTCCTTACCTATATAGAGGTGTAGGGACTATTTGATAAACTAAGAAAGTTCATTTTCTTGTACCGTTACCAATCATGTTGTATGAAGCAATCAAGAGGATATTCTGGCCCCTTTGCGAGGCTATCCAGTGGAAAATGGCCAGTTCTCTAGTGTGTCAAGCAGAATGAAACATACAAAAGTGAACAGTGGGATTTAGAAGTTGAAGTTCATCATATTTTGAAATCAGCTTTTGGGCAAGATTTGTTTTTGCTGGCGGATCCTAGAAAAGTGAGCTCTTTGAAGAGACTGGTCATAGAAAGGCATTGTTTAGAGGGGTTTGTCTCCATAAAGTTTGATTTTATATACATCTTTGAAGAGAAGACATCTTTCTTTGCTTTTAGTTGTTGCAAATTTCCTCTCATTGAATGCCAACTATCTTCCAAGTTTTATCCTCCAGTAAATCTGATTTCATGTAATGACATGCAATGGAAAAGCAGAAAGGGAGGAGGATGAGGGGCAAAAGAGGGGGAAGGGACCGATGTCATTGCTGAGCAGATTCTGAGACATTGCTCAGCTGGCATCAGACAATATGGAAAGCGGTTCTTATGTTCATATGAGAGGTGTTGAGATCAAATATGTTCACTATGTTGTCTCATAGGGATTTGTACTTTTTTGTGATTCTGCAGCATTTAACCTAAAAAATTAACAAGAAGGTGGTGTGGAGCTTGCTGCTATCTATTTCTCTACCAGCATTTTGATGGCAACTGGATTGCTGTAATTTTTGGTTTTTCCGATGTTCTCATGGATATTATTTTTCCGAAGAAGGTGAAAGCATATTGGTTCCACGATGGTGGTCGAAAGGCCATGCAAACACCCATGTTCATGTGAGAAGGTTCTGAGACCAACCATGTTCACTAATGCTGATTCACAGTTATTTGTAGAAATACTTCTTTTTGTTTCTTTTTTGTGATCCTGCACCAATTAACTTAGAAAACTAAGAAGAGGGTAGTGTATTGTTTGTTACTATCTATCACTCTACCAGTGATATGATGGCGATTCAATTGCTGCAATGTTTTTAGTCCTTCCCATGTTCTCATGGAATTTGTTCTACCTAAGAATGTGAAAGCGTATTGGTGATGCAATGGTGGTTAAATGGCCATGCAAACACCCATGAGGTGTTTGCAAGGAGTTGCAATGTTGTAGTAACAGCTAAGAAGGGCAAGAGAGATGTGTTTCTGTGGGATTTTTAACCATAGCTTATGTTGATGTCTAGAGAGGATGTGAGCAGCATGGAGTAACATTAACTGAATCATTGTTGGCAAGAATCTCAAAGTGAAGATGAAACTACATACTCCATTTTGAGCCTACCTCCCATATTAATTGGAATTCTTCCATTTTTAGTCAAAATGTAAAAGGAAAGGAGATTAAGTCTGTGAAAAGAAAAGTAGCTTTCCTTAAGACCCATTTATGTAAGTTGTCCTGATATATGGCTACCTATCTGCCACATTCTATTGTTGCTTGCTTGGTGAATTATCAAAATGGATTAAGAAATAGTTGCCTTCATTTATGTAACTGTTGATTTGTTGCTTGGTTGTGGGAAGAGCAACAATTACCTCAGCTTTGTTCAAATTTATGGGCTAGATACATGTAGCATGGAAAAATATTCTAGAAAAGTGACTTAGCCTGCAAAACATATATTTAATTATGCTGTCAGAATCCACTACTAGATTCCTTGTAGGATTTTGCTTTTCTCTGATGCAAAAGAGGATTCCTGCACTAATTTGTAGTACCTATAATTCAAATTGTCACATTCATTCAGGGACAGATTGTTCTCAAGCGATTTATATGAGAGAGCCACTTGCACTTCTACCTTTTCTCAAAAACCTGATTATGTCATCTGTTGAGAGATGATTATCATGCTGCACTTTCCCATTTCAACTGTGGTGTCTATGCTTGCTGAATTGTGCATACTTGATGGTAGGAGTGTGAAACAAAACACTAGACAATTGTTTGATTCTATTTCCATCTTTGATCCTCCATAATCTCGGAAAACCCAAGAATTGCTTGCTCCATTACCATATTGAACAATGAATAAAATATAAGCATAGAATAACAGGACAATCCTCCTTGAGAGAAAGGGAAAGCCAAATAGAAAAGAGTTGAGATGTAAATGTTGGTCGTTTGGTCCTTGTATCTTTTGAAAGAAGGTTTTCTACAAGTATGCCACCGAAAATTATTGAAATTATTTTTTCATTAGGTTGCAAATATTACTATTAATACCATTAAAAAGTAAGTATGACCTTTTTGTGGAAATGTTACTTGTGTTAACATCCATCTAATTTGGGTTAACAAATATTAAGTTTCCCTTTCCCTCTCCACCGCCTCACCCTCACCCTCTCCCTCCTCCACCCTTCTCTCGACATCACCACCACCAGCAACAATAGCAACGACAATAGCAACAACGGCAATAGCAGCAATGACAACAACAATAATAGCAACAACACAAACAATAGTAGCAGCAACAATAACAAAAATGACAGCGGCAACAACATGGAGGTGCCCTTAGGAACCTTCATTCAGCATTGCACTTGACACGACGATGTCCTCCACAACCACACCCCCATCTGTGGGTGAGAGGAGCTAGAAGATAGAGGTAGGAGCACAAGCGGAAGGAGACGAGGGAGATAGAGGTGGGGGGGCACAGGTGGGAGGAGACGGAGAAGGTGGAGGTGAGGGGGCATATGTGGGAGGAGGAGCTAGAGGTGGGGGGGTTGGGTTGCGTACGTGGGAGGAGTCGAAGGAGGTGGACGGGGGGTGGGGGCAGGTCAGAGAGCAGTAGCTCATTGGCATGGATATTGTTGCTGGCAATGGAGAGGTCGAGAGGAAGGAGGAGGCTTGCATCCTTAATAAACCCCAATCCTTAGATCCATCGCCAAGGATGGATTAAACAATTATTGCCAATTTCTCTTCAAGATGAGTACTTTTAACTTAACTTGAGTCAACTTTTCCCTAACCCTAGTTAGTGGACTAATGGGCAGATAACATGGCGACATTTATGTTAACAGCATACGTTACATAATGACATTAATAGTAATATTTGCAATCCAATGGTAAAAAAATAATTTCGATTGTTTTTAGTGACATACGTGTAAAAACCTTTTTGAAAAATCAATTATGTGATCTAGTTGTGTGTATGGGAGTTGGAGAGATGTGTGATGGTTCATATATGACTTTTATATCCCCTTTATTCCTTGTGATGAAATCTAGCCTGTATCGGCTCTTCTCCCATGGTTTTCCCTCTCTTCCCAAGAGGAGTTTTCCATGTAAGAGCACCCCCCCGCCCAACACTCACACACAAAAAAAATCTTATAATGCTCTTGATCATGCTTCCTTTTTATTTATTTCAACATAATAACCAAGTGGAAGATCTTGGAGGTGCTAGTTCTTTTGGAGATTGGAGGATTTTTTTTGGAATCTGCACTGTAGGGTCCTGGACGCTTGGATTTCTTGTGCCTTCATTGTTCTCATGGACAAGAAGATATTTATGAATGTTGTCGGCAATCAATCTTTGGACTTGCATCAACAACAACCAATTTTTGCACAGCCCTTAAAAGAGAGGTCTCGGGTTCAGCTCACCATTCCAGCACAATTTATTCTTTCAGAGAAAACAATAACCAATATTCGCACAGCAACTTTGCAAATCTACCCCTTTCTCTGCAAGACTGCCAATTATTTGATTGCTCACGTCATAACACCTAGATGGCGGGTGGCATGCATTCTACTGCATCATCTCTTAACTGCAGGAGATTTGCTATGGGAATCTCATGTAACGATTGAAATATTCCTAACTGAAGAGGATACATACAACAATATTCAGCTATGCATTTGTAGTAGATCCATATTGCGAGGCTTATTTAGATCTCCTAACTTTGTTCCTAAGGTGCTGCACTGTCATGACTCGTGCTTCTCCATCATCAACCTTGATTATCAATTCTCAGCAAGGAATCCCCGAAGGGCAAAGTCAATAAAGATGAATTATAGGTTTCTATTGAAATCTTATTACCTTTACAAAGGTGGCATGACAACTTAGTTTGTGTTGAATTTGAAACCTGTCAGACTCTTCCATGGAAGGGGTGTTCCTCATCTGAGTGTTATAAGGGATTAGTTTCTTGTTGCTTTTTGGGTTCTCAAAACCAGACTAAGGTGAAGAGAGGAAAAAAGAGCATAAATGATTGGGTTCATTAGAGCATAGTCTTCATATGTCCTTTATTTGAGGCTTTACCGTCATTCTTTTCTGTGCAAGCTTTCTGAAAATTATTGGAGATTGCTACATGGAACAGGGAGTAGTTTGTGCATAGCAAGGCATACCAATGACTTGGTATTTTAGTCCTAGAAGTTTCAGACAAATGAACCTTTCTTCGGAAGATTCAAGAAGTCCATATTATTGCAGATTGGCCTTAAAATCATGCACAAGTTGTACTTAAATTCAGAAACTTGGAGCGTTTCATTTCAATCCAAGTTTACTAAAATGTTGCATATCAGCCCAAATTTTTACTTTGATTCATTTGTTTCAGAAATTTGCATTATTGCAACCAAGTACAGGTATCTTTTAAGTTTGGAGATTATCCAACAATTCAGAGGTTTCAATATTTGCAAACAGAGATCTTAAGCTTGCAGGATGATTTGACTGCATAGAGGTTAGTAGAGGAACAACCAATGCTTGGGAGTTAGAAAATGGGAAGACCTCGATTAGGGAGATTTATCATCTTCTGGCCTTAGTCTGTTCAGTTGGTATGCAATTGTGGGCTCATTTGGAAAGCTAAGGTGCCCTGGAAGTTGAAGGGCTTTCACTTGGCTGCATAGAAGGGGAAGAATTATGACCAAGCGGTGCAAATAAAGACTTTTTCCAGCGGAGAAGGCCACCACGCTGTTTTTGAGTGCCAAAAGTGTATAATCACCTCTTTTTGACTGCCCATTCACAGAAGCATTTTGGGACAACATGGATATGGAGTGGATTGATACATCTTCAGAGACAAACTTCTGGCAGTCCTTTGCCGGGGAAAGAAATGACCCTGATCCTTTTTGTTTCTAGTTGGATATGGAGTGTGTGTCATATTTTTACATACTTTGGGCATTGTGGCTGCATCGTAATGGTGTTGTCTCCAAACATGATAAGATGTACATGGAAGGAGTTTTGATGGATTCTTCTGGGCTCAGAAGGGTGTGGAACCCTTTGATGTAATTGCTGGTTGATGCTTTTTAGTAAAAGCTGGATATTCACCACCCTCAATTGACTAATCCTTTTCAAAAAAAAAGAGCAATTTTTTCCTACTTTTTCAGATCTGCAGATTAGTCCATGTTGTTCGATGGTTGTGTTGGTTTGAACTTTCTCGAAATATGCAACTTGATTAGGTAGGTATCTGTTGGATTTTAGGCCCCTGATCCTGCTTAACTGAATTTAAGTGATATTGAGGGGTTGTTAGCCTTCATTTGTGAGTCGTATGTTTAAGCCTTTGCGTTTCCCAATAAACAAATGTAGGAAAAGAAAAAGAGATGCCAAAGATAAATTGAAGAAAAGGAAGAAAAAAAGAAGAAAAATGAATGAAGTTTGAGAGATAGAAAAATGAAGAGAAGAGAAGGGGAAGCTCTTCTCTACTTAGTCTATTCTCCCAGCTTGATTGGATAGTCTTATTCAAGGTTTTAAATATCTATATCGATATTGTATCGACAAGTCAAAAAAAGATATATCGCCGATATCGATAAATTTTGGGGAAATCGCTAAAAAAGGCATAAAAGACTGAGTGTGTGTGTTCCCTCCAACCCTCCCATTTTTCAGATTTCAGCTTTCCCTCCAACCTGATTTTGAATTTCAGCCGCTCCCCCAAACCCAGCGAAACCAATATACCAGCGATATATCGCCGATACATCCAACTTTGGTCTTATTGAATCCAACAAGTATGGGAGATATAGGAAGTATTTGTATATGAGCTTGTTGAGGAACTTACTCCAACTCACACAAGTTAATTGTGGAGGTTTCCATATACGAGAGGCTTGATTCATATTTTTCACATGGGAGAGGCTCTAGTTGGAGTTTTCTTGTGAGAGACCCAGTTTGACAGAAATGACTTATGACTAAATCTTACAGGTAGAAAATTGCCTCTAACTTGGATCCGGTGTGCATTTTTTGTGAGGCTGCCAAAGTGGATTGTGATCCTTTATTTTTTGCCTGCTTGTTAGCATTGGAGGTATGGATGAGAAGGTTAGAATAGTGGCCTTCTTCTTCCCCTTGGAATGGGTTCTGGCAGTCTCTCTGCAGTGGCAAGTTGAGAGATAAAGGGGAGTGGGCTTGGCCCTTTGAATTCTCTGGGCTCTGTAGCTGCAATTCACTGGAGTCATTTTTAGGTGGGGAAGATTCTTTATGGAGAATGTTAATTGTGAAGTGGCTTTTCTAAAAGGTCTTTGGGCTGACATTTGATGTATTCTTTTCTATGTTGTAACCCCCTTCTTTGTTAACATGGCAGGATGATCACTATCCCTATGTGATCATCCTTCTACCCTTTTAGGCACCGTTTGTTTATCGGAATTGGATTAGGGGGATTGAAAAATAAAGCATTGGGATTGTGCCTCAATCTCGGGATAAATTGATTTTTGTGTTTATTTTTTATAGTTGGCAATCACGGGATTAAAACGAGTAATCCTGCATTTAGCATAGTTGAATGTTGAGACTCTACCGGTGGAGTCTCAGAATACATCGGTGTATTCTTAGAATCCACCGGTGTATTCCACATATGCATTCGAAGACTCCACGCAGTGATTATGAGAATCCACCGGTAGAATCTCATAATACATAGATGTATTCTCAGAATACATCGGTGTACTCTCAGAATCCACCGATGGATTCCAAAATTCATGTGCGGGATTGTGCGCATGATCAGACTATCTCCCCCCCCCCCCCCCCCCCCCCCCCCTCCTAGGATAGAATAATACCGGGATTATGAGCTTTACTCAGTATTATCCTATCTCGGGATAAACTCAGCCAAATGGAGGATTGCAACCACAATATTGCCAAACAAACGGTACCTTAAATATTAAAAGAATCTAGAGGTTGCTTTTGGAGAGTAGAGAGAAGATACCCCTTTTCTGCCAGGGGATTCCCTGATGCTCTGTGGATTGGACATTGGCCAGTTGTCAATGCTGAGGGTGAAGTTCAAGAAGGCCTGGGATGCTTGTAGAATAGGAGGTCAGGTGAATGGAAAGTTGGACTTCATTTGGTGCAGGAATCAAGTGACAACGTAGGCATTCTATGTCTATTGGCTTTGGAGGAGCATTTGCTCACAAGGAAGAGGATAGCTTCATGGGGGAAGCACTCTACTCGAGCATAGAGTGTAGGCTTTAGCAGCCACCTTTTCTACTGTAAATATTATGAGAGCGGCAAGTTTTGTTAAAGAGGACTGAAGGGAGCTTCCGTCTGGGACATGGATGTGGTTCGGGTAGGGACTGGGAGGGCTGAGGGCCTGTGCAGCAGGTGCATTCAGTGGGAAGGATACTGCAGGGCAGTGGTGCGGAATGGAGTGCAACCAGACTCCATTTAAGGTAATCTGACAATGACTTTGTCACATTGGCTGAGGAAATTAGAAGAGGTCTTTCTTTGTAACCGCAGGGTGGTTGGGTTTTTATGTGGTGTGGTGGGGAATCTGCCATACCAAGCTTTGTATTTAGAGTGGTGCGTTCAAGTAAATAAGTCGCATTTTCCTCAAAAATACAATATTCGTCACATTTTAAGGTCTATTTTATGGTTGTTTTGATGTTACCAAAGGTTGCAATGTTCTATCTATCAACCCCTGGAGAGCTTCAGTTTGCAAGGCTGCTTCACTTTATTCGTGTTGCTAGTGAGATTGTAGGTTAGAAATGGAGGTGCTTAGTGTTAACATCGGACTTCCCCTGGTTTGCATTGCCTTTGTTGCAGGGTGTTCTACAGGAACTGTGGAGAAGTGGATTAGAATGCTCAATTGACCTTAAACTATTTCTAGATATCTGCGAGACTGACTTGATTGCCAATGTTGCCTAAAAGTTCAACTCAGACAGGAATAGCATCTTCTGGATGGACGATATCTGAGCCAATTAGCAGTAAGGAATTTTTTCCACCCTTTTTCTCTGAGGGAAAAAAGAACCGTGTGAAGTAATTTCAACTGTGATTCATGGTAGCAGCATATGATGACTTGATATTTGGAATATTAACTTGCACTTTGTCTGGGGCATCGTGTTATATGGTTTCAATTCTAGTTGAGGACCATTTTCTGGAGCAGTCATGACCATACAAACAGGCCGGTATGGTTGAGCTAAATCGCTCGGAGGATAAAGAAGCCAACACCATTTGGGAGATGCCTCCCTTTGTCAGGATTTCACTGAGTAGTTGATTTTGCCTTTTAGTCGTTGTAGTTAGCAGTTATTTAGTAGTCCACTTTCAAAGGACTATGAGCATGAAGGCTGAGTGAAAATGATCATTTGCGGCCATAAGGTGAAGCTTGAGGCTCTACGCGGATCATCAGTGGCATTCTGGACACCAAGTCATTGTACGATCAGCACATCTGATGATTGAAGAAGGTTGGAAGTGGCTACACCTCTATGTCTTGTCACATAATCTTACCATCCGCTTCAGGTGTAAATCTTGGTGACAAAGGTGTTCATGTGCTTTCATGGTCTCAAAACGCATGCAATCGGGGGCTCATCTTTGCACTCCTTTCTGAATTGCGCATGTTGGATTGTGGTTACGGATGAGATAATTGGCTAAGCAATTAAAGCTGTCCCTGATCTATCAACTATGTATTTGCTTGACCAACGTGATACAATTATTTGCCATTTGCTTGTAAGCTTTTTGGTCAGCTTTTGGTTATTCACGTTGAAATTGAATCCTATCATCATATGCAACAGTTTCTTCCATGCTTAACTATAGCGATGCCATCCCCCCATTGTGACTCTTTTAAAGTTTATTTGCCCTGCAAATGAAATTTGTTGTAAGAGAAACGAGCGAGGCCAAAGCTGCATAGAGTTAATACGCAGGTTGTTATATTCAGTTAATCTTGTTGGAATCAACTAAGATCTCAAATCTAATACTTCGTGATCATAGTTTCAAATAAACTTGCTGTGTTTGTTTGAACTTCAGCCCACCATACCGTCGTGCTCTCCGCTTGCCAATTAATATATAATAGTCACAGCTTAGGGATCCCAAATTTTACCTTGATTTTAAGATGATGAGCAGTAAAATTACCTCATTAACATACTTTTGTTTTTTGCTAACATGTTCGCTTGAGTATTTACAGGAAGATTCAAGTATTTGTAGTTTAGTATGAATGTTTCTGTGATCAAGTGGTTATGATCATGGTATTCTCAGAAAAAATCATTATTTCAAAGAATGTCCTGAAAAAGAGCACATTTATACAAAGCAAGGAAGAGATCATAAAAAAACTTTATGAAGGACGAAGGCAGAAATGGAAAAATTTGAACAAATAGAAGGAAATCGGCAACAAAGAGGCTTTTAGAGCTATCTGGGAAATTTTGAATAAGGTCTTGAGTTGATATGAAAGATCTGAGAGGTCTTGTTTAAGTTCTTGAGGTGATATGGAAGATCCGAGAAGTCCCGGATAAGTTCTTGAATTGATATAAAAGATTCGTTTGTCGGATATCTCTTGCTTCTTTAAAAACGATGAGAACCCACTTACTAGTCGTGAGTAAATTCTACCGAGTAATATTAAATCATCATAAAAACTATCTATGGAAACGTGAGATGCTCCAGTATCCCCAATTAGAGGAGAAAGGTTATAAGACACTACTGAGCATAATTCATGTGCTACACAGCAAGACAACAACGCTGAACATCTTATCTGTTATGAACAGCTCCAGGAGTCTTTTACAAATGGTTATCTATATGATACAAAATAGCATAATGAGGATTGAGACTTCGATACAAATTCCTTTTTTTTACTAGCAAATGTATTCGTAACAAATTTCCTTTTTTTACTAGCAAATGCTTGAATATTCCAGGAAAAGTGATGATATAACCCCTAGTGGTACAAGGGATTAAATGTATTTTTTTGGATTGCCAGTCAAAGAATTTGACCAAGTTAGTAAATATAGCCTTAAATAAGTCCAAGTTAATGGGAGTTGACAAAATGACTTCTATTGCAACTAAGGGCTTAGCCCAATGATATAACATCATTATTATTCAAGCGGTCATGCAATCAAATCTTATATCTATCGTGTTTATCTTCTTACAAAAAAAAATCATTAAAAATTATAAATAGGTCAAGACCACAAGAAATGAACTTCTCCCACTACTCATTTCATTCCATCTTTTTGCAACTTCTTCGTACTGTAAGCTACCTCTATGTAACCATACTCCACTAATAAAATATTTTTTCTTTTTTCTCTCGTGGGATTGTAGTACATTTATTGAAATACCTCTACAAATATGTATTCGGAAAATGTAGACTTCTTTCAACGTACTATCCTAACAGTTAAAGGAACGCTTTTCCTGAAGCATTTAGCTGCATTAACCCCACCTAGATGGATTAAAATAACCATTCAAAAATTAATTGCTCCGACCCTCAGAGATCCTGATCAAACGGAACGCTTGGAGATTTTTGATCGGGATCACCGGTTAGAATCGCTATAGATGAACATACAACCACATTGGTATTTTTAGTAGCATATGCATTTCTGCGATCATAAATCACTCTGAAATTACGTATTTGTGCTAAGGATTGAAGCTTCTTCGTATCATAATAATGAATTACAAGCCAAGCTGAATCCGTGCTAAGGATCGAAGTTTCTTCATACCAGAATAATGAATTACACGACAAGCTGAATCCAATCTCAAATTAGAAAACATCATGTGGGCATAAGCTAAGTATGTTACCCAAGGAAGAAAGTTTTTACTGGTAAGAGTAGCGTATAGAGTTATTTAAGATGTCAGCCGATCCTAAAAAGGGGATAGAAACTCCGCTTTTTTCTTCAGACACGGTTTGTTCGCAGGAATTAAACTATTTATGTTATGGTGGAGTCTTTTAATTTCAAGTTATAATAATCTCAGGATTATATAATTTTCTGAGTGAGGGTAGGATAAATTTATCTCATGATCATACGAGAGAACACACACGTCTATTCCTTCAAATATTCAATAATTTAATTTATATTTTTTTCATATATAAAAATTTCACAATCTCATATTTATATCACAATCTCATCACTTATAAAATTAATCCTTAAAAAACAAACCCACGAAACAAATGGTATCATAGGGGGGATGTTTGGTACGTGAAATTACCATCAATTCTGACTCTAATTTTGTGTTTAGCACCTGTAATTTTGGAATTACGCCATTCCAAAATCGAGGATGTAATTCTAGGTTTTGACAATTCCTCCACACCCTCGAATTATCTAATTCCACCTGTTAATTCCTCCTACTCATTCTTTTCAACTACTTTTCTCCTTATTCAACTACTTATTTCACCAAACAAATACCCCAAGTGAAGTAAAAATTCATAATTACTTTGACAAAATAACAAATCCAACTAAACACTTGACAGAATAAAATCTCTTAATTCCTCTATTCTTCCTACTTCTAATTTTTATTCCTTCTAATAATCCCTTAGATGTTGTTTGGTAAAGAGAATTATTAGGAGGAATAAAAATCTTAATTAGAAGGAATTAAGGAATTAAGAGATTTTATTTCACCCCATTATTTGATTGAATTTGTTATCTTATTAAAGGAATTAAGGAATTTTATTGTACTTGAAGTGTTTATTTGGTGAAAAAAGTTAGTAGAATAAAAAACAATTAGTTGAAAAGAAGAAACAAATAGAATGATGAAATTAGATAATTCTATCATGATAGGGTGAAATTAACTAATTTTAAAATTATATCTTTAAATCTAAAATCACACAATTTTAAAATTAGAGATATCAAATATAAAATTACATATAAAATTAACATTTATTTCGGATACCAAATACCTCCTCAGGTGTACAAACTGCTTTTCTCTTGACCATCCGCGAAGTGAATCATTGCTTGCCAAATCTGGTGGCTTTTATCGAAACTCGTATTCAACCTCGGAACTTACGCCACCTACAGCGGCTCTTGCCTCCAGGATGATTGGCTCATTTTGATCCTATTGCAAAGCGGTGCATGTGCGAGATACGGGACTCCATCCAAAGTATGGCCTGTCTCTGTGTTCTCTTCCTCCCCTCAATGCCTCTCCCTCCACTGCAGGAACAAGGGGGTACTTCGACGTTGCTCGGACGGTGGATGAGAAGTGTCCGTGTTGGTGTTATGCCTCGATAATCTATCGAGTGTAAAAATTAGAAGTTGGAGAAACACAAAAATTAAGATATTTTATATTCTATAAATGTTTAGTTTAATTTATTGTCTTGTCAAAAAAATTAAAAACTTTTATTACACTCAAGGTATTTATTTAGTGGAATAAGTTAGTAGAATAAAAAAAATTAATTGAAAAAGAATAGGTGAAATTAACAGAAGAAATTAAATAATTCCGAAGGGATAGTAGAATTATCAAAATCTAGAATCACACCCTCAATTCTAGAATGACATAATTTTGAAATTATAGGTGCCAAACGTAAAATTAAGGACAAAATTGATTCAATTCCATATACCAAACACCCCCAGGTGTGCAAGTTAAGGTCCCAACTACTAGTTGGTTTAGGTTAGATTTCGTAGTCCAATCAATTAAGTACGTCTTAGGAAAATTGAATTTAAAATAAATTAAAAGGGTCGAAACCTGCTGAAAATCTAATAAAATTTTCCCTATTTATCGAATATTTTCCCAAAATCAATACCTGCAACCTATACCTATGCATGCATATCACAAACTATATGAGTGGGTACACCCCACCACCAAAACATAAAGAAGTAAAAGCAATAAAACTCAAGCGGATACACCCCGCAACCAAAAGAGATAGAAACATGGAAAATTGACGAGAAAACAGAGGCAAATATCAGCGGACATCACCACAGACAAATTCATGATACATAGATATGTCATTGCTATACAACACATGACCTGACTTCATATGCAAGTTTGTTTACAAGAGTCCCTTGACTAACACAACATATACAAAGTTCAAGGGTTTTGTAACGACCCGATTCCCGAATTCCTACGAGACACGAGAACCGGACCGACTCGACTAATCCCAAGACCCAGTCGTCCAACAAGAAAGTAACCAAAAGAGCAGTAAAATAAACCACATTCACCATGTATATAACTAGCAGTAACAAAATACAGCAGTAAAGGAAAGAAATACTACAGTATATACCACCACAACAGCAGAGAAAGAAAAACATGTACATAACATAAAGCTTTCGGTAAAGAAAGTACAGGGAGTAACAAGAAAAACTACTCACTACAGTGGAAGAAAAGTACAGAAGGTACTACAGGTAACTCTACTGGACCTTACTGGGCCCAGCGTCCTTTGCAGCCGTTGACTCTGGCTGCTCAACACCTGGTCCTGAAAAGGCAACAAGGGTGACACGTCAGCGAAACGCTGAGTAGAGTGGCAACTAAAAGCTAAAGAAGCAGTAGAGTGTACAGTAGTTGTTATATTTTTACTTTCTTTATTTACGTCTTTCTATTATTTCACTATTGATTTATTTCTCAGATCCTTCTCTTGATCTTGAATATTCCTCGTGGGAATGATCTTAATTGCAGTCTTTTCCGAAAAGTAGAAGTAACACGTGGTGCTCTCCTGGTCGGGAGAGTCCCCCGTGGTGGTCCTACCCTCAGTCAACCACCCCAAGGTCGCTGACAGACGTAACGGTGACTACGGCACGTGCGATAAACGCACGGGTAGCTACCCCACACTAGCACGCGGTCAGTCATTTCCGTTAACGGGCGCGCCCAGAGCACAGCACGGAACCAGTATAGGGCAGGGCCCTCTCAGTAACACGGGTCCAACCCCTCCACAGTAACCAAATAGGGGCCTTGCCCCTCCACAGTCTGCGCACCCTCGCCTGACTACCTTGGTTTGCCCAGTGAGCCTAACAAGTCGGTGTAGGAGGGCCAGCAGAATCCCGGGGCCCGTGGGGTAGCTAATACTCTCCCTACACTAGTAGCTCTCCTCGGTACTGTGTACACGAGGGCCAAAAGTCGGTACAAAGTGGCTAGACCTAACCCCAGGTCCCTGGGGCGGCTAGCTCCGCTTTGCACTAAGAGGTAATGTGTGCTCCCTTTGGTACCACGTACCCAAGAGACAACACACTTCCAAGTTTCACTTTCTCAGTTCCATTCTATTCTCTTTCCAGGAGTTCTACTCCTAATTCCCCGTAGGGTTCGTATTCTTTTTGTTTGGTCATTGTAGGTTTCACTGTTCCAATCTTACGTTCATACAACCCATATTCTTAATCATATTTATTCATTCATAACAGGCAGCTATTAATTTACAGGCAGCTATTATTTCCTTTCCACTTTTCCAAGACTGCAATATATATATTCCACTAGTTTTTCAGTCTTAGGATTCATGCCGTACCCTAGGATCTATCATTCAATCTAGTTTTCCAGTCTTAAGATTCATGCAATACCGTAGGATCTATCATTCAATCTAGTTTCTCAGTCTTAGGGTTCATGCAATACCCTAAACTCTATTAATTGTTCTACAATTGTAACAAATTATGCTAATTAAATTAAAAGCCACTCTACTAGCGAAATCGGGAGTACTGGGGGCATGGTCGGCAATCCCACGCGCCTCCGCAACCCCCAAGACTGCAACGGAACGGGGTCCTAACACAAGGATCAAATACAAGGAGTTTCTCAGAACGGTATATAATTACTGTAAATGGGTAGAGGATTTTATTCTGGAAAGAACGTAACTCGAAACGCGAAAAATGGACTCCGAACGGCCCTAAACGGGTCGAAAACGACGAAACTGCCCAAAATCAGACGTCTGGAACCTCTTCCAGACGTCTTAAAATGTGGGTCAGAGTGTACCTTCGCTCTGTGTAGTCCTTCAAACGTCCAGAAGCCTGCGGGGCCGTCTGGCTTAGTTCCCAGACGTCCGATGGTCACCCCGGACGTCTGGAAGTCCTTCCCGTCATCTGGCACTGCGGCCAAATGTCCGATTCACGTGGGATGGCGAGTCCTCGCGCCTTCCTGAGCAGAACCTGCGTGCACCCACCCTGCTCTAAGCACGACGGTTCGCAGACGAAGGCACGGCGGACGGCCGCATGGCCGTACACGCGAAAAAGGAAGAAGATAGAAATATCTTATCGGCCAGACGTCTGGACAGTCCTCAAGATGTCTTCACCGTCGTCTGGTCGTAAGCCCAGACGTCTGATTCTGGAAAATTTTCTAGAATCAGAGCCCGACTCGCTCTCCGCCCGCTACGCACGGCCGCGCCGCTCCCCGTCCGCCTGCTGCCCGAGCTGCAGCAGCCCCTCCTCGACACTCCACGCCGTCTGCTTCCCCGCCGGCCGGCTCTAGCTGCCCCAGCAAGCTCGAGCCCTCACGGTCGAGCGTCTTCTTCTTCTCGCAACACCCCCTCCCGCACACTCGCCGCGGCCGCTGCTGCCGCCGCTCACTTGCTCGCTCGTGCTCTCGCACCGGTAGGGAGAAGGAGAAGAGGAAAGCTGAGGAGATGAGGGTGAGGGAGAGGGCGAGGGGCCTTACAAGGCCACGCGGGGAGAGAGAGAGAAAGGAGCTGCACCCTGCAGGAGGAGAGAGGGAAAAAGAGAGAAGAGAGTAGCGGGTGCAGTCTGCGTGCGCATGCGTGCAGACGCAACCCTGTACGCTGCAAAAATTTAATACCAAACGTCTGGAAAGGGTTCCAGACGTCTGGTCAGACGTCTGGGCCACTTCCCAGATGTCTTAAAAACCCGTCTTGAGGCCACGTTCGTAACAATATAACAAACTCAAAGGAAGTTTCATCCCCGAAACTTGCACTAACTAGGGTGCGAAAAGAACGACAAATAAAACATAACAAACTCAAAGAGGACCGAAACCGGTCCGAAAAGACGTACCCGCGAAGAGCTCCGGGTACCGCTCCTGCATTGCCGCCTCAGGCTCCCAGGTAGCCTCCTCGTACCGCTGGCTCCTCCACAAAACCTTCACCAGGGGTACTTGCTTTCGTCTCAAACTGCGGACGGCTCGGTCAGAATCTGCACTGGCCGCTCGGGGTAGGTCAGGTCGTCGCCCACCTCGACGCTCTCGTGACTCAGGGCGTGACTGGGATCGGCGATGTACTTCCTGAGGTTGGACACGTGGAACACGTCGTGCACGCCAGAAAGCTTGAGGAGGGAGGGCAAGTCTGTAAACAACGAGTCCAACCCGCTCTAGGACCTCAAAGGGCCCCACGAATCTCGGCGCGAGCTTCCCTCTCACCCCAAACCGCTGCAGGCCCTTCATGGGCGAACACGAAGGAAGACGTGGTCCCCAACCTCAAACTGCACCTCTCCGCGTCTCCGATCTGCGTAGCTCTTCTGCCTGCTCCTGACAATGCGGAGTCTCCTGTGGATCTGCTCGACTACCTCCTGACTCTGCCGGATCAACCTGGGGCCAACCTCTCACTTGGTCCCCACCTCAACCCAACTCAAGGGTGCCGTACACCTCCGTCCGTACAGAGCCTCGTAGGGAGCCATGCCGATGCTCAAGTGATAACTGTTGTATGCAAACTTCGTCAGGGGCAAGTGCTCCTCCCAAGAGCCCCTCCAGTCCAGTACACAGGCACACAAAAGGTCCTCAAGTGTCTGTATCGTGCGCTCAGACTGTCCGTCCGCCTGGGGGTGGTAAGCGGTACTAAATCTCAACCGCGTCCCCAGGGCCTGCTGAAACTCAGTCCAAAACTGGGACATAAAGCGGGTATCCCGGTCAGATACGATCTCCCGTGGAACTCCGTGTAGTCGTACCATGTCGCGGATATACCTCTCTGCCAACTGTGCTGGTCCCAAAGTGACTCGGATCGGCAAGAATCATGCCGTCTTCATCAGTCTATTCACAATTACCCAGACTGCGTCGTGTCCTCGCTGGGTAACAAGTAAGCCCACCACCAAGTCCATGGTGATGCTCTCCCACTTCCACTCTGGCACTGGAAGCGGCTGTAGCGGCCCTGCAGGCCTCTGATGCTCGGCTTTCACCTGCTGGCACACTAAGCACTACTGTACGAATTCACCCACATCCCGCTTCATCCCCCTCCACCAAAACTCGTGTCTCAAGTCGTGGTACATCTTCGTATTTCCCGGATGTATGATGAATCTGGAACCGTGTGCCTCAGTCAAGAGCTCTCTCAACAGCTCCTCGTCTCTGGGAACACACAACCGTCCCCTCAGGCGCAGTACCTGGTCTGTGAAAGAGAAGTCCCCTAGGTCTCCTGACAGTACTCTATCGCGTAGGGACTGCAAGTACAGATCGGCCATTTGTCCTGTGATGATGCGGTCTATCAGCTCTAGCCTAGTCTGCCGTGTCACAGTCATTGCCCCACAGTGCCCCCGTAACTCTAAGGGTCGCCAACTGCCCACCTCCTCCAAAAGGCTCCAACTCTGTAACTGTAAACTGCCCAAGTGTGCGGGCACCTTCCAGCTCAAGGCGTCAGCCACCACATTGGCCTTTCCCAGGTGGTAGGAAATGCTGCAGTCATAGTCCTTCAGGAGCTCCCACCAACGTCTCTGTCTCATGTTGAGCTCCCTCTGGTCAAAAAGGTAACTGAGGCTCTTGTGATCTGTGAAAATCTCGAAGGTCTCATCGTACAAGTAGTGCCTCCAGGTCTTCAGCGCAAAGACAACAACTGCCAGCTCCAGGTCGTGGGTAGGGTAGGTATGCTCATGGGGCTTCAGTTGCCGCGAAGCGTAAGCGACAACGTGACCCCTCTGCATGAGCACACCCCCTAACCCCTGCAAGGAGGCGTCCGTGTACACAACGAACCCGCCACTACTGTCAGGGATGGTGAGCACGGGAGCCGAAGTCAGCCTCTCCTTCAGCTCCTGAAAACACGCCTCACAGGCATCTGTCCAAGTGAAGGGCGCGTCCTTCCGGGTCAACTGTGTCATAGGACGCGCAATCTGTGAAAAACCCCTGATGAACCGTCTGTAGTAGCCTGCCAGTCCCAGGAAACTGCGAATCTCAGTGACTGAACGCGGTCTCTCCTACCTGAGCACTGCCTCGACCTTGGCTGGGTCCACCGCCAAGCCGTCCCCAGAGATCACATGGCCTAAGAAGGTCACCTCCCCCAACCAGAACTTGCACTTGCTGTATTTGGCATACAGCCTACGTCGTCTGGGAACACATCAGGGCACTCTTTGACCACCGGGATGCTCTAGAAGTCTGCCACAGGGCTGGGCTCTGCCACCACACAAGCTAGGAAGCCCTCACACCCCTGGCTCAAAAGTCTCGCCGCCCGAAGTGCTGAAATGCACCTAAAGCTCCGTCCACTAGCTGACCGTGAAACTCGAAAGAAGGCAACTCCGGTATGGAGAAGACGATCTTCCTCTCAAAACAATCCACCAAAGCGTGGTAAGCGGATAGCCAGTCCATCCCTAGAATTACGCCAAAGTCTTCTATCTGTATCATAATCAGGTCAGCAGGAAGGCTATGTCTCCCAATACTGACCTCGCAACCCGTGTACACCTCCTCAGCTACAAACAGCTGACCACCTAGATTTCTAATTACCACTAATTCCCTAATGGAGTGCTATCGGACTCCATATTAGCAACAACTCATGTGGCAAGACGGTACATCGTACCGGAATGCAGGAATTTCATACTCCAAAAAGACCAAACCATGTAACCATACCTGTCATCATATGGACTGAAGCTATGATGTCTCCGTGAGTCACGACATTACGACACTCCTCGGTACTGGGGGTGGACAAAACAGGTAAGCCCGAGGGGGAGCTAGTGATAACAGGCCGGTATCCTCCTCGTGGCGGCTGTCCTCTCTCAGGTACCTCGAACCCACGACCACCCGACTGGCCCTCAGTGCTCGAAGCGGTGAGCGTCTGCTGTGCTCCAGCCCTAGACGGGCAATCCCTCCTGAAATGGCCTGGCTGGCCACACTGGTAGCAGAGGGGAACTCGATGCCTCCTCTTGGTGGGTCCCTGCTGTCGGCTGGGCGGGGGTCCGGTGCTAGCAACTGGCCCCTGTCGAGGGCCCCCAGAGGCCACTGATGGCCCTGCAAAACGTGACGGCTCTCCTGCGGGTACCACGCTCCTCCATTGAGCTCTCCTAACTCGCCTAGTGTGACGGCGGAAATCTCGTTCCACGACCAACTCCCCTGTCGTACGCTCGGAAGGGAGATGAGGGGGCAGTGAAGTGGGTGAAAGCTGAAATTCTTCTCGAACCACCTCTCGAATCAGATGGACGAGGTCTGGAGACGGTATGCTCAGGAGAAGAGGAGGGATAGTATGTACTCCAAGCTCGACACATCTATCCCTCAGGCCTCGACCTCGGCCACACCCGCGGCCCACCCTCCTACTCCCACGACGAGGCATCTCCTGCAAGGAGACGCGAAATAAAACAGAAACACGTCAATATGGAACGATATCTAACGAAGAAGTCTAAGAGCTTATGCCAAAAGAAACGTTGTGGTGGCTACTCTAGTTGCAGACACGTGAATTGGTTATTTTCCAGTCAGTTGGTTCACTTCTCGGGACGACCTTGCTCTGATACCATCTTGTAACGACCCGATTCCTGAATCCCTACGAGACACGAGAACCGGACCAACTCGACTAATCCCAAGACCCAGTCGTCCAACGAGAAAGTAATCAAAAGAGCAGTAAAATAAACCACATTCACCATGTATATAACTAGCAGTAACAAAATACAGCAGTAAAGGAAAGAAATACTACACTATATACCACCACAACAGCAGAGAAAGAAAAACATGTACATAACATAAAGTTTTTGGTAAAGAAAGTACAGGAAGTAACAAAGAAAACTACTCACTATAGTGGAAGAAAAGTATAGAAGGTACTACAGGTAACCCTACTGGACCCTATTGGGCCCAGCGTCCTCTGCAGCCGCTGACTCTGGCTGCTCAACACCTGGTCCTGAAAAGGCAACAAGGGTGACACGTCAGCAAAACGCTGAGTAGAGTGGCAACTAAAAGCTAAAGAAGCAGTAGAGTGTACAGTAGCTGTTATATTTTTACTTTCTTTATTTACGTCTTTCTATTATTTCACTATTGATTTATTTCTCAGATCCTTCTCTTGATCTTGAATGTTCCTCGTGGGAACGATCTTAATTGCAGTCTTTTCCGAAAAGTAGAAGTAACACGTGGTGCTCTCCTGGCCGGGAGAGTCCCCCGTGGTGGTCCTACCTCAGTCAACCACCCCAAGGTCGTTTACAGACGTAACGGTGACTACGGCACGCGCGATAAACGCACGGGTAGCTACCCCGCACTGGCACACGGTCAGTCGTTTCCGTTAACGGGTGAGCCCAAAGCACAGCACGGAACCAGTATAGGGCAGGGCCCTCTCAGTAACACGGGTCCAACCCCTCCACAGTAACCAAACAGGGGCCTTGCCCCTCCACAGTCCGCGCACCCTCGCCTGACTACCTTGGTTTGCCCAGTGGGCCTAACAAGTCGGTGTAGGAGGGCCAGCAGAACCCCAGGACCCGTGGGGTAGCTAATACTCTCCCTACACTAGTAGCTCTCCTCGGTACTGTGTACACGAGGGCCAAAAGTCGGTACAAAGTGGCCAGACCTAACCCCGGGTCCCTGGGGCGGCTAGCTCCACTCTGCACTAAGAGGTAATGTGTGCTCTCTTTGGTACCACGTACCCAAGAGACAACACACTTCCACGTTTCACTTTCTCAGTTCTATTCTATTCTCTTTCCAGGAGTTCTACTCCTAATTCCACGTAGGGTTCGTATTCTTTTTGTTTGGCCATTGTAGGTTTCACTATTCCAGTCTTACGTTCATACAACCCATATTCTTAATCATATTTATTCATTCATAACAGGCAGCTATTATTTCCTTTCCACTTTTCCAAGACTGCAATATATATATTTCACTAGTTTTCCAGTCCTAGGATTCATGCCGTAACCTAAGATCTATCATTCAATCTAGTTTTTCAGTCCTACGATTCATGCAATACCCTAGGATCTATCATTCAATCTAGTTTCTCAGTCCTAGGGTTCATGCAATACCCTAGACTCTATTAATTGTTCTACAATTGTAACAAATTATGCTAATTAAATTAAAAGCCACTCTACCAGCTAAACCGGGAGTACTGGGGGCGTGGTCGGCAATCCCACGTGCCTCCGCAACCCCCGAGACTGCAATGGAATGGGATCCTAACACAAGGATCAAACACAAGGAGTTTCTCAGAACGGTATATAATTACTGTAAACGGGTAGAGGATTTTATTCTGGAAAGAACGCAACTCAAAATGCGAAAAACGGACTCCGAACGGCCCTAAACGGGTCGAAAACGACGAAACTGCCCAAAATCAGACGTCTGGAACCTCTTCCAGACGTCTTAAAATGTGAGTCAGAGTGTACCTTTGCTCTATGTAGTCCTTCAGACGTTCAGAAGCCTGTGGGGCCATCTAGCTTAGTTCCCAGACGTTCGATGGTCACCCAGGACGTCTGGAAGTCCTTCCCGTCGTCTGGCACTGCGACCAGACGTCCGATTCACGTGGGATGGCGAGTCCTCGCGCCTTCCTGAGCATAACCTGCACGCACCCACCCTGCTCTCAGCATGACGGTTCGCAGACGAAGGCGCAGTGAACGGCCGCATGGCCGTACACGCGAAAAAGGAAGAAGATAGAAATATCTTACCGGCCAGACGTCTGGACAGTCCTCAAGACGTCTTCACCGTCGTCTGGTCGTAAGCCCAGACGTCTGATTCTAGAAAATTTTCCAGAATCAGAGCCCGACTCGCTCTCCACCCGCGACGCACGGCCGCGCCGTGCCCCGTTCGCCTGCTACCCGAGCTGCAGCAGCCCCTCCGTGACACTCCACGCCCGCTGCTCCCCCGTCGGCCGGCTCTAGTTGCCCCAGCAAGCTCGAGCCCTCACAGTTGAGCGTCTTCTTCTCGCAACACCCCCTCCCGCACACTCGCCGCGGCTGCTGCTGGCACCGCTCACTTGCTCGCTCGCGCTCTCGCACCGGCAGGGAGAAGGAGAAGAGGAAAGCTGAGGAGATGAGGGTGAGGGAGAGGGAGAGGGGCCTCATAAGGCCGTGTGGGGAGAGAGAGAGAGAGAAAGGAGCTGCGCCCTGCAGGAGGAGAGAGGGAAAAAGAGAGAAGAGAGCGGCGGGTGCACTCTGCGTGCGCATGCACGCAGACGCAACCCCGTACGCCGCAAAAATTTAATACCAGACGTTTGAAAAGGGTTCCATACGTCTGGTCAGACGTCTAGGCCACTTCCCAGACGTCTTAAAAACCCGTCTTGAGGCCACGTTCGTAACAGGTTTAAACTTACAAACCTTTATACAACGAAATCTAGCTTTTTATTATTCTAACAAAAAGACCCTACCATGTAAAATATAATTCTTACCTAAGCTTATCAAAAGACAAATAGAGCAAGTACTCTATTAGTCATCCTAATCCTTTTGGGCCTAAATTCGATGTGACATATCGCCTACATCACGGCAAGAACATGAAAATAGGTCACAAACGCAAAGATGAGCCAAGCAGCTCAGTAGAGACAATCACATGTAACACCAAAGCAAGAAGGGGTAGGGTATAGGCTTCTGCACCAAGGCCAACTACCCCAACCATTTCCCTCTTTCCCTCGGTCATGTCTTAACTACTCCATAGGCTAACTACACTCCCTTACCCATTTCTCGTAATTAACCTATGTTGTATTAACACTATAGGCAAACTACAACCCTTTTTCTTCATTTATTAGGATTTATTCACATGGTTATCCACCTTTATTATTACATGATTCATTCCCTCACTCGTCTCAAAGGTTAGATTATGGGAATCACCCTTCTCTAATAGAGGATATTGAGACGTATCCTTCCCTTGGATCCCTGCCTGGTAGGCTAGTAGAGCTGGTAACCTTTGCGAAGGGCATACTTGTCCTTGACGTATCGAGAACGTTGCTGACCGCGGTTAGGAGTTAGGCCTCTTGGGAGCTACCTAGGCCAATACCTCGCGATGGTGAAGAGCGTAGCTCAACACTCGTCCAGTAAAGTCCAGTTACAAATCATTCCAGATTATATCGCAGGGTTGGTCAGAATTGTCGAGTTGCGCCAATGCTCTCGCTAGGAGTAAAATCTTCAAGTGCACCCTCTCAATCTGTCGTCTGATAAGATCTCAATCAAACCCCTTACGGTATCCCAGCGACTTCCCCACACATGAGCACCTAACGAGCCTTTAGCTACGAGTACCAAGTACCTTGGTATCTCCTGCTGCGCATGAGGGCATCCTCTTAGCCTAGAGCTACAAGTACCTCCGCATCAAGTCATATTTAAGTACTTTCAAGTACCTTAACTCGGTGACAACCTGTAACTCATCGTCGTACTTAGGAACCATTTGTGCTCCAAGGTAGATCTCTTGTAGCCTCTAGCCACCACACATTCTCGGCCTCTAACCCGAACAGTGAACTCATGGTTCACAAGGTTGGTGGGTGCAGCCCTATGAGCTCACCTAGTTGACCTACTTATCTTTTAATCCATTTCTAACCTTACACTAAGAATGGAACTCTAGAGACCTAGTGGATCATCTAAGGTTTAACCTCAGGCCTTAAGATCCAAGATTCCTTTTTAGACTCGTGGCAGAGTCATCACAATTTCATATTTCAAGTTTCCCTTTGGGTTTAGCCAATTACTCTTTGGCTTTCAACCTCTTTTTTTTTTAGTAAAGGTTTCTATACACACAACATAGTTGGCCATCATTTACAAGATTACCATTTACATTTTCATGTTCTTAGTTCTCTTAATAAGTTAAACCTTTTTCCTCTTATTTTTCCCCCATTTCTCTTTAGCGGCTAGGACAAGATTCAATTATCTCATCACAATTTTCAAGGCACCAATACTGATACTGATCGACAGTATCGATTCTAGGGCCCATTGCCTATTGGCTGTCAGGTGGTGCCAGTATTGGTACTGATTCTTGAGACCGATACTGGGCACCCTCAAATCCCCATGTGTACACCGTTCAAGCCTGGAAATATAGATAGTATGGCTTTTGGATGACGACCGAGTCACATCCTCCGCATAACCCTTTTTACTTTAGCCTCCAATGACTTGGATTCATTGTTCACATATTATAAGGTATAAGAAAACATGGCATTCTTAACCATAAAAAGAAAATCCTAGTAATGCAATAAGCATGGCATTATTGTAGCATCTTTCAAAACCCATCTCAAGTATTCTCTAATCTATCATAAGTAGTTAATATTCATATTAAAAACATTTCGTAGCCACAACCTTATTACATCTATTAACCTTAGACCTGACTTGAGTCATCAATAAGGTATATCTATAATGTATAGTAAGCCAATAAAATTCTCATTCCGTCTCAGATTTTGACATGCGCTTGCTAAATCATATACAATAACAGAATAAAATTAAGGCAATCACCACCATACGAGTTTCACAACCATGGATGCACGCTCTGACCCTAGTGTGCCGTCAAAACCTTCGTATCCACCATTTTCCAACCCTGTTAGACATTCAAGAAGCAGAGCTAAAAGAGAGGGAAAACAAACAAGAGTCCCAACCTTTGCCTCAAGTTTCCCGATCTCTTCGACGATAGGTGGTTGCTGCCCCTCGAGTTTCCTCGCACAAAATCACACAACAGCACATCAGATTCTTTTTTTTTTTTTTGCCCAAATCAAGCCCAAAATCCCTAAATTAGGAGTATTTAGACTAGGGATTCAAATGCAAAGAGGGGAAAGGAGGGGAGGGAACGCACCATCCTCATGCGAGCCCTAGACGAGGTCCTACACCTCCGTTGGCCTTTGATCTCGACCACAACAGTAACGACAGGCGCAGCAGTGGCCACGACCAGCAGCAGCTGTAGCTGAACCTAGCGCAGCAGCGGCTGCGCCAACAAGCAACCCTGCATGCGAGGGTGGTCGGCTGCTCGTTGGGGTTGCTGGCGGCGCACGAGAGTAGCAGCCGTCGAGGAAGAAGGGAGAGGAGGAGGAGAGGACGGGGTAAGCCGGCGGAGGAGGTGGTCTTCTCCTTTCATTTCCTTTCTTCTTTAGTTCAAGTTGGATAAAATATTTAATGTTTGAATTTGATTAAGAATGTTCGAATTTGATTAAATAACAAAATCCGATGTTTGAGTTTGATTCGTTGTTAATATATTTGCTTTAGTTAAAGGAACATGTTCGGTTAAATTTGATAATATGTTGGATAAAAATATACTTGCAAATTATTTGTTCGATAATAGTTTGTTCAATAAATATTTTGCCACCTTCAATAATCCCTTCAATTTGTAACCACTAGTACTAAAAGGTGACTAAATTAAAGAATCTTGGAAGCAAATTAATGGTAGAATTTCATTGAATTTCAAACAATAAATTACAAGCTACCCCACATTATCAGCTTTCTCCCCCCGCCCCTCCCCCGCGACTCAGATCTAATTGAAAAAATGCAAAAATTACCCTAACCTTAGAAGCTAATTTTATATGCAAATATAGATACATAATGCCTCATCTCTTCTTTGCTTTCCTGATGTTTTCAGTAATATAATATGACTTAAGCTAAAATTCCCACCTTGAAATGCTCAGTCGGACAGCTTATTGACTGCTATTCTAACTCGTGGTCAAGCTACAAGTGGCGCTTCGATGTTCTCCCCTGATGAATCTGTAACTTTAGGTTCATCGATCTGCTTTTAGGTAGCATGCATAACTCAATGCAATCACCTGCCAGAAATGATATGTAGTTAGCATATGCAAGAAAGGAGAGAAGAGATGAAGCAACATTGGGTAATAAATAGTACAACACCAGTGAGACGGAGGCGCAAACAACACTGAAGCCTTTGCAGTCGAAGGGCGGATTGCTTGAGATGAAAATGGCTGAAAGAAAAATGGCATTTGAATAATTCCCATGAGTTGCATAATCACATACTTGTGAATTCCAAACAGGGGGAAATGGATAAATGGTATCAAACTCTTTGTACACTAATTTTCATCTAGCTCTTATGTATACTTTTAGTCAAAGGTTGTACTCATGGAAATATCTTCTTGCACAAATGCTGTGAAGATGCATAGGATAGATGCCAAAGTGGCTCAACCATTTTTCCTAACCCCAGATACAAAAGAAGCAAGTATGCACTATTAATTTTGTTAAAGAGTCGAACAACTGATAGGGTTTCAAAGAACTCTTTACTTACCATTGCTGGACAAAGGGGAAAGATCAGGAATAGGCTAGAGTTATTCTGACACCTTGTTGTTTTCTCTTTTGATGATGATGGAGGAATAATTTATGGGTATGGTGTGCAAAGTAATGTGCAGGAGTTATGGAAGGATAAAAAATCAACTAAATAAAATAAGTTGGTGGAATATCTCGATCTCACTAGGCTCGTAGAATTGGTTTCTGAAATTGTGATAGTATTGGTAGGATTGTGCTCAATGGAAGTAGAGCAAACCATAAGTAGAAAAAAATCTCTAATGGTTGTTTCATTAAGGTGATGAAATGGTGATTTATGGTTTTCCCAAAAACAAATGGCAACTTACATCATATGAAGAGAGCATAAATGCTTGCTGTATGGCAAATTTTGGTGCATGGATTACTTCGCATGTTGCATATGGTTTTTCAGTACGGTGCATTCTGCATGTAATGTTTATATTGTCATGTTGTTGGTATATGTATACAATAGCATTTCTTCTAGTTTGTTTGGTAGTCAATGTTGATAATATAGTCTCTTACATCTAAGTAGAGGATGGCCCTTTTTTACAATGCTGTTGAGGGGACTCTTGTTATTATGAAGTAGGTAATCTACAAGAACTAGGAAGGAATCATGTAATTCTGGTGTATCTCCTCGCATTATGATAAACTTAATCGTATAAGAAAATGGATAAAAATCTGAAAAAAAGAAAAAAATTGGTTCTGCAAAAATTGCATAAAAATTATTTATTTTTCTATTCTTAAATTCCTAGGCAATGATCTTGGACAAGTTTATGAGACTCAAAAAGTCAGATAAACCTAGAGACAAAGATATCATAATAAAGTATGCCACAAGTAATTCTACTGTTCTTTGATTATACTTCAATTTCTGGTTCAGTTGCAACGTAAATTAAAGATGTTAGGACGACAGAAATAACATAATACAGGAGATGCCTAAGAAGTAGCATAGTTTTACATTTGTGATTCAGTTGCAATTGCAGACATTTTCCACTTCCTGAGATGGGAAGACAAAAAGGCTTGAAGAAAAAAAAAAAGAAATCAGTTTTCAACAGGTTGAGCACTCAGAAAACATAAACAAGAAGACAGGACAATAGAAATGCCTTGAAAATAGAACGTTCACAAGCAGCCTTGAATGTTCTCCTACAGCTGATGAAATCCCTGCCCCCTTTGTCCAGTAAGCTGTGGATAAAATCATAAAAATTCACAGAGAATGAAATTAGGAGAAATTCCAATATCAACATGAACGAGCTGACTAGTAAGGAGTTTGTAAGAAGCAGTGTCATGACAATAGCGCCTATTGTTGAGCAACTGTGATCATACATGGTTCAGAAGTAATGGCAAAAGTGAAACACTCACATGATAAATTAAGGCCAGTGCTACAACAAAAAAAAAAATCCAACTAAAGACGATAGCATATCATGATCAAATACTTACATGATTTAATATAAAATAAAACACTACATATTTAATGTTCTAAACTCTAATTAGAATGTCAAATACAATATCAAAAAAAGAAGTTTCTTTCAATTTTTTAACAAGCTTTTGTTCACCATTCCATAAGATTATATCTCCTGAAGAATGAAAATAAAAAAAAGTTAAAAGTGTCGTCAATGAAGAATAATGTAAGACTTTGCCTACATAATAAGAAATTAAATTAAATACATACCTTCGTTTATGAATAACTCTCCCTAATCTGGAATCCCTACTTTAAGATATTCATCTTTAAAGTTGTTATTTTACAAGAGTTTACATTAGAAAAAAGTTGCAACATATAAAAACATATATGTATATTTAAAGAAAAATATCAAAAAATGACTTGACTTTTAAGTTTAAATTTCTTATATGTGAAACATTAAAACTAGCTCGAATCCAATCAAATGCACATAATAAACCTTTCACAGTCTTTGGTGCTAGAGAACTTCTATAATTTGTAAGAACTCTTCCTCCCGCACTAAATGCAGATTCTGAAGCAACAGAAGTGATTGAGATGGATAATATATCTCTAGCCATAACTGAGAGAATTGGAAATTTTAAGGAATTTGAGTTCCACCAATTCAACACATCAAAAGAAGGATCTCCATTTTTGGATCTTAATGTGGGTTCTTCCAAATATCTATCCAAATCTGATCTATCGGGAGGCTCACTTTCAACATCATCCAAGTATTTGTCTAACTCAGCTTCACTTGACAAATCATCAAGAGGTTCCTCATGTTGATATGAATGTTTTGCTATTTCATTTTTAGCACCAATCTTTTTTGTATAATACTTGGAAATGCTAAATAAATCATTTTTCAACTTTATCAATTGATCTTGAGCATCCATAAAATCATAAACTCTCTCAAATATGAACTCAATGGACTTGAATTTATATCTAGGATCACAAATAGTAGCAATAGACATTAGCAAACTACAATTTTTTCAATATTTATCAAACATTTTTTTTATTGCAATGGTCATTTCTTTTATGAACTCATCATATGATCAAACTTTTAAAGGTTCCTACACCGAAGCCCATTCTTCTTGGCAACCCCTTGAATTCCATGCCAATGAGATAGCTCTCTAAGCCCCACGAGCACTAGAAACACTAGTCCTTCAGCATATTTTGTAGCGGTGATGCTTCCCACCATGATATTGATCCTCACCAATTTGTTACTCCGATGTCACGAGACATGCTCTAATACTATTTGATGATCCCTACGGGAGGAGGTGAGATTTGCGGAATATAAAATAAAGTGCAGAAGCAAAACAATTTCACACAAAAAAGACAATCACACAAATTAGGTGAAAACCACCACCTAGCCCTCTCGAGTAAGAATTTTCCGATCGACTGAGTCGATCAAAATCCACTAACCGAGTCACTTAAAATGAGGGTGGTTCAACCTCAATACAACCAAGCTACAGGGTAGCGTTCCTCAAACCCTTCCTTTTCACGAGGAGTATTTAGTCGTTCGATGGAAACAAGAATTCGCAAAGCAAATACCTAACTAAAGACAGTAAAATACAACAACCTATAGAGTCGAAATGATTAAAACCTAGCTATTATAGGAGTTAGGAAACTTCCCTTTGGTGGAAGTACATCGACTTGACGTAGGTGCGTGAACCATGCAACAACATAACAATGCTCTCGAAACCGACGGTGGGAGAGCGCGTGCATAGCGAATGTGGTGCTCTCAAAGTGTGTGAGATGATCTTGGAGAGCAACAACACTTCTAGATGATCTTCTCTAAGACATAATATATGTGAAAATAGTATAGCTTGGTGTTTGTCTACAAGGCAAGGGGACTCTCCTATTTATCGATGTCTTAGGAAAGCCTAGGAAGGCTTTGGAAGCCTTAGGTAGCTGTTGGAGATCATCCCAAGGCAAAACAAGCTGTAATCAGAATCATTAATGATTCTGATAGGGTCATCAGACGTCTGGGAAAAAGATCAGACGTCTGGAAGTCATTCTTAAGACTTCTGGAAACTAAATCAGACGTCTGATTTTAGGCGAGTTTCCTTCCTGACTTGGTTCAGACCTAAACAGGGTTCTAGTGTAAATCAATCAGATGACGTACAGGACGTCTGGCACTAGGTCTGGATGTCTAGAAACCTAATTAGCTGCTGGAATGGATTTCTCAAGGTACAAACGGCTATTAGCCTCAAGAGAAGTGATTTCGACTCAATCGAGGGCTAACGGTCACTTATCAGACGTCTGATGTCCTCTACGGACGTCTGATAGATACCTAAAGGTTATTTTTCAATGATCATATAGTGAAGGCCAAAGTTCCACTAATTGGACATCTGGCTAAGTCATTAGACATCTGCTAAGATGTCTGGACTAAGAGTCGATCGTCTAAAATCAGCAGACAGAAGGTTCTAAGATTAACCCTAAAACTTTGGACATCTGATTCAACATTCAAATGTCTTAAAGTTCACTATCTGACGTCTGATTATCAGATTAGACGTCTGATAAAGCTGTCTGAAGCCTATTCTGATTTTTCTAAGTCTCTACAGAAAACCTAAGTGTCCTAGGGTCTAGTTAGTGTTCCTAGGACTACAGTGTTGATACTTTGAGGCTTTATAACATGCATCTAAGAAAGAAAAACACAAGGAACAATAAAATAGAGAATACATGAATAAAATATCTATCATATTCTTCATGTCCTTTCTTCAAGCTTTTGCTCCTCGTGAAGCTCCTCCAACGAGCCCCTCCAATCCACCATGGACGTGAGCTCTGAGGTCCTTCACACCTGCATCCATTTGCAATTATCCTAAAACCTTAAACTCAAATGCAAATGTTAAAATACAAGTATTTTGTTATCATTAAAATTGATGATTATGGTGCCCTTGCACCAACTTTTTCCTTCCAAATTTCTACAACTTTCCATATTTTAGGAAGAAACAAGTTAAATGTTGGAAATGAAGTGCCAGAAAAAACTAATGTAACTTCAAAATTTTGCTTCAATATACGTCAAATTTTTTCTGCTTTCTCCCATTCCTCCTCAGAAGATAACCATTTGTAATTGTCATCTCTTCTGGCATAATTTTGAAAAATAATTTTATAAAAAATTGCAGAATCTAACATGAAAAAGGTGGAATTTTAACGAGTGGGAACATCCATGGACAAGCCTTTAGAAGTTGGGATGTTTAATTGTCTAGCAATGTCTCCAAACTTTTTCAAACGTACTGGACTTTTCTTCATGTACTTCACACTTTCTCTAATGTTGGAAATGCAAGCTTGAATAGAAAGAAAATCATTTTGAACCATAAGATTTAAACTGTGAGCACAACACCTCACATGAAAAAGCTTTCCATTGAAAAACAAGTACCTTCGCCCACTAAAAGTATCCATCATTGTTCTCATCACCACATCATTACTATGGCATTGTCTAGAGTGATGTTAATTACTTTACTATCAACACCCCACTCAACTAGACAACTTAGTATAGAATCTGCAATCACAATCCTAGTGTATGATGGACTAGTTCACAAAAATTGAGAATGCATTTTTACAACTTCTAATTTAAATTAACATAATGAGTCGTTAAACATATATATCCTCTTATTTGATTTGATGTCCCTGTATTAGATGTGAGACTAATCATTTCAACTTCTGAAAGACTTCAAATTGACCTTCTCAAATGAAAAAATTTTCATGCAATCATTTGTAATTGTAGCTCTTGAAGCTTTTACATAATTACAATTGAAGTACTTCAATATAGTATTGAAGAAAAACTCTTTAACAGTTCTAAATGCATGTTCATGCACTATCAGCCACTGTAAAATAAGTTCTCAAGCCTTCAATTGATCAAACTTGGAAGATGACATAGAAAGGGTGCTTAAGTAGTCATTTTATGATGATGGAGAATTGAATGACAAACTCTTTTATTTCTTATCAACATTTGTTCTACTAGGACATTCTTTGGT
Organism: Thalassia testudinum; assembly: GCA_037157565.1. Lineage (NCBI taxonomy): Eukaryota > Viridiplantae > Streptophyta > Magnoliopsida > Alismatales > Hydrocharitaceae > Thalassia > Thalassia testudinum. The sequence continues at coordinate 40,942,888 of JAZHRO010000009.1, read as the reverse complement.
TTGATGGTGCATTAAATGTGAGGTTGTCCCACTTGGAATTATCTTATATTTATGGTTACAATCCTTGCATACTAGCGTGCCTTTGTGTGTGTATGTTAAGAAGTGTCGTTATAGTTCGCACTTGCAACGTCGATTTTAAAGAAACGGATGTGAGTCCGAGTGTCGGTCTCAGGGAGGCGTGAAAATCGGATTTTTCTTGTCACTTATTGTCACGAAAATCGTGGAGTTTTGCTTGAGAAAAGGTGCGAGAGAAAAGCGAGAGAGAGAGAGAGAGATTAGGGTTCGAGTCGTTTCTTTCTTTAACATGCAACTTGGATAGGGAATAAAGTAGATAACTGAATGGAAAACAGCTTCATTAATCATGCAGCTTTAGTTCATAAGTTACAACATTAGATACATGCTTAAACATAAATAAAGTAGAGCTTAAAAGAGAGGAAGAAAGAGAGAGGGAGGGAGGGCGGCGAGGTAGCTACGGTGGTGGAGAAGGCTCCGTCGGTGGCTCGTCGTCTCCGGCAATTACAAAAGGGCCTAAAGTTAGCTAAGAGAGGGGTAGAGTGGTTGCAAGAGAAGTGAATGCCTTGAATGAGTGGTTGGATGGAGTTTATATAGGCAAAAGGGCTTTCCAAATGAAGAAGGGGTTTTAGCGACGTTCAGAACATCGCTAAAACCCTTCCAAAAGCCATCGGTGAAGTCCCCAGCCTGTCGGTCGCTCGCCCGCGCCGTTCTTCCTCGCTCTTGATCCGTGGGCGCGGCATGAGAGCCATCTGATCGAAGATCGGACAGCTGAGATCTTCGCCCGGGCACGCTTGGATTGCGCCTTGAGCGCACGGGTGTTGTTGCCTGGCGTGCGCACGCGCGTGGCTGATCGCTGCCTGAGGGCGCGCCGCATGGCGCTATCCTAGCCACCCGCTGCTGATTGGGCGGCCCAATTTTGCCCGAGCGTGAAGTCTTCTTCTGATTTCCGCACCGCGCGGCTCGAACCCGAGTCCCGTGGGCGCGGGCATGCGCGTTAACCGCTGCCCTACTCCCGCTGCTTCGTTGCGGCAATGCGGGCGCCCACGCGGTTCTCAGCTATCCGATCAGAGATCGACAGCTGATATCTGCTCTCTGAGTGAAGGTGGAAGCGGTGCGCAGTGAGCGGGCGCCACGTGGTGCATCGAGGGCCGTTGATCATCAGATCAACGGTCAGAACTTCTTGGGCCCATTGTGGGAGCTCCGGATGTTGGATTTAGCCGATTTTGAGTCCGTTGGACTCCGTTCGTCGTTCTGAATCTATCCATGCGGTCCGATTGCTCATCTGAGGCCTGCTTTGACAGGTGCTTATACAAATGGCCATTAATATTGTTTTATAAGCAATCTTGGCATATGATGCATGCAATGCTCCCATTCTACTTATTTTGTGCCTTTTATTCTTTAGATGGGTCCTATTTAACAGAATTATCAACCCCATATGCAGTGTTATCATACCCCCATGCTTACTCCTTGCTAGTCCCTAGCAAGGTTTATTATAGGCTTTCTTTTCTGTCAGAATTTAAGAAGTAATTGTTTAAAACTTCGCCACTTGTCAATAGGAAAAAATATACGAAGACCTTAATCTACAAGGACTAAGCAGCGCCCGGGTGTCTGCCAAAATACAAATCTCCTGAATCCTTGCTTTAATGTATGTAAATATATGTATATACATATATATTTTTTTAGATTTTTTTGGAATTTAGAGTGGGTTGGTGACTTTTTATGGCTACCCAACCCGCCCAAAACTCGAGCAAAACTCTAAGTGCTAAGCATCTTGGTGTGAAAATCATAATAGACTCACTCAACGGTAATTCAAATAGACTCAGGGTTTCTACGCCTCTAGGTAACCGGAAGAGGAAGTATTTTGCCTAAAGGTGTATTTGTTCTATCGGTAGCTTTCTCCCTACTTTTGTTTTAATTAGGGTCAACATAAGGATTTTTTCAGTGTATATCTCCCCGGCTTGTACTACTTCCCCGCTTCTTCCTTAAGTGTTTTGGTTCTTTTTGTGCAATTACTGAGCTGGGCTCTGGACAATCAACCAATAGGCTGTTACCCACGATCACTTGCCAGCTATACTCGTGCGGTGAAGTTTGGTTTATTTTGTTTTCTTTTCTTCTCCTTTTTTTTTTTTTTGAAGGTGGCTTCCCTGATCTCAAATGTACCTAGAAGCAATGAAAAAGTGGTCCCGTGGCTAGGCTCTGGACAACCTGCCAATGGGTTGTTACCCATGACAACTTGCTAGCCATACCACCCAGAGAGTCGATTAGCTACCCAATTTTTGTCAAAATCTCCGAGGAGTGAGTCTGTGCAAGAATGTGTGCAGATGCTTAGACTGAAAGTTCTTCTGAGTTAGAGGGTGAGTTGATAAGTTATATGCTTATCACCTTATTTAGTAGGTGGATTAGAGTAGCTTAAGGTTGTAAGGATTCGAAGCTAATTCCATATTTTAACGGACACCAGGGCTGATTAAGCCTGAAGGCCTGAAAAGTCTAAGGGTTCAAGTTCTCTTTGTATTATTTCCCACTATTGACAAGTTTCCAATGCCTAAGTTTCTTCTTAAATTCAATTTTTTTTTAATTTATTCTATTCATACTGATTAAATGAACTCAGGATCATGCAATTTACCACCCCCCATGCTTAAGTTGGACAATGTCCTCATTGGCAAATACATAGATGCAACAGGGGTTCAAAAAGATAGTACCTGAGTGACGTGAAATACCGGATCGGCCTGAATCCTTTGGGTTGCCTCCTAGGAAGCACTGAGTTTAACGCCTCCAACTGGGCGGTGCTTCGTGTCATCCCTCAACGAGGGTGACACTCTCCTTTTGGGGAAACTGGGCCAGGAAGTGTTTCAATCTTTAATCATTAACTGTAAAAGTGTGCCTAGTGTTTAGATCAGCGATTTCCACCGCCCCATTAGAGTAAGGCTTAACCACCCGAAATGGTCATGTCCATTTGGACCTGAGTTTCCCCGGAAAGAGTTTTAGGCAGGCGTCGAACAGCCAGACTTGCTAGTTAGGCTCAAAGGTCTTTCTATGGATGAGTCGGTCGTGGATGGCTTTCATTTTTTCCTTATACAGTCGACTATTCTCGAAAGCATCCCGATGAATTTCTTCGAGCTCAGATAACTGGAGCGTCCTCTGCGCACCGGTTAACTGGGAATCCATGTTACATTGCTTGACAACCCAGTAAGCCTGTTGTTCCAATTCGAAAGGAAGATGGCAGGCTTTGCCAAAGACCAGGGGATAAGGCAATATGCCTATCGGGGTCTTGAAAGCGGTCCTATATGCCCACAGAGCATCATCTAGTTGCGTGGACCAGTCTTTCCTGTCAGGTCTCCCAGTCTTTTGTAAAATGTTCTTGATTTGTCTATTGGAGACCTCAGCCTTCCCATTTGTTTGCGGATGATACGGGGTAGTAATGTGGTGGTTAACCCCATATTTTTTAAGTAGGGCACAGAATTGGGAGTGAATAAAATGTCTTCCACCATCACTGATCATGGCCTTTGGTATTCCAAATCGGGAAAAGATGTTCTGCTTAACAAAGTCCATGACAGTCTTGTGATCGCATCAGCGGGTGGCGACGGCTTCAATCCATTTAGAAACGTAGTCTACTGAGACTAGGATGTACTCGAAGCCGTTGGATGGTGGAAAGGGACCCATAAAATTGATACCCCAGACGTCAAAGATTTCGACAATCAAGATGGGCTGAAGGGGCATCATGTCTTTCTTGGTCATGGTCCCTAGTCTTTGGCAGCGTGAGCAAGTCTTGGCAAAGTTGTGTGCATCCTTAAATAGGGAGGGCCAGTAAAATCCAGACTATAGAACCTTCGCAACCATTTTCTTTCCAGAGAAGTGGCCACCACAGGCTTGGTCATGATAGAAAGAAAGCACACTCTGAACTTCATTCTCGGGGATACACCTCCTGATGATCTGGTCGGCACAAAGGTGAAACAACATGGGATCATCCCAGAAATAGTGCTTGGCCTCAGCCAAGAACCTATCCCGTTGCTGTCTGGACCAGCTGTGCGAGGTCTATCCTACAACGAGGTAGTTGACATAGTCAGCATACTAAGGTAGTCTCTTGTCTTGCACAGCTAGAATGTGTTTATCGGGGAAGTTGTCAGATAAAGGTAAGGAAGGTCCAATGTGGTCTGGGTGAAGTCTAGACAAGTAGTCAGCCACCACGTTCTTTGATCCGGCCTTGTCGCGGATTTCCAAGTCAAATTCCTGCAATAGTAGGATCCATTTGATGAGCCTGGGCTTTGTGTCCTTCTTAGCCAACAGGTGCCGGATGGCTGAATGGTCAGTATAGATGGTCACGTGGGATCCCAGCAAGTAAGGCTGGAACTTTTCAAGTCCGAAGACTACAGCGAGCAACTCTTTCTCTGTGACCGTATAATTTCGTTGGGCTTCGTCCAACGTTTTGCTTGCGTAGTAGATCTCCACGGGTTTCTTGTCTTGTCTTTGTCCCAGGACAGCGCCTATGGCAAAATCTGATGCATCACACATGATCTCAAAGTCCTGGGACCAATCCGGGGGCTAAAGTACAGGTGCTGTGGAGACTAAGTCCCGGAGGGTGTGATAAGCCTGGATACAATCAGAAGACATGTGGAATATGACGTCGTTGGTCAGAAGGTCAGTTAAGGGTTTGGAAAGCTTGGAGAAGTCTTTAATGAACCTTCGGTAGAAGCTAACGTGTCCCAGGAAAGAGCGAATTTGCCGGACCGAGCTAGGCGGAGGGAGTTTGGAAATCAAATCAACCTTAGCCCGATCCGCCTCAATGCCCCTATGCGATACGATGTGACCGAGGGCAATTCCTTCTTAAACCATAAAATGGCTCTTTTCCCAACTTAACACCAGATTAACCTCGATACATCGTTTCAGGATTTTCTTCAAGTTACTCAAACAATGGTCGAATGAATTCCCAAATACAGAGAAATCATCCATAAAGACCTCTAAGTATACACCCACCATTTCTGAAAAAATTGCTAGTATGCAACGCTAGAAGGTAGTAGGCGCGTTGCATAGCCCGAACGGCATTCGACGGAATGTAAACGTGCGGTACGGGCAAGTGAATGTGGTCTTTTCTTGATCTTCCGGAGCAATTGCGACTTGGTTATATCCTGAATATCCATCCAGGAAGCAAAAATACTTTTGCCCTGCCAATCTTTCAAGGATCTGGTCAATGAATGGCAAGGGAAAATGATCCTTCTTAGTGGCTTCATTGAGCTTCCTATAATCAATACACACCCGCCATGCGGTGGTGGTGCGGGTGGGGATGGATTCGCCATGATCATTAGTGACAACGGTGAGCCTGGCTTTCTTTCGAACCACTTGAGTGAGGCTCACCCAGGGGCTATCGGAGATAGGATAGATGATGTCGACGTCAAGCCACTTGATAATTTCTTTCTTAACGACCTCCCGCATGTTTGGGTTTAAACGTCTTTGCATCTGGCGGGAAGGTCGCGTCCCGTCTTCCAGGTAAATCTTATGGGTGCAATAGGTGGGGCTAATTCCTCTCAAGTCAGAAATGGTCCAACCGATGGCGGCCCGGTGTTCTGAAAGGGTCGTGGTCAACCTGAGTTCCTGATCCTTGGTTAGATGAGAATTAATAATCACAGGGAAGGTCTAGTCAGGTCCCAGGAAGACATACTTGAGATTCTCGGGTAGTGGCTTAAGTTCGGGTGCGGGTGGAACAACGGTTGACGGAAAAGGAAAAGGCGGGAGTTGATCAACATCGATCTCCTCAAACGGTGTTGTGTGATGGTAATCAGCCTTACAGAGATCCACGGGTAGCGATGGTGACGTGTCAAAATAGTCATGGGTTTGGTGGTCTGAGACAGAACTAAGGGTGATGCATTCCTCGACCAGGGTTTCCACGGGATCATGTTCCTCAACACAGTCGCAATCAAAAGTCTTTGTCGCCCGGAAGATATCCAACTTCATTTTCTTGTCTCCGAAGGTGATTTCCATACATTCCGTGTCACAATCAATGTTTGCCTTAGCCATTGCTAAGAAAGGTCTGCCTAAGATTATGGGTGCATTCTGTAGTTTTTCAGGGACTTCCATGTCGAGCACCAAGAAGTCGACCGGGAAATAGAAATCCTTGACCCGTACAATCACATCCTCGACAACCCCCTTCGGGGTCTTCACAGATCTATCAGCCAGCTGGATGGTGACGAGTGTGGGTGTCAACTCTCCAAGACCAAATTGGTGGTACAGGGTTGTTGGAATCAGATTGATGGAGGCACCTAAGTCCAGGAGCGCTCTATCAAATGTCATGTCCCCGATATTGCAGGATATCAGGGGTGCTCCTGGGTCAGTTCGCTTGAGTGGGAGGTTGCTTGATATTACAGAATTTGCTTGTTCAGAGAGCACAACCTTCCTAGGTACTTGAGGTCTTGACTTACGTTTAGGTGTACAGGCATCTTTCAAAAACTTGGCATAAGCCGGGATGTGCTTAACGGCTTCGAGGAGCAGGATATTAATCTGAACCTGCTTAAAGATCTCCAAAAGCTCATTAGTTTCTACAACACTTTTCTTCTTGATTGTTTTCAAAGCCTCAGGGTAAGGTGTTTGAATATAGATGGGGTCTATTTCGGGGTCTTTGGGCTTTTCCAGTGCTTCCTCTGAGCCGGGTATTTCAACTGGTGAAGTCTCTGGGAGAGTCGACCATTTGGGGTCCTGGGTTTTGGTGCCGCTTCTCAAGGTTACCACATTCGTAGAGGCATTGGGACCATGGGTTGATCCTTAAGAAGATAAGGACGAAGAAGCACCAAACTCAGGGGGTGTTTGTGGGGCTGGCTGGACCATGTGGGCCTACCGGGGTTGCCCTGGAACCCTTGCGAATTGGGGCCTCTGTTAATTATGTTTCGCGGGTTCGGTTGTGGCTGGGAAGGTAGGGATCCTTGTTGTTTACAGTCCAAAAGTTGGCTTAACTGTCCCTTTACTAAGGTCATTTCCTCCTGATGTTTCTGGTTCATTTCAACCATCATCTTTATTAGGGTGTCCATTTGATTTTGTGGGGGAGGGGCTACCCTATTTTGATTGTATAGAGGTCTAACAGGTGGTCCTTGCTGATAGAGGAGCAAGTTTGGCTGCTGGTTTGGCCTGGGCTGGTTCTGGAATTGAGGAGGTTTCTGGTTTGTCCAACCAAAGTTGGGGTGATTACGCCAGCCAGTGTTGTAAGTGTTGGAGAAAGGGTCAGGTTTAGCGTAACCTTGGACAGCTTGCACATCTTCAAGGATAGTAGATGTTGATGGGGAGGGCAGAGAGTAATCAAGGGTTGAAGGAGCAAAGGTCCCTCCCTGGAACGTGGTCAGGGGTTGTTCCAGGTTCAATTGGCTCAAGGACTAGACCAGGTCAACATTGTGAGCTCCCTTTGCTAGGGAGAAGGTCAGTAATGGGTTCCTGGTCTGATTCAGTAGCTCATCGATCTTTTTGTCCACCAATTCCACTCGATCTAGTTTCTTGGCAATGATGTCCATGTCAACCATTCCAGAATTTGCTTGTACCTCATAAATCCTACCATGGGGTTGACTGGATCGGTTAAATTGGGTCATGGAGGCATTATTGAGCGAATTTTCGCTCATAGACTCAGAGCTCAAACGCGCTCTCCTCGTCTTTATTCAAGAAGTTCCCTTCACATGAGGCATCGACGAAGTTCCGTAGGTTGCTGTGCAGACTATGGTAGAAGATCTGGGTCAATTGCCACCTTGGTACTTTGTGGTGTGGGCATTTCCTTAAGAGTTCATTGAATCTTTCCCATGCCTCATGGAACTGTTCCCCACCCTGGAGTGTAAAGGTATTAATGGCTCTTCTGAGGGCATTGGTCTTTCCTATAGGGAAGAATTTGTTTAGAAATTCATGCCTCAGTTCTTCCCAGGTGGTGATGGGTCTACCTAGGGTTCTAAGCCAGTGAGAAGCTTTGTCTCTTAATGAGAAGGGGAATATCTTAATTAGAACAATGTCAAGGCTAATGTTCCTAGGTTTCACAGTTCGTGCTATTCGGTCAAAATCCTCTAAGTGCTGGAAGGGGTCCTCATTTGAGCTTCCATGGAAGTGACTCTGGATCAGACTTAGGACATTTGGTTTTAGCTCAAAATCATCTCCCCCTTCGGGGATCCTAAGGTGTGGCTCGAGTCTAATAGCAGAAGGATTGTAGAAATCACGGAGGGACCTCGGTTGATCCTGAAATGGTGGTAAATCAAGTGGTGGTTGCCCTTGTGGTAAATCAAATGGTGGTTGCCCTTGCAGGCCTTGGAAAGGTGGTGGTTGACCTTGCGGGTTCTGTAACCGGTGTATGGCTTGCATGATGGTGTGGATCTGCTGCTGCTGAAGCCGGTAGTTTGCATTAATCTGGGCTTGGATGATGGCCATTGTGTCTGGTAGGGGTTGGTCCTCAGCTTCATCTATCCTGGGTTCAGCCTTGTTTCTAGCAGAATCAGGTCGCCTGGATTCCCGTCCCAAAACAAACAACTCGGGATGCAGTGAGCGTCTCCCGTGCATACACTAAAGAAGAATAGGAGAGGATGCGGAGAGCGACAGATGCGAGAAGTGTGTGTTCAATCAAACAAACAATCCTAATCCTTATGGTGTATTCCTTAGGAGACCTAGAAATCTCGAAAAGGGTGATTAAGTCCGTAAACACTGGACTCCCCTTCCCAAGGCTAATCTGGCCAGGTTGATTACGAGTGGATTGTAGGGAAGGTTATTCCTTTGGCTTGCACCGCGGGTTCCATAAACCCCACAACCGCGGTCATTTGACACTGCCCCACAACCTAGTCACTAGATTCTACCAAGGGAATGAAAGCCAAGTGCCTAGCAAACAAAACCTTGCCTTTCGAGATTTAACTCAGTTCTGCCTAGGGCACGTCTACTCAGTTTTGAAAGGGTTAGGATAGTGCTTGTGCTAGGGTTATATGATGAGGCGTTGATTGGGGTGGTGCCTCTTAATTTTCCACTTTCAGAGTGTGTGCTTTTGTCAAAACATGATTTTCAAGCAAGGATTTTTTTCAAGATGTGGTGTCTTTCAGTGTTTCATCCTTACTTTAGTGTCTTTTAGGATTGACGTGTCTTAATGTTTTCAGACAAGTTTCAGTGGGCACGCCAAGTTTTGCACACAATTCGATGAAAGTAGATTTCCATTTATTGTGTAGAGGCTCTAAAACCCTAATGTACTCATCCTAATGATCATGCAGCTTCTATTAGATAAGTCATTTTTAGGGTTGAGTGGTGCGGCCCAAGTCAATCCAAGGTGGCTTCGCAAACACCACTCAAAAAGAGAAAAGAACACTCCAAGAATTTATTCAGAATGTTAGAGTGTACATTTTTTTGTTGAGTGATGTGTTAAGGATGTGGGTCAGGTAATCATACACCACGCCAATTATTTTCAATTTTACAATTTTTTTAGTTTTTCACGCAAGCAAACAGTCATGAGTGAAGGATTGCTCACTACCGGTCCTTGTTGCGCCTACTCCCTTGTGACCGTCATGGGTTGCGTCATTTCGCCGTCCAAGCGCCAAATTCTTGCAACCATCAAGTGCAAGGAGACAATGTGTTAGACGATGTGAGTATGGATGTAAGAATGGAAGTGACAAAACAAATCCGTTGCCTCCCCAGCAACGGTGCCAAAAACTGGCGTGCCTTCGTGCGTGTGTGTTAAGAAGTGTCGTTATAGTTCGCACTTGCAACGTCGGTTTTAAAGAAACGGATGAGTCCGAGTGTCGGTTTCAGGGAAGCGTGAAAATCAGATTTTTCTTGTCACTTATTGTCACGAAAATCGTGGAGTTTTGCTTGTGAAAAGGTGCGAGAGAAAAGCGAGAGAGAGATTAGGGTTCGAGTCGTTTCTTTCTTTAACATGTAACTTGGATAGGGAATAAAGTAGATAACTGAATGGAAAACAACTTCATTAATCATGCAGCTTTAGTTCGTAAATTACAACATTAGATACATGCTTAAACATAAATAAAGTAAAGCTTAAAAGAGAGGAAGAAAGAGAGAGAGAGGGAGGGCGGCGAGGCAGCCACGGTGGTGGAGAAGGCTCCGTCGGTGGTTCGTCGTCTCCGGCAATTACAAAAGGGCCTAAAGCCAGCTAAGAGAGGGGTAGAGTGGTTGCAAGGGAAGTGAATGCCTTGAATGAGTGGTTGGATGGAGTTTATATAGGCAAAAGGGCTTTCCAAATGAAGAAGGGGTTTTAGCGATGTCTTGGACGTCGCTAAAACCCTTCCAAAGCCGTCGGTGAAGTCCCCAGCCTGTCGGTCGCTCGCCCGCGCCGTTCTTCCTCGCTCTTGATCCGTGGGCCCGGCATGAGAGCCGTCCGATCGAAGATCGGACGGCTGAGATCTTCGCCCGGGCACGCTTGGATTGCGCCTTGAGCGCGTGGGCGTTGTTGTCTGGCGTGCGCACGCGTGTGGCTGATCGCTACCTGAGGGCGCGCCGCGTGGCGCTATCCTAGCCGCCCGCTGCTGATCGGGCGGCCCAATTTTGCCCGAGCGTGAAGTCTTATTCTGATTTCCGCACCACGCGGCTCAAACCCGCGTCGCGTGGGCGCGGGCATGCGCGTTAACCGCTGCGCTACTCCCGCTGCTTCGTCGCGGCAACGCGAGCGCCCGCGCGGTTCTCAACTGTCCGATCAGAGATCGACGGCTGATATCTGCTCTCTGAGTGAAGGTGGAAGCGGTGCGCGGTGAGCGGGCGCTACGTGGCGCATCGAGGGCCGTTGATCATCAGATCAACGGTCAGAACTTCTTGGGCCCATTGTGGGAGCTCCGGATGTCGGATTTAGCCGATTTTGAGTCCGTTGGACTCTGTTCGTCGTTTCGAATCCATCCGTGCGTTCCGATTGCTCATCCGAGGCCTGCTTTGATAGGTGCTCATACAAATGGCCATTAATATTATTTTATAAGCAATCTTGGCATATGACGCATGCAATGCTCCCATTCTACTTATGTTGTGCATTTTATTCTTTAGATGGGTCCTATTTAACAGAATTATCACCCCCATATGCAGTGTTATCATACCCACATTTTTTTCGTAATGCCCTTTTTTGTCACAATCTTCTGTGAAAATGTTTCATAAACGGTTGTTCTTTTCCTTCTTCCTTGCCTAGCAAGTGGACTGCTCTAAACATTCTAATCTATTTCCTCACAATCTTGCTTTTGATATTCTTCTTTAGCTTCAACAATTTCATTGAGTTCATTATTAACTTCATTTTCTTCATGAGGTGAATCAGGTGATATATGATGTGCACTATTCTGAGATAAAGGGAGTTTCATCATTGATATCTAACAATGCATAATGAAAGTCAAATGAAAATTCCATACACAAAAATAAAGATCCCAAATAAAAATCAATCTACTGAAAATTAAGAATATTAAATAGAACACATGGAGAAAAGATAAATATGAAATACAAATATTAATAAATGCATTCTTTCATATATGAAATCAATTGATATTTTGAATAAAGCAATTGTTCAATTTATGAAATATCAAAATGAAATACTGATAATTTGAAATAAACTCATCAAAAAAATTATTCAAGAATGGGATGGGCCAAGGGTGTCTACCGATAGTGTATACTGTCTACTAGGTATACACTATGGGTGCCAAATGGGTGTCTACTGTGACACTATCTAGTGTCTACTAACGTTGGGGAAGGAGGGTAGGCGGAGGAAGCATAAGGAGGATGGGACGTGGTTCGGACGTGTTTGTCTAAATAAGTCATTGTAGCTCACGTTCGTAACGTCGGTTTTAAATATAGAAACGGAGGTGGGTCTGAGTGTTGAACACAGGGAAGCGTGAAATCGACTTTTTCTGTCACTTAGTTATCACAGAAATGGCGGGTTTTGCTTGCGCACGAGAAAACGTAGGAGAGAAAAGAAAGAAAGAGAGAAAGAGAGAGAGAGGGTAGGGTTAGAGTCTTTTATTTACAGCATTCGTGCAAATTAAGATAAGATAAACCCGATCAAAAAAGAGAGACAATAGCTTATATAAGAAATAACATCATTTAACATGCAACTTGAGTTTTACAGATACAATAATAGCTAAATGCTTAAACAAAAGTCAAGCTAGAGTAAAGGGAGAGAGAGAGAGAAGGTGAGGCAGCCACGGCGGTGGAGGGGAGCTCTATTGGAGGCTTGTCAACTCCGGTGAGTATCAAATGTGCTAAGGGAGGCTAGGAATGGGGTAGAAGGATTGCAAATGTATTCAATGCCTCTACATGGGTAGTTGGAGGGGGTTTATATAAGAAGAAAGGGGTTTCTAAATTAAGTAGGGCCTTTAGCGACATCGAAGGCATCGCTAAAATTGCCCTAGAAACGTCGATGAAGGCCCCTACCTATCAGTCTTCCGCACGCACCTGTTCCTCCTCCCATGCGATTTGTGTGCGCACCTTGAGGGCCGTCCAATCAAAGATCGGATGGCTTAGATTGTGCGTGGAGCACGCTTGCGGATCGCTTGCTGAGACATGCGTGCTCGATCGCTCGCATTTGAGGGCGCCACGTAGCGCTATCTCCATCGCCGCGCGATCTCCATCGCCGCGCGCTCATCAACGGTCCAATTTCTCTCTCACATGCCTTTGCCTCGGATTCGATATGCAGCGCGGTTCGATCCTACGTCAAATGTGCGGGGAAGGAGCATCGATCGCTGCGCTGCGTTCTGCGGATGGTCGCGAAGAGGGATTTGCGCTCGGCTGCTATCATCCAACGGTCAAGAACTGATCGATGGCACATGGTGATGAGGTGCATCGCAGGTGCGGGCGCATCAGATGCAGCCATGTGGCTGCCTGTGGGTCGTTGATCATCATATCAACGGCTAGAACTTCTTGGACTAGTTGCGGGAGCTCCGGATGTCGGATTTGATCGATTTTGAGTCCGTTGGACTCCGTTCGTCGTTCTAAATCCATCTGTCGGTCCGATCGCACATCTGAGGCCTGTTTTGACATGAACTTGTACAAATGACCTTTAACATAGATTTATAAGTAATCTTAATGTACAATGCATGTAATGCTCTCATGCCCATTTATGTTGTGTTATTTATACATGTTACCCTTAAGATAAACCCCGATTGATAGAATTATCGCCACAAAATGTAGAGTTATCATACCCCCATGCTTATTCCTTACTAGTCCCTAGCAAGGTTCATCCTAGCCATTATTCTCAGTCAGAATCCAGGGGTTGATTACTTAGACATTTTGTTACTTGTCAACAGGAGGAAATATACTAAGACCCTGATATACAAAGACTAAACAGCACCCAGGTGTCTGCCAAAATATGAATCGCCCGAATCCTTGCTTTAAGGCATATATATATATATTCTTTTTCATCTCTTCTCATTTTTTGGATTTTTGGAGTTGAGAGTGTGTTGGTAACTTTTTACGGCTCCTCAACCCACCCAAAACTCGAAAAAGACTCTTAGTGCTAAGCATCTTGGTGTGAATATTGTAATAGACTCAATGGTAATTAGAATAGACTTCGGGTTTCTACGTCCCTAGGTGACCGGAAAAGGAAGTGCATGCCTGAAGGTGTATCTGTCCGATTGGTAGCTTTCTCCCTACTTTTATTTTATTTGGGGTCAACACAAGGGTATTTCCAGTGTATATCTCCCTGGATTGCTCTACTTCCCCGCTTCTTCCTTAGGTCTTTTGGACTTTTTATGCATTTAGTGAGTTGGGTTCTGGACAACCGGTCAATGGGCTGTTACCCACGACCACTTACCAGCTATACTCGTGCGACGAAGTGTGGCTTATTTATTTTTTTCTTTTTCTTCTTTTTCTATTTTTTCCTATTTCTCCCATTTTTTTCTTTTTCTCTTTTCTTTTTCTTTTGTTGTTTAGTAGGTAGCTTCCCTAATCTCAGATTTACCTAGAGGCAATAAAAAGAAAGTGGTCCTTTGGTTGGGCTCTGGACAATCGGCTAATGGGTTGTTACCCACGACAACTTGCCAACCATACCATCCTAGAAGGTTTATTAGCTACCTAATTTCTGTTAGAATATCCAAGAAGTGAGTCCGTGCGAAAATGTGTGTAGATGCTTAGACTAAAAGTTCCTCCAAGTCAGAGGGCGGGTTGATAAGTTATATACTTATCAGCCTACTTTATTGGCGAAGTACAGCAAATTAAGGTTGTGAGGCTTCGAGCTAAATCCATATTTTGACAGACACTAGGGTTGATTGAGCCTGAAGGCCTGAAAAGTTTAAGTGTTCAGGTTCTTTTCATATTATTTCCTACTGTTGATAAGTTCCTAATACCTAAGTTTTGCATCCTAAATTCATCATTTTTTTTTTATTATTATTCTATTCCGACTGATAAAATGAACTCAGAATATGCAAATTACCACCCCCTATACTTAAGTTGGACAATGTCTTCATTGACAAATAAATGGTTTAGAAAGAAGTCACCTAAGTGATGCCATGTATCTAATCAGTCTGAATCTTCTGGGTTGCCTCCTATGAAGCATTGAGTTTAATGCCTCCAGCTGGGTGATGCTTTGTGTCAATCCTCGATGAGGGTGACAACCTCCTTTGGGGGAACCTGGGCAAGGTAATGCTTTAATCTCTGATCGTTTACCGTGAAGGTGTGTGATTGCATTTTTGTGCAGTTTGTTAAATTAGGGTTTTAAGTCGTTGCAACGTACAAAAACGGATTCGCTTTTAAAATTTATAAGACCTAGATAGTGGGATATCTAGGGTCGTCCAAGGAGGCAAGTTTGCAAATCCAAATCCTTTGCTTTAAAGATGGAACTCAACTTTCTTTTTGATGTTTTTGAATATATAGTTTTTATGATTTTGAAATAATGGCAACACACGAGTTTTTGTTGAAAGTGAGAAAATAATTAAAACATATTTCAATAAAGCTAACCCTAAGGTGACAGATAGAGCCTCTCTCTAAGCTCACCCTAGGCATGTGGAGGCCTATAATAATTAGGAAGAGGGAGTGAAACAAATGCTAGGCAAAATTTGTAAAAAGCTATGCAACAAAAATTGAAAGAAGGCAACTTGAATTAAAATGAACTTGTTCTACACAAAACACATAGAGGAAAGCTTCTAATCTACTTGAAATGCAAGAAGATAAAAACACAAATCCTCTAAATGAAATGGTAAAGAAGATGATGCTTCTTGCTCCAAGCCTAGTAGCTCTCGGGCTTGAAAAGAGTCCCCAACTCCTTCCTTGCTATGCTCCTCCAAGATGGTGTCCTCCAAGGTGGAAGCTACCACCTTCAATTCTCCTCCTCCAAGGGTGGACATCCACCCTAGGTCCTTCTCCTTTGCCTGGCCGTCCTCCTTGAAGTAGAATGGCTCTCCTCCTTGGCATGGCATAAGTTGAAGAGAGTGGGGAGAATACACCAAAGGGGTGGGTGATGTGCCCCCTTAATCTTCTTCTCTACTCCTTCTTGGCCATAGGTGTAGGTGGGTATAGGTAGAATAAAACACTAATGGAGGATGAAGAAAATGTGGGAAGTTAGGTGGGTATATATAGTGTAGGAAGGGGGGCATAGGTGGCTCTTGGAATGGATGGCTAGGATAGGATATGGGGGGTAGTTGGGGATCCTAGGGCTAAGGATAAATGGTGCCACCTAAGGGGTGCTAAGGGGGGTAGTTATGGCTTTGGTGCCCTTTAGAATTGGCACCAAAATGGGCCTTCTAGAAGGCTATTAGGTGGTGCCACCTTAGGGTTCTAGAAGGGGGTATGTGGATGGCTAGGATGGGTTATGTGGGTAGGTGTAGGGTGGATAAAGGGGCTGAAAGTTGGCGCCAAAAGGGAGGTGGTTAGGGTTAGTTTTTGCGCCAACTTTTGGTGTATTTTGGTGGTTAGTTGAGGGGTGAAAGGTGGTAAAGTGGTGGTGCCAAAATGAGTATGGTGGAGCTAGCTTAAGTAGGCTTAGGTGGACTTGGAGTGGAAGGTTATATAGGTGGAGTTAGGGTTTGGTTTTTGGTGCCAAGGAGGTGGATTCTAGATAGGCTAAGCTAAGCTAAGCTGGCTAAGCTAAGCTAAGCTAGCTTAGCTAGTAGCTATGGAGTAGAGGAGGAGGCAATGAGAGCTAGGGTTTATGGAGAGGAGCTGGGCAGAAGACATCTGGAGCTGAATTGGAGCTGGCAGCTGTTGAAGAGGTTATCATGGAGCTACTCTAGTTGGCTTAGCTTGCTAGTTCTTTGCTAACTGTTAAGCCAAGCTAAAGTGAGTTGGGTTTGATGCTCTCGGGGAGGACCAAGCTGGTTGAGGTAGCTAAGGTAGCTTAACTCAACTGAGTTGAGCTAAGCTGAGTCCCCGGGAGCTGGACTTGAGCTTCCTGAGCTGGAATGAAGTCATCTTCAGCTAGCTGGAGTTGAGTGGAGCTGGATGTAGCTAGACCTGAGCTGGGGTGAACTCCAGTCAACTCAACTGAGCTAGCTAGAGCTCCCTGTGGACTAATAGGAGTTGAGATGAGCTAGACTCAGCTAAGTTGAGCTGGATTTGAGCTGACCTGACTAGGGTGAGCTCTCTTGAGCTGCCATTCAGCTGAGATGAGCTGAATGGAGCTAGGATGAGCTAACCCTAATTCAGGTGAGCTGAATTCTAGCTATGGTGAGTTGGATCAAGTTGAGTTTCAGCTAGTGAGAGCTTCTCCTTCACCAGTTGCCTTCCTAAGTGCTAGGGTACTAGGGATCTGGCAATCTGTTTATCCCTAACACTCACAAAAACACATTAAAACACAATAAAAAATGCAATGCATGCCTAACCTAATTTATGCCTAAATACAACCCAAAAACTCATTTGCGAAGCATAATCCTAAGAGCTAGGTTTATTTTAATGCATAAGAATAATGATAAACTGGAGTTTATCAGTGTGTCCAGTGTTCGGATCTGCAATTTCAATTGCCCCATTGGAAAAAGGTTTGACCACCCGATATGGTCCTGTCCACTTGGATCTGAGCTTCTCAAGAAAAAGTTCAAGTCGGGCATCAAAAAGCCAGACTTGCTACTTAGGCTTGAAGGTCTTTCTATGGATGAGTTGGTCGTGGACGGCTTTCATCTTTTCCTTGTAAAGTCGACTGTTCTCAAATGTGTCCCGACGAATTTCCTCGAGCTCGGAGAGTTGGAGCGTCCTTTGTGCACCGGCTAACTGAGAGTCCATGTTACACTGCTTAACAGCCCAGTAAGCCCGGTGTTCCAATTCTACCGGAAGGTGGCAAGCTTTGCCAAAGATCAGGCGATATGGAGACATGCCTATCAGGGTCTTAAAAGCAATCCTGTATGCCCACAGGGCAGCATCCAGTCGTGTTGACCTATCCTTCCTGTCAGGTCTCACAGTCTTTTGCAGAATGTTCTTAATCTGCCTATTGGAGACCTCAGTCTGCCCATTGGTTTGCGGATGATACGGGGTGGCAATGCGATGAGTAACCCCGTATTTTCTGAGTAGGGCATAGAACTGGGCGTGGATAAAGTAACTTCCACCATCACTGATCATGGCTTTCGGTATTCCAAACCGAGAGAAGATGTTTTGCTTAAAAATATCCATGAAAACCTTATGGTCACATCTGTGAGTGGCGACAACTTCAATCCATTTTGAGAGTCTACTGAAACTAAGATGTACTCAAAGCCGTTGGATGGTGGGAAGGGGCCCATGAAATCGATCCCCCAAACGTCGAAGATCTCGACAATCAAAATGGGCTAGAGGGCCATCATGTCTTTTCTGGTCATGGTTCCTAAAGTCTGGTAGCGAGAGTAAGTCTTCGCAAAGCTGTGTGCGTCCTTGAATAAGGAAGGTCAGTAAAATCCGAACTACAAAACCTTTGCAGCCGTCTTCTTTCCCGAAAAGTGGCCACCACATGCTTTGTCATGACAAAAGGATAGCACACTTTGAACTTCTTCCTTCGGAATACACCTCCTGATAATTTGGTCGGCACAGAGACGAAATAGCATGGGATCATCCCAGAAATAATACTTGGCTTCAACTAAGAACTTATCCCGTTGCTGTCGGGACCAGCTGTGCGAGGTCTGTCCTACTACCAAATAGTTGACGAAGTCAGCATACCAGGGTAGTTTCCTTTCATACATAGCCAGAAGTTGTTCATCAGGAAAGGTATCAGTCAAGGGCAAAAAGGGCCCAATGTGGTTTGGGAGTCTGGGCAGGTGATCAGCCATGACATTCTTGGACCCAACTTTGTCGCGAATTTCTAGGTCAAATTCCTACAAGTGCAGGATCCATCTCATGAGCCTGGGTTTAGCGACCTTTTTGGCCAACAAATGCCGGATGGCCGAGTGGTCCGTACAAATGGTCACGTGGGATCCTAGGAGATAAGATCGGAGCTTTTCGAGTCCAAAAACTATGGCGAGCAGCTCTTTCTCTGTGACTGTATAGTTCCGTTGGGTCTCATCCAACGTCTTGCTCGTGTAGTAGATCACCACGGGTTTCCTTTCTTGTCTTTGTCCCAGGATTGCACAAATGGCAAAGTCTGATGCATTACACAAAATTTCAAAATCCTGGGACCAGTTTGGGGGCTGTAATACAGGTGCGATGGAGACTGATTCCCTGAGGGAGGTGTAAACCTGGATGCGATCAAGTGTCATGTGAAACAGGGCATTGTTGGTCAGAAGGTCGGTCAAGGGTTTAGAGAGTTTGGAGAAGTATTTAATGAACCTTCGATAGAAACCAACGTGTCCTAGGAAAGATCGGATTTGCCGGGCCGAGCTAGGTGGCGGAAATTTGGAAATCAAATCAACCTTAGCTCGATCCACCTCAATGCCCCTATGCGATACGATGTGCTCGAGGACAATCCCTTCTTGAACCATGAAATGGCTTTTTTCCCAGCTCAAAACCAAGTTAACCTCGATACATCGCTTCAGGATTTTCTCCAAGTTACTCAGACAATGGTCAAATAAGTTCCCAAACATTGAGAAATCATCCATAAAGACTCCAGGCATTCACCTACCATCTCTGAAAATATGGCTAGCATGCAACGCTGAAAGGTAGCGGGTGCATTACATAACCTAAATGGCATACAACGGAACGCGAATGTGCCATACGGGAAAGTTAATGTGGTCTTCTCTTGATCTTTAGGAGCAATTGCGACTTGGTTGTATCCTGAGTATCCATCCAGGAAGCAAAATATTTCTACCCTGCTAATCGTTCAAGAATTTGGTCAATGAATGGTAGAGGGAAATGATCTTTCTTGGTTGCCTCATTGAGCTTCCTATAATCAATGCACACCCATCATGCAGTGGTGGTGCGGATGGGGATGGATTCGCCCCGCTCATTGGTGACAATGGTGAGCTCGACTTTCTTGGGGACCACTTGAGTGGGCTCACCCAGGGGCTATCGGAGATTGGGTAGATGATGTCAGTGTCAAGCCACTTGATGATTTCCTTTTTAATGACCTCCCGCATATTCGGGTTTAATCGTCTCTGCATCTAACTGGAAGGTCGAGCCCCATCTTCCAAATAGATCTTGTGGGTGCAATAGGTGGGGCTAATTCCTCGCAAATCCGAGATGGTCCATCCAATGGCTGCCTGATGTTTTGATAGGGTCGCGGTCAACCTGAGTTTCTGATCCTTGGTTAGATGGCCATTGATAATCACCGGGAAGGTCTGGTTAGGTCCAAGAAAGACGTACTTTAGATTTTCGGGTAGCGGCTTCAGCTCAGGTGTGGGTGGAACAACACTTAATTGGTAGGGGAAAGGCGGGAGTTGATCAGCATCAATCTCCTCGAACGGTGGTTGCTGATGGTAATCTGCTCTACAGAGGTCAACGTGTACAGACGGGGATTGGCCAGAACAATCGTCACAGGGTTGGGTCTGATGGTCTGATACAGAACTAAGGGTGAGGCATTTCTCAACCAGAGGCTCCACGGGATCGTGTTCCTCAACCCAGTCATAATCAAAAGACTTAGTTGCCCTGAAGATATCAAACTGCATCTTCCTGTCTCCGAAGGCGATTTCCATGCATCCCATGTCACAATCGATGTTTTCCTTAGCCGTAGCTAAGAAAGGTCTACCCAGGATGATGGGTGTGTTTTGTAGTTGTTCGGGTACTTCCATGTCGAGCACTAAGAAGTCAACTGGGAAGTAGAAGTCCTTGACCCGAACAATTACGTCATCGACAACCCCCTTCGGGGTCTTCACAGATCGATCAGCCAATTGGATAGTCACAGGTATGGGTATTAATGCTCCGAATCCGAACTGGTGATACAAGGTTGTTGGGATCAGATTAATTGAAGCACCTAAGTCCATGAGCACTCTATCAAATGTCATGTCCCCGATATTACAAGATATCAGGGGTGCTCCTGGATCTGTTCGCTTGAGCGGAAGGTTGCTCGATATCACGAAACTTGCTTGCTCTGAGAGCACAACCTTCCTAAGTGCTTGGGGTCGTGGCTTATGCTTTGGCGTACAGGCATCCTTTAGGAACTTAGCATAAGCCGGAATGTGACTGACTGCCTCAAGGAGCGGGATATTAATCTGAACATGCTTGAAAATTTCCAAAAGCTCCTCATTTTCCACAACCGCTTTCTTTCTCTTCATCTTCTCCAAGGCCTCGGGGTACGATGTTTGGATTTGAACTGGGTCAGTCTCCAGGTCCTTGGGTGTTTCCTACTCATCTTTAGAGTGGGGTATCTCGAGGAGTAACGTCACGAGAGGAGTCGGCCACTTGGGATCTTAGGTTTTAGTGCCGCTTCTCAAGGTCACCGCATTTGCAGAGGCATTGGGACCATGGGTTGATCCTTGAGAAGAAGCACCAAGCCTAGGGGGTGTTTGTGGGGCAAGTCCTTATGAGGTAGGCTGGACCATGTGGGCCTGCCCGGGATTGCCTTGGAACCCTTGCGAATTGGGGCCTCTGTTAACTACGTTTTACGAGTTTGGCTATAGCTGAGAAGGAAGGGATCCCTGTTGTTTAAAATCTAACAACTGGCTCAATTGTCCCTTCACTAATGCCATTTCCTCTTGGTGTTTCTGGTTCATGTCAGCCATCATTTTCATCAAGGTGTCCATTTGGTTTTGTGGGGGAGAGGCCATCCTATTCGAATTATAGGGGGGTCTAACCGGTGGACCTTGCTGATAAGAAGTCGGGTTTGGCTGATGGTTTGGCTTGGGCTGGTTTTGAAATTGATTTGGTTTCTGGTTCATCCAAGTGAAGTTTGGGTGATTACGCCATCCTGCGTTATAAGTGTTGGAGAAGGGGTCAGGTTTGAAATAACCTTGGATGGCCTGGACATCTTCAAAGACAGAAGGTGCCGAGGGGGAGGGAAGAGAATAATCAGGGGTTGAGGGAGCAAAGGTCCCTCCCTCGAACATGGTCAGGGGTTGTTCCAGGTGCATCTGGCTTAGTGGATGAACTAGGTTGACATTGTGAGCTCCCTTTGCTTGGGAGAGAGTCTGTAGTGAGTTCCTGGTGTGGTTCAATAGTTCATCTATCTTCTTATCCACCAATTCCACTCGATCCAACTTCTTGGCAATGATATCCATGTCAACCATTCCAGAATTTGCTTGTACCTCATAGATCCCACCACGGAGTTGACTGGATCGACTGAACTGGGTCATGGAGGCATTGTTGGGCGAATTTTTGCTCATAGACTCGAAAAGCTTAAATGCGCTTTCCTCGTCTTTGTTCAGAAAGTTTTCTCCGCATGAGGCATCGACAAAGCTCCGAAGGTTGTTGTCCAGACCATGGTAGAAGATCTGGGCCAATTGCCACCTTGGAGCCTCATGGTGTGGGCATTTCCTCAACAATTCGTTAAATCTCTCCCACGCCTCATGGAATTATTCCCCGCCCTGGAGTGTAAAGGTGGTAATGGCTCTTCTGAGGACATTGGTCTTTCCTATGGGGAAGAATTTCTTTAAGAATGCATGCCTCAGTTCTTCCCAAGTGGAGATAGATCTTCCTAAAGTTCTAAGCCAGTGAGATGCTTTGTCTCTCAGTGAGAAGGGGAACATCTTAATCAAAACAATGTCTAAGCTGATGTTCCCAGACTTGACAGTCCGGGTGATCCAGTCAAGGTCCTCTAGGTGTTAGAAGGGGTCCTCATTTAAGCTTCCATGGAAGTGGCTTTGAATCACACTCAAGACATTAAGTTTTAGCTCAAAATCATCTCCCCCTTCGGAGACCCTGAGATGTGGTTCGATTCGAATAGCAGACGGATCGTAAAAGTCACGAAGGGGCCTAGGTTGGTTCTGGAATTGTGGTGGATCAGGTGGTGGTTGCCCCTGCAGGTTCTGCAACTGATGTATGACTTGCATGATAGTGTGGATGTGCTGCTGTTGAAGCTGGTGGTTTGCATTAATCTGGGCCTGGATGATGGCCATTATATCTGATGGAGGTTGGTCCTCAACCTCGTCTACTCTAGGTTCGGCCATACCTCTAGCAAGATCAAGTCTCCCCTGAGTTTCCCATCCCAAAACAAACTACTCGGGATGAAGTGATCGTCTCCCGTGCATACACTAGAGAAGAATGGAGGGATGCAGAGAGAAACAGATGCGAGAAGCGTGTGTGCTCAAACAAGCAGACAAGACTAGTCCTTATAGCGTATTCCTTAGGGGACCTAGAAATCTCAAAAGGAACAAGACTGTAGGCACGTAACTGCCCTTCCCAAGGTTAATCTAGCCAGATTGATTACGAAGGGATTGTTGGGAAGGTTCTTCCCTTAGCTTGCGCCGCCGGTTCTGTAGACCCCACAACCGCGGTCGTTTGACACTTCCCCGCAGCCTAGTCACCAGATTTTACGAAAGGAATGAAGGCCAAGTGCCTAGCAACCGAAATCACGCCTTTCGAGACTTAAACCAGTCCTACCTAGGGCACGTCTACTCTGTTTTAATGAGGGCTTAGATCAGTGCTTGTGCTCAAGACATGTTATGAGGCGTTAATTGGGGTGGTGCCTCTTACTTATTCAATTCAAATGTGTGTGCAACTAACAAGGCTTCTCAAGCAAGGATTTAAGATGTAGTGTCTTTTAACGTTTGTCCTTACTTTAATGTCTTTTAGGGTTAAAGTGCCTTAGTGTTTTCAAATAAGTTTCAAGTGAGCATGCCAAGTTTTACACACAAGTGAGTGAATTTCCTTTAAAGTGAGGAGGCCCTAGAAAACAACCCTAATGTTCTCACCCTACTGTTCATGCAATCTACCAGGTGAGTGATATGGCCCAAGTCAAGTCATGGTAGCCTCGCAAACATCACTCAAAAAGAAAAAGAACACTCCAAAGAGATTATGTCTTTAAGAATGTTAGAGTGTATTTTTTTTGCTGGGTGATGGATTTAGGATGTGGATCAAGCAATCATTCACCACGCTGATTTTTCTCTAATTTTAATTTTTTTTAGGCACACAAACAACCACGAGTAGAGCGATACTCACAACTGATCTTTGCTGTGTTCACTCCATCTCTACCATCACAAGTCGCGCTCCTTTGCCACCCAGGCATTGAGTTCCTGCAACCAATCAAGTAGAGGGAGAAAATGAGATAGACGATGTGAGTATGGATGCAAACTGAAAGCGACAAAATAAATCCATTGCTTGCCCAGCAACGGCTCCAAAAACTGATGTGGTTCGGACGAGTTTGTCTAAATAGGTCATTGTAGCTCGCATTCGCAACGTCGATTTTAAATATATAAACGGAGGTGGGTCCGAGTGTCGAACACAGGAAGGCATGAAATTGACTTTTTCTGTCACTTAGTTGTCACGGAAATGGTAGGTTTTGCTTGCACATGAGAAAACGTGGCAGAGAAAAGAGAAAGAGAGAAAGAGAGAGAGAGGGTAGGGTTAGAGTCTTTTGTTCACAACATTCGTGCAAATTAAGATAAGAAAAACCCGATCAAAAGAGAGAGGCAATAGCTTATATAAGAAACAACATCATTTAACATGCAACTTGAGTTTTACAGATACAACAATAACTAAATGCTTAAACAAAAGTAAAGCTAGAGTAAAGGGAGAGAGAGAGAGGAGAAGGCGAGGCGGCTACGGTGGTGGAGGGGAGCTCTGTCGGTGGCTCATCGACTCCAACGAGTATCAAATGTGCTAAGGGAGGTTAGGAATGGGGTAGAAGGATTGCAAGCGTATTCAATGCCTCTACATGGGTAGTTGGAGGGGGTTATATAGGAAGAAGGGGTTTCTAAATTAAGTAGGGCTTTAGCGACGTCCAGGGCATCACTAAAATTGCCCTAGAAATGTCGGTGAAGGCCCCTACCTATCAGTCTTCCGCGCGTGCCTACTCCCACTCCTGCACAATCTATATGCGCACCTTGAGGGTCATCCGATCAAAGATCGGACGGCTGAGATTGCATGCGGAGCGCGCTTGCGGATCGCCTGCTGAGACGTGTGTGCCCGATCGCTCGCATCTGAGGGCACCACGTAGCACTATCTCCGTCGTCCACGCGCTCATTGATGGTCCAATTTCTCTCGTGCATGCCTTCGCCTTGGATTCGATACGCGACATGGTTCGATCCTGCGTCGGATGTGTGGGGAAGGAGAGTCGACCGCTGCGCTGCGTTCTGCGGATGGTCCTGGAGAGGGATTTGCGCTCAGCTGCTGCCGACCGTTGAATGAAAATCCAACGGTCAAGAACTGATCAAGGGCGATCGGTGATGAGGTGTGCCGTAGGTGCGGGTGCATCAGATGTCGCCACATGGCTGCCTGTAGGTCGTTGATCATCAAATCAACGGCCAGAACTTCTTGGGCTAGTTGCGGGAGCTCCGGATGTCGAATTTGATCGATTTTGAGTCTGTTGGACTCCATTCGTCGTTCTGAATCCATCCGTGTGGTTTGATCGCTCATTTGAGGTCTATTTTGATATGAACTTGTACAAATGACCATTAACATTGATTTATAAGCAATCTTAATGTGCAATGCATGTAATGCTCCCATGCCCATCTATGCTGTGTTATTTGTGTATGTTACCCTTAAGATAAACCCTGATTGACAGAATTATCGCTACAAAATGTAGAGTTATCAGGTGAAGGGAGTTAGTCTAGTACAATAGGCAAGGGGACTTGAGGGCAAGAGAGAAGGGTCGTCAGAGGGTAGAGGGAGGTAGCGATGGGGGAGGATCGAAGAAGTGGAGAGTAGGGGAGGAGGGTGGTAGCATAGGGAGGGGAGGACTGTTGCAGTGGAGGGGAGGGGAGGAGGATGGTTGGAGGGCGAAGGGAGGAGGGTGGTTGGAGTGGAGACTAGAGGGGATGGGAGGAGAGTGGTCCATGGTCAGACTGTCAGAGGGCAGAGGGTTGGGGGAGGGCCAAAGGATTGGGGCAATATGACCGAAGGTTGAGGAAGGACTAGAGGAAGGAGGAGGCTGAGGAGCTTACCTCGAGGATGATGTTGACGAGGATGGAGCCACTGATGGAAATGATAACTGGCGGAGCTGCTGACGAGGATCGGAGGACAGAGCTTACCTCAAGGAAGGCTGGATGGGGGCCTGCGTTGCGGCAATGGGTTTAGGGTTAGTCGCTTAGGGTTTTAGAGTTCTAGTTTTGGGAAGAGTGGGACTCATCGTGGGAGAGCGGGGGGAGGGGAGGGGTTGAGAGTCTTGAGATTCAGCGGGTTGCGGGGGAAAGGATTCTTTTTTTTGTTCTTTGTTTTTTTTTACTTTTGAGACTAGGAGGTGATGGGTTAATTCCCAACACAGTTAATTAAGTTAATTACACTTAATTAATTACATAAGAATGTAACTTAGGTTAACTCAATTTTATGTCGGAAATGTAGTATATGGTCAACTTAACCTAACATTTTAGATTTTTAAGTTTCTTTTAATTGGTTGAGTCCAGGTCATTCACTAGGAGGCATAATTGAATCATACTTCACCATTAACTTCTAATGAATAATTAACAATCAATTAATTAATCAGATTATAATTACAATACTTCAAGCACATGAATATAGCATAAAAGATTAATCAATTAAAAACATGCAATATTCCTTTGAAAAGATATGAGTTTACAAGAAATATTTTTCATTGAGAACCAAATAGAATAATGTTTATTACAAAATACAAGGCATTAAAATGAAATTACAAAAATTATCATGCCTATTACATTAAAATCTCAAAACATATCAAATATAACTCCAGCCCTGAAATCAGACATCTGAAAATAAAGTTATACAACTTAAAAGGACAAATTAGACTTCTGATGCATGAAAGAGACGTCTGATTTCTCTCAAGTTTTCATTCTTATTTCTCTCTTACTCTCTGATTCTTCCTTCTCTTATTATTTTGCTCTCTTTCTCTAGCTCTTCCTTTTCTTCTTATTTTTCTTCTTTAACCTTTATCTTAGCCTCTCCTTAATCTTTTCTTTTCTCCTTAAGCTTTTCTTAACTCTTTCTTTTCTCTCTTCTTTTAACTTCTTAGTTCCTTATCTCTTTTCCTTTTCATTTATACTGCACATTCCTTATCCACACTTAGTCGATTTTTCACCAATCTTAACCCATTAATCCTCTCAATTGTAAAAATTTATATTTTTGATGGAGTGGGCCTCGTTCGGGGATACACAGTACCTCGTAGGGTGGGACCAGACCCTACTTGAGGCCCACTCTGATTTGTATTAGGTGGATCTTTGCATTTATTTCTCATCGCACAGTAATGGGCCCAAACAGGCCCACTCACATCCTTGCCCACACTCGGGCCCACATGCACACACTCTCATAGGTGCAAACACACCCACATAGGCACGTGTACACGCACATGCCTGCACCCATTGCTCATAAGTTGCCCCCTATGCTGATGACCGTGGGGTCCAGCGCAGGAAAACAACTTATATTAAGGCTGGCACTCTATAGTTCCCGATGTGGAACTATGTTTCACCCTTCCAGGCCAAACTTCAAGACTTGATTCCAACCGACTAGGTTCACCAAATCGATCGAGCTAAGGCTCAATCGAAAGCTCTTCAGGTGTTTTACCTAATTATAACATCAATTTGGTGTTTCAATCTCATATGATATGTTGGTGCTAAACTACCACAATCATTTATTTTGATGATAACAAAATACGTGTTATTTAAAATTTGCATTTGAAGTCTTAGATTTCAAGATATTTTCAAATGGAGACGTGTTTAGATGGAGTTCGAGCTAGCATCCGTGGCAGATTAGAAGAGCTTGACAGAGGAGAAGGAGCTTCGCGAGGAGCGAAAGCTTGAAGAAGGAAGAAGATGAAGAATAGGATAGATTTCCTCTCTTGTTCATTATAATTTGTCTTTATTTCTTTTGTTGCTCTTTATTTTTCTTAGATTCCTAGGTTACTTAGGTTTTCTGTAGAGAACTTAGAAAATCAAAATAGGGTTCTGACAGCCTAATCAGATGTCTAATCTGGAAATCAAACGTTTGATAGTGACTTTTAAGACGTCTGACTATTGATTCTGACGTCTAATAACTTAGGCTAGACTTAGTAGGTTCTGTCTGATGAAATCAGACATTCAGATCTTAGTCCAGACGTCTGATGGTTGTCCCAGATGTCCAATTAGTGGAACGTTGGCTAACGAAGTAAATGTTGAGGAAAATAACCATCAGGCTTCTATCAGACATCCGTAGAGGACCCCAGACATCTGATATGTGACCGTTGAGCCTCGTTGTGAGCCAAAATCACCTTTGTCAAATTATCTAGCCGTTTGGACCTTGGGAAATCCATTCCTGCAGTAGAATAGGTTTGCAGACATCCTGTACGTCGTCTAATGGCCTGACAGTAGAACCCTATTTAGGTCTGAACCAAGCCAGGAAGGGAACCCGTCTAAAATCAGACATCTGACTTAGTTCCCAACCATCTTAAATTAGTTTTCCAGACGTCTGATACCTGGAACAAATGTTTGATGACCCTGTCAGAATCATAAATGAGTCTGATTACGGCCTGTTTTGCCTTGGGTTCAACCCCAATGGCTATGAAAGCCTTCTAAGGCCTTCCAAAGCCTTCCTAAGCCCTTTATAAATAGAGGACCCTTGCCTTGTGAACACACACCAAGCAACACACTTTCATACAATATTGTGTCCTTTTGATCTTAAGAAGAAGATCTAGCTCTCCAAGCCTTTGTTCTACATCTAGAGAGCTTCAATCCAGCTGCGCACCCGCTCTCCCTCCGCGATTACGAGAGCGACGAAGCACCGCCACGTGGTTCACGCATCCGCGTCAAGTCGATGCACTTTCAGCAAAAGGAAGTTCCCTTACCTATTGTAGCTAGATTTAACCATATACTTTATGGCTCTATAGGTTGTATTGTATTTTATCTTTGCTTGCGTTGGGTATTTGCTTTGTGAATTCCCGTCTACATCAAGGGACAAAATACTCCTCGTGAAGAGGGGTGGTTTTGAGGTACGCTACCCTCGGGTATAAAGTAGCATGGTTGTACTGAGGTTAAACTACCCTCGTTTTAAGTAGTTCATTTAGTAGATTTGATCGACTTAGTCAATCGGGAAATCCTAACTCGAAAGGGTTAGGTGGTGGTTTTTACCCGATTTGGGTTTCCACCTAAAAATCACGTGTGCCTTTGTGTGATTGCTTTTGTGAATTGTTATTTATTTTAATTCCACATTTTATACGTCACTCATATCTCACCACCTCCCGTAGGGAATTACATGATCCTTCAATTTGAAGGATGAAAGCGGCTGTTTCACACGGCCAAAATGGCCTGTAGAGAAGGTCTTCAGGTCTTATGACCTACAGAAGGAAAATTCCTCTCAACTGAGGATCTGAATACCTTCAGTAAGGTATTCCGCATTATTTAGGAGAAGAAGGAAGGTCTGGAAGAGGCTCAGGAAGTAGTAGAAGCTAAGAAGCTTCGTTTAGGAAAGACAGAGCTCCAATTTGAGTTCCAAATTAGCTGACAGAGAGCTAACAACCCCTGAAACTGATCTAAGTTGAATCAGAAGGTCAATAACCACTGATCTGGGTAGATTTGAGGTTCAAATCTCAATAAAATTGCTGACGAATAGTGTTGGGTTCCAATTTGAACCCAAACTGTGCAGCTTATGAAATCCCAAGTAATCCTCAAAATAATTCAATCAAATCATTTCAAATGCATTCTAAATCATCCCAGAAATCAATTGAAACCCTTAATTCAGAGATTTAATTAATTATTCCTCGAATTGAACTCAGGGTTGACCAATTTCCATTCAAAGTTGACTTTCTAAATCAAGTCTTGGATCAAATTAAAACCTTGAATCAACTTAGTTCAACCCTCAGAATTGATTCAACATATCAAAGTCCTATTTTGAGTGCTTTGGCAATGCTTTCAAGCACTACCGCCTGAGACGAAATGAAGGTCTGTTCGGTGGAACAACTTAGAGGGGCTCAAATCAATTAAAGGCCTGAAATGGCTTCACTAGGTCTGCTGAAGCTCTCAAACCCATTTGCAAGGTCTAAACCCTAGCAGATTCTCCTCTCCAACTCCGTCGGAGTTGGAGAAGACAAACATCAATCCAGAGCTCAGAGCAATGAATCATACATGGAAGTTCATAATCTTGATTCTGAAGCCTAAAAGATGTGATCTGGAGCTTCTCAAGAAGTTCCAAGGGCTAAAGCTTAATTTTGACTCGTCGGAGCTCTAACGAGTTCAGTTTTGATCACCTGGAGTTAAAATCTCCACAAGACAAGCTGTGAACGATCTC
Organism: Thalassia testudinum; assembly: GCA_037157565.1. Lineage (NCBI taxonomy): Eukaryota > Viridiplantae > Streptophyta > Magnoliopsida > Alismatales > Hydrocharitaceae > Thalassia > Thalassia testudinum. The sequence continues at coordinate 40,913,329 of JAZHRO010000009.1, read as the reverse complement.
AAAAGATCCCTGAGGTCACAAGGATCCTCAAGAACTCAACAGTTAACGCAATTAAAAGTTAAATCAAAAGATATTCTTCGAATTCAAAGAAAGCACAATCTGAGTTCGCTGGAACTCAGATTGACTCCTCACACTCAATTGAGGGAAATAGGTTAGTGGCATGCAGCGATGGTGAAAACGTGATTAATTAAGTGAAATAACTCATCTAAGCTCGCCATGGACAGTAGCTCAAAGGTTGAGATGAAATTTAGACATTTATGATTTAGGCAGTTATTTATCAAATTAAAACATCGATCGAGGCCCTTAGATGATGTCTAAGTGATGGAGGGCCCCTAAGAAGGTGATCTAGGCTCAGGGGCCTCCGCCGTGGACAGCGGAAGTCACCAGTGGAGGTGGAGGTGAATTAGGCGCAGAAGCTAATAAAAATGAATGAAGAGATAGGAAATGGAATCGTAAGATGAAAAGAAAGGTGCTCAGCAAATTAAAAAGATGAATGAATGCTCCAAACAATTTCAAGGAGCTCGTCGGAGCTGAAGAAGATGATAGAAGAATTTAACATCTAATCTAACTAAACTACCTAATTAACTAAACTAACTACTCTAACTTACCTATCCTACTATTACCTGGATGAAAGGGGCAGAGAGATCTCCGTCGATGATCGTAATGGAGGAGGAAATCAGAGGGAAGGGGAAGAAGTCCGGAGGGGGAATTCGCAGAGTGGAAGCGATGTCTGGAGTCGTCGCCTTGATCAGAGGTGCGGCGGAGGATGGTGGAACTCAGTAGCAGGTGGAAATGATCGGAGGAAGTGCATGGAAGTGGAGGTAGATCATCAGAGGAGGGAATAGACTATCAGTTAGCTACAGTTGAGGAAGAGGGTAGGGAGCTAATCGCTCAAATCGGAGGTATGGCGGGCTATTTATAGGTGATGGTGGAGGATAAAAGGGATGTATCTGGATGGGTATAAGTCTAGGTTCACTGAAACCACTGGCGTTGTCTCTGATATCGGTGAGCTTAACTGCTAGACCTAAATAGGATTAGAGAACTATCCAGTTCGTCGGATGTGAAGAAAAAGGTGAGCAGAAGCTCTGGAGCAACAGCGGAGGAGTTCAGATGAGGGATGAAGGGTGATTAGGTGGTGTGGTAACCGGACTCTCTCAGCCGTTCAGCTGAAGATGAAGAAGAAGACAATGCTCATAGGGACATAAATGTAATAAAAACTAGGGACTTTATTGAAAGAAAAGGACTCGATTGAAATGAATCCTAAGGACAAAAATGCAAACAGAGGCATTTTAAGTCAAATTTAATTTAATTCTTTTCCAACTTTTTATATATGATTATAAATTATATAAATATTATATATAAACCTTGAATTTATGTTTTTGACCCATTTAGCTTTATTTATTTTAGTTAATTAAGTTACTTAAGTTATTACATACTTAGTGTTAAATATTTATAATGTTAAATTAAATATCAATTAGGTAGCTAAATATTTATAATCCGAGTCCAAATTATTATTTAAATTATTAATAACATTAATTGACATTTAATTTAGTATTATTAACTTATTTTATGGTCCTTTAATATATTATCTCTTATATTATAATTAAACCCTATATAGACATATTCATAGCTAATTAACTAAGGAAACTAGTTAATTAGGGATATTTAAGAGTCATGATGAGTCTCTCATCAGGAGGGGAGGCAAGAAAAGGGTTAACTTTTTTTTTCTTTTTTTAATCAAATGGGTTCTTTATATCTACATAAATGTATAATTATATCCACATATATTTTTATTTGTATGTATTTTCAAATTCAAACTTTTATCAAACAAATAAACACCATGTTCATATTCGATTCATTAAGTTAACAAACATAGTTTTAACGTACGTGTTTGGTTTGGTTTTTTTCGAACGAACTTTTATCGAATATTTCATCGAACGAATTCGAGTCGAATTTGAACTGTTCAGTTCGATTAACAGCCCTAAAGGAAATGGCTTCCCATGTAAGCCATTGTACCTCACATGTCAGATGGAAAAATTATTGAAGAGGCCCCTCCACTCAAAAGCTTGTGTTTCAAGGAGGACCACCAGCCACAATCTCTTACATAAAGCCCCTCAGCCTAAAATGTCAAGGCCATGTAGTGTCTAAAAAAAATCAAAGGAGGGTCACCATGTCTTCAACTATGGAAATGAACAAAACAAAGAATGGTTTTGTTGGATTTCAAAATAGCCACGAAATTTCTGAACCAGTAGGCCAACTCACCCTAGCAATGCTTGCGAGCTTTAACAAGTGCATTGACGCTGGGGCCCTCTCAGCCTTGACTCCTTGAGGAACTGCTGGGCGTGGTCAAACTCCACGATTGGTGCTGAACGTATGATGGCCAGATTAAACTGGGGACTCATTATTAGCGTCACCAACAAGCAGTCGACCTCATCCAACAACGTCATCTCCGAGTCTCACATTCAACATCGTCATCTCTGAGTCTCAAGGCATGATCCCATCTAATAGATTGTATTCAAACTCGTTCGAGACTCGAGACGATAAACATGTAATTGATCATTGAAATACGTCTAAATATACGAGACTAAAGAACCAAGAGCTGCGATCACAAAAATCAAAATACTCTCCTACCTTTTCTAACATGGTATCCAATGAGGATCTCTCATCACGCCATGATCCTCCCTCCATGCACGGTCTGTTGCCCTCCACTGCAGCCTCCATCTTCTTCGATTACAATCAGCCATGGTCCCAATGCCTTGCCCATATCGTCCTCTACACTGCTGCTTCTCTGCCCTTTATCCACCCATTATCCGCCACTCCTCATCGCCTCCCTCTCCTCTAACTGCCAATCACCCACCCTACATACCTCTCTCCCTATCGATCATCGCTTCCCTACACCCCACTGCTAGACCCTCTCACCGTCCACTGCCCCCCCACATCAACCCCAACCCTGACACTCAAAACCCACCTTATATACTGTTGACGAGCGAAATCAAGGTTTAAAAACTACGTTATAGTATAGTCAAAATCGCTTTGAAAATAAATAATATTTATTATTCTAATTTTAAGTTCGAGGTCAAACACAGGAAGCAATATGGAATTCAAAACTCAAAATAGCAATTTGAATCAGAAATATAAGAGACTGCAACAAGAATAATGTCAAGTATCAATGTGCAAAAAGAATGGAGTAAAATGGTGATTTAAATCACCAATTACTCCTCACAAATAGCAATTAAATCAAAGCCTCAAGTATATGTCATCAGATGTATCAGACTGCTTAAATAGCCTAGTGCTACAGTATTGCTTAGAGACTCAAGGGTGGGTCTCTGTTCTTCTTTCTTTCTTTTTGTGCTTTGCTTCTCCTACCTTGTCTTCTCTTCTTTTTGTTCTTCTTCTGTTCTTCTACTCTTCTCCTTCTTCTATTTCTCTTCCTGTGCGGCTCCCCTTCCTTTTCTTTTCTTCTTGCTTAGGTCTTCTCCTCTTCTTCTTGCCTTCCTGCCTTTCTTCTTAGTTCTCCTTCACACAGAGGGGGAAGGTTCTTCAAATGGCTAAGTGTCAGTCATTACTCCCTATAACAAAACCCCTTGCCCCCGCACGCTCTCTCTCTTTCTCTCTCTGGGTCACGCTCTCCCAGAGCCTTCCACAGTACCAGGTTATCTAGTTTCGAACCTAGAGCGCACCTGAGTCCAGGGCTGCAGGTGTGATTGCAGCCGAGGAGTGGATACGGGTTAGGCGGGTTGGGTCTGCGCCAGGCTTGCGGGGGACGGGTCACGGGCGAGGCACAGGTGAGCGGGTGAGCGGGGACCTCACCCCTAGTGTCTGAGGCAAAGAGCCTTGGACACAAATTCAATTTATGCGGTGTTATACACCCTTCAGCTTCCGAAGTGGCACTAAAGATAGTGCCTCTTCTTCACGTGCGTTTGCAGGTGGATTGCCTTCCAATCAAGGCAACTGCTGAAGGTGTGGCTTCCAATTGAGGCCTGAGGATGAGACTTGATCACAATCCGCGTCACCTAGAGGTGGCACCTGGAGCTACAGGTGCCAAACGAAGCTTCAAGCTTCCTTCAAAGCTTTGTGGTAATGGAGGTGACGGCTAGAGACCTGAAACTCAAGAAAAGGGCCTCTCGGCCGCGTCAGATAGCTCAGTAGGTTCGTCGTGGAGTGGTAAGTGCGGTGGTGGGTGCAGCGTGTGGTGAGAGTGAGGGTGAAGGCCTGATGGTGACGAAGACAACCGTACAAAGGTGGGTTGTCTGGGGATGCATTTGGGTGAGTGGTGGAGTGAAAGAGGAGAGGGCTTCTGTTCGTGGTGGAACGACGAAGATGATGGGGTGGTTGGCGAGGCAGATGGAGGAGTGTAGTGGCAGATATGCCTCGTCGAAGGAGCGGTCGAAGATGGAGAAGATGGAGGTAAGCGGTGGAAGTTGGCAGTTGGTGAATGTGTGTGTCTGTGAGGGTAGGAAAATGAAATAGAAAGAGAGAGAGCAAAAGAAGGACTTAGTAAGAGAGTAGGGAGGCGGAGGGCTTCGGTGGTAGTCGACCAGAGCCGGAGAAGGAAGATAGTGCAGCGAGGCGGTGACGTCGATTGAGGTAGAGGCATGACCTCTCGTTGGCAGGAGAGGTTCGTGAAGATGAGGGGAAGATAGTCGGCTGTCCAATTTGATGGTTGGATGGCCGGAGGAGGAGAGCGGAGAGGGGACGCTGGAACTAAGTCTGAAGGTGGCCGGAGATGAGTAGAGGAGGGTTTCTTAGGCCAAAACTTTCTGAAGAGCACGGCCATGCACTGGGGTCTCTTTCATAGGCCATAGGAAGCCCTTCCAGGCTTGGAAAGAAGCTTTCAAGCTTGGAAGGTGGTTGCGACAAAGGATACCTGAACCTTTGAAAGGTTCGCATGGTCTTTTGGGAAGGACTTAGAGCCCAAGGAATGGCTCAAATGGAAGGAAACTTCCCAAGGAATCCCCGTATCAATTTTGAGAGGGATTGATTGAGAATTGAGTAAGAAATCCTCGCTCGAAACTCGACGGTGAAGGTTTCATCATCCAGAAATGGTGCGGGGACCTGCTTGTGAAGAAGTTAGGGGGCTATTTGTAAGAAAATTTAAAAGTTAAGGGTCTAAATGAGATAGAAAGAGTCTGATTGAACCAAAATGCAAACTTGGTCAAGATGATATCAAATTAGGCCCAAATTTTTGATACAAACCTAATTTGGACCCAAGGAATCCAATGGTGAAGTTAGATTTAGGTTTTGACCAAGTTTGATTGGGTAATTTATGCAAAAATCTAAATTAGGGCAAATGTCTGTCTGAGACTCTGTTTTTGGTCAAGATGGGTTCTGATAGTTAAATTGAAGGTTCCAGACCCTAGAGAATATTTTTCTATGAAATTTAGAGGATTTAGGTGAATTTTATCCTGAACATAACCTCAGTTAATTAAGTAGGTCTATTTTTAGGATTTCAAAAGTCATTTAATTCTCAAAACACATGCAAACTCTTTCTGTTTGTTCTAACCCACTTGTTAGACTTTTAGGATCATTTGACCATTAATTACCCCCTGGGAAAACCCGTGATTGTACTGCATTCATGATATAATGGTAAAACTGCTGTTTTAACCCCATTTTCTTGTATTTCCCTCAGAATTGTTATGTAGTGACTTATGGCTATCTAGCAGTTATGTAGGAGCATTTACTGACTTAATTGGATCAAAATGAGCTAGTTATGGCTCATGATGGTTCCCATCATATACCTACCCAACACCCCCTCACTTTACCCAATTACCTACCTACCCAATAATCTCCTCCACGAAAACTCACTACTCCTTGACTCCCCTCACGACCAGCACACCCCCGCCATCCCCCATTGACTCAGCCACTTCCCTCTACCCACCACCGACACTCGCAACTCATTACGCTTTACGAACCACGATTGCCTCATTTGCAGGGCCCACTCCCTACCCTCGAGCCCCACTTCATTGTCCTTTGGTGCTCATTACGTCTCCAGCATCGATGAGCCCTACGTTCGGCCATACTACATGTCACAATCCCCATCTGCTCGTGTGTTCTTCGCTACAAATGATCCTCACCTCTCTAAGGACTCCATCTCCAGCCAACCTGCTCGCGGGTTCATCACTGCACGAGTTTCACCGCCTCTTTTGTCGTCACCCGACCTCACCACGAGTCTCCACTGGGTCATGCTAATGACGTCCACATCAAGTCAAGTCTCCTCTACTCCTGCTCCCCCTATGGCATCCACCACTTCCTCTCCATAAAGTTGACACCGACAAACTACTTGCGGTGTAAAACACAACTGCTGCCTCTCCTACCGATCACACAATATCCTTGCATTAGTCCAAGGAATGAATGTGTGCCATACCCCTAAGGACACCTCCTCCACCATAGGCTTCACTGTCTCCACTAAATCCATAGCAGTCCAAGCATGGTATACACGTGACTAGATGCTACTCAGCTGGCTACTTGCATCCCTCTCGGAAGTCCTCCCCACCATCGTCGACCACAACACCAGCTTCACAGTTTAGATTGCCTTATATATAGCCTTTGGGCCCTCTTCCCAGACTAGCATTCTCCAGTTACGAATGTAGCTTCAAGAACTGAAAAAGGCAACGACTTTGTGTCCACATTTCTACGAAACGCGAAGTATCTTTCCGATGAGCTTACTATTGCTAGGCAAACAATTGACATAGTGAAATTCAATGAGATCATCTTCAATGACATTGGTGCTAACTACAATGAGATCGTTGTAGCCTTGGCTTCCCAACCTACTGTGGTCTCCTTCGCCAAAGTTCAAAGTATATTGGTAGCACATTAAATTTGCATCCAACAAAACACTACCAGTTCAACCACGTCCTTCCCCACAGCCAACTTAGCGTAATTTGTCACCTTATCCACTAGTGGTCAAGGTCGAGGTCGTGGATGAAACAACACTTTTCGCTCTCCTTGCCTCATCTGTGGTGTCCTAGGTCACAGCGCTTACAAATGTCGCTATCACAAGGCAGGTCAAGGATGAGGCTCCTCCCACCCATAGACACACGTCGCTCAACATCCCTCCACCCTTCTTGTGCCTACACATGAGGACTAATACCTAGATAGTACAGCCACCCATCATGTTACCAATGACCTCCAAAATTTGTCCATTATCGAACCTTACGGCGGGCACGATGTCATAGAAGTTAGTAATGAGCAAGGTATGGAGATAACCCATATTAGTAGAAAAAGTCTTCATTATCCCTCTGGGTCCTTTTTGCTCACAAATGTCCTTTGTGCTCCTGCCTCTTCTAAATCCTTACTCTCTGTTTATAGATTTTGTAAGGATAACAATTGCTCAATTGAGTTCACTAATCATTGTTTTCTGGTTAAACATCGATGCACCTCCTGGATTCTTGGGGTCAATGATAGGGGACTCTACCACCTCCCATCTTGCTTTGCTTCTCTGTCTATTCCACCTGCCGCCTTCATTGTTGCAAGAGACACCTAGAATGTCTGGCACAACTGACTTGGTCATCCTTAAGCTAGGACAGTGAACAACGGTCTCAACTATCTTGGTCATAAATTCATTTATGCTATAAATAAGTGCTTCTCATGTATGCTTGGGAAAATGTCCGAAATTCCCTTGCCTGCTACATGTACTCACAACATCAGGCCTTTTCAACTTATTTTTAGCGATATTTGGGGCCCTACACCGTACAACACTTTATTTGGTTTTCGATACGTTGCTCTGTTTCTAGATGATTTTTTCTGAACATGTTTGTCTTTTTCCTATGGTACATAAAAATGAAGTCATCTCTATTTTTCAACCTTTTCATGCGATGGTGAAGTGCCAATTCAATTGTAATGTCCGACAATTTCAATCTGATGGGGGTGGGGAATACCTAGCTCTTCACCATTCTTTTAACTCCAATGGAATTCAACACCACATTTCATGCCCACACACACACGAACAAAATGGTGCTGCCAAACGGAAAATATGGCACATTGGTGATATCGGCCTTACGCTATTAGCACACACTGTTGTGCCTAAAACCTTTTGGCACTTTGCCTTCACTGCTGCAGCTTTCCTCATCAATAGGCTCCCTACCGATATACTGTAACAACAAAGTCTGTATCAATGCCCTTACAACAAAGACCCTCCCTACCATCTCCTCTGTGTCTTTGGATGTGCAATTTATCCCCTCCTCCACCCCTACGACACCCATAAATTCTCCTATCGGACAACATAATGTGTCTTTATCGACTATGCAAAAGATCACCTTGACTACTTATGCTACGACCATCTCAACAAAAAGATGTGCACTGCTTCGCATGTCCACTTTTATGAGTTTTTCTTCCCCTTCCAGAACACCTCTATCCTTAGCCCCCCACCCCCTGCTAGTCGCATCTCACCATGGTCGTTAGTCCCCCTTCTATCAGCAACTATAAGTTGCCTGTAGTCTCCTTTCACCCACCCCCCTACCTTGCCAGTGGCAGTCAACACAACCCTCATCACCACCACAACAACATCAGCTCTGCCCTTGCCAACTAGTTGACTACCTCACTCTTGCTGACCTTCGGCGAGCCACTGTCTCTCCTGCCCCTTAGGCCCACCTCACAAATGCCACTGCCATCGAAGAACTGACCTGCTTCTCTCAGGCCAACAAGGACATGCACTGGCGTGCAACCATGTCAATGGAATACAATGCACTACTGACTAATCATACATGGATGCTAGTGCCCCCCACGCCTAGAATGAATATAATTGTTGTAAATGGGTTTTCCACCTCAAGTATCAGCCCAACAGTGAAATTCACAGATACAAAGCCCAACTAGTCACCAAGGGATACAATCAACAAGAAGGGCTCGACTATAACGATGCATTCAACTTGGTCGTCAAACCCACCACAATTTGAATAATTCTTTCAATCGTAGTATCCAACAACTGGGAACTTCATCAAATTGATGTCAGCAATGCCTTTCTTTATGCCTACCTCCAGGAAACTATGTTTATGACATAACCACCTGTCTTCACCAACCCCGATAACTACACCATGTATGTTGCTTGAACAGATCTCTCTACACTCTTACAGCTTTCTCAAAATGAGGGTTTTTTGTCCTTCTTAAATCGACACATCATTATTCAATTGGATTTCTGGAACTCAACATCTATATATTCTTATAATGTGGATGGCATCATCATCACCAGCACCTCTCCATCCAAAACAAGCTGGCTAATCAACAATCTTCAAAAAGAAATTCAAATAAGAGATCTCATCTCCCTTAACTACTTCTTGGGCATTCAAGCACACTGCACCAACAAAGGCCTTCTACTAACCCAACAGAAGTACACAATGGACCTTCTCAACAAAGTAAACATGGCCACTTGCAAGCCCGTCAAGACTCCAATGGTCATTTCCATCAAACTAGTCAACTTTAGAGTACCATTCCACAACCCTACTCTATACAAACAAGTAGTTGGTGCTCTGCAATACCTTCTATTGACTCGGCCAGATATCTCCCTTATTGTCAACAAAGCTTGCCTGTTCATGCACAGCTCGACAGATGACCACTAGGAACACATCAAGCGCATTCTTTGCTACCTCAAGGGAACCCTCTCCTTGGGCCTCCTCATTCAACCCTTTCGGAACTTCACTCTTCAAGCCTACTCAAATGCCGACTAGGCAGGCTACATAAAGGACCGTCACTCCTCTAGTGGGTACCTAATCTTCCTCGGGTCCAACCTCATCTCATGGTCTTCGAAGAAACAACAGAGCATTTCCCGCTCCTCCATTGAAGCTGAGTATAAGGCAGTTGCCGATGCCACCACTGAAATCATCCAGTTCTTATCATTATTGCACGAGCTCCAATTAACCACCACTAAAACTCCCATCCTTTGGTGTGACAACATCGGTGCCACCTATCTCTCTGCCAATCTCATCTTCCATGCCCACATGAAACACATTGAGGTAGATTATCACTTTGTTCGAGAACAAGTCACTAAGAAATCACTCCAAGTTTGCATCATATCATCCAAAGACCAGCTTGCTGACATCCTCACAAAGCCACTCATTGCGCAAGCCTTCCAAAACATTCGACGGCATCTACACATCCATCAATTTGTCGTCACGTAGTTCCTTGGATTGCGGGGGGATATTAGCGGCACCAAGAAACCATCGACCTCATCCAACAACATCATATCCGAGTCTCACATTCAACATCTCCGAGTCTCAAGGCGTGATCCCATGTAATAGATTATATTCAAACTCATCCGAGACTCGAGACGATAAACTTCTAATCGATTGTTGAAATACATGTATAAATACACGAGACTAAAGCACCAACAGGTGCGACCACAAAAATCAAAATACTCTCCTACCTTTTCTAACATTCATTAACCTTGCATGGTTGGAGATGTTCCCGCATTCTAAGTTACTCGACCATCCACTTGAGTCTACTAAACACGCATTCATGCATGTGTTGCTAACGCCTCCGATGCCCAAGCTGTGCCCATTCAGGTTCCTCCACTTTTGGCCCCAACGTGCAGGTTACCTCCAGGTCATCCAAGAGGGGTGAGCCACCCCGATTGTTGGCAGCTCCCTCTTTAGGGTGGCCATGAAGCTATGTGTTGTGAAAGATAGGTTGAAGGTGTGGGCTGCGAACATCAGGCCAGAGCAGGGGCTGAAAGCTAGATGTTGAGAGCTTTAGGAAATCCACCTCGGCCTTGCCTCATGCCCGCTTGACCCCATGCTTTCTTGCAAGGAAAGGGAATGCAAAAATACCATTGAGAATTTGTTCATGGAGGAGAAGTCTATGTGGAGGCAATGTAGTCATGCGTGTTGGCTCCAACTTGGGGACAAGTCTACCTTCTTTCATCAAGCATCCAAGGTGAGGGAAGCGAGGAACCATATAAGATTTCTGCTCTAGCCTGATGGTACCTCCATTCTTGAGAATGATGACCTTCAAGGTGAATCTATTTCATTCTTTACCGAGCTATAAACCAACCTGCTCATGACATAGAGGTTGGGGATCTTTTTTCTTCCCTCCCCTCCCCCCCCCCCCCCCCCCCCCCTCGTTGCTGGTCTTGAGTCTCCTTTCACGTGTGATGAGGTTGATCGGGCTGTAAGGTTGATCAACCCAAATAAGGCGTCGGGCCTTGACGGGTTCACTGTGTGGTTTTTCCACTTGCACTATCTCGTCAGGGAGGATGTGTGGGCTACAGTTCATTTCCTTAAAGAAGGCAGGAACATGGTGCAAATGTTAAACCACACCTTTATCACTCTTGTCCTTAAGGTTGACTCCCCATCTTCCTTGGAGGACTATTGACCCATATCCTGCTGCAATCTATTATACAAGATTTTCTCCAAGGTTCTAGCAGAGCAGCTCAAAACCATCCTCTCGTAGCTCGTCAACCTACACCAATCCGCATTCATGTTGGGTCGTTCGATAGCAAACTACACTCGTCTTGCACAAGAACTCCTTGTTGGCTTTAGGCAGAAGAGGGTTGCAACTAAGGCATGCCTCAAGTTGGATCTTCGAAAAGCAGTCAACTCCCTTGGCCATGCCTTCCTTCTCAAGGTCCTACGTTCCTAAGGCTTTGGTGAGCGTTGGATCGATCAGTTCCAGTAATGCATAAGCACGACCTCCTTCTCTATCCTCATCAACGACTCCCTGGAGGGTATGTTTAGAGGCTTGTTGAGGCTCCGGCAAGGGGATCCCCTCAGCCCCTACCTCTTCATGTTTGCTATGCAGGTCCTCTCCGACCTTCTATTGGAGGAAAACACTGGCAACATCAAATGGATCACTGTACGGGGCATGCCTACCCCCTCCCACCTCATCTATGTTGATGACTTGTTGATTTTCCTAAAGCCTTCCTTGCGAGGATCCCTTACGCTACAATGTTACCTTATGCATTTTGTGAGCCTATCAAGACTCAAAGCCAATGCACCAAAAGTCGGATTTTCCTCTCACATGCTACTTCAAGACCACTGTCGTTCTACCTGGGGGTTGGATTCCTTCTAGACAAGCTCCCTACAAGATATTTCAGAGTCCCCATTTCCTCAAAATCTTGTGTTAATGATGCTAACTATGGTCCTTCAATTGAAAGGGTGAGAGGCATCATTTATGGATGGAAAGTAAAGGTGCTCTCATTTGCTGGAAGGCTCCAACTTATAAAATCAATGGTCTTTAGCATGTTCGGGGTGTTTACTGTCGTAACAAATCATTCAAAGGATCCAATCCCTTTGTTGTGCCTTCCTTTGGGATTTCCGCCAGCCAGCCATTGCATGGAGCACCCTCCGTCTCCTGAAAGAAGCGAGCAGTCTGGGGTTCAAAATCTCAAAGCATTGTAGAGAGCCTTAGCCATCAAATGGATTTGGAGGTTCCTTAATGGGCATAGTTTGATATGGGCTCAATGGATCTCTTAGGAATACATCAAGGACCGGGGCTTCTGGTCATTCAACCCAATAACCAACAATTCAAAGCCATGGAGAGCCATGCTCGATGCAAGGCAACAAGCCTCCATGGGTCTCTCGCAAAGCTCCAATGGTGAATGGTTGTGGAGAGCTAAGATCACCTCTCATTTAAAAATTTCTACAATTTGGGAGACCCTATGCGAACATCAAGATCGAGTGAAGTGGTGTGACAACCTTTGGTTCCCACATAATGTCATGAAATTCTCCTGTTGTTCCTTCCAGGCCATAAGATGGTGCTTACCCACCCTTGATAGGCTATCTGCATGGAAACCTCTATCGGCCACCACCTACTACCTTTGTGGGGAGGAGGATGAGTCCCACAAACATCTCTTCTTCCATCGCCATTTCACTACATACATATAGGGAAAGTGCCGAATCAAGCTAAACATTCTTTCCACGAGACCCTGTACCTTGGATGATGCATTGGACGAGGCCTCTTCCTACCCAAGGAAGTCACTCATTGGCATGCTTGCCCACCAAGCATTTGGAAGTCCAAGAACGCAACATGGGTGGGCGATACCCAACCCCACCAAGATCAGACGTTCAAAGGACTTGAGATGGACGTACGACTTTCCTTGCGAGGGATTCCTTGTTATATGACTTCTCATATGCAACAAGGCATGTACTCGTCAATTGGGAGCTCAACTTGTGATCTCTGTGCTTTGCCCTAATGGACATTTCATAGGACTTCTTTTGGCCGCCAAGCCTAGAGAGATGCCCCTCCCATTTTGTATCTTTACCTTTACTTTCTTTTGAATACATTCTTTTGAATACAATACTTATTTACCTCTCCAAAAGAACATAACAGTAAAAGAGAGAAGAATATCATTCTACCTAGATTTCGAGAAACTAATCTGCAGAAAAGCAAAATGTAGTACAATAAAGTGAGTAGCCACCTGTAATTCTAACCTCGAGCGGCTGTTTGAAACAGCTATTGCTCACAGGCAACCTAAGTTCCAAAGACTAAGGTGTTCTTTAGCGAAAATTATTAGGAAAAATAAAAATAAAAAATAAAACGATAGAAGAAATTAAGAGATTTGAATGAATTTGTTATCTTATAAAAAAAATTAGAAAACTTTATTCTACTTGAGGTATTTATTTGGTAAAATATGTTATTGAAATAAGGAGAAAATTAATTTAAAAAAAGAAATAGATGAAATTAGATAATTTCACTTAAAGTGGAAATTACCTAACTCCAAAATTACACTTCTAATTTTAAAATCACACCTAGAATTAAAGATGCCAAACACAAAATTAAATACAAAATTAACACTTATTACACGTACTAAACACTCCCCTAAAGTGTGGTAAACAAGGGGAAATAAGAGGAATTAGGAGAAAATAAAATTAAGAGAGGAATTGAATTTTTTTTTTAAAAAAAAATTAAACAATCGGTCATAAATTATTTGAGAAAAATAAAATAATTCCACCATAATTATTTATTTCCTTTTGAATTAAATACTAAACTTCAAAATAAAATAATTTTAAAATTTAAATATCCAAACAAAAAATTTTAATATCAATTCCTCAATCCAAATAGCCCCTGAGAAATTCTTCGCAAGCAAAAGAAACATACCCTTGCTTAAAAAGAGGCTAAAGCTGAAATACCTCATATTATAATAACGACCTACAATTGCAATTAACATCTCTACAGCGCTAATCTTAAAACAAGAATTCCAAAATTTCACAACCACAAAACCCCCAATATGGGGTGCATTGCCACAACCGATTCTATAGATCGGAAAATTCAAGCAGGATCAGTTCACGACAACTGCTTAATTGCTATCTGTGAAATCAGCATCAATCACATCTCCATCCGGCCCTTTCCCAGCACCACCTGGCGCACCAGCTTCAGCATCGGAAGCAGATCCAGGTCCGGCTGCACCAGGCTGATTGTAAAGAGACTGTCCCAACTGCATCACCTCCTGGTTAAGTGCTGCCATTGCATCTTTCATCGCTTGTGTGGAACCACCAGAAACAGCAGTCTTCAACTCCCCTAGCTTTGCCTCTACCTTCTCTTTGACAGGAGCTGGTACCTTGTCAACCAGCTCCTTCAGCTGCTTCTCTGTCTGGTAGACAACAGAGTCAGCCTGGTTCTTTGTGTCTATTGCATCTCTCTTCTCCTTATCTTCTTTGGCGAATCTCTCTGCTTCATTGACCATTCTGTCAACCTGCACATCTCAATCAACATCAATTGTTTGCCAAGGAAATTTAAGAGTGAGCAGATTATGGAATGCATACCTCATCACTCGGAAGGGTGCTGGCACCAGTAATGGTGATATCCTGCTTCTTTCCTGTGCCCTTGTCCACGGCAGTGACAGAGAGAATACCATTAGCATCGATGTCAAATTTAACTTCAATCTGTGGGACACCACGTGGTGCAGGCGGGATTCCATCAAGACGGAAGCTTCCAAGTGACTTGTTGTCCCTTACAAACTCTCTCTCACCCTGAAGAACATTGATCTCTACACTGGTCTGACCATCTGCTGCCGTCGAGAAGACCTCTGATTTGGATGTAGGTAGCGTGGTGTTCCTTGGGATGATCTTGGTCATGACTCCACCAAGAGTTTCCAGACCCAATGACAATGGTGTTACATCCAAGAGTACAATGTCACTGACATCTCCAGCCAAAACACCAGCCTAGCATCAAAGAAAAGGAAAAAAAAAGAAACCCTCAAAATGCTAATTAATTAATGATAAAACAATTATTTCAAGAACAAAGGCAAAACACCACTTTCATAAAATGCAAGGAATGGTGGCAAACCTGCACTGCTGCTCCAAGTGCTACAACCTCATCAGGATTGACAGTTACATTGGGATCCTTTCCAGTCATCTTCTTCACGAGCTCTTGGACAGCTGGAATTCTGGTAGATCCACCAACCAGAATAACTTCATCAAGGTCATTGAATGAGAGCTTGGCATCTTTGAGGGCATTGTTGACTGGTGTCTTAACCCTGCAACATGTTCATTATCTAGATATCAATTTGGGGTTCTCACAGGCTTTATATTGAACATTAAAGCATGGGCGTAGCAGGTTACATGGATGAAATAATGAACACAAAACTCTGTTCATTCTTAAAAAGTTAAGATGATAAAACTCGATGGTTAAGACATTCTTGATGTCTACTAGCTTATTACGAAATATTAAAGATAGGCCCAATGGACCATCCCATGAGATCAAAATGCTTAAACAGGTGTTTGTGTCTGAAATTAAAGAGGTGTTTGTGTCTGATTTTCTGTTAGGAATTTTTAAATGAAACATCCACAACCACTCCAAAATGCACTTAACAAATGCTTGTCATGAAATTAATTTTCCCTAACCTAATTGTGCATCGCCCACCAAACTTCTCCCTCCATAGGAGCCTTTAGAACTGACGACGGGTATTGAAGCCCAAAATCTCAATACTGACATTAAGTTTTGGGTATACACTTATAACCTGTTTGGTATGCAGAATTAACACCAATTCTGCATCCAATTCTGCATTTGGCATCTCTAATCCCGGAATTGCATGATTCCAGAATTGGAGGTGTAATTCCAGATTTACCTAATTCCTCCCCCCCGCATGAAATTATTTAATTCCATCTACTTCTTTTCAACTAATTTTCTCCTTATTCCACTATCTTATTCCACCAAACAAACACTCCTACGGAATAAAACACCTTAATTCCTCCGTTTCTCCTATTTCTAATTTTTATTCCTCCTAATTATTCCCCTTACCAAACAGCACCAAAACACATTGGAACTCCAACAGATGGGTCTAACAAACACAAAAGTTCATAGGAAAAGATATTAGGAAAGTTGAATTTTCTTAAGAAATTGTCTTCGAGCAGATTATAACAAAGGAACGCAATGGACATAAAGGGTATGAATATTTGATCTAGTGGCATACCAATCATGCCTACCCAATCCACTCCTGGATAAATTATTGCATTATTAGACATTCAATTAATTAACCTATAATAAGGTTTTGCTGTTCCATAAATATTCCAAGCCCGGGAAGGAGGTATCTTGTGAGGTCTTTGAGGCTAACTTATGTTATGCACTTTGACCTTTCACCATGGACTCAGCATTTAATCAAACATTGCATGTTCTCTATACCAGTTTCAGATTTGAAGATTGTTAGAAAGAAAAGAGTGGATTGTTGACTCTTAGAAACCCCAGCCTTTTTATATAGGGGAGATGCAGATGGAAAGACTACATAGTACTACACGTAAAACAAGAAAATAACAAAGCAGGAATACATTACAAAAAGAACACATTCTAACAAATATAAATGTAACAGAAAAATAAAAATTCCCTTATAAAATGTCCTTACCTATCAAGGAGATCTGAGCACAGCTCTTCAAACTTGGCTCTTGCAAGTGTTGTTTCAATGTGTTTGGGACCATCAGCAGTTGCTGTTATGAATGGCAAACTGAAATGCAAGAAAACCATTACAATCAGCATTTGGTAGCCAATAAAGAGACATGGTCATGGAGAGGCTACAAGCTACTACTAGCAAACCTGATATTAGTTTGAGTCAATGAAGAAAGCTCCATTTTTGCCTTTTCTGCAGTCTCTGTAAGACGCTGTAGAGCTTGCTTATCCTTCAAAAGATCAATGCCCTCATCCTTCTTAAATTCTGCTGCTATCCAGTCAACAATTCTCTGCATACAGGAAGGGAAGTCTTTATTTGTTGCATGGTCATTTTTTTAATGCATGCTTCTATGCTTAATCCATTTAACAAATCCCAAAGAGAAAGGGTGATAGCAGCCTAGCATTAAATCAAGTTACTGATACAGATATTTGTCATTAGAAGAATAAAAAAACATTGCTTTTTTTTAGTGTTCAAAAAAAAAGTCTAACAAACTAGCATAATCAACCATTTGCATGCATACTAGCTTCTTGCATCAAGATTTACAATTAGCTGACTCATTAAGGAGCACAATTTCTTGAACACATATACATATGGTCTGGTGTAAGCATGCATAGGACATAAACAACAACATCAGGAAACTTCAGTGTAGGAAATCAAAGAAGGACCTGAGGAAACAAACCTTATCAAAGTCATCACCACCAAGATGTGTATCTCCAGAAGTTGAAAGCACCTCAAATACACCATCCCCAACTTCAAGAACTGCAATTTGAACACGATGCAGTTACAACCTCTGATGTTTAATCACCAGTGTTGAGGAAAAGCACTGATGATACATCAAAATATTGCTTATGCATGTATAAATTTTACTTGCAAACTCAACATTTGCTAGTAAATCATCCCTGTCGTATGTTGAAAGCAAAATGCTGCAAGAAACAGCCATATGTATTCTTTCTGACAGAGATCTCCTAAGATATTTTGGCATGCATTCAGAGTGACTGAAGCAAGAGAAAAGCTATACCTGAGACATCGAATGTGCCACCACCCAAGTCAAAAACCAGAATCGTCTCATTGTTCTTCTTCTCGAATCCATAAGCCAGAGAGGCAGCAGTCGGCTCGTTGATGATCCTCAGAACCTCCAACCCAGCTATACGGCCCGCATCCTTCGTGGCGGTTCTCTGGGAGTCATTGAAGTACGCAGGAACTGTAACAACAGCTTTGGTCACCTTATCATTCAAGAACTTGGATGCATCATCCACAAGCTTCCTCAAAACCTGAAAAGAGAAACGCATCACTCACTAACCACAGAAGCAGCTGAAACATGTCTTAAAACATGCCACCCATGCATCATTTCTCTCAATCCACAACCAAGTAAAGCCATTCCCACACTTCCAACTACATTTTGGTTGAAACCCATATCACACCAATGCAATAGCAGCCAAAAGAATCAAACTTTCCCACATGCACAGAACAGAGCAAACTAACTCCATGCCTAGATACTTACATGAATCCACCCAAACAACATAACATTATTCATTCCACAACCGAGTAGAGCCATTCCATAGGTTCTAAAAACGCAAAAAGCTGCATTTTTGCGAAGACCCATATCGCAGTGACGATACTGCCCTAAAGAAATAAACTCTCCTGCATGCACTATAACGGGCAACCAATTCACCATGCCTACATATCTACTTACATGAGAGCCACTCAAACAACGTAACATACTTCAATCCACAACCAAGTAAAATTGAAAAAAAAAAGAAAACGAAAAGCCATTTCCAAGGTTCTAAAAACGCAAAAAAGCTGCATATTGGTCAAGACCCATATTATCACATTAAAAAGATAGAACTCGCCAAGAACCAAACATTCCCACGTGGGCTACCCAGGGCAGACCAAATTTGAAACTTTGCAGCAAAACGGGTGGTAGTGGAGACAAGTTTTTCGGACCTGGGCAGAGATCTCCTCGGCGGCGAACTGCTTGCCAATGGCAGGGCACTGGAGCTTGACGTTGCCGTTGTCGTCCCTGATGACCTTGTAGGAGACCTGCTTGGACTCGTCGTCGACCTCCGCCATCTTCCTCCCGATGAACCTCTTCACAGAGAAGAAGGTGTTCTCCGGGTTCACCACCGCCTGCCTCTTCGCGATCTGACCCACCAGCCTGTCGCCGTTCTTCGTGTAGGCCACGACGGAAGGGGTGGTGCGCTGCCCCTCGGCGTTGGTGACGATGGTGGGCTTCCCTCCTTCCATGGCGGCGACCGCGGAGTTGGTGGTGCCGAGGTCGATGCCGACGACCTTCTCGGCGGCCACGCGAAGGTGGCGGGGGCCGGAGGTGGCGCGGCGGGACCTGAGGGCGAGCGAGGGCTTCGGGCCGTGGGAGAAAGAGAGGAAGGAGGAGGAGAAGGAGAGCTTGGGGGAAGCGGAGGAGGAGGAGCGGCGGAGGGAGGGGATGGAACCGAGAAAGTGGATTTGGGAGGAGCAAGATGCCATCTTTGAGGAGGGAAGGTGAGCGTTAGGGTTTTTTTCTCCTTTCTTCTCGAGTGAGGGGAAGCCTCCGAGGAGAGGAGGAAGGGGATAAGGGAACGGGAGAGAGGCAGATGGAGGACAGCGGGCGGTGGGAGGAATGAGGGTATGCAGCTTTATTTATAGGGTGCTTTTCTTCCCTCTCTCTCCGTGTTCAAGTATGGAGGAAATTCCCACGTTGCAAATGTAGGTAATTTGTAGTTTTTTTCTTTCTTTCTTTCTTATTTTTGCTCGTATTTTTTCTTTTCTCCCTTCCTCCCTCTCGACCATTAAGGTTGGCTTAAGGGCAAATCTTATTTGAGAAATAATTAGGAGGAATAAAAAAATATATAAAAGAGTAGGAGGAATTAAAGACTTTTATTCCACCTAAGTATTTGATTATATTTTTTATTATATCAAAAAATTAAAAATATTTATTTTACCTGAGGTGTTTGTTAGGAAAAATAAACGAATTTATATGGTGAAGTTGAGAGAAGAAGATGAGAGAGGCGAAATAAACTAGCGGAATAAATGAATTCCACCTCTTCGACGGGATTCATTTATTCTAGAATCCACCCCTCAATTTAGGAATTCACCAACGTAAGAATAAAAGCTATCAAACGTGGAATTCGACCCTAATTCCCTTCTATTTCGCCAACCAAACAGTCCCTAAGGGTCCAGCAAACTTTCATTCGAAAAGTTATAACAGAGGATATTCCTTGTTTAACTTAATCAAAAGGAGGTTAAGCTTTCTAAGTATTGTATAAGTATTTATATAAAGAGATAATATCTCTTACTTATTTGTTTGTTTGTTTGACTCAATCAAAAGGAGGTTAAACTTACAAAGTATTGTATAAGTATTCATCTAAAGAGATAATATCTCTTACTTTTGCTTATAGTTAAGATGCCACCTAAAGCGACATGAATGAAAGGGTCAACCTAAGCCTCCCAACTAATATGGATTTAGCAAACTCGCAAGAAGAAGCCTAACAAGCGTTAAAATTTGAGGAGATATCCCCTCATGTAAAAAAGGGATGACACCAATTTTAAGGAGATACTCCTCTAGGAAAATAAGTCCTTGGGGGCTTATTATGCGAGGGGTATCCCCCCTCTTTTAGGAGATAAATCTCATTTATGTCAAGAGATAAATACCTTGTAACCAAATAAATACAAGCATGAGATATCTTTTGTTCTACATTTGCTAACTTGTACCTCAAAATAACCCTTACAGTTGTGGGATTACCCCATAAGTTATCCTATTGAAGCAAATTATCCTTTTGGTGCTTACGAGATTTGAGTGGATCAAGTTGGATTTCTGATCTACAATGTAATATTTCCCACCATAACTCTTTCCAATCTCTAAAAGAAAAGGGTTTATAAGCACATCCACTATTATTAAGATTCACATAATCTTCAACTACTATGAGACTCTTTTACATAATCTTCAAGTTATTTTTTGTAAAGGTTTAACTTCTAAAATTATTCGCAAACACCAAGTTTCCATATTCATCCTTTAAGCACATCTTTGTTGCACCTTTACCTTCTCCATCAAGTTCATAAACTCCTAGCTATCGTCTCGCAATGCTCCCTTTTCCTCCTCACACAACTTCTATTCCCTCCTCTGCCCCAAGGATGACCTCCCCTCCCTCCTCTGCTTCCTTTCTTACCCCTTTGAGATTCCTAAGTCAACATTCAAGAATCCCACCATCCCCAATGCCTAGCCCTCCTTTCTCATCAACCATTAATTTCCTACTAAGCATGCTTCCATCTATGACCATTTCAACTCCTCCCCCTCCTCAATGTTCGCCCAAGGCAACACCCTCCTATTGCATCCACAATTATGCCTCCACATCAACAAGGACAATGATGTAATCATGGGCATTGATGAGGGAGAAAAATTAACCCTTACAATAAGTGGCCAACAAGGACTAAGAGTACAGACCCAACGAGCCTATAAGCCTGGTAACCTGGTCGAATGATCAGGTCTCAAGTAACCCAATCCAAAAGAATAATCGAACCTCCAAACAATCACACAAATAAAGAAAAGGGTTGGTGACCCAGTTCCATCGTAATAATATACGTCTGGGGGGAGGGGGATTTAACCTTAAGAGTGTTCGCTACGTAACATATACAATTGGTGAGAATCTTCTGGGTCCCCCCTTTTTTTACAGAAAATGTTCTACCCTTTTCATAGGGTGATAAGGAACAATAATTACAAGGGTTAATCATTTCCTTGCTTGTTGCCTGATGCTGACCCTTCCACTCCTCAAGGGATCTCTGGCAATGCTTCATCTTTTGGGTGGTTCTACACCGCTTGATTTGCTTAGCTGTCCAATGTGCCTTGACTAGGTGGTTTACTTGGCCACTTGCTCGGCTTTGCCGCTTCGATCTTAGGCATGATAATTCTAGGTCACCCTATATAGCGGCCTGCTATGTTAGGCTCTTCGGCGGATGTCTAGGTTGAACCGTCTGACAGTTATCTAGGTTGCTCGGGCCTAATGGTTGGTGGACTATCTAGGATCTTCTCATGGGCTCATTACTTCTAGGCTCATTCTTTCATGGGCCCATCATTCCTGGGCCTACTCTGTTCTTCCCTCATCAGTTGCCCCCACACTCATAGTCTAGCTGAGCTGACTGTGAGAGTAATTCCAAAGCCCTTTGAATTCCTACCTTTTTTCTTTTGTCCTCTCATTTTTCACTTCCATTTTTTTTGTTTTTCTTTGCATCCTAATTCGAGGGCCCCCTTACTCCTGGTAGCTAGCCTTTGACGAGTTGAGTGGGTGGGTTCTTACAAAGTACTTCAAGTGGTTAGCCTTTGGTGGGCTATCATCTACTAAGAGGGTTGCTTCCAAGGTTATGTTGGTGCTAGAGTACCGCGATCATTTATTTTGATGATAACAAAACATGTGTCATTTAACATTTGCACTTGAAGTCTTAGATTTCAGGTCAATTGCAAATGGAGACGTGGTTAGATGGAGTTCGAGCTCGCATCCAGGACAGATTGGAGGAGCTTGACGGAGAACAAAGGAGCTTCGCAAGGAGCTATAGCTTAAAGAAGGAAGGAAATGAAGAATATGATAGATTTCCTTTCCTTGTACTCTATGTATTTTTGTTTCTTTTATTGCTCTTTATTTTGTTATTTAGATTCATGTTAAAGAGCCTCAAAGTACCTTAACAGTAGTCCTAAGAATACTTGTACAACCCTAGGATACTTAGGTTTTCTGTAGAGAACTTAGAAAACCAAAATAGGGTTCAAACAACCTTTTCAGACGTCCAATCTGAAAATCAGACATCTGATAATGACTTTTAAGATGTCTGACTGTTGACTCAGACGTCCGGTAATGTTTAGGCTGGACTTAGTTAGTTCTGTCTGATGAAAACAGACGTCCAGACCTTAGTCCAGACGTCGTAGAAGACGTCTAATGATTTTGCCAGACATCCAATTAGTGGACCGTTGACTGCCTTAGAAACACTGAAGGAAATGACCGTTAGCCTCGTATCAGACATCCGTAGAGGACCCCAGACGTCTGATACATGACCGTTTTGCATCGGTTGACCCAAAATCTCTTCTCAGTGATTTTATAGCCGTTGCACTCTCTTGGGAATCCATTTCCGCAGAAAAGTAGGTTTCTAGATGTCCAGACTTAGATACAGACATCCTGTATGTCGTCTGATAACAATTCACTAGAACTCTGTTTAGATCTGATTCAAGTCAGGAAGAAAACCCGCTTAAAATCAGACGTCTGACTTTGTTCCCAAACGTCTTAAACTAGTTTTCCAGACGTCTGATGCTAGGATCAGATGTCTAATAACCCTGTCAGTGTAATGATTAATCCTGATTTCGGCCTGATTCTCTTGGAGGTTGTACCCAACGGCTATGGAAGCCTTCCAAGGCCTTCCAAAGACTTCCTAGGACCTCTATAAATAGAGGAGAACCTTTGCCACTCATAGACACACCAAGACATACTAAGCAACCACTCTCCACATCTTTTGTGTCCAAGAGAAGCTGTTGAAGCTCTTGCTCTCCAAGCTTAAGTTCTACATCTAGAGAGCATCGATCATTTGCGCACCTGCTTTCCCACCGTAGTTCACGAGAGCACCGTTGCGTGGCTCACGCACCCGCATCATCGATTCGACGCACTTCTTGCAAAGGAAAGCATCCTAACTCCTATAAAAGCTTAGTTTAAGAATTACTTTATTGGCTCTATAGGATTATTATTGTATTTTACTTTGTTATTTGGTTGGGTATTCGCATTGCAAATTCTTGTCTCCATCGAGGGACAAAATCCTTCTCGTGAAGAGAAGGGGTTGAGGAACTCTACCCTCGCACTTGTAGCGTGGTTGTAATTGAGGTTGAATCACCCTCGTTTAAAGTGATTCGTTTAGTGGATTTAATCAACTTGGTTGATCGGAAAATCCTAACTCGAGAGGGTTAGGTGGTGGTTTTCACCCGGGTTGGGTTTCCACCTAAAAATAATTGTGCCTAATTGTGTGATTGATATTTTTGTGAGATTGTCTATTTTAATTCTGCATTTTTTACGTCACGCTGATCTCACCCCCTCCGAGTAGGGAATTACAATTGGTATCAGAGTAGGTTCTTACAAAATCGGAGTAACACCCGGCAAGAAGATCATGGAGGGAAGCAGTTCTGCGATCAGAATATCCGAAGGGCAATCCACCGTCCGACCACCCTACTTCGACGGAAACAACTACAGCTACTGGAAGCTAAGGATGAGGATGTGGCTTCAAACCACCGACTTCGCTCTATGGGGACGTTGCGAAACCCCATACGAGATCCCGGAGCAACCCGACGCAGGATACTCGTAGCAACAAATCCGGGAATTCTCACTCAATGCGAAAGCTATGAATGCGTTATACTGCGCCCTTAGCCCGAAGGAATTCAACTGTATATCCCAGTGCGCCACTGCATACGAGGTATGGCACACTTTAGAAGTTACACACGAAGGTACGACTAAGGTAAAGTCTTCTAAAATCAATTTACTTTCACAAGAATTTGAATTATTTTCTATGAAGACTAATGAAACTTTAAGTGAGATGAACATTAGGTTCACTCTCATAGTAAACAATTTGAAAGCTTTAGGGAAGACCTTCATCAAGGGGGAGCTTCAAGAGAAGCTTCTTCGTTCCCTCAGACCGGAGTAGGAATAGAAGGTCACCACCATCGAGGAGGTGAATGAAGTGGAGCTTAACATGGAGGATCTCCGAGGCAACCTAATGGACTACGAGACAAAGCTAAAGCAGAAGAAGACCCTTGCATTCAGAGCTGCGTCAAATAGCGAGGTAAGTTCTGACGACGAAGACTTTAGAATTTTACTTAAGAAATTTTTCAAGTTTTGTAGGGAGTCAAAGAAAGAAAAGGAGAAGAAGGAAAGCCCGAGACGTTGCTACCACTGCAACGAGAAAGGGCATTTACGACTAGAATGCCCACTTCTCAAGAAGGAGAAGAAGAAGGAAAAGGAGAAGAAATCTAAGAAGAAGGCGTTCCAAGCAACGTGGGACGACTTAAGCTCGGAGTAAGAGGAAGAAGAAAATCCTGAGAAGAATGAAATCGCTTGCTTTAGTTTCATGGCCTTAGGAGAAAGCGAAAGCAGAAGCGGAAGCGACTCCGACAACGAGGTAAATTCCGATTTACAAAATACTTTTAATGAGCTTTTTGAAGTTAGTAAATCACTTAAGGTAGAAAATAAAAATATTAAAAGGAACCTTAGTTTTCTTAAAAATGAAAATGAAAGGTTAGAAAAAGAACTTAAGGATCTAGAAGCTAATTCTAAAAATGATGACTTAATCAATGAAAATACTAAATTAGTTGAGGAAAATGCTAGTCTAAAATTAGAAATTTCTTATTTAAAGACTAAGATGAATATTATAGAAAAAGAAATCGCATGTCTTAGGGAAAATTCTAACAAATTAATCAACAAAGTAAAAGATTTGAATAGTCCTAAGGTTGAGAAAGGATCTCCATCAAGGGGACCTGCTAACAAATCCGGATCCAAGCTCACTTGGAAACCGAAGAAAGATTTGGAATCTTATTTTGTAGGTTTCAAGGGTGACTACAATACAAACAACTGGAGCTACAAGCTCAAAGATGGTCAACTCGAGTTGGGAGGACCAAGGAGTAGACCAAGGAGGAGAATGAGAAGACCAATGAGACGGCAAACAAATGATGGACCCGCCACACGTCGCCCGCTAGACTAGAGACCGGCACCGATGCCCGGGCCTCCAAGCTACGGATGGGAGCCCCATCCGATGTGGCCTCCACCACCTCCATTTGGGCCATTTTATTGGCCATGGTAGGTGAGGTAAAATCCTTCACCCTATCCTTTTATCATTAGCATATAGATAGGGGGAGTTAAAATTATGAGCTAATTGTCAATTATTAAGGGAGGATGTAAGTTAGCTAAATTTTCTTTAGTAAGGGGGAGAAAAATAGTAGCTATCTTGTTGTTACAAAAAGAGGGAGGACATTACTCTTGTCAAAAGAAATTCAACCCATTTATAGAAGAGCATGTTTTAAGGGGGAGTTATAGGAAATTTAAAATCAATTAAACCTTTTTGATAATGTCAAAAAGGGGGAGAATTTTTTGCGTTATTATTTATGATTTTGTCATCATCAAAAAGGGGGAGATTGTTGTTACTAGAGCACCGCGATCGTTTATTTTGATGATAACAAAACATGTGTCATTTAACATTTGCACTTGAAGTCTTAGATTTCAGGTCAATTGCAAATGGAGACGTGGTTAGATGGAGTTTGAGTTCGTATCCAGGACAGATTGGAGGAGCTTGACGGAGAACAGAGGAGCTTCGCGAGGAGAATAGCTTGAAGACGGAAGGAAATGAAGAATATGATAGATTTCCTTTCCTTGTACTCTATGTATTTTTGTTTCTTTTATTGCTCTTTATTTTGTTACTTAGATTCATGTTAAAGAGCCTCAAAGTACCCTAACAGTAGTCCTAGCAACACTTGCACAACCCTAGGATACTTAAGTTTTCTGTAGAGAACTTAGAAAACAAAAATAGGGTTCAAACAACCTTTTCAGACGTCTAATCTGAAAATCAGACGTCTGATAATGACTTTTAAGACGTCTGACTGTTGACTTAGACATCCGGTAATGTTTAGGCTAGACTTAGTTAGTTCTGTCTGATGAAAATAGACGTCCAGACCTTAGTCCAGACGTCGTAGAAGACATCTGATGATTTTGCCAGGCGTCCAATTAGTGGACCGTTGGCTACCTTAGCAACACTGAAGGAAATGACCGTTAGCCTCGTATCAGATGTCCGTAGAGGACCCCAGACGTCTGATACATGACCATTTTGCCTCGGCTAACCCAAAATCTCTTCTCAGAGATTTTATAACCGTTGCACTCTCTTGGGAATCCATTTCCGCATAAAAGTAGGTTTCCAGATTCCAGACTTAGATCCAGACGTCTTGTATGTTGTCTGATGACAATTCACTAGAACTCTGTTTAGACCTGATTCAAGTCAGGAAGGAAACCCGCCTAAAATCAGACATCTGACTTTGTTCCCAGATGTCTTAAACTAGTTTTCCAGACGTTTATGCTAGGACCAGATGTCTGATAACCCTGTCAGTGTAATGATTAATCCTGCTTTTGGCCTGATTCTCTTGAAGGTTATACCCAATGGCTATGGAAGCCTTCCAGGGCCTTCTAAAGCCTTCCTAGGACCTCTATAAATAGAGGAGAACCTTTGCCACTCATAGACACACCAAGACACACTAAGCAACCACTCTCCACATCTTTTGTGTCCAAAAGAAGTTGTTGAAGCTTTTGTTCTCCAAGTTTAAGTTCTACATCTAGAGAGCATCGATCATTTGCGCACCTGCTCTCCCACTGTAGTTCACGAGAGCATCGTTGCATGGCTCACGCACCCGCATCACCGATTCGACGCACTTCTTGCAAAGGAAAGCATCCTAACTCCTATAAAAGCTTAGTTTAAGAATTACTTTGTTGGCTCTATAGGATTATTGTTGTATTTTACTTTGTTATTTGGTTGGGTATTCGCATTGCGAATTCCCGTCTCCATCGAGGGACAAAATCCTTCTCGTGAAGAGAAGGGGTTGAGGAACGCTACCCTCGCACTTGTAGCGTGGTTGTAATTGAGGTTGAATCACCCTCATTTAAAGTGATTCGTTTAGTGGATTTGATCAACTTGGTTGATCGGAAAATCCTAACTCAAGAGGGTTAGGTGGTGGTTTTCACCCGGGTTGGGTTTCCACCTAAAAATACTTGTGCCTAATTGTGTGATTGATATTTTTGTGAGATTGACTATTTTAATTCCACATTTTTTATGTCACATTGATCTCACCCCCTCTGTGTAGGAAATTACAAGTTGCCCCTGACATGTATGCTAGGGTTGCCCCCTATGACTATGGCAAGGTTGCCCACTGCACTTTATGGGTGCTTGTGGAAGGCTCCACCTTCTTCTTCTTCTTGGCAAAAGGGTCCACCTTCTTCAAGGATAGGAAAGCTGCAAAACCAATCAAAGTTAGATTAGCCCACCAAAGTAAAGTAAGATAGTCAAAAATTTGCCAGCCTTGGGATAGTCGTCCACCACCCAAGAAAGGAGCTTCCATATGGCCAATTACAGATATTTCTCTTATATTATACACATGATGCTTAAGGATATTTCCCTCATCATATTGCTAACCCTTTTTTCCTACTAATGGAGTTCACATTTGATACCATTGTTACAACTCAAACTTAGGCTAAGAATAATTAGGAAAATTGATATGACAACTTATCTAGCAAGAACCCAATAGATTCAAACCAATTATGCAAAATTCCTAAGCCTAAGCTGTCGAAGAGTTATCCTCAATCCTTATAACCCATTATTTAATTTCATAAGTTTATTTATGTAACTAATTTTGTGGTGTTACAGCTTCTGTTACTTATTTTGGTAGCATCCTTATTATAACAAGGCTTAATCACTTCAATCTCAATAGTAGTGGTGGCTTCACCTCCTATGTAGTCATTTCCTACTAATCATCATTATCAGTTGTGATTTTGCCTATTAGGTAGCCCCTTCCTCCAATCAAAGAAAATTTAGCTTTGGCACCATTTTAATTGAACAAGATTGATCTTGATAATATGTTTTGTATGAGCTTAATGGGTCTAAGGCAACCATAAAAAATGCTTAATCAAGTTATCAAACAATAATTCTCAATTCTTTGTAATCTACTACTTAGTTTCTTAAGTTTATAATGTGGCACTATTTCTATAGATATTAGAAACCCTAACTTAGATTTTTACAAGATGTTCTTTACGATGTAGCCTAGTCACTTTACTGACGAGGTGTGGCTCATCATAGCTAAAATACCCAAGTTAAACTAGAAACTAGGTTAAACACTACTGAATTAACACATGAAATGGGTTAAGTGTGGAAAATAACTGAAAAGACCTAAAACATCAAAATTATGTTAAAAATGTGAAATTAAATGAGATATTCTATTAATTAATATAAATTGATAATCCATTTGCAAATTGAACAAACATTTGTGTTCAAAACTTCAAATCAAAAGTAAAATTAACTTCCTTAATGTTGAGTTAAGTTTAAATAAAAACTTGGTTACATTTGGATATCATTAGAACCTTGCATTTATTAGATTACATATAGGTCCTTAGGTCATATATATTTTCTTCATTTAAAAACTTCCAGGGACCACTTTAATAATCGCAGGGGCCTTTTTGCAAATCCTAGGGACTGCTCTGATTGACTTTATTGCCACTTATGGGCTTCTATGCAAAACTTCTACCCCTTCACCCTCAGAGGGCTTCTCTTCAAATCCACCAATACACCTGAAGCCGTGGGTCTACTGTAGCCGTAAGAACACCCTCAATCACAGTCGTTCACTCTTTGATCTCACGATCTAACGGCCATCCCTGATTCGAACCTTTGCGCGCTTCGGTGTGTGTGATCACCTCTTGCCCCAGATCCCATCCTAAATCCAATCTTTTTCATTTCCATCCATTTTTCGTTGGTCACAGTTACTTTACCATCGTGTCAATTTCCATGATGGAGTCCCTAGATCTTCTCGTCACAATGGAGGCTCCGAAGAAGGGTAGTTCGTTGATGAAACAAGTGAGAATTCGCATGAAGATAGGAGGTGGGAGGTGGCAATCAAGCAACTGGTGGACGCTCCCTGGAGGGAACTGAAATAGACTTCTATTTTCTACTTGGTTGAGATTTGATTTGGAATTCACGCACCCTCGCAAGCTCATCCCCACCACCCAAGCCCTAGGTGAGTGATCGCACCTTGCGGTGAATCCATTCACTCCCTAAGCCTACTTAAGTCCTTGCCCAGCTCGCACGCACAACCATCAGCTCCCTCCTCTCTCGAGCTGAGCAATTTTGTCCTCTCTAGTTTCTTCTCCCCATACACCTCAATTCCTATGCCTATGCAATGGAATTCCACCTCCTGCGACCACTCCTCACCGCTAAGGATCACATAGCACCTAAGGGCGACACTGAGTCCCACTAGTGGACTTTCAATCCACTTGAGACCCTTCGCCCCTTTGTCGCTGCAACCACCAGCTGTAGATCTTCTCAACAGGTCCCATTCTTATGTTAGACTAGGATTTCCCTGCTTGCTAGAGTAATGTAGAGTAGTGATTAGTGTAATTAGATTATCTAGAAGTAGATTAGATACAAAATTCAGTGATGGATTAGTGTAGATTAGAAGTAGATTAGTGTAAATCCACTCCGCCCTCTCTGATCAATTCTATTACGACCCGATTCCCAGATCCCTACAGGACCCGAGATCGACTCGCCTCGACTAATCCCAAGACCTAGTCGTCCAAAGAAAAATAACCAAAAGCAGGAAATAATACCACATCCACACATGCATTATAACTAAGCAGAAGGAAAAGCGAAATGGTAAAGGAAAGTAGAGCAAACTGTCTCAAAATATAATACATGCCACCACAACAACAATAGCGGAAAGAAAACAAAAAGTAACAGAAATAGTAAAATAGATGTCTATTACTCACTACAACAATAGATAAATGAAAGAGCTGGAAAGAAACGACTACGGCTGGGCTCGGCTGGGCCCAACACCCTCTGCAGCCGGAAACTCAGGCTGCTCAACTCTTAGTCCTGAACAGGGTTCGAAAAGACAAAGTCAACGAACGCTGAGTAGAATGGTGTTTACATTAATTATGTGCAAGTAAGGCAAAACAAGTAACCAGGTTTTATTCTCATTTCTATTCATCTCATTTATGTATTTTTGGTTTATTTATTTCACAAAGGATCCAAGTATTTCTTGATCTTGCTTGTTCCTCGTGGGAATGATCTTGATTGCAGTCTTTTTCATGGAATAAAAGGTACACGTGGTGCTCTCTTGGCTGGGAGAGTCCCCCACGGTAATCCTACACCCAGTCAACCACCCCAAGGTCACTGTCGCGACGTAGCAGTGACACAACACACGTGATAAGTGCATGGGCAGCTACCCCGCACTGCCACGCGATCAGTCGTTTCTGTTAGCAGGTATGCCTAAAGTATAACACGGAACAATATAGGGCTTTTCCCTCTCAGAACAAGGGTCTCGCCCCTCAAAACCAAATAGGGGTCTCGCCCCTCCACAGTCCACGTACCCTCGTCCGACTACCCCAGTTTTCCTAGAGGGCCTAAAAGTCGGTGTAGGTTGGCTAGTCCTAACCCGGGGCTCCGTGGGGCAGCTAGCTCCCTCCCTACACTAGTAGCACACCTCGATACTACGTACGCGAGGGCCAAACGGGAGTCGGTGTAGAGTGACCAGTCCTACCTTGGGTTTCAACCCAAGGGGTGGCTGGCTCCCCCTCTACACTAAAAAGGGACAGCCACTCTCCTTGATACAGTGTACATAAGGGCCAACTCACTTCTCGTGTACGAACCAGATTCCTTTCATACACAGGAGTTCTACTCCTAATTCCCTGTAGGGTTTATGCTAATATTCATCTCATTATCAATATCTGGATCATATTATTCAACTCTCCATTTTTTCCATTACATAGCAAGCAGCTCGTGTTTTCATATCTGACAAGGCAACTCATAAATCAACTAATACATACTTCTAGCAATTTAGTTAAACATGCATCTCAAGTGAATAGTATAACTCAACATCAGGCTCATACATTTCTACCCTAGGGTTCATTCCACATCCTAGAGTTTCAATCACTTTAATCTAAACAAGCATATTCTTTATTTACATCTTAACAAATGAATTAAACCACTCCATTGGGTATCACGGGAGGAATGGGGGCCTGCACAGCAGATCTCATCGTCTTCGCGGGCCTCGAACACGCCATCGACTGGTAACCTGTACCAGTGACTAATTTACATCAAATGAGCTCAAAACAGTAGGTACTCAACACGAACACGTAGAGAAACTCAAGTGGAAAACAACGGTACTTCATTTACGGAATTTCGATTCCGTTTGGGCCTTGAACGGGCCAAAAACACGATTACTGTCCAAAATCAGACTTCTGGGATTAGTCCCAGACGTCTTAAAAGACGTCAGA
Source organism: Thalassia testudinum (assembly GCA_037157565.1). Taxonomy (NCBI): domain Eukaryota; kingdom Viridiplantae; phylum Streptophyta; class Magnoliopsida; order Alismatales; family Hydrocharitaceae; genus Thalassia; species Thalassia testudinum. Next base: position 40,881,493 of record JAZHRO010000009.1, on the reverse strand, counting down.
TCTTACCTCGTGTCTTCTGCGGGTTCCTCAGATGTTTGGATCTCTCTACGACCGTCTGAAGGAAGTTCCAGACGTCGAACTATGCCTTCGGTCGTCTGAAAGTGTCGTCGGACATCTGGCGATGTGATCAGATGTCCAAAAGTGCTTGGAAAGGTGTATCGCACGCCTTTCCAATGTCCTGCACCTGCGTATACAAAACATAGACCTATTTTCAGCCAAACCATCCTGCACTACGGTCTGCATGGCGGAAAGTAGCACAAGAACACGTACCTCCACGCGATAAAATGCTTTCAGACGTCCCGATGCCTCTCCAGACGTTTGGTCGACCCTCCGAACGTCTGATATTGGAAAACTTCCAATATCAGGACTTCCTCCGTGACGCCTCTCCTCTCTCAATGTCGCCCGCAGCACGCTGTAGCAACCTCAACAACTGCAGAGGGCTGGGAGGTCGCCTCCCCGAGCCCCTCCTCCTAGCGTGGGTGCCCGCCTGAAACGTCGCGGCAACCGGGTTTGAGGGTTTTGTTATAACGTTGTAGTAAAGCCGGTTATTACCAACATTTCAAATATAAATTTTTTTTTACTCGGAAAATGAAAGAGTTCCCGAGGTCGAACTCAGGGAGCAAGTCATATTCTAGAGATATACATGTTTCTTTTACAAAAAGAAAGAGAGAGGGAAAGAATTTGTTGTTTTCTCTTTGTTCTGCAGAGGGGGATGCTCTTCTTTCTCTCTTTCTTTAGATCTCCTTCTTTTCTCTGTTCTGCAGAGGTGATATTCTTCTTCTGCAATGGTGATGCTCTTCTTCTTCTTCCTGCTGTTCCTGCGTTGGTGATGTTCTTCTTTCTTCAGAGCTCCTTGTTCTTCTTCTTCTTTGGTTTTCTGCCTTGACCTCTCTTCTTCTTCTTCTGCAATCGTGGTGACCCTTTCTCTTTTCCCTTTTTTTCTTTATGGCTGCAGAGCTTCTGCCTTCAGCTACTAAGTCTTCCTTTCTTCTTCTTCTGCTTTGGCCGTTGCTCTTCCTTCTTCTTCAGCCTGCCTTCTTTCCTGCTCTGGCTGCTGGTATTTCCGTCGTCTGACCCGGTGCTTCGACGACTTAACTATGCATTTGCTACAGTGCAGCTCCTTCTTCTTCGCCTGCACTTCTTCTTCAGCGGGTCTTCTTCTTCTTCTTTGGCCTGCACACTTCAGAGTTTTTCGTCAAGAGGCAAAACCTACTCTACCCTCCCCCCCCGCGTCTCTCTTTCTCTCTGAAACCACTCTTCGGAAAGCTCTCCCAGAGCTACCGGGTAATCGGGTTCGGGTCAGGCCCGGGTCCAGGCCCACCGGCGTGCGTGGTGGGCGAGGAGTGCAGGTCAGTCTAAGTCGGGTCGGGTCAGGTCCGCGAGGCGTGAGCGCGGACGAGACCGGGTAACCGGGCGGGTGTAAGGGGACCTCACCCCGTGTACTGAGGCAAAGAGGCTAGTGCACGAAATCAATTTAAACAGTGGAACGTGCGTGAGACTTACCGATGTGGGACTAAACGCAGACCGTTCCTCGCGTGCGCCTGCTGGGAGACCGCGGCTTGGCTTCTGCAGCTGCGGCTTCTATCTGCATAAGTTGCTGGCTGGCTGCCTTCGCACGACGCCCCGTACCCCGCAGCAGCTGGAGACCTGGCGTCCTCAAGCCTGGAGCGCGGGAGAAGCTGCTTTAATGTGCGTCAATGGCGGTCGGACCTCAAAACCTGTTGGACACGAATATGGCCTCGCGGCCTAATCAAACCACTGGGGAACCTTCGCCGTGGCACGGCGAAGGTGAGGAGCTGCGCGGCAGGCCGCAAGGAGGTGTCTGGTGGCAGCCCTGGGTCGGACTGCAACCGGAGGAATGGGTTTGTTCGGGGGAGTGTTACGGAGGTGTGGAGTGGTAGTGGAGGGGTGGGGGGTGCTCAGTGTGATGAGGCGGAGGTGCGGTAAGGGTCGGCGAGCCGTGTGGGTTGCTGAGGTGATGGGAACGACTCGCCGGAGGGTGGTCGGAGGCGAAGGGGGTGAAGGTGGTCAGGGTCGGTAGAGGGCTTAATTGAATAAATTGAAAGCGGGGAAAGAAAGAGGAGGAGAAGGGGAGTAGCTCTAGCTTACTTGCAGGGACGAAGGGGGAGGAACAGGGCGACAGTCGTATCGACTGTCGCCGGAGAAGACGATGCTCAGGGAGAGGGGCGGCGGCGAGCAGAGAGCCGGAGAGGCGCCAGCTGGGTGCGGCGTGGCGCGGGAAGAGCAGGGGAGGAAGTCTCTGCTGCTGGTATTGCGGCAGAGCGAAGAGGTGGAGGGGGAGGAAGCCGCCGGAGCTGGTGAGCGTCTGCCGGAGGAAGAAGAGAAGAAAGTTGGGGATTTTCTCCGTCAGATCCAGGCTGCCCTGGTCGGTGGAGCAGCGGGGGGTATTTATAGGGATGAAACAGGGAGGAAGGCGGAGGGAGACGACGTGTCTCCCTCGCCGGAGAATGGTCGGAACACGAACCCATACCGTCCGTGCGTTCGCACGGCCGGTATGGTGGGCTACAATGACCAGGGGGGTGCCCCTGCGACGGCTGACGACGCAGGGCACCCCCGGTTTACTTGCCAGGTCCCCCACCTCACCCTGCGCGGCGCCATGCTCCGCGCAAGGTCGCCGGAGCATGGTGCTGGCAGGGTTTTGCAGGAGGGACCTGATTGCAAAGAACGAAGGAGAGTTAGGGGCCAAAATGCGAGGGTTCAAAAGTTGAGGGCCAAAGAGTAAATATATGAGGACCAAAGTGTGAAGTCGGTCAAGGAGGTTTCTTCTTAGGCTCAAGTTTTTATACATGACTAATTAGGACCTAAGGAATCTGATGGTGAATTTCATTTTCATATTAAACCTTGTTTGACCGGTCAATTTGCGCAAAAACCCAAATTAAGTTATTAATTGGGCATGGTTCTCAATGTAGGTCAAAATGGGTTCTAAAGGCCAAATTGAAGGTTCTAAACCCTAGAGATTATTTTTCTATGAATTTTAGAGGGTTTATTCTATTTTTACTTTGCCTCGAACCTTGTGAATTGAAGTGGGTTGTTTTAGGGTTACAGATTATCATTTGGTTCCTTGGAAGTGCTGTAGCCCTTACTAGATCATCTCATCCCACTTTTATTCTTATTAAGCTGTTTTGACCTGTGTTTGGGCCCTGAATTACCCTGTATGCAGATTATACTGGTAAAATTGCACTTTTACCCCTTATGACTGGTTTTCTTCTCAAACTCAGAATTCTCTGAGTTAAGCCTTTCCTTGAGATATGTAGGAGCTTTTATCCTTTGTATTGGGTCAAAATGAGCTAGTTATGGCTCATGATGAGGTTCTCATCATACCCCCATGCCTAGCTTTTGCTAGTCCCTTAGCAAAAACTTAAGGTTTCAACCCTTGTTCTAGACCATGAAGTTTTTAATGGTTTTAGATAAGTGCCTTTTTTATTTGAGCATAGATTAGGTTAGAATGCTGACCATAGGCCTAAAAGGTACTCTAGTACCAATCAAGATCCAAATCTGTCTAGCCTTAGCCTCAGTCTTTTAGCAAAGGTTTTTAAGGCCCGCAAGAACTAACCTAAGGTTTATTGGACTTCGTGGTTAAAGCACCCGTGCTTGAAATGATTTTAGCCCTGGCTCAGTTCGCAGTGCGTTTTGTAAGAGAGAGATAGAAAGTTTTTCTGTTTGGAGAGTTTTCTCTCTCTTTTTCTTTTTAGTTCTAGCCTAGGATTGGCTTTTCAACACGGTCTGTATCAGATTCCTTGCTCCCATCATCAATCCTCAAGGGTTCCTGGCGATCGATGCTTCGAGATAGCACCGCCCATGGCAACCCCCGGAACCCTGGCTATTGAGATTTCGAGATAATCCCATCCATGGTATTCCGTGGCCGAATCCAGACCCTGGCAATTGACACTTCGAGATAATGCCATCCATGGAATCTGAACCAGCAGAGTGCTTACATGCCCCCCGTAGGATATGTAAATATCCTAAGAGACAAGCACCGAGGAGATGATATTTTGTTACGCATCTTCGAGGGGATTTCCCGCCTCTCCGCGCTGGGAACTCGTCCAAATCAACTTGTGTTGATCGGCCGCTCCTATTCTAGGTGTTCTTTTCAGATTTTTGCGACGCTTCTGCGTGATTCTGATTTTTACGCTTACTGAACCAGGCTGTGTGTGAGATTAGGGTGCTTAGGTTACTGAGTCCCGTAAACCAAAAATTAGTTAACGAGGCCGAATACTCCCTAAGCCTTAGACCTAATACTTCAGCTTTTCATTTTCCTCAACCTCTTGAGGAGTGTCCAGATCTTAATGGGTACTAAGAGTCTATTCAAGAATGCCTAAGGTTTGCATTCTTACTAATCTCATTGTGCACTTTTCAGTTATTTTCTTGAATGAGGTCTAGAACTTAGGTTAATTCCTTAGTTCCTTACTAATGACTATCACTTTTTCTCATAATTTTGTGCTCCTTTTTCATTTTGTTTCTTTTCTCCTTCACAAAATTTTCCTTCTCCTCTTTTCCTCTTATTCTTTTTCGAAAAATTTTTTAATTTTTATGGTATTTTTGGCATATGTGAATTTTTTGTTTGAAACCTTTTCTTACAAGTTTTTGCAGTTTCCTACCCCCCCATGCCTAAGATTTGCAATGTCCTCATTGTAACCTAGGGGGTCTTAGTTCATTCCTTAAGACAGAAATTTGGATGAGTGAATGGGTCAGGTTGAATTTTTTGCGGACGATTTCAAATCCCAGATGCAAACATCTGAGTTGGGGTCGGCTGTCTACAAGGGTGAACTTCGAGTGCTGAAAGGTGTCAGAACAAGTTTCAGGTTTTCAAAGAGAATGACGGGCTGCCTCCCGTTAAGCGCTGAGTTTTACGCCATCGGCTGGGCGCAATAAGCTCAAGGGGAAAGGAGGATATAAGATGCCTCAGCCAAATCAGTAGAAGTTACATCAATGAACGGCTTGAGTCTCTGACCGTTCACGATGAAAGGTTCAGAATCGTGGCTGAGTGGACTGATTTCGATTGCTCCATTTCCAAAAACCTGTTGGACCAAATATGGTCCGACCCACTTAGATCTCAGTTTTCCTGGGAAGAGTTTGAGTCGGGCATCAAAGAGTAGGACCTTTTGACCAGGATGAAAGATCTTTCTCGAGATGTGTTTGTCGTGGAAGGCTTTAACCCGCTCCTTGTAGATTTGCGAGTTCTCGTACGCGTCTATGCGTAATTCATCGATCTCGCTGATTTGGAGTTTTCTGTGGGTCCCAGCCTTAGAAAGATCCAGATTACAGTTCCGTACTGCCCAATAGGCTTTATGCTCCAGTTCGACGGGAAGGTGGCATGCCTTTCCGTACACCAATCTAAAGGGAGACATGCCCAATTGGGTCTTGTGGGCGGTCCTATAGGCCCACAATGCTTCCGGAAGTCGGGACGACCAGTCCTTCCTGTCAGGTCGAACAGTGACTTGCAGGATTTTCTTGATCTCCCGATTAGACAGCTCAGCTAGACCATTAGTTTGGGGGTGGTAAGGAGTAGAGATTCGGTGAGACACCCCGTATTTGGTCATCAGTGACCTAAACTGAGCATTTGTGAAATGGGTCCCCCCATCAGAGATTATTGCACGAGGAATCCCGAACCTTGAGAAAATGTGTTGATGAATGAATTTGAGAACGATTTTGTGATCACAGGTTCGGGTCGGTATGGCTTCGATCCATTTGGACACGTAGTCCACAGCCAACAGAATGTATTCGAAACCATCCGAAACAGGAAAGGGGCCCATAAAATCAATCCCCCAAACATCAAAGATTTCGCATACTAGAATCGGTTGCATAGGCATCATGTCGCGATGGCTCATGTTGCCCAAAGTCTGGCAACGACTGCATGCCTTGCAATGACTGTATGCGTCTTTGAACAGTGTGGGCCAGTAAAAGCCGCACTGGAGGACTTTTGATGCGGTTTTATGCCCGGCAAAATGGCCACCGCATGCCTGGTCATGGCAGAAAGAGAGGATATTGTTGACTTCCCCTTCCGGGACACATCTCCAGATGATCTGATCGGCACCTATGCGGAAGAGGTACGGGTCTTCCCAAATGTAATACTTGGCATCGGAGCGTAATTTGTCTTTCTTGGCCTTCGGCCAATCGGACGGGGTCTGATGAGATGCCAAGTAATTTACAATATTAGCAAACCATGGAAGGTTAGTACCAATAGTCAGCAGGTGCTCATCGGGAAAATGCTCAGTGATGGGTCCGGAAGAGTCTATCATTTCAGAAGGAAGACGGGACAAGTGATCAGCTACCACGTTTTGTTTTCCCGCTTTATCGCGAATCTCGAGGTCAAATTCTTGCAACAGCAAGATCCATCGGATCAATCGAGGTTTCGCGTCCTTCTTCGCAAGGAGATGCCTCACAGCCGTGTGATCCGAGTATATGATGACATGGGAACCCAGAAGGTATGATCTGAACTTCTCTAGGGCAAATACTACAGCTAGCAGCTCTTTCTCAGTAACCGTATAGTTACGCTGAGCCTCATCGAGTGTTTTGCTGGCGTAGTAAATGACCACAGGTTTCTTGTCATTTTTCTGCCCCAAAACCGCTCCTACAGCGAAGTCGGATGCATCACACATGATCTCAAAGGGTTGAGACCAATCAGGGGACTGTAGGATCGGGGCTTGGGTGACTCGGTCACGCAGGATTTCAAATGCTTGAGTGCATTCCTTGGAGATTTCGAAGGGAACATCCTTGGAGAGAAGAGTGGTCAGGGGGCGTGCGATTTTTGAAAAATCAGGGATAAATCGTCGATAAAAACCGACATGCCCTAAAAAGGATCGAATGTCCCTGATCGAGCTAGGCATAGGAAGGTGAGAAATCAGATTAACCTTAGCTCGATCCACTTGGATACCTTTCTCCGAAATTGAGTGTCCCAGGACAATTCCCTCAGGCACCATGAAATGGCTCTTTTCCCAGGAAAGAACCAAATTCACGTCGATGCACCGCCTGAGTATCTGGACCAAGTGTTGGAGGCAATCGTCGAATGATGCTCCGAAAACTGAAAAGTCATCCATGAAGACTTCCAGATAATCACCTACCATATCTGAGAATATGGCAAGCATGCATCGCTGAAAAGTAGCGGGTGCATTGCAAAGACCGAAAGGCATCCTTCGGAAAGCGTATGTTCCGAAGGGGCAGGTGAACGTGGTCTTTTCTTGGTCCTCAGGATGGATTGCCACCTGGTTATAACCGGAGTACCCGTCAAGAAAGCAGAAGAACCTATTTCCCGCTAGTTTTTCGAGAATTTGATCAATGAAGGGTAGTGGGAAATGATCCTTCTTCGTGGAGGAATTGAGTCGACGGTAATCTATACAGACTCTCCACGAGTTGGCTAATCGGGTAGGAATGATTTCTCCGGTCTCAGTCGTTATAGTGGTGAGTCCTGCCTTCTTAGGCACGACCTGAATTGGGCTCACCCAACGACTATCGGAGATCGGGTAGATGATCCCGGCATCTAACCACTTGATGATCTCCTTTTTCACGACCTCCTGCAGATTGGGGTTTAAGCGTCTCTGCATTTCACGAGAAGGTCGTGTGCCCTCTTCTGAATAGATATGATGAGTACAATAAGAGGGACTTATTCCAGTCAAATCATCGAGAGTCCATCCGATGGCTCTTCGATGTTGCTGGAGGACAACAATCAGACTGGTTTCCTGTTCAGGACTGAGGTTGGAATTGATGATCACAGGAAGGGTCTGATTAGAACCCAAAAAGATGTATTTCAAATGAGCAGGAAGGGGTTTCAGTTCGAGGATGGGGTTTTCAGCAGCAGCGGGTGGTTCAGTATAGATGTGAGGTTCAAGGGTGGGAGTTACTGGGTTGTTCACATCTGGATTTGACTCCTCTGTTTGCGGGTCAAGATCCTTCTGTGGTTGATGAGGCATACTCAAGTCATTCTGGAGGTGTGATTCATCAACCAAAGTCTTGATGTCACAAATTTGCTCGATGACGCCGCAATTAATTCCTTGTTGGGCCTTAAATATATCAATTTTCAGTGTTTGATCTCCAAACTTAAGCTCTATTTGGCCCTTCTCACAGCTGATGTTGGCTCTAGCAGTAGCCAAGAAAGGTCTCCCTAGAATGATTGGTGTATCCCTAGGGTTCTCAGGTGCATCCATGTCTAAGACTATAAAGTCCACTGGAAAATAGAAATCCCGCACTCTCACGATAACATCCTCGAGAATCCCTTTTGGTGACTTTATAGATCGATCTGCTAATTGTAATGTCACCTCGGTTGGTTTCAGCTCAGATTCTTCCAGATGGTCAAGTAAGGATGTGGGTATCAGATTTATAGATGCACCTAAGTCTAACAATGCTCTATCAAATTGGGTACCACCTATCTTACAGGAGATCAGGGGAGTTCCAGGATCTTTTGCCTTGGGTGGGAGTCTACTAAGGATTACAGAGCTGGCTTGCTCTGACAGAACAATTGGGCTCCCTCCCTTGGTTCGCGGCTTACGCTGGGGTGTACATATATTCTTTAGAAATCGTGCGTAAGCTGGTACGTGGCGGATTGCATCCATCAAGGGGATGTTTATGTGGACCTGCTCAAAGAGCTTGACCAGGTCCTCCTCAGGGGCCACGGGTTTGGTGGTCTTCTTTCCCTTGGTCAGGGCCTCGGGAAACGGGATCTTGGTTGGTTCTTCTAGGATAGGTCCAGGTTGTGGGTCTGGAACAGCGGTACCTTGGATAACTATCCTAGGGTCATGGTTATCAGGCTGGGAGTGGTTTGGATAATGCGGGTCCTGAGTTGTCTTACCACTACGTGTTGTTACAGAATTTAATCCGGCCTGATTTTGGTTTGGGTTTGGTAGGAGGGGTGGCTGCTGCTGAAATCCCGCACGCGAAGTTGAGGCTTCCATCTCGTCTGGAGATGGGGCAGTAGGGGCCTGATAAATCCATTGAGCGTGGCCTAAATTTGGATTCATAACGCGCTTCTGGGTTGGCACGTTATTTGGGTTAGGAAGAGGTTGGGAAGGGAGTGTGCCTGGCTGGCGAGAATTTGCCAACTGGGCCAGCTGAGTTTTAACTTCAGTAAGCTCGTCCTTGTGCTGTTTTTGAATGGCCGCATTCGATTTTTGAATGTCAGCCAGAGTCTGAAGGATTAAGGACATTTGATCTTGATTTGGCCCTGATGGATAAGTAGGGTTGGGCCGAGGCTGAGGTGGCTGGTAGTGATGAGAGGGTTGTGGGCGGGACTGAAAAGGTGGTCTTTGGGTTTGGGAATTTCCCGCCCACTGAAAATTGGGATGGTTTCGCCATCCAGGGTTGTAAGTGTTGGAGAATGGGTCGTTCTGGATGGCGTTGAGGTCCTCGCAGGTCTGAGGAACCTCCTGAGAATCAGGGAAAGGAGGAATGGAGTTCCCCCGGCTGGTGAAGAAAGGATCGGATGATCTTCCAGTCCAAGAATCAGATGGGGATGGATATGGATCCATCCCAAGGGAGGATCGGTGGAGGATGTTTTGCACAGTCTCCTGTGTGGAAGGAGGTTGTGCAAAGGAGTTACGCGCAGAGGTGGCTCGCTGCAAGTGCTGAGTCAGCTCATCCACCTTCTTTTCAATGATTGAGACCTTGTCCAATCGACTGGCCATTAATTCCAGGTCGACTGATGCGGACAGGTCCTGCGTCTCATGTGCTCCCTTAAGATTCGTCGCTGCGCGGGTATTCGTCCTGTCGAATAATCCCATGGAGTCATTGTTGATGGAGTTCTCGCACATGTTTTCGAGAATCTCCCATACGGTGTCTTCATGTTGACCCATGATGTTTCCTCCGCAGGTTGCATTGACGAAAAGGCGGATGTCCTCACGGAGTCCCTGGTAAAAAGATTGGACTTGTTCCCATTTAGGAACTCCGTGATGGGGGCACTTCCTCATGAGATCCTGAAAACGATCCCATGCCTCATGGAGAGGTTCTCCTGATTGTTGAGTGAAGTGTGTAATCTGATGGCGCAAGGCGTTGGTCCGACCAACGGGAAAGAACTTTTTCAAAAACTCGGATTGAAGTTCTTCCCAAGTGTTGATCGGCCGGGTCTGAGTTTGATACCAATGGGCGGCCTTGTCCATAAGAGAAAAGGAGAACATCTTCATGAGAAGAATATCCCGATTTTGCGCATCTGATCCAAAAGTGTGGGCCAGATGCTTTAGCTGTTTGATGTGCTGGAAGGGATCTTCAGAATTAAGCCCATGGAATTTAGGTATAGCATGAATCATGTTGGGCTTTAGTTCGGAATCAGGTCCTCCAATCGGGATTCTGACTCGAGGCTCAATGGCCACCGCAGCAGGATTGTAGTGATCCCGCATCATAGGACGCTGTGGTGGGTGCACAAAGTTTTGGAAGAGGTCATTGAGTCGCTGGAGCTGGTGTTCCAGATTATTTTCTTCCTCAACTGGCTGAGCCATGATGGGGGAAGAAGAAGAACTTGGTTCTGAATCAGAAGAGAGAATAATGTGAGGGTGTTGCTGCACAAATACGGGCGTCGAGGCTTGGCCTTGACGAGAGAGAATTTCTAATGGAGGTCTTAAGGGTGGTCTTAGAGACCTCCTTCCGTACATGCACAGTTGGGAGAGGTAAGTTTAGAAGGTGCTGGACCCAATCAAGACACCCAAAAATGTGTTGGGTGACTATAGAGGTGCGGGGCAGATGGACCCCTTGATCAGAAAGATCGTCCACCTGAGAATTACCTGGGCAGCCAGAGAGGGAGAGTCCCGCGAAGACCCCTACACGGTAGAGCGTCCCCACGGGTTACAGGGTTTCCCCCACCCGACCTCTCTTGTCACTGCGGTTCCAGGTAGACCAGAATGGGGATCTTGACCTCTTAAGTCTACCAATTTTAAGATCAGGGTGCTTAAGGTTTCACTTGAACTTTAGTCTTTTTAAGTGCAAAGAGTGACCTAATTTAAGGTTGGTTAACCCAAAGGGGTCAACTTTACCTCTTGTTTTCTTTGAGAGCTTTTTGGGTCCTTTCTTTTAGGGTTCAAGTGTTTAGAGAGAGCCAATTGTTTAGGATTTTTCTTGTTAATTATTTTCAATCAATGGCTTGGGCACACCTCTTTTGGATTTCCTCAATTCTTGATTAAGGGGTGTGTCTCTACTGAAATCCTAATGTTTGACCTTATGTTGGCTCTACTTGGTCCATTTAACTCTTTGTTGGGCAATTAGGGCTCAAGCAAGAATGTGTTAGCCCTTAAATACCCTTAATAGTGTGCAGGAGTGATGAGTTGAAAACATGCAACTTTTTATGGTTACTAAGTATGGAAGACAGGTTAGCCCTATATTGCTTGTTCTTTTCTTTTCTTCCTCTTTAGAGTGTAGGGGTTAATAGTGAGAGAAAAGATTTACCTGTCTTCGGAGTGGTTGTGTGGTTGCTTGTCTTCTTGAGTTCCTGTAGCTGCACAAAAGGGAGGAGATTATCAGAACTTAAAAGAAACAGGAATGTTTACCTCTAGAATAGCCGTTGCTCCCCGGCAGCGGCGCCAAAATGAAACGTCGCGGCAACCGGGTTTGAGGGTTTTGTTATAACGTTGTAGTAAAGCCGGTTATTACCAATATTTCAAATATAAATTTTTTTTTACTCGGAAAATGAAAGAGTTCCCGAGGTCGAACTCAGGGAGCAAGTCGTATTCTAGAGATATACATGTTTCTTTTACAAAAAGAAAGAGAGAGGGAAAGAATTTGTTGTTTTCTCTTTGTTCTGCAGAGGGGGATGCTCTTCTTTCTCTCTTTCTTTAGATCTCCTTCTTTTCTCTGTTCTGCAGAGGTGATATTCTTCTTCTGCAATGGTGATGCTCTTCTTCTTCTTCCTGCTGTTCCTGCGTTGGTGATGTTCTTCTTTCTTCAGAGCTCCTTGTTCTTCTTCTTCTTTGGTTTTCTGCCTTGACCTCTCTTCTTCTTCTTCTGCAATCGTGGTGACCCTTTCTCTTTTCCCTTTTTTTCTTTATGGCTGCAGAGCTTCTGCCTTCAGCTACTAAGTCTTCCTTTCTTCTTCTTCTGCTTTGGCCGTTGCTCTTCCTTCTTCTTCAGCCTGCCTTCTTTCCTGCTCTGGCTGCTGGTATTTCCGTCGTCTGACCCGGTGCTTCGACGACTTAACTATGCATTTGCTACAGTGCAGCTCCTTCTTCTTCGCCTGCACTTCTTCTTCCGCGGGTCTTCTTCTTCTTCTTTGGCCTGCACACTTCAGAGTTTTTCGTCAAGAGGCAAAACCTACTCTACCCTCCCCCCCCGCGTCTCTCTTTCTCTCTGAAACCACTCTTCGGAAAGCTCTCCCAGAGCTACCGGGTAATCGGGTTCGGGTCAGGCCCGGGTCCAGGCCCACCGGCGTGCGTGGTGGGCGAGGAGTGCAGGTCAGTCTAAGTCGGGTCGGGTCAGGTCCGCGAGGCGTGAGCGCGGACGAGACCGGGTAACCGGGCGGGTGTAAGGGGACCTCACCCCGTGTACTGAGGCAAAGAGGCTAGTGCACGAAATCAATTTAAACAGTGGAACGTGCGTGAGACTTACCGATGTGGGACTAAACGCAGACCGTTCCTCGCGTGCGCCTGCTGGGAGACCGCGGCTTGGCTTCTGCAGCTGCGGCTTCTATCTGCATAAGTTGCTGGCTGGCTGCCTTCGCACGACGCCCCGTACCCCGCAGCAGCTGGAGACCTGGCGTCCTCAAGCCTGGAGCGCGGGAGAAGCTGCTTTAATGTGCGTCAATGGCGGTCGGACCTCAAAACCTGTTGGACACGAATATGGCCTCGCGGCCTAATCAAACCACTGGGGAACCTTCGCCGTGGCACGGCGAAGGTGAGGAGCTGCGCGGCAGGCCGCAAGGAGGTGTCTGGTGGCAGCCCTGGGTCGGACTGCAACCGGAGGAATGGGTTTGTTCGGGGGAGTGTTACGGAGGTGTGGAGTGGTAGTGGAGGGGTGGGGGATGCTCAGTGTGATGAGGCGGAGGTGCGGTAAGGGTCGGCGAGCCGTGTGGGTTGCTGAGGTGATGGGAACGACTCGCCGGAGGGTGGTCGGAGGCGAAGGGGGTGAAGGTGGTCAGGGTCGGTAGAGGGCTTAATTGAATAAATTGAAAGCGGGGAAAGAAAGAGGAGGAGAAGGGGAGTAGCTCTAGCTTACTTGCAGGGACGAAGGGGGAGGAACAGGGCGACAGTCGTATCGACTGTCGCCGGAGAAGACAATGCTCAGGGAGAGGGGCGGCGGCGAGCAGAGAGCCGGAGAGGCGCCAGCTGGGTGCGGCGTGGCGCGGGAAGAGCAGGGGAGGAAGTCTCTGCTGCTGGTATTGCGGCAGAGCGAAGAGGTGGAGGGGGAGGAAGCCGCCGGAGCTGGTGAGCGTCTGCCGGAGGAAGAAGAGAAGAAAGTTGGGGATTTTCTCCGTCAGATCCAGGCTGCCCTGGTCGGTGGAGCAGCGGGGGGTATTTATAGGGATGAAACAGGGAGGAAGGCGGAGGGAGACGACGTGTCTCCCTCGCCGGAGAATGGTCGGAACACGAACCCATACCGTCCGTGCGTTCGCACGGCCGGTATGGTGGGCTACAATGACCAGGGGGGTGCCCCTGCGACGGCTGACGACGCAGGGCACCCCCGATTTACTTGCCAGGTCCCCCACCTCACCCTGCGCGGCGCCATGCTCCGCGCAAGGTCGCCGGAGCATGGTGCTGGCAGGGTTTTGCAGGAAGGACCTGATTGCAAAGAACGAAGGAGAGTTAGGGGCCAAAATGCGAGGGTTCAAAAGTTGAGGGCCAAAGAGTAAATATATGAGGACCAAAGTGTGAAGTCGGTCAAGGAGGTTTCTTCTTAGGCTCAAGTTTTTATACATGACTAATTAGGACCTAAGGAATCTGATGGTGAATTTCATTTTCATATTAAACCTTGTTTGACCGGTCAATTTGCGCAAAAACCCAAATTAAGTTATTAATTGGGCATGGTTCTCAATGTAGGTCAAAATGGGTTCTAAAGGCCAAATTGAAGGTTCTAAACCCTAGAGATTATTTTTCTATGAATTTTAGAGGGTTTATTCTATTTTTACTTTGCCTCGAACCTTGTGAATTGAAGTGGGTTGTTTTAGGGTTACAGATTATCATTTGGTTCCTTGGAAGTGCTGTAGCCCTTACTAGATCATCTCATCCCACTTTTATTCTTATTAAGCTGTTTTGACCTGTGTTTGGGCCCTGAATTACCCTGTATGCAGATTATACTGGTAAAATTGCACTTTTACCCCTTATGACTGGTTTTCTTCTCAAACTCAGAATTCTCTGAGTTAAGCCTTTCCTTGAGATATGTAGGAGCTTTTATCCTTTGTATTGGGTCAAAATGAGCTAGTTATGGCTCATGATGAGGTTCTCATCACCGCCGCTGCTCGCGTGCGATCTCCTCCGAGCTCCCACACGAGCTCCGCCGAGCTCCTTCGATCTCAACCCTCCCACACTCTTGTTGCGCTCTCCTCCTCCTCCGTGTCCTGCCTCTCTCTCTCTTCTTCCTCTCCACTCTTCGCACGGAAGGTTGGGAGGAAGGTGTGGAGGTGGTGGCTGGTGGGGAGGGTTTTAAATAGGATGAGGTTAGGGTTTGTGGGTGAGGGGTGTGGAGGAGAGAGAGAAGCTCTGCACACCGCCCGCACGCAGAGCAAAAAGAAGTTACGATATTTTCCACTTTCAGACGTCTGGCCCTTCATCCAAACGTCCGGACAAACATCTGACAGTTAGTCCAAACGTCTTAAACACCCCTAACAGGCACCGGGTCATTTCAAATTCAAATCAAAGAAGTGTTTTTCCACCTTCATTTCGACACATATAGCTTTGTCTACGCTTCATGATTCGCTTCTGATTTTCCCTTGCAATTTTTTATCATCCACCCCTCCATCAAGGTCAAATTCAAATCTGAAGCTTTGGCTTCTAGATCTGAAATTGCGCCTAAAAAACCCACTTGGGGGCTCTCTCATTCATTCCATAAGTTCACAAAGAACCCCCCCTCCAATCTGGTTTTATTGTCTCAAATTTCTCGATTATCTTCAAACTTGCTTTTAATGCCCAAATTTATGATTTGGTGATCATTTGGTTTTATCGGATTCAATCGAGCTTTTTAAGGCTTTTAATTGCTTAATTAAGTGTCATGCAATGAATCCAAGGTTTTGGATTTATTTTTTTTAATGTGTGGATGAGGATGCACTTAATTTAAATGTTATTTGGAGAGTTTAACCAAGGATAATCAGTGATTCTGATTTGAGGTCAGTCGAGGACCCACTTGATTCTGAGTTAATCACTAGATCATCTTAAACACCAATCAATGTTGTTTAAGCAGATCAGATAATTTATTCAAATATCAAATCACATTAAAAGCCTAAATCAGAGCAACATGGGTTTTTGATTTATACAAAACTCAATCTGGAAATAATGTTCATCAGTGGATTTTCAAATCTTCAATTATCATTTTAAAAGGATTTTGGGTAGATTTGATCTGCCGGAAGTATTTTTGTGCATTCATGTGCCTTAGATCAGACCTTCTTAGGTCTGATCTGGGTTGGTTTTTAGTGATAAAAGGAGCAGCTATTACTGCTGAGATAGTAGCAGAAGCTAAGAAGTCTAATCTACTATTCTTGTACCTAATTTCAACTGAGAACAACAGTTGCAGATTAGCTGCCAATCTGTTGGCAGTAGTTCAAATTTCAGTAGCAATCTGTGTTATAACATATTGTACAAGCATTCCTGTACCTTTAATTGATTGAAATTCAATTAAGATTGCTTGTAATCGAGTTTTAAATTTCTTTTGTAAGCTCTTTCATTTGTATTTATCTGTCTAAACTGAAAATATTAATGAACTCTAAAAGGAAAATTTGGTTTAATTGCCCATACATCTTTCATGTAGTGTGCTGAGTGTTTTGAGAAGCTTTAACACCCTTCCCAGCCACTCAAACCTCTTTTAGCGCCTTAGGTTCCCCTTAGAAACATACTTTGAAGGCCTAAAATTCGTGACTTTGTAAATAAATAAAATTATATAAAATTTTCAAAAAATTAAAATAAACCTGTCTTGGTCAAGATTAGGAATATTTTTAGGTGTGTGCCAAGTTTCAAGGCATTCTAAACCCCCAACTTGGTAGAACATACCAACCAACGATTCAGTATACCTTGAAACTTAATAAAAGAACTAAACATCAAAAATATCAAAAACAACTCTCTATCTCTCATCTCTTTCTTTCTTTCTCTTCCCCTATCTTTAATATACCTATAAAACCCATAAAAAACAGAAAAATCCTAAAAACTCCTACAAATACCATGTATACTATGTATATACTTGTATATATAACTTAAACCTAAGCTATATGTATATAGTATACAATATGTACATAATAAGTATAAATAACTTATATATGTATTATAAATCTTAAATTAAGTATTTAGAACAATTTATTGTATATATAACTTTATTGTAATATTAGATATTAATTTATATAACATAAATGTATAATAACTAAGTAATTATACAAACATATTTAAATGTACATATCTATACGCAATACTGTACATACGTATTTATATATGTATCATGTACCATATAATACCTGTAATGTAATTTAATTATATATATATAGTAAATAATTAAGTTATTAAGTTAATTAAGTAATTTATTAACCTAAAATAAAATAAATTAGTAATTTAAGTTAATACTGAGATAACTTATAGTGTATACTTGTACTATATTATATTAAGTATATTCAACTAATTTAACTATATTTATATTGTATTATAGTATTTATAGTTTATTTATATGTATAACTAGCTAAAACATGTATTTAAATCTATATAAATTAAAATAAAGCTTATAAAATATAATAAAATCTGTAATAAATAATTTATTATGTATATTAATACTGTACTAAGTCAATTTGATAATTAATTAACTAATTTATACTATAATTAACAAATTAAACTCCAATTTAACTTGTATAAACAGTCAACTTTACATAATTTAATTATATAATAAACTAACTTATTTTTGTAAAGTAATTGATAAATGCTAATTTATCATCATTCTTATATATTAAAACAAACCTATCTCTTAGGATTTTACTTTGCAAACGGGTTTTTTGAGCTACATGTAGGCATCAATTAGGTTAGGCATGCATTTCACTTGTTATTATCTTTTTAATGTGTTTTTGTGAGTGATAGGGACATACAGATTAACAGATCCTTAAAACCTTAGTACTCAGAAAGGCAACTAGTGAAGGAGAAGCCCAAATCAGTTGAAACTCAACTTGATCCAGCTCACCATAGCTGGAATCTAGCTCACTTGAACTAGGGTTAGCTCATCCCAGCTCCATTCAGCTCATCTCAGCTGAATGACAGCTCAAAAGAGCTCATCTTAGCTCACCTTAGCTCAAGTCAGCTCAAATCCAGCTCAACTTAGCTGAGTCTAGCTCATATCATCTCCCATCAGTTCATTAGGAGCTCTAGCTAGCTCAGCTGAGTTGACTGGAGTTCACCTCAGCTCAAGACCAGCTACATCCAACTCTACTCAACTCAAGCCAGCTGAAGATGACTTCATCTTAACTCAGAAAGCTCAAGTCCAGCTCTCGGGGACTTAGCTTAGCTCAACTTAGTTGAGCTAAGCTACCTTAGCTACCTCAACTAGCTAGGTCCTCCCTGGGAGCATCAGACCCAGCTCACCTCAGCTCCTTTTAACAGAAGCCAACTTGCTTTAGCTTGGCTTAGTAGCTAGCAAAGAACTAGCAAGCTAAGCCAACTACAGTAGATCCATGCCACCCTCTTCAGAAGTTGCCAGCTCCAATTCAGCTCTAGCCTTCTTCTGTCCAACTCCTTCCCTTAAACCCTAGCTCCAATTGCCTCCTCCTCTACTCTACTACTAGCTAAGCTAGCTTAGCTAGCTTAGCTTAGCTATGCTCCAACTCCCTTGGCAATCCACTACCTTAATATCCTACCTAACTAGCTCCACCAACTAAGCCCACCTAAGACCACCTAAGCTAGCTCCACCTCCACTCCAAGTTGGCACCACCACCATTACCACCTTTCACCCCTCAACCACCACCAAATGGCACCAAAAAGTTGGGGCCAAAACCACCCTAACTACCCATCTTTTTGGCCCCAACTTCACCTCCCATATCCACCCTACACCTACCCCTTTAAGCCATCACCACCCTACACCTACCTACCTTCTAGAAGCCTCCCATAGTTGGCGCCAAAACCATGGCACCTCATCATGGTGGCGCCAACCTATGGTGCCTCTCCATCACCATAACCACCACCACCACCACATCCCTTAAGGTGGCTCCAAACTCCCTCCACCCTAGGATCCTTAACCACCTTCCATCATCCAATCCTAGCCACTCATCCAAAGGACATGCCAACCCCCCATCTCCACCTCTATAAAAACCCTCCTAACCACCACTAAAACATCATCCTGCATTTAGTTTAATTCCACTCTACATCCACCCTAACCTATGGCCAAGGAAGGAGAAGAAGAGAAGAAGATTAAGGGGGCATCCTACCCGCCCCATTGGTGCCTTCTTCCCCTTCTTTCTTCTTCCTTAAGCCACGCCAATGAGAAGACTCTCTTCACATTGAAGGACGGCCAGGCATTGGAGGAGAATTGAAGGTGAAATCATCCACCTTGGAGAGCATAGGGCATGCCCCCTTTAAGGGCTTGTCTTGGAGGTCTTCACCTTGATGGAGCTTTACAAGGAAGGAGTTGGAGGACTTCTTTTCAAGCCTGGGAGCTACTAGGCTTGGAGCAAGAAGCCTCTATCTCTTCTTCACCATCATCATCATCAGGAGGACTAGTGTTTTTACTTTTTGTATTTTTGATTTCTAGTAGTAGAAGCATTCCTCTACTAGGATTTTGTAAAATATTTTGCTCCTCTAGTAAAGTTGCCTTTTCTTAATTATTTTTCTCGCAATTTTACTTTTACCTTAGTGTAATCACCCCCTCTCTGTAATTACTCTAGGTTTCCACCTAACTAAGGTGAGCTTAGAGAGAGGATTTACTTGTCACTTAGGTTTTAGTTTAGTAATTTTAGGTGTTAGTCATCTTCTCGCCATCAAATCTTCATTGCTTTAGTTATTTCAAACTATAAAAATCATATATTCAAAAACAAAAAAAAGAAAGTTGATTTCTATTTTGAAGTAAGAGATTTGATTTCACAAAAAGTTGCCTCCTTGGACGACCCTAGATACTTCCCTATCTAGGTTTTATAAATTTAAGAGTTGATCGGTTTTACGCATTACAAAGACGTATTTTACAAACCGCGTAAATTTCGTATCATTAACTACATAATTATGTAGCCCTATGAAAGGGCTTTACAATCCCATAATTTAATTTTAATTTAGATTAAATTAGGACCCTCAAATCGACAAGCAAATTCACTAAATCAGGACAGCAGTTGTGCGTGGCTACAGCTTAATTGAGCACTATCAATAGCGCCATACTGGAAGCGTAGGAGTGGGCAGCGCGCCATATATTGATTTCATCTCCTAGCCTTACCGGTCGTCAGGCGTCGGGCATCCTTTTATACAGATGTACTCCTATCTCTCTCGATACAAATATGGCATGAGCATATGGTGTGCAGTGCACTAGGCTGGGGGTCGTGCACTGTGCGTGGGCCTGTGTAGGCCCATTAACAAGTATTAAATCGGAATTCATACACCTAATGACAACTAAGGTGGCCCTAGTAGATGTTTGGTTCCACCCAGAAATGGGTGCTGCGTATCCCTCGAAAAGGGCACTGGTCCACTAAACCATTTTTTTGACTGGTTGAGAAGAGAAGAACCGGTCTAAACTAGCTGAGAGAGGAGAACGAAGTTGAAAAGAAGCTAAGTGTTAGAGACTCTTCCCCCCTATGCCTGTACATATATGTGTTGAGTGCATGAGTTGTGTATGTCTGTGCATTTCTATATATCTGTATGTATATATATATAAGTATATAGTATATAGCGTATATGTATATAAATAATATAATAGAATGTAAATAAATAAGTATACTGTAATAGTATAGGTATACGTGTAATATGAGTAGTGTAAGCTGTTTGAGCTCTTATATGTATATATAATACTGGAGCTTTAGTGACAGATTCATTCGTCACTGTACATACCTGTATATGTTGGTAAAGATAACTATTTTGCCTTATGTTATGTAAATATTTTACTAAGGTTTTAGCAATACTTATATATGTTACTATATATATTATATATGTTACTATAGATAATTAATATGTTATAATGAGTTCGTATAGTAAATATTATTAATAATTTTTGTACCTATATTTAGGTATTAACTATATTAGTTGTAAATAATTAACATAGAGTAGTTGTACATCATTTTTGATACATGTTTGTGTACATTTGTTTTCAAGCATTGTACTGTATTTTAATTCATCTTTTTCTACATAATTAACCAAATTCTTTTATTCATCGATTGATTCCTTCATTTTTGTAAATAAAATCAACATTTTTGGAATTAAAGAATGTTTTTGGTCTTAGAGAGTAATGTATATTGAATGAGAGATTTCTCTTGCAGAAATACGTCAGAAAATATGTCATTGTAATGTGTAAATCGTGGTGGAAAAATCTTGAACAAAACTAATTATTAGTAAAACTAACCATGGTGGATTAGGTCGTATCCACAGGGAGGAACAGATTAATAAATTCACGAATAATTTTGCCTTGTATTCGTCCAATCGAATGCGAGATCCATGCTCAAATTCGCTGCAAAATGCGATGAAAGGAGGAAGACACAATAATTTAAGAATGTAAGGTTATATGCGTAATTTTTTATCAATAAAATATTTAATAAATATGTGATCAGTAGTGGCATCTCATGTAATATCTAATTGCACTCGTACTAGAGAGGAATTGTGTAAATCTAAATCCAAGTCCAATGTCAAATGATGTACATAACAGGAGTCAAGTGACTACGAGAAAGCGCAAGTGCACCGCTACAAATTCACCTCAATATAATAATAAAAAATCCCACATCTCATCAATGGCATGCAAATGTAAATAAAAATAAAACCCAAAACAGAGCTTTTCTTCCCTTCATGCGTGCATGGAGGAGAGGCAATGGCGAACCGTGAGAAGCTTGGAGAAGGTTGGTCGCGACGAGGGCTACATGTGGGCGATGATGGCGCATCGAACGGTGGCCGGTGGCAGTCACCGGAGAGAAGGATGCCACTAGCGATGGGAGCGGCTTCGTGCTTGCGTGGGGTTGCAGATGGCACGATCGAGGGTATGGCTGGTCTCGTGGAGTCAAGGCGAGCTCAACGGAGGTGATGGCGTGGAGAAGGGAGGTCTATGGCAGTGGATGCGTGTAGAGGAACTACGATGGTTGTTGGGTTCCTCCTCCGTGTAGATGGAGAAGAAGAAGAGGATGGGGAGGCCAATTGCTGTTGTTGTTGTGGGTGGCGCTCGTGTATGTGCACGTGAGGAGGGTGCGCCAGACACGCGAGGAGGTGCGCTCGATGGTGGTGCTGGTGATGGCTAGGTGCACGGAGGAGGTTGGCGCTGTGCGTGGCTGCTGGAGGGTGTTGGCGAGTGTGTGCAAAGGTGGTGGTGCACGTGCATGGCTGCTGGAGGTGCAGTTCTGTTGAGGAGGAGTTGGTTGAGGTTTCTCAGTTGTTTGAAGGAAGGAGAGGTGAGGGGGCTTTGGATATCCGGGAAGGTTTCCGGACATCTTAATGAGCAGGATGGCACACAGTGGTGAAGATGAAGTGTGGTGGCAGTGTCGCGATTGTTGTCGAAGGCGAGATGCGGTGGTGATCGTCATCGTGGTCGTGGGCGAGACGTAGTGATGATGTCGTAGACGCGATCGCGGATGCGGTGTCGAGGAGCGTGCTGTCACCACACTCGTTGAGGATGAAGCGGAGCACGGTGGTGATTCGTTGTTGACGTCATGGGCGAGACACAGTGATGAACATCGAGGATGAGACACGGTGGTGGTCGTGGCCGTGGTCGTGGAATTGCGGTGGTGGGGTTGAGAGGTCTCCTCCTCATAGAGGAAGATGATGGAGAGGAAGAACCTCTCGTGGAGGGATGATCGTTCTACCTTAACTTCCTTGCACATATATAGATTTAAAGAGAGAGAATCAGATAAGGAAAGAGTCAAAGAGAGAAAGAGAGTCGTCAAAGAGAGGAGAGATTTGAGGGAGAGAGAGATTCGTGAGAGACAGAGAGACATAAGGAAGGTTTGTTTTGTTTTTCTTTCTTTCTTTCCTTTTTGTGTGTGATTTCCAAACTCTCCCATGGGGAATCTTCTAATTAGGATCCTTCCTAAAATTGGAGATGGGAAGTGGAGAACTCTTTCCTTTCTTATATGTGACAAATTAAATATCTGGTATTCCAAATTGAGTATAATTCCTTCCAATTTGTCCCTTCCATAATGATGCAATGCATGAAATGATAATTCTAAAGCTTACATAATTTTGTCCATATAATGCATACTCTAAATTAAATTCTTATTTCAATGATAATGCACTCAGGCTCTAATTTAGCCCACTAAAGTGGACCTATCAAATGCCCCCATGCCTAAGTTTTTCTAGTCCTGAGCAAAATCATACGAAATAGTCCAGGTCTCTAGGCCAAACTTTACTATCAGGATGTCTTATTGTGCTGCTCCTCTAGAGACTAGATTGAGATACCAACTATAAGCCTAAAGCTACTCAAGTACCAGCCAAGATACATACCTGACCAACCTCAGCCTTGGGTCTGCTGCGAAGGTTTCTAAGGCTTGCAAAAACTGCCTAGAGGTTCGTTGACCCCAGTAGTTAAGACACCCATGCATACGTGCAACAAGGCTAGGTTTAGTTTGCTAGTGCATTTTCAATAAGAGAGGGAGGGAGAAATATTATTTCGAGAGTTTTCTCTCTTTCTTTTTAAATTCCCCTAGACTCATGGCAACCCCCAGAACCCTGGCTTTTGACACTCCGAGATAGTGCCACCCATGGCGTTTTGCAACTAAATTCAGACCATGGCAATCGACATTTCAAGATAATGCTACCCATGGCACCTGAACCAGCACAAGGTGCTTCCGTGCCCCTAGTAGGATATTTAGATATCCTAGGGGACAAGCACCAAGGAGATGGTATGTTATAACGCATCTTCGAGGGGAGTATTTTTCATTCCTCCTCTCCGCATCAGGAACTCATCCAATCAACTTGTGTCTTCGAGTCACTCTTAAGTCAAATTCTCAAGAAAACATTTTCAGAACAGACACCTTTTGGCATTATTCTTCCTTATGCACATTGAACCAAACCAGTGTGTGATTTTTGGGTGCCTAGGTTTGAATACTCCCTAAGCTTTAGACTTAACACATCAACCTCACAACTCCCTCAACCTCTTGAGGAATAGTCCAGATATTAACAAATGCGTGAGTGTTTAAGCCCTAAAAGAGACCCAAGAGGCCTAAAGTCGGTATCCTTCACTTATCTCCTTTCTAGCACTTCAAGACTTAATTAACCATTCGTTCTATCCCATAACTTAGGTAACTCTTCCATAATCAAATGCTGGGACCATCACAATTTTTGCACATTTTCGCTCTGTGTCTCTCTCTTCTTTTCTTTCCTCTTCCTTCTCAACCTATTTGAAATTCAGCTTACAAAGATTTTATCTCTCTTCTTCTCTCTTCTCTTCTTTTTCTTCTCTTTTTTTTTATTTTTTAATGCAAGAATGATGCTCTACTTGCATGTGGAATATGTGTTATGCTATGAATAACCTCAGGTTATACCCCCCATGCCTAAATCTGACAATGCCCTCATTAAAAAGCAAAAGCATGGAAAGATATTACCTGAGGTGGAGTTAGGATGCCTCGCAAATCGGGTTCTAGAAGGGAGGCAGAAGGAGACCCAAAGAAGATACGTAATAAACTTGGCCTGGCGAGTAAGTGACGCAAGATGTTGGTAAGCTGGTGATGGATAGTGAGGCCAAATGCTCGTCGAAAGTAGGTGAAAATAGGGTACTCCTGAGCTAATGTTGGAGGTTTTACATTATACACATGAGTAGTGACCTCTGAGAGTGTGCGGCGAGGAGGCAAAGGCTCCTCAAGCAGATATGTGTCGACAACAGAAGGTGCGAAGAAGCATACCCTAAGATTGATGGGTTGACATGGAAAAGCGTCGATCCAAAGTCGCCACTCTACCATAGGATGTGTTATGACCCAGTTCCCGGATCCCTACAAGACCTGAGACCGGCTCACCTCGACTAATTCCAAGACCTAGTCGTCCAACGAGAAATAACCAAAAAGTAGGAAATAAACCACATTCACACATGCATTATAACTAAGTAGAGGTAAAAATGAAACAGGAAAGGAAAGTAGAGTCAACTGTCTCAAAATAGTATATGCCACCACAACAACAATAGTGATCAGAAAACAGAAAGTAACGGGAATAGTAACTCAAAGGTCTAGTACTCACAACTACAGCAGAAACAAAAGAGCTGGAAAGGAAACTACTACTACGGCTGGGCTCGATGGGGCCCAACTCCCTCTACAGCTGGAAACTTGCGCTGCACAACTCCTAGTCCTGAACAGGGTTATGAAAGACAAAGTCAGCGAACGCTGAGTAGAGTGGTGTTTACATTATTTATGTGCAAGTAAAGTAAAACAAACAGCCAGGTTTTATTCTCATTTCTATTTATCTCATCTATGTGTTTCTGGTTCATTTATTTCACAAGGATCCAAGTATTTCTTGATCTTGCTTGTTCATCATGGGAACGATCTTGATTGTAGTCTTTTCCATGGAGTAGAAGGTATACGTGGTGCTCTCTTCGTCGGGAGAGTCCCCCGTGGTAGTCCTACCCCCAATCAACCACCTCGAGGTCACTGTCGAGACGTAGCGGTGACTACTGCATGCGTGATAAGCGCACGAGTAGCTACCCCGCACTGACACGTGGTCAGTCGTTTCCACTAGCGGGTACGCCCAAAGTACAGCACGGAACAGTATAGGGCATTTCCCTCTCAGAACAAGGGTCTCACCCCTCAGAACCAAATTGGGGTCTCGCCCCTCCACAGTCCATGTACCCTCGTCCGATTACCCCGATTTTCCTAGCGGGCCTAACAAAGTCGGTGTAGGGTGGCTAGCTTAACCCCGGGCCCCGTAGGGTGGCTAGCTCCCTCCCTACACTAGTAGCACGCCTCGGTACCACGGACGCAAGGGCCTACAAGAATCGGTGCAGAGTGACTAATCCTAACCTCAGGTCTCAACCCAAGGGAGGCTAGCTCCACTCTACACTAAAAGAACCGCTGTGCTCTATGGTACTATGTACACAAGGGCAAACTTACTTCCCATCTGCATTCTAGATTCCTTTCATACACAGGAGTTCTACTCCTACTTCCCCGTAGGGTTCATACCCATTATTCATCTCATTTATCCACATTCAGATCTCATGTTTCATAACTCGTTCCTCATCCATATATAGGTTGCTCATGTTTGCACAATTTAATTCTCAATCATTTACATGCAATTTGTGGTTTCACCATTCACTTTCTTATTCACATACAAGCACTCGTATTCAAACATGCATCTCATAATTCATTCACATATAGGCAACTTGTATTCTAATATGCATCTCATAATTACACTAATACCGTTTGCTAGCAATTTATTTTAAACATGCATCAAGTAAACAGTACAGCTCAAAACAAGCTCATACATTTCTACCCTAGGGTTCATTTCACATCCTAGAGTTCGATCCGATTATTCAAAGCAAGTATATTTTTATTTAAATGCTAACAACTGAATTAAACCACTCTACCGGGTGTCACGAGAGGAATGGGGGCCTGTGCCGCAAATCTCATCGTCTCCGCAGGCCCCGAACATGCCACCGGCTAGTAACTTGTACCAGCGACTAATTTAGATCAGATGAGCTCAAAATGGTAGGTACTCAACACGAACACATAGAGAAACTCGAGTGGAAAACAACGGTACTTTGTTTGCGAAAAATCGACTCCATTTAGGTCCTAAATGGGCCAAAAACACGATTATTGTCCAAAATCAGACATCTGGGACTATTCCCAGACATCTTAAAAGACGTCGGATCATACCTCTCACTTCCTGCGGCTGCCTCAAACATCTGAACTCCTCTGCAATCCGTCTGAGGGAAGTCCCACACGTCGGACCCTCCTTCCAATCATTTGGAAGTGCCGTCGGACGTCTGGCGATGTGGTCAAACATGCAAAAGTTGCTTGGAAAGGTGCACCACGTGTCTTTCCAATGCCCTGCACCTGCGTACGAAGACACTGACCCATTTTCAACCAAAGGAAACCTGCGTCACAGTTTTAATGGGTGGACCTGTGCAGACAACACGTACCTCAGCACGAGAAATGTGCTTTCAAACGTCTGGCATCAGCTCCGGACGTCCCGATACTTCTCCAGACGTCTGGTCGATGTCCCAGACGTCTGACACTGGAAATCCAGTATCCAGAACTTCCTCTCGCGATCCTTCTCCTCTGCGCGAACTCCGCATCGCCTGTAGCTGCTATTCCAGCCACCTCAGGAGGTCGTAAAGCTCCCTTCGCGAGCTCCCCCTCCTAGCACGGCTCCGACTCCTCTAGCTCGAGCTCGCGAGATCCGCGAACCTCTCTAGAGCTCTCTCCTTTGAGTTGCTCCTCCTCGAGCTCACGCCGCTGCACTCGCAGCATGGCACTCCCCCTACGCGAGCTCTTCTGCTGCAGCTTGTCTTCCACACTCTCCTCTCACTCCCTTTCACTCGTTCTCCCCTTGCTCCCCCCCCCCCACTCCCTCGCTCTCGCTCTCCCCAGCTCTACCTCGCTCCCCCTCGCCGAGAAGGTGGAGGTCGCTAGCGCAAGGGAAAGGTGAAGGTGGCGGTGGCTGGAGTGGTGGGGGTGGAGTGGAGATGGAGGGATTTAAATAGAGGAGAAGGTTAGGGTTTGGGTGAGGAGAACGAAGAGGAAAAAGAAAAAGAAAAGAAAAAGTGCGTGACGCCTGCATGTTGAAAGCAGGAAAACGTACAATTTTCCCCTACTTTTAGACGTCCGGCCTGAAGGTTGCCTTCTAGGAGGGGTGACGTAAAAAAATGCGGAATTGAAAATATATAAAGCAATCTCACAAAAATAAGCAATCACAAAATGTGCACAAAGATTTTTAGGTGGAAACCCAAACCGGGTAAAAACCACCACCTAACCCTCTCGAGTTAGGATTTTCCGATCAACCAAGTTGATCAAATCCACTAACCGAATCACTTTGAACGAGGGTGATTCAACCTCAATACAACCACGCTACAAGTACGAGGGTAGCGTTCCTCAACCCCTTCTCTCCACGAGAAGGATTTTGTCCCACGAAGGAGACGGGAATTCGCAAAGCGAATACCCAACCAAAATACAAAGATAGAATAAACAACAGTCCTATAGAGCCAACAAAATTAAACCTAGCTTCTATAGGAAATAGGAAACTCCCCTTTGCAAGGAGTGCGTCGATGATGACGCGGTGCGTGTGCCACGCGACGGCGCTACGTCGCTCTCGTTATCAACAGCGGGAGAGCGGGCGCGCGAAGGCTTGATGCTCTCAAGAGAATGAAACTAGAGCTTGGAGAGCAAGGGCCTCAATTGGACACAAAGAAGTGGAACTAAGTTGCTTAGGTGTGTCTCTTGTTTCTCTTAGTGTGTATCTTGTGTGTTTTTGTTTACAAAGGTTCCCCTCTATTTATAGAGGACTTAGGAAGGCTTTGGAAGGCTTGGAAAAGCTTCCATAGCCGTTGGGTGCAAAACCCAAGAGAATCAGGCCGAAATCAGGACAATGATTACACTTCACAGGGTTATCAGACGTCTAACTCTGGCATCAGACGTCTGGAAGGCCACTTTAAGACGTCTGATTCCAAGGTCAGACGTCTGATTCTGTGCGGGTTTCTCCCTGACTTGAATCAGATCTAAACAGGGTTTTTGTACAAGTCCATCAGACGACATAGAGGACGTCTGGCACTAAGTCTGGACGTCTGGAAACCTACTTTTACCATGGGAATTGATTTCCAAACGTTGCAACGGCTAGAAAATCTCTGAGAAGAGATTTTGGGTCAGCCGAGGCAAAACGGTCATTTATCAGACGTCTGTGAAGTCCTATGGACGTCTGATAAGGCTCTAACGGTCATATTCTTGAGTGTCTTCTAAGCCAGCCAACGGTCCACTAACTGGACGTCTGGCAAAGTCATCAGACGTCTCCTAAGACGTCTGATATAAGGTCTGGACGTCTGAATTCATCAGACAGAACTAACTATGTCCAGCCTAACAGTTATCAGACGTCTGAAACAACAGTCAGACGTCTTAAAATCCTTTATCAGACGTCTGATTCGTGAATTAGACGTCTGGAAAGTCAGTTTTAACCCTATATTGGTTTTCTAAGTGTTCTACAGAAAACCTACGTATCCTAGGGTTGTGCAGGTGTTCCTAGGACTACTGTTAGGGTTCTTTGAGGCTCTTTAACATAATGTCTAAGGAAAATAAAGAGCAAGAAAATAAATACAAGAGATACATGAAAGGATAAAAAAGAATCTATCCTATTCTTCTTGTCTTCCATCTCCAATCTTTCGCTCCACGTGAACCTCCTCTATTTTCCGTCAAGCTCCTCCAATCCATCCTGGATGCGAGCTCGAGTTCCATCTAAACACGTCTTCATTTGCAATTGACCTAAAATCTAGGACTCAAATTGCAAATGTTAAATAACACGTGTTTTGTTATCATCAAAACAAATGATCGTGGTGCTCTAGCACCAACACGGCCCTCATTCCAGACGTTTGGACAAACGTCTAACCAATCTCCCAGACATCTTAAATATCCCAAGGGCGGTGGGTCATTTCAGGATGTATTGGTCTAGATAACCCCCCGTTAATCAAGAATGTAAGCAGAGATTTTAGGAAGTTGTTTCTATAGGAGTGTAAGTCTATCAGGTGTGGTGTAGGATGAGGATCCAAGAGGGCTTGAGAGGTTCAACAATCTTCCTTGACAACCATTCCAAGTCCTGAATGTCATCCGAAGCAGCCTTAGTTACCAATTGCCTTTCATGTTGCATATCATTGGTGTGCATGTTCTGGAATGGGACCAAATGTTCATCTTTCAAATTGAACCGCTCAAGGGTGTCGCCCTTTTAATTATCTTGTAGAGGTGGGTTGGAAGCAATAGGGTTGTGAGTGTCCTCAATAACGACATCCCCAAGTTCTTGTTCAACGCTAAGATCCTCTTCCTAGGGTGTATAGATTCCTTCCTCAAGAGTAGTAATTGCTTCTAGTTCTTCTGAATGTTTGAGAGGATGATCTTGATGGTCAAAGGTATGTAGAAATCTGGATTTGGCTAATTCAATCAGATCATCAGGGGGTAAGTCCTCGAATAAAACATATTCTCCCCTAGATTCGCTCCATGCTTTGAGTCTGGTCCCTTCAAAGTCATCATCATCCTCATCAATGTTTCTTCCCGAAGATTGATGATAACATCATCATCAACTATATCTAGCTTTAATTAGTCATAATCCATTGATAAATGCTCTTACATAATTGCCAAAGGACCGTAATTCACTATACATCCTTTCTGAGAGTTCAACATCAAACCAGGGTTAAAACTATAGTTTTATCATCATAGCATGAATGCAGAACAACCACAATTTTCTCAAGGGTTTACTAAAGGTCTAAAATGCATTAAAGTCTCATAAGAGGGTTCGTGTAGATAGAAATAGATTTTCACGTGTTACGAGAATTAAATGGCATTTGAAATCCTAAAAATGGACCCGCTTAATTTACTGAGATTCTAGTCAGGATAAAATTCACCTAAACCCTTTAAAAATCATATAAAAATATTCTCTAGGATTTGACACCCTTGATTTGATCATTGGAACCCAATTTGACCTAAAATAGAATCTCAAGCAGACAGTTGCCCTAATTTAGGTTTCTACGCAATTTACCTAGTCAAACCTGGTTAAAACCTAAATCTGACTTCACCATAAGATTCCTTGGGTCCAAATTAGGTTTGTACCAAAATTTGGGTCCAATCAAAGATCACCTTGACCTAGTTTACATTTCAGTCCTATCCAACTCTTCTCTCACACATATGCCCCTAACTTTTGAATTAATTGCAATCAAGTCCTTAACTTTATCATCGTTCTTTGAAAAAAGTTCCTCGCATCATTTTTGAAAGGTCAGACCTTCACCATTGAGTTTCGAGAGAGGATTTCTCACTCGATTCTCAATCAAACCCTGCCAAAATTGAATGGGAGATTCCTTGAGGACTTCCCTTCCAAATGAGACCTTCCATGAATCCTAAATCGGCCCCAATTCCTCATGTGAACCTTTTGAAGGTGCACATGTCCTACTTGAATGAAAAACGTGGGGTTACAAGCTTGGTTTCCAAGCTTGAAACACCTCCCCATGGCCTATAAATGGACCTACGACGAAAACCTCACCTCCTTAGCAAGGTTTTGGGCCAAAAACCTCTTCAAATCCCTATCTCCGACCTTGTCCGACCTAGCTCCAGTGGTTCTTCTTCCCAATCTTCTTAGGGACAGCCAATGGCCAAATTGGCCCGTCCATCATCCTCACCGTCTTCCTCCGTGCCTCGCCAGTCACAATGGGTGCCATCTTCCCCTCTCCTCGCCACCGTTCACCTCACCAGAGAGTTCGTCCCCTTCGACACCGACCAATCAAAGCCGGCATGGATCTTTTTCCTCTTTGACCCTTAGTTAGGTCATAACGCTCCCTCTTCTCCTCTACTCCCTTTTTTGCTCCTTAACCACCTCAATTTGACCGTCGTTCACACTCTCCCCCTTTGTCTTCTCCAACTTTGGCAAGGGCGCAAGCCCGCGCCATCACTACACACCAGCTCCACCTCCACAAGCTTCGCCATACTTCCTCCATCAAAAGCCCTCTCTTAGTTTGCTGATCCACACACCCAATCCCCTCACCGAACAACCCATCTTCATGCAACCATCTCCGCCTCTGTTTGGCCACTTCACGCCCTTTCACGACTTGCTACCACCACCATCACCTTCGCTAAGACAAGGTGAAGCTTCTGAGATGTTCTAATGAGGTCGCAAGGCCTTATTTCATGTTCTCAGGTTCTACGTCGGAGCTTCGCCACTTCTGCCATCACCGCCTTCGTTCTTTGAGCTCTAGGCATCGAAAGCCTTAGGTGCAACCTCCATGATCTGCAGGCTCACTCCAAGCACACGCCCAGGTAGTCAATTGGGCACTACACCAACTGCGACTGCTTTAATTAGTCGAAGCTTCACCTGCAAGCGCACAAGAGGAGGGCTAGTGTAGTCCCACATCAGTGGGAGAAAGACCAACAGCTACACATAAATTGAATTTCTGAATAGAGCTGTTCGCCTCGAGACACCGGGGGTGAGGTCCCCGCTCACACGCACTTGCTTACGCTCACTCAACCGGACTCGACCCAACCCAACCCGGCCTAACCTATACACTCCTGGCTTATCACCATTGCCGGTGAGCCTGGACCCGAGTGTGCGTGATCGGATTACCCAACCATCTTAGAAAGAAAGTGTAAAGACCCGTTCTATCCTGAGCATTTTAAGACATTTGGACTGTCGGCCAGACGTCTGGTCAAACGTCTGACCCCTTTCCAGACGTCTGGAAATCGAAATTGTTGGTACGAGCCTCGCGTCTGCGCACATGCTATGCGCAGACAGTACCCTCCTTCTCTCTCTTTCCCTCTTCCCTCCTCCACCGAACCCTAATACACCTCTATAAAAGGCCCTCTTCCCCTCTCCCTTTCTCCCCACTTCACCACAGCACCTTCTTCTCTTCCTCTCCACCCCAGCGAGAGGAGCTAGTGCGAGAGCGGCGACGAGGAGGAGAGGCGGCGTGAGGAGAGGAGGAAGAGCCGAGCTCGCGAGCTCGTGGGAGCTCACTGGAGGGCGCACGGCCGGAGCGGCACGTGTGGGAGGAGGAGTAAGTCGGGGGAGTCGTCCCCGACACAGCTGTAGGTGAGGATGCGAGGCCGCAGCTGCGCACGGCGAGGGAGAACAGGAAAAGGTTCTGGTTCTGGGTTTTTCCCAGAATCAGACGTCTGGAGTGACATCCAGATGTCGGGGCGGACGTCTGGTGACTACACCGGATGTCTGAAGGCAGATCTTCTCGAAGGTACGTTTTCTTTTGCGGATACGGCCATGCAGGCCGCTTCGCAACTATGTTTTGCGTGGCTTATTGTGGGATATTTTGCTGTCGCATGCAGGGATTGCTTTGAGATGGTGCGGGACACGCCCTCCCACGCATTTCTGATGTCTGGACAGCTTACCAGACGACCGGAAGCACTCCTAGACGTCCGGAGAGGAGATCGGACGTCTGGAGCCGTGTCCAGATGATCGGGAAGAGGTTCTGGACGTCTAAGGTTGACGTAGAGCCTGAGGTGAGTTCCTGTTTACTTCTAAGATGTCTAGACCTTGTGCCAGACGTCTAATTTGGGTATGTAGCCCTATTTTTTTGACCCGTTTAGGATCCATTTGAGGTCCGTTTTACGCAAATAAGTTATCGGCATTTTCCTTGAGAGTTCCTCTACTTATTAAAAGGCTTTTTATACTATTCTGATTGTTCCTTGTTATAGGACTTCATTTCGTTGCAGATTCAGGGCTTGCTGAGACACGTGAGCCTGCTGTTCGAGCCCCCACTACTCCTAGGTTGTCTGGTAGAGTGGCTTTCCCTAGTTTAATTATAAAACCTGAATGCATATGTCGATTGAATAACTAGAACCTAGGATATGGCATGAATCTTAGGACGAGAAGTTACTTAAAATGTCTGTATGCGTGGTTGAGTTGCAGTCTTGAATGAATAAATAGAAATGTTAACAATTGCCTTTTAATGAACAAGAGTTGCCTGTGAAATATGAATTACCTGTGCTAGTTAAACAATTACATGTGACATCACCTGTTGTATACGTTAAATGATCGAAATACGAACTGCATGTGTATAACCTGAGAATGGAAATGTGAATGATAGATATACGAGCTGCTTGTGTATAACCTGAGAGTGAAAATGTGAATGATGAAACCTGGTATGGAATGGCATGAGAAATATGAGCATGAACCTTATGGGGAATTAGGAGTAGAGCTCCTGGAAATAAATGGAATGGATCTGGAAATGTGAGTAGGGAAGTGTGCTGGCCCTTGAGTACGTGGTACCAAGGAGAGCGACTGTCTCCTGTTTAGTGTAGAGCAGAGCTAGCTGCCCTTGGGTTGGGACCCAGGGTTAGGATTGGCCACTTTGCACCGACTCCTTGGCCCTCGTGTACACTGTACTCGGGAGAGCTACCAGTGTAGGGAGAGAGCTAGCCACCCCACGGGGCCCGGGGTTCAGCTAGCCACCCTACACTGACTTGTTAGGCCCACTGGGCAAACCAGGGTAAACAGACGAGGGTGTGCGGACTGTGGAGGGGCGCGACCCCTGTTTGGTTCTGAGGGGCTAGACCCCTGTTACTCAGAGGGCTAGGCCCTATACTATTCCGTACTGTACTTTGAGTGTACCCGTTAGCAGAAATGACTGACCGCGTGCCAGTGCGGGGTAGCTACCCGTGCGCTTATCGCGCATGCCATAGTCACCGCTACGTCTGTCCGTGACCTTGGGGTGGTTGACTGGGTGTAGGATCACCACAGGGGGCTCTCTCAGCCAGGAGAGCACCACGTGCGCCTTCTACTCTTCAGAAAAGACTACAATCAAGATCATTCCCACGAAGAACATTCGAGATCAAGAAAGAGATATGAAAAATAAACCAATGGGTAAAAAGGAATAACTTGTAAAATAAAGTAATTGGAATAGACAGTTACCTGTTCACTTTTACTGCTTTAGTTCATTGGTTACTACTTTACTCAGCGTTTGCTGACTTTGTTACTCATAACCCTTTTCAGGTCCAGATGTTGAGTAGCCCGAGTCTTCGGCTGCAGAGGGTGCTGGGCCTAGTAAAGCCCAGTAGCAGTAGCCTTCTTGTTGTAGTACTTTCTGTTGCAGTAAGTTTCAGACTCTTGTTACCTTTACGTTTCTGTACCTTGTTTCTATTTTACTGTTGTGATGGTGATATATACTGTAGCAGCTTTTCTTTCCTTACTGCTTGTACTTTTTTTTACTGTTAGTTACATAGCATAGTGAATGTGGTTTACTTTCCTGCTTTTTGGTTATTTCTTGTTGGACGACTGGGTCTTGGGATCAGTCGAGTTGGGCCGATCTCATGTCATGTAGGGATTCAGGAACCAGGTCGTAACAAGATGGTATCAAAGCAAGGTCATCTCGAGAAATGAATCAACTAGCTTGAGAATAACCAATTCATGTGCATGTAACTAGAGTAACCACCACAACGTACCGCTTGACATCTGTTCTGAATTTTCCTTGCTGAAGTTTGTTAGAGTTGACTTCCTTTTTGCTCTATTTCTGCGTCTTCTTGCAGGAGATGCCTCGACGTGGAGTCCTTGAGGCGGGTCGCGGATGCGGTCGTGGACGAGGTCGAAGGGGTGAACGTGCTGGGCCCAAGGCGTCAGTTGGCCAGCCACTCCTCTCGGGCATTCAGGCCCAGGACCTCTCACAGTTGATACGAGATATAGTACGAGAGGAGCTCCACCCACCTCCATGAGTGCCTCTCCCTGGGGACGTGGAGGGGGAGTCTTCTGTGGGACCACGAGATCGACGTAGCACTGGACGTGGGGGAGGGGGTGGTCCTCCATCGCCCCCACCGCACTTTGACACTTTTGAGCACGAGACCTCCCTGCCTGGAGGTGTGCCCGTTCCCCTACTACAGCTGCACTACGAGCTTTTCAGATAGTTCCGGAAGCTGAAGCCCCCTTCCTTCAAGGGGGATGAGGACCCGTCTTAGGCGGAGGACTGGCTTGAGCAGATCGAGAAGGTGTTTGACACCCTTCGCCCCCATGCGGAGTGTCACGTGGCCTTTGCCACGTACTAGCTGGAGAGTGCGGCACACAGGTGGTGGAGGGCAGTTAGAGGCCAGGAGAGGGAAAAGCCGACGTGGGACCAGTTTATGACCCTCTTCTGTGAGCAGTACTTCCCACAGACATGGCAGGACCAGAGGAGGCGGGAGTTCCATACTCTCCGCCAGGGGTCGATGACTGTTAGCGCGCACCGCACACGCTTCCTGGAGCTGTCACGTTTTGCTGCGACAGCTGTGGCTACTGAGGAGTAGCGCCTGTGGAGGTTCACTGAGGGGCTCTGACCGGCCATTTTGGGGGTATGTCAAACCCCTGAAGCTACCCACGTTCTCGAGAGTGGTAGAGGCAGCAATGACGTATGAGAAGACCAACCCGACTGCACAAGACACTGACAGCGAACGGAAGAGGCCCTACCAGCGAGAGTATTCACAGGGCCAACAAGAGAGGAGGCATGTGGTGCCCGCGGGAGAGCCGTCACGTTTTGCGGGGCCGTCAGCGGCCTTTGGGGGCCCCTGGCAGGGCAGCTGTCAGCATTGAACCCCCGCCCAGCCGTCAGTAGGGACCTACAGAGGGAGGGAGTCAAGTCCCCCTCTGCTACCAGTGTGGCCAGCCGGGCCACATCAGGAGGGACTGCTCGTCTAGGGTCGGAGCACAGCAGATGCTCCCTGCACCGAGCAGGTGGTCGTGGCTCCCAAGCACGTGGGGGAAGACAGCAATCGCGGGGAGGGTACCGGTCAGTGGCTACCCGTCCGACGCAAAGTGTGGCTGCTTCCTCCTCACCGAGAGCTGAGGGGCGTATCAATGCCCTGACACACAGAGATGCCAAAGCATCAGGTTCAGTGGTGGCAGGTATGGTTACAGTTTCCGGCAGATTAGTTTACGTACTTTTTGATTCCGGCGCCACGCACTCGTTTGTTGCTGTGAGTTTTGGTGTCAGTTTGGGACAGGACTGTGTGTTGCTAGAGGATCCTTTTGTGATCAGAGGTCTGAGTGGTCAATTGTTTGTAGCTGAGGAGGTCTACACAGACTGCGAGGTTAGTGTTGAGGGACATAGCCTCCCAGTTGACCTGATTGTCATACCGATGGAGGATTTTGGCATGATTCTGGGGATGGATTGGCTATCCGTTTACCACACTTTGGTGGACTATTTTGAGAGGAAGATCGCCTTCTCCATACTGAAGATGCCTTCCTTTGAGTTTCACGGACAGCCGGTGGACGGAGGTTTCAGGTGTATTTCTGCACTTCGGGCGGCAAGACTTTTGGGCTAGGGGTGTGAGGGCTTCCGGACTTGTGTAGTGGTAGAGCACACCCCCGCGGCAGACTTTCAGAGCATCCCAGTGGTCAGAGAATACCCCGACGTGTTTCCCGAGGAGCTGCCAGGACTACCGCCTAAGCGTGAGATCAAGTTTGAGATCTCACTAGTACCGGGGACCAGCCTCATTTCTACAGCACCGTACAGGATGGCACCACTTAAGCTGCGAGAGCTCAAGTCACAGCTGCGAGACCTATTGGAGAAGGGCTTTGTGAGGCCTAGTGCATCCCTGTGGGGAGCCCCAGTGTTATTTGTGAAAAAGAAGGATGGTACCCTACGCCTTTGTGTTGACTATAGACAACTGAATAGGGTCGCCATCGAGAACAGGTATCCGCTGTCGAGGATTGATGATCTGTTTGACCAGTTGCGAGGTGCCACGGTATTCTCCAAGATAGATCTGAGGTCAGGCTACCACCAGTTGAGGATCAGGGAGACCAATGTCTCCAAGACAGCTTTCCGCACCTGGTACGGACACTACGAGTTTTTGGTCATGCTGTTTGGGCTAACCAACAGCCCCACTGCCTTCATGGATTTGATGAACCGGGTGTTCAGACCGTATCTGGATCAGTTTGTGGTGGTATTTATTGATGATGTGCTCATTTACTCACAGGATCAAGCACAGCACGAACAACACTTGCGAATGGTTCTGAACACGCTGAGACGACATAGGCTGTATGCCAAATACAGCAAGTGCGAGTTTTGGTTGACACAGGTGACCTTCTTGGGCTATGTGATTTTAGGAGATGGCCTGGCTGTGGACCCAACCAAGGTAGAGGTAGTACTCAGGTGAGAGAGGCCACGCACAGTGACAGAGATCCACAGTTTCTTGGGATTGGCAAGTTACTATCGACGGTTTATCAGGGGTTTCTCGCAGATTGCGTGTCCTATGACTTAGTTGACCCGGAAGGACGTTTCTTTTGCTTGGACAGATGCTTGTGAGGTGTGTTTTTGGGAGTTGAAGGAGTGGCTAACTTCAGCTCCTGTGCTTACCATCCCAGATAGTAGCGGCGGTTTCGTTGTCTACATGGACGCTTCGTTGCAGGGGTTAGGGGGTGTGCTCATGCAGCAGGGTCACGTTGTCGTATACGCTTCACGGCAACTAAAGTCCCATGAGCATAGCTACCCTATCCATGACTTGTAGCTGGCAGCTGTTGTCTTCGCGTTGAAGACATAGAGGCACTACCTTTACGGTGAGACTTTTGAGATATTCATGAATCATAAGAGCCTGAGGTATTTGTTTGATCAGAAGGAGCTTAACATGAGACAGAGACATTGGTTAAAGCTCCTGAAGGACTATGACTGCAGCATCTCCTACCATTCGAGGAAGGCCAACGTGGTGGCTGACGCCTTGAGCCGGAAGGCGCCCACCCACTTGGCCAACTTACAGGCACAGAGTTGGAGACTTATGGAGGAGTTGGGTAGTTGGCGACCCTTAGAGTTACAGAGGCATTTTGGGGCAGTGATAGTGACACGACAGATGAGACCAGAGCTGATAGACCGCATCATCACAAGAAAGATGACAGATCCGTATCTTCAGTCATTGCGAGATAGAGTACTGTCAGGGGACCCAGGAGACTTCTCTTTTTCAAACGAGGTGCTGCGCATGAGGGGACGTTTGTGCGTTCCCAGGGACGAGGAGTTGTTGAGAGAGCTCCTGACTGAGGCACACAGGTCCAGGTTCACCATACATCCTAGGAACACAAAGACGTACCATGATTTGAGACGTGACTTTTGGTGGAGAGGGATGAAGCAGGATGTAGGTGAGTTCGTGCAGCAGTGTTTGGTGTGCCAGCAGGTAAAGGCCGAGCATCAGAGGCCTACAGGGCCGTTGCAGCCACTTCCTGTGCTAGAGTGGAAGTGGGAGAGCATCACCATGGACTTGGTGGTGGGCTTGCCCGTTACCCAGCGAGGATACGACGCAGTCTGGGTGATAGTAGACAGATTGACGAAGACGACACGTTTCTTGCCGATCCGAGTCACCTTGGGACCAGCATATTTGGCAGAGAAGTATATTCATGACGTGGTACGTCTGCACGGAGTTCCACGTGAGATTGTATCCAACCGGGATACCCGTTTTACTTCCCAATTTTGGGTTGAGTTTCAGCATGCTTTGGGGACACGGTTGAGGTTCAGTACGGCGTACCACCCCCAAATGGATGGACAGTCAGAGCGCACGATACAGACACTTGAGAACCTTTTACGCACCTGTGTACTGGACTGGAGAGGTTCTTGGGAAGAGCACTTACCCCTGGCAGAGTTTGCATATAATAATAGTTATCACTCGAGTATCAGCATGGCACCTTACAAGGCTCTATACGGATGGAGGTGTGCTGCGCCCTTGAGTTGGGTTGAGGTGGGGACCAAGTAGGAGGTTGGTCCCAGGCTGATCCGGCAAAATCAGGGGGTGATTGAGCAGATTCACAGATGACTTCGCACTGTTAGGAGCAAACAGAAGAGCTATGTTGATCGGAAGCGCAGAGAGGTGCAATTCAAGGTTGGGGATCACGTCTTTCTTCGCATTTCGCCCTTGAAGGGCCTACAGCATTTTGGGGTGAAAGGGAAGTTTGCACCGAGATTTGTGGGGCCCTTTGAGGTCCTAGAGCGGGTAGGACCCGTTGCTTACAGGCTTGCCCTTCCTCTCCAGCTTTCCGGTGTGCACGACGTGTTCCATGTGTCCAACCTTAGGAAGTACGTCACCGATCCCAGTCACGTTCTGAGCCACGAGAGCATCGAGGTGGGTGACGACCTGACCTACCCCGAGAGACTAGTACAGATACTAGACAGGGCCGTTCGGAGTTTGAGACGAAAGCAGGTACCCCTGGGGAAGGTCTTGTGGAGGAGCCAAAGGTATGAGGAGGTTACCTGGGAGCCTGAGGCGGCGATGCGAGAGCGGTACTCGAAGCTTTTTGAGGGTATGACTTTTCGGACAGGCTTCGATCCTCTTTAAGTTTGTTATGCGTATATATTTCCTTTTCCGCACCCTAGCTAGCTCAAGTTTCGGGGATGAAACTTCCTTTAAGTTTGTTATGATGTAAAGACTCGTTCTGTCCTGAGCCTCTTAAGATGTCTGGTCAGACGTCTGGACCCCTTTCTAGATGTCTGGAAATTGAAATTTTTGGTACGAGCCTTGCATCTGCGTGCGGGCTGCGTGTAGACAGTACCCCCCTTCTCTCTCTTTCCCTCTTCCCTTCTCCATAGAACCCTAATGCACCTCTATAAAAGGCCCTCTTCCCCTCTCCCTTTCTCCCCACTTCACCACAGCACCTTCTCTTCCTCTCTACCCCAGTGAGAGGAGCTAACGCGAGAGAGAGCGCGAGAGCGGCGATGAGGAGGAGAGGCGAAGTGAGGAGAGGAGGAAGAACCGAGCTCGCGAGCTCGTGGGAGCTCACTGGAGGGCACACGGCCGGAGCGACGCGTGCGGGAGGAAGAGTACGTCGGGGGAGTCGTCCTCGACACTGCTGCAGGCGAGGAGGCAAGGCCGCAGCTGCGCGCGGTGAGGGAGAACAGGAAGAGGTTCTGGTTCTGGGTTTTTCCCAGAATCAGACGTCTGGAGTGACATCCGGATGTCAAGGCGGACGTCTGGTGACTACACTGGACGTCTGAAGGCAGATCTTCATGAAGGTACGTTTCCTTTTGCGGATACAGCCATGCAGGCCGCTCCACAGCTACGTTTTGCGTGGCTTATTGTGGTAGATTTTGTTGTTGCGTGCAGGGATTGCTTCAGGAAGGCACGGGACATGCCCTCCCACGCATTTCGAATGTCTGGACAGCTTACCAGACGACCGGAAGCACTCCCAGACATCCGGAGAGGAGATCGGACGTTTGGAGCTGGATCTAGACGATCGGGAAGAGGTTCTGGACGTCTGAGGTTGACACAGAGCCTGAGGTGAGTTCCTATTTACTTTTAAGACGTCAGGACCTTGTGCTAGACGTCTAATTTTGGTCTGTAGCCCTATTTTTTTGACTTGTTTAGGGTCCGTTTGAGCTCTGTTTTACGCAAATAAGTTATCGGTGTTTTCCTTGAGAGTTCCTCTACTTGGTAGAAGGCCTTTTATACTATTCTGAATGTTCCATTGTGATTGTTCCTTGTTATAGGACTTCGTTCCGTTACGGGTTCAGGGCTTGTTGAGACACGTGAGCCTGTCGTTCGAGCCTCCAATACTCCTAGGTTGTCTGATAGAGTGGCTTTCCCTAGTTTAATTATAAAACCTGAACGCATATGTGGATTGAATAACTAGAACCTAGGATACGGCATGAATCCTAGGACGAGAAGTTACTTGAAATGCCTGTATGCATGGTTGAATTGTAGTCTTGAATGAATAGATAGAAATGTTAACAACTTCCTGTTAATAAACAAGTGTTGCCTGTGAAATATGAATTACCTGTGCCAATTAAACAATTACATGTGACATCACCTGTTGTATACATTAAATGATAGAAATACGAACTGCATGTGTATAACCTGAAAATGGAAATGTGAATGATAGAAATACGAGCTGCTTGTGTATAACCTGAGAGTGAAAATGTAAATGATGAAACCTGGTATGGAATGGCATGAGAAATATGAGAATGAACCTTATGGGGAATTAGGAGTAGAGCTCCTGGAAATAAATGGAATGGATCTGGAAATGTGAGTAGGGAAGTGTGCTGGCCCTTGAGTACGTGGTACCAAGGAGAGCGACTGTCCCCTGTTTAGTGTAGAGCAGAGCTAGCTGCCCTTGGGTTGGGACCCAGGGTTAGGATTGGCCACTTTCCACCGACTCCTTGGCCCTCGTGTACACTGTACTCGGGAGAGCTACCAGTGTAGGGAGAGAGCTAGCCACCCCATGGGGCCCGAGGTTCAGCTAGCCACCCTACACTGACTTGTTAGGCCCACTGGGCAAACCAGGGTACACAGACGAGGGTGTGCGGACTGTGGAGGGGCGAGACCCCTGTTTGGTTCTGAGGGGCTAGACCCCTGTTACTGAGAGGGCTAAGCCATATACTGTTCTGTGTTGTATTTTGAGCGTACCCGTTAGCGGAAACGACTGACAACGTGCCAATGCGGGGTAGCTACCTGTGCGCTCATCGCGCATGCCGTAGTCACTGCTACGTCTATCTGTGACCTTGGGGTGGTTGACTGAGTGTAGGATCACCACAAGGGGCTCTCTCGGCCAGGAGAGCACCACGTGCGCCTTCTACTCTTCAGAAAAGACTACAATCAAGATCGTTCCCACGAGGAACATTCGAGATCAAGAAAGAGATCTGAAAAATAAACCAATGGGTAAAAAGGAATAACTTGTAAAATAAAGTATTTGGAATAGAAAGTTACATGTTTACTTTTACTGCTTTAGTTAGTTGGTTGCCACTCTACTCAGCGTTCGCTGACTTTGTTACTCATAACCCTTTTCAGGTCCAGGTGTTGAGCAGCCCGAGTCTCCGGCTGCAGAGGGTGCTGGGCCTAGAAAGCCTAGTAGCAGTAGCCTTCTTGTTGTAGTACTTTCTATTGTAGTGAGTTTCAGACTCTTGTTACCTTTACATTTCTATACCTTGTTTCTGTTTTACTGTTGTGGTGGTGATATGTACTGTAGCAGCTTTTCTTTCCTTACTGCTTGTACTTTTTTTTACTATTAGTTACATAGCATAGTGAATGCGGTTTACTTTCTTGCTTTTTGATTATTTCTTGTTGGACAACTGGGTCTTGGGATCAGTCGAGTCGGGCCGGTCTCGTGTCTTGTAGGGATTCGAGAACCGAGTCATAATAGAAAGAGGAGAAGAGAGAAAAGAGAGAGAGCGAGGGGGAGAAGGGGGGTTTTGCTCTCTAAAGAAGTGTCCCTTGTGCGACACTTAGTCGCTGGAGGGAATTGCTTCCTGATGAGAACCTCATCATGAGCCATAACTAGCTCATTTTGACCCAATACAAAGGATAAAAGCTCCTACATATCTCAAGGAAAAGCTTAACTCAGAGAATTCTGAGTTTGAGAAGAAAACAAGTCATAAGGGGTAAAAGTGCAATTTTACCAGTATAATCTGCATACAGGGTAATTCAGGGCCCAAACATAGGTCAAAACAGCTTAATAAGAATAAAAGTGGGATGAGATGATCTAGCAAGGGCTACAGCACTTCCAAGGAACCAAATGATAATCTGTAACCCTAAAACAACCCACTTCAATTCACAAGGTTTGAGGCAAAGTAAAAATAGAATAAACCCTCTAAAATTCATAGAAAAATAATCTCTAGGGTTTAGAACCTTCAATTTGGCCTTTAGAACCCATTTTGACCTACATTGAGAACCATGCCCAATTAATAACTTAATTTGGGTTTTTGCGCAAATTGACCGGTCAAACAAGGTTTAATATGAAAATAAAATTCACCATCAGATTCCTTAGGTCCTAATTAGTCATGTATAAAAACTTGAGCCTAAGAAGAAACCTCCTTGACCGACTTCACACTTTGGTCCTCATATATTTACTCTTTGGCCCTCAACTTTTGAACCCTCGCATTTAGGCCCCTAACTCTCCTTCGTTCTTTGCAAACAGGTCCCTCCTGCAAAACCCTGCCAGCACCATGCTCCGGCGACCTTGCGCGGAGCATGGCGCCGCGCAGGGTGAGGTGGAGGACCTGGCAAGTGTACCGGGGGTGCCCTGCGTCGTCAGCCGTCGCAGGAGCACCCCCATGGTCATTGTAGCCCCCCATACCGGCCGTGCGAACGCACGGACGGTATGGGTTCGTATTCCGACCATTCTCCGGCGAGGGAGACACGTCGTCTCCCTCCGCCTTTCTCCCTGCTTCAACCCTATAAATACCCCCCGCCGCTCCACCGACCAAAGCAGCCTGGATCTGACGGAGAAAACCCCTAGCTTTCTTCTCTTCTTTCTCCGGCAGACGCTCACCAGCTCCGGCGACTTCCTCCCCCTCCACCTCTTCGCTCTGCCGCAATACCAGCAGCAGAGACCTCCTCCCCTGCTCTTCCCGCGCCACGCCGCACCCAGCTGGCGCCTCTCCAGCCCTCTGCTCGCCGCCGCCCCTCTCCCTGAGCATCGTCTTCTCCGGCGACAGTCGATACGACTGTCGCCCTGTTCCTCCCCCTTCGTCCCTGCAGTTAAGTTAGACCTACTCCCCTTCTCCTCCTCTTTCTTTCCCCGCTTTCGATTTAGTCAATTAAGCCCTCTACCGACCCTGTTCACCCTCATCCTCTCCGCCTCCGACCACCCTCCGGCGAGCCGCTCCCATCACCTCAGCGACCCACACGGCTCGCCGACCACCGCAGAACCTCCGCCTCCTCACCCTGATCCTCTTCCGCCCCTCCACTTCCCACCAAACACCCTCTGCAGACCCACCGAACACACCCACTCCCTCGCTCACAGTTTGACCTAGGACGACCTGATAGCTCCATCTCGCCCCCTGCAGACCCCCTGACCACCTTCGCCGTGCCACGGCGAAGGTCCCCCGCCTGTCTGATTTGGCCGAGAGGCCGTTCTATTGATTTCAGGTTCCAGGCCTTGACCGCCATTGGCGAGGAAGCTCGAAGCTTGCTTGAGGTTGCTCCAAGCCTAGATATCCCAG
Source organism: Thalassia testudinum (assembly GCA_037157565.1). NCBI lineage: Eukaryota > Viridiplantae > Streptophyta > Magnoliopsida > Alismatales > Hydrocharitaceae > Thalassia > Thalassia testudinum. Next base: position 40,837,738 of record JAZHRO010000009.1, on the reverse strand, counting down.
GTTGAAGAGCCACGGCCAGCGCGAAAGAGTCTTGCGCACACACCCTGGCCCTCAATTGGAGCTGCGCGCCTCAACAGCTGATGCAATTGGAAGCACCATCCCTGCTGCAGGCGTGAGAGAAAAGGGGTGCGCGGATAGTCCCACCTCGGGAATTTCTGAAGCCACACACCCACATAAATTGCAAAAGTGCCACCATCTGTTTGCCTCAGTTACCACGGGGTGAGGTCCCTCTCACCCGACCCGACCCGACTCGGCCTCGTCCGTGACCACGCTCCGCGGACCTGGCCCGACCCGATTAGACTGACCTGCACTCCTCGCCCACCACGCACGCCGGTGGGCCTGGACCCGGGCCTGACCCGAACCCGATTACCCGATAGCGCTCTGGGAGAGCTTCCGAAGAGTGATTTCAGAGAGAGAGATACGCGGGGGAGGGGGTAGAGTAGGTTTTTGCCTCTTGACGAAAAAAAAAACTCTGAAGTGTGCAGGCCAAAGAAGAAGAAGCAGACCCGCTGAAGAAGAAGGAGCTGCTGCACTGTAGCGAAGGCATCGTTAAGTCGTCTCAGCACCGGGGCAGACGACGGAAGGTCAGCAGCCAGAGCAGGAAAGAAGACAGGCTGAAGAAGAAGGAAGAGCAACGGCCATCGCGAAAGAAGAAAAAGAGAGGTCAAGGCAGGTGAAGACAAAGAAGAAGAAGGAATGAAGAGAAGCAAGAAGCAAGAAAAGAAGAAGACGATCTGACGAAAAAGAAAGAAAGGAAACAAGGAAGAACAGAAGAAGAAGAGCACGAGGGGAAGATCTGAAGAAAGCAGAAGAAGAAGAAGAAGAAGAAGAAGAAGAAGAACAGGAAGAACCAAAGACAAAGAGGAAGAAAGAAGAAAAGAAGAAGAAGCCAAATTTTCATCTCTCTCTCTTTATTTTTGTAATAGAACTTGTATATCTCTAGAATACAACTTGCTCCCTGAGTTCGACCTCGGGAACTCTTTTATTTTTCCGAGTAAAAAATTTTATATGAAACGTTGGTAACAACCGGCTTTACTACAACGATATAACTGAAACCGGACGCTACCACTTCCCCTGTGCTACAAAGGGAAGTTCAAGAGGAAGAGAGCCTATGCATGCTGAAGAAGAAGGAAAGAAGAGCTTGAGAAGAAAGAAGGAAGAGAAGAGTTGAAGAAGAGGAACAGTGCCCTTGCACTATAGCTCTTGTCTAATTGAGCATTATCTATATTACTGTTCAATAATTTAAGTACTATGGTTAAGATGCATGCTTAAATGTGGATCTAAAAGGTGATTTAAATCACCACTTTTTAGGATTATTTCTATTCTTTTTGCTATGTCAAACTCATGTTATACATTGATCATCAATTCTTGAGTAATTATTCTTCCTTGAATATCATTATTGGCTTAATTATTGTGCTCATTTATATTATGATTGAGATTAGTGCAAAAATGCAACATTTGCTCCCTTTGTTCGACCTTGGACTTATATTCGAGTTATAAATTCTATTTGTTTGAGTGCATTTGTCTTATACTACGACGCATAACTTTAACAACGATGAATTCTCTTCAACATAGACTCAGAAAAATCTTTCACACTAGGATCAAGAGCTTCCTCAAAAATCAACTCTTCGTGTCCTTGTGACCAATATTGATCCAGTTCTTCCAATTCAGTCTCAATTTTCTCATGGTCACTGGTGTTTGGGACTTGTGAATCCACATAATAGTCAATGACTGGTGTTGGTCCCCATGATAGAGGAGTATGGTTATTATCACTTCCTTCCAATATGATTTCATCCGACATCCAAGACTCCTGGACTTTGTTAACTTCTGAATCACAATCCTTAGGGAGCTCTAATTGAGGTGCAAGGTCCTCATAAGGTATATGTTCATCATCCCTAGGATGGGGTATAGATTCCACCTCAAAATTCATCCTGGGAGTTGGGTTGATTATTTGACTGGACGCGTTTCATCAAATGTAACAAAGATACTATCATTCGAGTCAAGTTCATCTAATGGGACCATCTTCCCCTTTGATTGGATCCAATAAAGCTCAAGTGGAAAATCCGAGTCCTCCTCTGCTGGCTGCCACCAATCTATATCACACTTTAGTGACTGGCTACTCGGTTCAATTCCCCTTGTATCCTTGTGGCCTCCCTCCCCCTTAATGTTAGGACTTCTCAAAGAGGAGTTATCAAGTTTGGAGGGGTCCACATTATCCTTAAGAGGGTAGCTATACTCCGAGATTGGGTCCCTAATGTCTCCTTCCATCTTGTGGCGTGGCTCTCTCAAGGGAGATGTATCTAACATGGAGGGGTTATGATCAACCTCAAGGGAGTAAATCAAGTGACCAATTTCTTCTTTTAATTGTTGACTTGTCCCCAAAGACTCTCCTAAAGATTCCAGCATTTCCATCTGTTGTTTTTGCATTTCTCTCTTAAAAGAGGAGAGGCTATCATTCTTTTTAGGAGGAAAGTCAAGCTCAGGTTCAAGTTGCCTAGGAGTATCAATCCAACCTCGATAAGCAAAATCATTAAGGGTGGGTGGGTTGGGTATAGTCATGGGAGAGCTAGGGCCGGGATACCCTTCTCCTAGGTTCTGCTCATCATCACTGGGTTGGGGATTAATCAGACCAATGCTCCTATAGTAGGAGTAGAAAGGATCCCATTGTTCATCAAATGATGGATAACTGCAGGTCATGGGATTGGAATTTGGTGTTCTAGGGTGAAAGTAAGAAATGTAGTAGCTATTGTAATCCATTTGAAAACACGACTTGAACAACACATCCCAATCAAACGCAAGGCAATGGGACTCTCTTTTCTTTCTTAGAGCAGACTTGAGCCAACCTCCAACCTACCCCTTAAAGTTGTCAAATGGGGTCAAGTTTGCACCCGTCCGTTCCCACTTTAGTGGTATAAGAGGGAGCTGTGACTTGAGATCCCTGACAAGCTCTTTGGAGAAGAACAAAGATCATTTACGTTCTTTCTTGGTGGCCAAAGAAGTTTCACAATCAATTACGTGCCCGAAGTCGACCTTCGCTTGCCTTAGGACCTATACTTTGCTTCAATGATACTCACAGGTGATCAAGTGAGAAGTTACTCCAAGGACGAACAAAGGGATGCAAGTAGGGCGAACCCTTCCTTTGAGGTGATGAGTAAGCGGTGCCTCTTAACTACCCTGTTGTCCCTTTAAGGGGTGTCCCCCTCCGTGAAGTATCAAAACAATTGGTCAGAAGATAGCACCACCTCCACAAAGTGAAATAGGAGGGTCTGCACCGATAAAGAGATCGGTGCCTATAGCCTTAAGGGATCGAGCCTTAGTGCAGTGCTTAGTGTGTGTGCTTAGTGTCAGAGGTGTGCATCACACCGCAAATTAGTTTTGATTTTGAAAAGAATCGTAGACAGGTCCCTTTTAATCAGAGCAAATGTGATTTTGATTTTTAGGTCGAATCTGATTAGCAATCCCAATTTTGATTAGGTGACCACTGAATTAGGTTAATCCAATCACTTTGGTAGTCTTGAGATTTAATCCAAATGCAAATGCGTGAATAGGAGCTGGATGCAAAGACAGAAAGGTATACCTGTCTCTAGCAATCTTCGTGCAAATATGTACGCAATGCAGAGAAAAAAAAATCTAATATACTGCACAAACACCCCTAAATGCACGCACCTAAGGGTATGCAATTTCTAAACAGGCAGCTTGATATTTTTTTTTTGCCTTTTCCTCTTATGGTAAGCAGGCAGAAAATGAATCCCACATGTAGAAAAATATAGCCCCTAGTCGCTAAAGAATGTGGGGACAAACCCCCGAAAATCAGCCCCAATTAAAGGCTAGAAGACAGAATCGAAATAAAATTCACAACGAGGGAGAATCCCCTGTGAAAACGGGATCTAAGTCTCCTGCGTCTTCTTCGCATGTGGCCGTCACTCAAGGTCGACGTCGTCGCTCAGCTGTGCTTGTCACCTCGTTAGATTCCTTGCACAGAAAAGATAACAACTGGTCAGATCAATGTGCACTTCAAAATAATCTAAAATATAATTGTGCAAATTTATTGCGTCTGTTGCCTCCCTTACAATGGCATCATTTGAATGGGAGATTTCGCTTGTAGAAATACGTCAGAAAATGTCGTTGTAATGTGTAAATCGTGGTGGAAAAATCCTGAACAAAACTAATTATCAGTAAAACTAACCATGGTGGATTAGGTCGTATCCACAGGGAGGAACAGATCAATAAATTCACAAATAATTTTACCTTGTATTCGTCTAATCAAATGCGAGATCCGTGCTCAAATTCACTACGAAATGAGATGAAAGGAGGAAGACACACAAAAATTTAAGAATGTAAGGTTATATGCGCAAGTTTTCCTCAATAAAATATTCAATAAGTATGTGATCAGTAGTGGCATCGCATGTAATATCCAATTTCACACATACTAGAGAGGGATTGTGTAAATCTAAATCCAATGTCGAATGATGCGCATAATAGGAGTCAAGTGAATACGAGAAAGTGCAAGTGCACCGCTACAAATTCACCTCAATATAATAATCAAAAAATAAAAAATCCCACATCTCATCAATGGCATGCAAATGTAAATAAAAATCAAACCCAAAATGGAGCTTTCCTTCCCATCATGCATGCGTGGAGGAGGGGCGATGGCGGACCGCAAGAAGCTCAGAGAAGGTTGGCCGTGATGAGGGCTACGCGTGGGCAGTGACGACATGTCGAATGGTGGCCGGCGGCGGTCGCTGGAGAGAAAGATGCCACCGATGGTGGGAGCATGTTACGACCCGGTTCCCAGACCCCTATAGGACCTGAGATCAGCTCGCCTCGACTAATCCTAAAACCTAGTCGTCCAACGAGAAATAACCAAAAGCAGGAAATAAACCACATTCACACATGCAATATTACTAAGCATAAGGAAAAATGAGACGTAAAGGAACAACAGAGCTAAAAGTCTCAACAAAGTAATACATGCCATCACAACAACATAGCGGAAAAGAAGACAGAAAGATACAGGAACAATAAAATAGATATCTATTACTCACTACAACAGCAGAAAACTAAAGAGCTAGAAGGAAACGACTACGGCTGGGCTCGACTGGGCCAAGCACCCTCTGCAGCCAGAAACTCAGGCTGCTCAATTCCTAGTCCTGAACAGGGTTACGAAAAGACAGAGTCAGCGAACGCTGAGTAAAGTAGTGTTTACATTATTTATGTGCAAGTAAAGTAAAATAAGGAACCAAGTTTTATTCTCATTTCTATTTATCTCATCTATGTATTTCTAGTTCATTTATTTCACAAAGGATCCAAGTATTTCTTGATCTTGCTTGTTCCTTGTGGGAATGATCTTGATTGCAGTCTTTTCCGTGGAGTAGAAGGTACACGTGGTGCTCTCTTGGCCAGAAGAGTGCCCTGCTGTAGTCCTACACCCAATCAACCACCTCGAGGTCACTGTCGCGACGTAGCAGTGACTACAACACGCGTGATAAACGCACAGGTAGTTACCTTGCACTGGCACACGGTTAGTCATTTCTGATAGCGGGAACACCTAAAGTACAGCACAGAACAGTATAGGGCCTTGCCCTCTTAGAACAGGGGTCTCACTCCTCAAAACCAAACAGGGGTCTCGCCCCACCACAGTCCATGTACCCTCATCCGACTATCCCGGTTTTCCCTATGGGCCTAACAAGAGTCGGTGTAGGGTAGCTAGTCCTAACCCTAGGCCCCGTGGGGCTGCTAGCTCCCTCCCTACACTAAGTAACTCACCTCGGCACCACGTATGCGAGGCCAAGTAGGAGTCATCGTAGAGTGGCCAAACCCACCCTGGATCTCAACCCAAAGGGCGGCAAGCTCCCCTCTACTCTAAAAGGGACAGTTGCTCTCCTTGGTACCGTGTACACAAGGGCCAACTCACTTCCCGTCTACATACCATATTTCTTTCATACATAGGAGTTCTACTCCTAATTCCCCGTAGGGTTCATGCTCATATTCATCTCATTATCCAATATCCGGATTACACTATCCAATTCTCAATTTCCATCACATACAGGCAGCTCGTGTCTTCATGTCTAAAATAGTATCTCATAATTACACTAATACCATTGCTAACAATTTATTTTGACATGCACTCAAGTAAACAGTATAGCTCAAAACAGGCTCATACATTTCTACCTTAGGATTCATTCCACATCCTAGAGTTCGATCCAATTATTCCAACAAGCACATTCTTATTTAAATATTAACAACTGAATTAAACCACTCTACCGGGTATCACGGGAGAAATAGGGGCCTGCTCCGCAGATCTTGTCGTCTCCGCAGGCCCTGAACACGTTACCGGCTGGTAACCTGTACCAACAACTAATTTACATCAGACGGGTCAAAAATAGTAGGTACTCAATACTAACATGTAGAGAAACTCGAGTGGAAAACAATGGTACTTCGTTTGTGGAAATCTGATTCCGTTTGGGCCCTGAACGGGCCAAAAACACAGTTACTGTCCAAAATCAGACGTATGGGACTAGTCCTAGACGTCTTAAAAGACGTCAGATCTTACCTCTCACTTCCTGCGGCAGCCTCAGACGTCCAGACTCCTCTACAACCGTCTGAGGAGAGTTCCAGGCATCTCACCTTCCTTCCAGTTGTCTGGAAGTGCCATCGGGTGTTTAGTGATGTGGTTGACGTCCAAAAGTGCCTGGAAAGGCGTACCGTGCGCCTTTCCAACGCTCTACACCTGCGTATGAAAATTGCAGACCTACTTTAAGCCAAACATTCCTACACTACGGTCTGCAAGGTGGAAAGTAGCATAGGGAACATGTACCTCCACGCGATAATATGCTTTTAGACGTCCAGCTTCAGCTCCAGACGTCTTGATGCCTCTCTAGACGTCTGGTCGACCCTCTAGATGTCTGATACTAGAAGACTTCTAGTATTAGGACCTCCGCGACGCTACTTTTCTCGCAGTGCTGCTTGCAGCACGCCGCAATAGCCTCAGCAGCTGCAAAGGGTCGAGAGGTCGCCTCCTCGAGTCCTCCTCCTCACGCGCGTGCCCGTCGTCGCTCACGCGAGCTCCCTCGAGCTTCTGCACGAGCTCCGCCGAAGCTCCTCCAGCCTTGGTCCTCCCTTCACGTTCTTCCTCTCTCTCCCTCGCGTTCTCCCTCGCTCACCCTCTCTCTCTCTCGCTCTCCCTCATAATCGTCGCTGTGGCTGCATAGGGACGACGGCTGGAGGTGGAGGTGGCTGGTGGTGAGGGGGTGAGGATGGTGAGAAGGGGGTTTTAAAAAGAGAAGCATTAGGGTTTCGGGTGAGAGGGTTGAGAGGAAAGAGAACGATCCGCGCGTCGCGCACACGTGGAGAAAAGGTAAGTTTCGATTTTCCCACTTTTGGACGTCCGAACCTATGTCTAGACGTTTAGACAGACGTCTGACTGACACTCTAGACGTCTTATCTGACTAAAAAGGTGGCAGGTCATTTCAACATAACAAACTTAAAGGAAGTTTCGTCCCCGAAACTTGACCTATGTAGCGTGCAGAACTAATGTAAAAACGCATAACAAACTTAAAGAGGACTGAAGTAGGTTCGAAGAGACGTACCCTCAAAAAGCTTCTGGTACCGCTCCTACATTGCCGCCTCAGGCTCCCAAGTCACCTCTTCATACCACTGGCTTCTCTAGAGAACCTTCACCAGTGGTACCTACTTCCGTCTCAGACTCTGGACGGCTCTGTCTAGTATTTGTTCTGGCCTCTCAGGATAGGTCAAGTCATCTCCCACATCAATGCTCTCGTGGCTCATAACGTGACTGGGATCAACAACGTACTTCCTGAGGTTGGACACGTGGAACACATCGTGCACTCCAGAAAGCTGGGGGGAAGGGCAAGCCGATAAGTAACGGGTCCTACTCGTTCGAGGACCTCAAAGGGTCCCATAAACCTCGGCACAAGCTTCCCTTTCACTCCAAAATGCTACAAGCCCTTCATGGGCGAAACACGGAGAAAGACGTGATCCCCAACCTCGAACTGCACCTCTTTGCACTTCTTGTCGGCATAGCTCTTCTGCCTGCTCCTGATAGTGTGGAGTCGTCTGTGAATCTGCTCTATCACCTCCTGACTCTACCGAATCAGCCTGGGACCAACCTCCCACTTGGTCGCCACCTCGACCCAACTCAAGGGTGCAGTACACCTCCTCCCGTACAGAGCCTCGTAAGGTGCCATGCCGAAGCTCGAATGATAGCTGTTATTGTATGCAAATTCTACCAGGGGTAAATGCTCCTCCTAGGAGCCTCTCCAGTCTAGTACACAAGCATGTAGGAGGTCCTCAAGTGTCTGTATCGTGCGCTCTGACTGCCCGTCAGTCTAGGGGTGGTAGGCTGTACTAAACCTCAGACACGTCCCCAAGGCCTACTAGAACTCTGCCTAGAATTGGGAAGTGAAGCAAGTATCTCTGTCGGATACAATCTCGCGAGGAACTCCGTGCAGGCGCACCACATCTCTAATGTATCGCTCTGCTAGCTGTGCTGGCCCAAAGGTGACTCGGATCGGCAGGAACCGTGCCGTCTTCGTCAACCGATCTACTATCACCCAAACTGTGTCGTGTCCCCACTTGGTAACTGGTAGACCCACCACCAAGTCCATGGTGATGCTCTCCCACTTCCACTCAGGCACAAGAAGTGGCTGCAACGGCCTTGCAGACCTCTGGTGCTCGGCCTTCACCTGCTGGCATACCAAACACAGCTGAATGAACTCACCAACATCCCGCTTCATCCCTCTCTACCAGAAGTCGCATCTCAAATCATGGTACATCTTTGTGTTCCCGAGATGTATTGTGAATCTGGACCCGTGCGCCTCAGTCAGGAGCTCTCTTAACAACTCCTTGTCTCTAGGAACGCATAGGCATCACTTCATGCTCAGTATCTCATCCGAGAAAGAAAAGTCTCTTGGGTCCCCCGTCAGCACCCTGTCTCGCAGTGTCTGTAAGTAAGGATTGGCCATCTGCCCTGCGATGATGTGGTCTATCAGCTTTGGTCGTGCCTGCCACGTCACTATCACTACCCAACAGTACCCCCGTGACTCCTGGGGTTGCCAACTACCCACCTCCTCCATGATTCTCCAACTCTGTGCCTGTAAGTTGGCCAGATGGGCGGGCGCCTTTCCACTCAAGGCGTCGGCCACCACATTGGCCTTCCCTGGGTGGTAGGAGATGCTGTAGTCGTAATCCTTCAGGAGCTCTAACCAACATCTCTGTCTCATGTTAAGCTCCTTCTAGTCAAACAAGTACCTGAGGCTCTTATGATCTGTGAAAATCTCGAAAGTCTCACCGTAAAGGTAGTGCCTCCATGTCTTCAATGCAAAAACAACTGCTGCCAGCTCTAAGTCATGGGTAGGGTAGCTATGCTCATTGTAACGACCCGATTCCCAAGTCCCTACGAGACACGAGAACCGGACCGACTCGACTAATCCCAAGACCTAGTCGTCCAACGAGGAAGTAACCAAAAGAGCAGTAAAATAAACCACATTTAACATGAATATAACTAATAGTAAGGAAATACAGCAGTAAGGAAAGAAACCACTACAGTATATACCACCACAACAGTAGAACAACATTCATAACATAATATGAACTGCAGGTAAAGAAAAGTACAGTGGAAACAAGAACTACTCACTATAACGGAACAAAAAGAGGTACAAGAGAATAGTGGTAACTCTATTGGACCCTACTCGGCCCAGCGTCCGCTGCAGCCGTTGACTCTGGCTGCTCAACACCTGGTCCTGAAAGGTAACGAGTGTAACACGTCAGCAAAACGTTGAGTAGAGTGGTAGTTAAACTAAAGAAACAGTAAAGTGTACAGTAGCTGTTTTAAATTTTCTTTCTTCCTTTATTTATGTCTTTCTATTGTTTCACAATTTATCTATTTCTCAGATCCTTCACTTGATCTCGAATGTTCCTCGCGGGAACGATCTTGATTGCAGTCTTTTCCGAACAGTAGAAGTAGCACGTGGTGCTCTCCTGGACGAGAGTCCCCCGTGGTGATCCTACTCTCAGTTAACCACCCCAAGGTCACTGACAGACGTAACGGTGACTACGGCACGCGCGGTAAACGCACGGGTAGCTAACCCGCACTGGCACGCGGTCAATCGTTTCCGTTAACGGGTGTGCCCAAAGCACAGCACGGAACCAGTACAAGGCAGAGCCCTCTCAGTAACAGGGGTCCAACCCCTCCACAGTAACCAAACAGGGGCCTTGCCCCTCCACAGTCCGCGCACCCTCGCCTGACTACCCTGGTTTGCCCCAGCGGGCCTAACAAGTCGGTGTGGGAGGCTAGCAGAACCCCGGGGCCCGTGGGGTAGCTAGTACCTCCCTACACTAGTAGCTCTCCTCGGTACTACGTACACGAGGGCCAGCAAGTCGGTACAGAGTGACCAGTCCTAATCCCGGGTCCCTGGGGCGGCTGGCTCCGCTCTGCACTAAACAGGGGGACAGTCGCTCTCCTTGGTACTCCGTACTCAAGGGCCAGCTCACTTCCCCAATTCTATTCCATTCACTTTCCAGGAGTTCTACTCCTAATTCCCCGTAGGGTTCCAGTTCTTTAACTCAGCGCATTCCGGCTTCACCTTTCCAGTTTCACGTTCGTACATCCCATATTCTTACTCATGTTCATTTATTCATAACAGGCAGCTGTTTAAACGAATTTACAGGCAACTATTATTTCCTTTCCACATTTTCCAAGGCTGCAGTATTCATACATTCCACTAGTTTTCCCGTCCTAGGATTCATGCCATATCCTAGGATCTATCATACAATCTAGTTTTCCAGCCCTAGGATTCATGCAACACCCTAGGATCTACCATTCAATCTATTTCTCATTCCTAGGATTCATGCAATGTCCTAGGTTCTATTTATGGTTTCATAATTTAACAGATTATACTTAAAGCCACTCTACCAGGTACAACGGGAGTAATGGGGGCGTGGTTGGGAATCCCGCGTGCCTCCGCGACCCCTGATACTGCAACGGAACGGGGTCCTGTCACAAGGATCAAACACAAGGAACTTCTCAAAACAGTATACAGCTACTGTAGACAGGTAGAGGATGTAATTCCGAAAAGAACGCAACTCGAAATGCGAAAAACGGGTCGAAAACGACGAAACAGTGTAAAATCAGACGTCTGGAACTTCTTCCAGACGTCTTAAAAAGTGGATCAGGGAATTACCTCGCTCTGCGTGGGCTCTCAGATGTCCAGAAGCCTACGGGGGCGTCTGGCCTAGTTCCCAGGCGTCTGATGGTCACCCAGGACGTCTGGAAGTCGTTCCCGCCGTCTGGAACTGGAGCCAGACGTCTGATTCGCGTTGGATGGCGAATCACCGAACCTGCGCGTACCCATCTCTCTCTCTCAGTACGGTCAGTCGAAGAAAAGGAAGAAGACGGAAATAACTCACAGTTCAGACATCTGGACAGTCTTCCAGACGTCGTGCCCGTCGTTTGGCTATCAGACCAGACGTCTGATTCTGGAAAAGTTTCCAGAACCAGGGCGCCACTCGCCCTCCGCTTGCGACGCCCGGCCGCGCCGCGAGTACTCCGCCTGCTGCTCGAGCTGCAGCAGTCCTCCCGCGTCGCTCCGCGCCCGCTGCACCCCCCACCGGCCAGCCCTAGCAGCCCCAGCGAGCTCGCCCTCACGGCCAAGCTCTTCCTCCCCCGCGCAGCACCTCCTCCCGCACCTGCCGCGGCTGTCGCCGCCGCCGCTGCACCCTCGCGCTCGCTCTCGCGCACTGGCTGAAGGAGAAGAGGAAGGAGGCGGAGGTGACGGGATTGAGGGAGAGGCGTGGCCCATTTAAGGCCGCGCGAGGAGGAGAGAGAGAGAGAGCTGACAACGCTGCGCCTGCGGTCGCAGGAGGAGAGAGGGAAAAAGAGAGAGGAAGACGGTTGCGGGTCTGCGCGCGCCTGCGCGCAGACGTAGTCCCGCGTGCCACCGAAAATAGATCCCAGACATCTTAAAAAATGTCTTGAGTGCGTTCGTAACACTCATGGGACTTCAGTTGCCGCGAAGCGTAAGCGACAACATGACTCCGCTGCATGAGCACACCCCCTAACCCCTGCAACGAAGTGTCGGTGTAAACCACAAAATCGCCACTGCTGTCTGGGATGGTAAGTACAGGAGCTGAAGTCAGTCTCTCATTCAACTCCTGGAAACACGCCACACACTTGTCTGTCCAGGAAAAGGGCACGTTCTTCTGGGTCAGCTGAGTCATAGGACGTGCGATCTGAGAGAATCCTCTGATAAACCACCGGTAGTAACCTGCCAATCCCAGAAAGTTGCGTATCTCTATCACTGTGCGTGGCCTCTCCCACCTGAGTACGGCCTCTACCTTGGCTGGGTCCACAGCCAATCCATCTCCTGAAATCACGTGGCCCAAGAAAGTCGCCTGTCTCAGTCAAAACTCGCACTTGTTGTACTTGGCATACAACCTGCGTCTCTTCAAGGTATCCAAGACCATGCGTAAATGTTGTCCATGCTGTGCCTGATCCCGTGAGTAAACGAGTACGTCGTTGATGAACACCACCACAAATTGGTCTAAGTACGACCTAAAAATGCAGTTCATCATGTCCATGAAGGTAGAGGGGGCATTGGTCAACCCAAACGGCATGACCAAGAACTCGTAGTGCTCATACCTGGTACGGAAAGCTATCTTGGTGACGTCGGTCTCCCTGATCCCCAACTGATGGTAACCTGACCTCAGATCTATCTTGGAGAACATTGTGGGGTCTCACAACTAGTCAAAAAGGTCGTCGATACGAGGCAGCAAGTACTTGTTCTTGACGGTGACCCGATTCAGCTGTCGGTAGTCAACATAAAGTCACAGGATACCGTCCTTCTTCACAAATAGCACAGGGGCTCCCTACGGGGATGCACCGGGCCTCGCAAAGCCCTTCTCCAACAGGTCCTGTAGCTATGACTTGAGCTCTCGTAGCTCAAGCGGTGCCATCCGGTACGATGTGATAGAAATGGGGTTGGTCCCCAGTACTAATGAGATCTCAAACTTGATCTCACGCTCAGGTGGTAGTCCTGGCAACTCCTCTGGGAAAATGTCGAGGTACTCACAGACCACCGGGATGCTCTGAAAGTCAGCCACTGGGCTAGGCTCTACCACCACACAGGCCAAGAAGCCCTCACACCCCTGGCTCAAAAGCCTCGCTGCCCGGAACGTGGAGATGCACTTGAAGCCTCCGTCCACCGACAGACCGTGAAACTCAAAGGGAGGCAATTCCGGTATGGAGAAGACGACCTTCCTCTCAAAACAGTCCACCAGGGCATGATAGGCAGACAACCAGTCCAGCCCTAGTATCACGCCGAAATCCTTCAACTGGATCACAATCAGGTCAGCGGAAAGGCTGTGTCCCCCTATGCTGACCTCGCAGTCCGTGTAGACCTCCTCGACTACAAACAACTGGCCACCTGAGCCTCTGATCACAAACGGATCCTCTAACAGTACATTTCCCTACCTCAAACTGACAGCAAAACTCATAGAGTTGAAAGAGTGGGTGGCACCGGAATCAAAAAGTAGGTACACTAATCTACTAGAAACGGTAACCATACCTGCCACCACAGAACCTGAAGCCCTGGCGTCTCTGTGTGTTAGGGCGTTGATACGCCCCTCAGCTCTCGTTGCAGACAAAGCGGCTACACTCTGGGTTAGGCAAGCAGCAGCTGGCTGGTACCCTCCTCGTGATTGCTATCCACCCCCACGCACCTGGTGACCACGACAGCCAGCTCGGCCTCCAACGCTCGATGTGGGGAGCATCTACTGTGATTCAGCCCTAGATGAGCAGTCCCTCCTGATGTGGCCTTGCTGGCCACACTGGCAGCAGAGGGGCACACGACCACCTTGAAGGTTCTTCCCTACCAGGAGGGGTGACGTAATAAATGCGGAAATAAAATATAAAGCAATCTCACAAAAAATCAATCGCACAAGTACACAAATGTTTTTAGGTGGAAACCCAAACCGGGTGAAAACCACCACCTAACCCTCTCGAGTTAAGATTTTCCGATCAACCTAGTTGATCAAATCCACTAACCGAATCACTTTAAAACGAGGGTGATTCAACCTCAGTACAACCATGCTACAAGTACGAGGGTAGCGTTCCTCAACCCCTTCTCTCCACGAGAAGGATTTTGTTTCGCGAAGGAGACGGGAATTCGCAAAGCGAATACCCAACCAAATAGCAAAGATAAAATAAACAACAAGTCCTATAGAGCCAACAAAGTAATAAACCTAAGCTTCTATAGGATTTAGGAAACTCCCCTTTGCAAGGAGTGCGTCGACGATGACGCGGGTGCGTGAGCCACGCAACGGCTCAACGTCGCTCTCGTGAACAACGGCGGGAGAGCGGGTGCGCGAAGGCTTGATGCTCTCAAGATGATGGAGCTTGAGCTTAGAGAGCAAGATCTTTTCTGGACACAAAAGAGTGTGGAAGTGTGTAGCTAAGTGTATCCAAGTGTGTCTCTTGTGTTTCTAAGTGTATATTTGTGTTGCAAAGGTTCCCCTCTATTTATAGAGGCCTTAGGAAGGCTTTGGAAGGCTTAGGAAAGGTTCTATAGCCGTTGGGAACAAAGCCCAAGTGAATCAGCCCGAAATCAGGAACAATCATTGTTCTGACAGGCTTATCAGACGTCTAATTCTAGCATCAGACGTCTGGAAGTTCACTTTAAGACGTCTGATTCCAAGGTCAGACGTCTGATTTTGGGCGGGTCTCTCCCTGACTTGGATCAGATCTAAACAGGGTTTTTACGCAAGTCCATCAGACGACATACAGGACGTCTGGCACTATGTATGGACGTCTGGAAACCTACTTTTACTGTGGGAATTGATTTCCAAACGTTGCAACGGCTAGAAAATCTCTGAGAAGAGATTTTGGGTCAACCGAGGCAAAACGGTCATTTATCAGACGTCTGGAAAGGCCTAAGGACATCTGATAAGGCTCTAACGGTCATATTCTTGAGTGTTTGCTAAGCCAGCCAACGGTCCACTAATTGGACGTCTGGCAAAGTCATCAGACGTCTCCTAAGACGTCTGGTCTAAGTTATGGACGCCTGATTTCATCAGATAGAACTAACTATGTCCAGCCTAACCGTTATCAGACGTCTGAAACAACAGTCAGACGTCTTAAAATACTTTATCAGACGTCTGATTTTGTAATTAGACGTCTGGAAGTGCTTTTTGAACCCTATATTGGTTTTCTAAGTATTCTACAGAAAACCTAAGTATCCTAGGGTTGTGCCGGTGTTCCTAGGACTACTGTTAGAGTTCTTTGAGGCTCTTTAACATAATTTTCTAAGGAAAATAAAAAGAGCAAGAAAATAAAGACAAGAGATACAAGAAAGGATTAAAAAGAATCTATCCTATTCTTCTTGTCTTCTATCTTTAATCTGTCGCTCCACGCGAACCTCCTCTGTTTTCCGTCAAGCTCCTCCAATCCGTCCTGGATGCGAGCTCGAACTCCGTCTAAACACGTCCACATTTGCAATTGACCTGAAATCTAGGACTCAAATTGCAAATGTTAAATAACACGTGTTTTGTTATCATCAAAACAAATGATCGTGGTGCTCTAGCACCAACACACCTCCCTTAGTAGATCCTTATTGGCAGTTGAGCAAGGGTCCGGTGCTGACAACTGGCCCCTGTCTGGGGCCCCCAAAGGCCACTGGTGGCTCCATAGAACGGGACGGCTCTCTTGCAGGTGCCGTGTGCCTCCTCTCCTGATGGCCCTAGGAAAACTCTGGCTGGTAGGGCCTCTCCTGTTCGCCATCAGTGTCTCGCGCGGCCGGGTTGATCTCCTCGTAAATCATGGCCGCCTCGACCACACGAGAGAAAGTGGGCAGCTTCAGGGGTTTGACATACCCTTGAATTGCAGGTCGGAGCCCCTCCGTAAACCTCCACAGGTGCTCCTCCTCAGTAGACACAGTTGTCGAGGTGAAGCACAACAGCTCTAGGAAATGCATGCAGTACGCGCTAACCGTCATCGCCTCATGGCGAAGAGTGTGGAACTCCTGCCTCCTCTAGTCCTGCTAGGTCTACGGAAAGTACTGTTCACAGAAGAGAGCCACAAATTGGTCCCACGTTGGCTCTCTCCCCTCCTGGCCTCTGACTGCCCTCCACCACCTATGTGCTACGCTCTCCAGCAAGTATGTGGCAAAGGCCGCACGGCACTCCGCAGAAGGGCAAAGGGTGTCAAACACCTTCTCTATCTGCTCCAGCCAGTCCTCTACCTCAGACAGGCTCTCATCCCCCTTAAAGGAGGGGGGCTTCAGCTTCCGGAACTGTCCAAAAAGCTCGTGGTGTAGCTGCAATGGGAGAACGGGCATGCCTCCAAGCAAGGAGGGCTCGTGCTCAGAAGTGTCAGAGGGTGGTGGGGGTGGTGGAGGATCACCCCTCCCCCTCTTGCTCATTCGGCACTGTGACGGTTTCTCTGTCCCACCGAGGACTCCTCCACATCCTCAGAGAGAGGCGCATGAGGAGGCTGCTGGAGCTCCTCCCGTACGATGTCTCTGAACACCTGGGTGAGATCCTGGGCCTGATTGCCTGGGAGGAGGGGTGGGTCAACTGGTACCTCAGGTCTAGCACATCTGCCCCTCCGACCTTGTCCACGGCCACGACCACGGCCTACCGCGAGAACTCCTCGATGAGGCATCTCTTGCAAGGAGATGCAAGAGATAGAACAGGAGTTGTCAACAATACTAGATTACATTGAGAAAAAGACTTAGAAACGAATATCAAAGCGATACGTTGTGATGGCTATTCTAGTTATATGCACTTGAGTGGTTATTCTCGGACCAATTAGTTCATTTTTGAGACGACCTTGCTCTGATACCATCTTGTTACGACTCGGTTCCTAGACCCCTACAGGACTCGAGACCGGCTGGCCTTGGCTAATCCCAAGACCTAGTCGTCCAACGAGAAATAACCAAAAGCAAGAAATAGACCACATTCACACATGCAATATAACAAAGCATAAGGAAAAACGAGATGTAAAGGAACAACAGAGCTAGAAGTCTCAACAAAGTAATACATGCCATCACAACAACACAACGGAAAAGAAGACAGAAAGTAAAAGGAACAGTAAAATAGATGTCTATTACTCACTACAACAGCAGAAAACTAAAGACCTGGAAGGAAATGACTACGACTGGGTTTGACTGGGTCCAGCACCCTCTGCAGCAGGAAACTCGGGCTACTCAATTCCTGGTCCTGAACAGGGTTACGAAAAGATAGAGTCAGTGAACGATGAGTAGAGTGGTGTTTATATTATTTATGTGGAAGTAAAGTAAAACAAGGAACCGGGTTTTATTCTCATTTCTATTTATCTCATCTATGTATTTCTGGTTCATTTATTTCAGAAAGGATCCAAGTATTTCTTGGTCTTGCTTGTTCCTCGTGGGAACAATCTTGATTGCAGTCTTTTCCGTGGAGTAGAAGGTACACGTGGTGCTCTTCTGGCCGGGAGAGTCCCCCGCGGTAGTCCTACACCTAGTCAACCACCCCGAGGTCACAGTCGTGACATAGCGATGACTACGGCACGCGTGATAAGCGCACGGGTAGCTATCCTTCACTGGCATGCGGTTAGTCGTTTCCACTAGCGGGTACACCTAAAGTACAGCACGGAACAGTATAGAACCTTGCCCTCTCAGAACAAGGGTCTCACCCCTCAGAACCAAATAGGGGTCTCGCCTCTCCACAGTCTGCATACCCTCATCCAACTATCCCAGTTTGCCCTGTAGGCCTAACAAAAGTCAGTGTAGGGTGCCTAGTCCTAACCCCGGGCCCCGTGGGGAGGCTAGCTCCCTCCCTACACTAAGTAGCTCACCTCGGCACCATGTACACGAGGCCAAGCGGGAGTCGTCGTAGAGTGGCCAAACCCACCCTGGGTCTCAACCCAAAGGGCGGTAAGCTCCCCTCTACTCTAATTAGCCCACCTCGATACCACGTACGCAAGGCCAAGCAGGAGTCATCGTAGAGTGGCCAAACCCACCTCGGGTCTCAAGCCAAAGGGTGGCAAGCTCCCCTCTACTCTAAAAGGGATAGTTACTCTCTTTGGTACCATGTACACAAGGGCCAGCTCACTTCTTGTCTACATACCAGATTCCTTTCATACGCAAGAGTTCTCCTAATTCCCCGTAGGGTTCATGCTCATATTCATCTCATTATCCAATATCCAGATCACACTACCCGATTCTCAATTTCCATTACATACAGGCAGCTCATGTCTTCATGTCTAAAACAGTATCTCATAATTACACTAATACCATTACTAGCAATTTATTTTAACATGCACTCAAGTAAACAGTATAGCTCAAAATAGGCTCATACATTTCTACCCTAGGGTTCATTCCACATCCTAGAGTTCGATCCAATTATTCCAATAAGCACATTCTTATTTAAATATTAACAACTGAGTTAAACCACTTTACCGGGTATCACAGGAAGAATGGGGGCCTGCACAGCAGATCTCGTTGTCTCTGCGGGCCCCGAACATGCCATTGGTTGGTAACCTATACCAGCGACTAATTCACATCAGACAGGTCAAAAACAGTAGGTACTCAATGCTAACACCTAGAGAAACTCGAGTGGAAAATAATGATACTTCGTTTTCGGAAATCCTATTCCGTTTGGGCCCTGAACGGGCCAGAAACATGGTTACTATCCAAAATCAGATGTCTGGGACTAGTCCCAGATGTCTTAAAAGACGTCAGATCTTACCTCTCACTTCCTATGGTTGCCTTAGACGTCTAAACTCCTTTGCAACCATCTGAGGAGAGTTCCAGACATCTCACCTTCCTTCTAGTCGTCTAGAAGTGCCGTCGGACGTTTAGCGATTTGGTCAAACGTTCAAAAGTGCCTGGAAAGACGCACCGTGCTCCTTTCCAACGCTCTGCACCTGCGTATGAAAATCGCAGACCTACTTTCAGCCAAACATTCCTACGCTACGGTCAGCATGGCAGAAAGTAGCGTAGGGAACATGTACCTCCGCGCTCTAATATGATTTCAGACATCCAGCTTCAGCTCCGGACGTTCTGATACCTCTCCAGATGTCTGGTCGACCCTCCAGACATCTAATACTGGAAGACTTCCAGTACCAGAACCTCCTCGACGCTACTTCTGCTTTCCTCACAATGTCGCCTGCAGCACGCCGTAGCAGCCTCAGCAGCTGCAGAGGGTTGGGAGGCCAGCCCCCCGAGCCCTCCTCGCGCGCGTGCCCACCGCTGTTCACGTGATCTCCTCCAGGCTTCCACCGAATCTCCCCTGAGATTTTGCACGAGTTCCTCCGAGCTCCGCTGAAGCTCCTCCAGCCTTGGTCCTCCCTTCACATTCTTCTTCTCTCTCCTTCTCGTTCTCCCTCGCTCACTCTCTCTCTCTCTCTCTCCCTCCTAACCCTCGTCGCAGCTGCATAGGGACGACGGCTGGAGGTGGCGGTGGCTGGTGGTGAGGGGGTGAGGGTGGTGAGAAGGGGGGTTTAAAAGGAGAAGCATTAGGGTTTCGAGTGAGAGGGTTGAGAGGAGAGAGAACGATCCACGTGCCACGCTTGCGCGGAGAAAAGGTAAGTTTCGATTTTTCCTACTTTTGGACGTCCAGACCTATGTCCAGATGTCTAGACATACGTCTGACTGATGGTAAGTCTACTTTTGTGGATCATCATTTGGCCTAAGTACTCTTTAATTAGTCATTCTTAGTTAATATTTGATTAGGAATAAAGGGGGAATTCAACATAGTCTGTATATCATCTTATGCATCAATTTTATGCTTAATAACATATGATATGTTATGATAATCACTTGGTGGATGCAGGTTAGGTACATGACACTTGAAGGCAACAGTCTGACGTCCAAAGTCCCATTTTAAGATGTATGGATTCTAGTCTGGACGCCTGGAACTTCCAACGTGGACTTTTTGCTAGCCAAATATTTTAAGACGTCTAATGTTTTTATCGGACGTCTAATGGCTAAACGGACAGGACTTATCCGTCGGTTTCAACCACTCGCAATTTTCGCGAGTTGTTGCAGAAGTCGGCTGCAGATATTTCAAAAATGGGCCAACAGAGAGGAAGGATGATCTTCTCCCCTTGGTGGGGACTATCTCTCCATCTTCTCCACCGTGAAGGGGCGAGCACCATGGATCCTGCATGCATCGTGGACTTGGCGTACACCATGGCTTAGGCATACTACACCTCTGCTCCTCCTTCTCACTGGTCGCATGGTGACAGTGTGCGGCCTCAACACCTTCTCCTCTTCTGTTTCCATCTTCTTCCTCCTATCCAAGGGAGATCGTCGCTAGAGCATACACCATCAATATGGTTTGCACCATAACCTTCTAACCTTCATTGCGAGAACCACCGTGAACTCCACCACCATCAGCCACTCGGTGACAGCGTGTGGCCCCGTCCACACCTCATCTATCATCCTCTTCCTCTTCCACTGCTCCCTCCCCTGTTAACTCTCTTCTTCTCTCCACAAGAACCAACACCCAACCTTAACCCACCACGTCCTCGCTCCTCATCTCTCAGATGCAGCACCACTGCGCCCTCTAAAGCAAAGGACCGCAACCACTGCGACCATACTGCAACAACCACCACGAACCACCGTGCCACCACGCCACTTCTTCAACACGCCTGTAACTCCATGGGAAGGAACCCAAAGCCGCCGCCCCCCACCCCCTCCTCGCAGCCACTCCTCTGAGCCTCCACCAACCGCTGAACTCGATGCCTAGCACTGTCGAGCATCTCGCGGGCCACAGAGGCCGCGAATGGCCAAGAACGCAGAACCTCCACCTCGACCTCTGCCGGCATCCTCTTCCTTCGGTCGGCTGCCTTCGACCGCCTTTTTCCATGAGACCAACATCATCGGAACCCCCTCCACACCCTTTACATCCTCCGAGCACCTCACGGCCAACCGTGGTTCACACATCACGCAAGGAGGAGAGAAGAGAAATCCTCTGTTTCCTCTTGCAATATTATTTACGGGGTATGCCATTGTAAAAAGTATTATTCATTTATTTATTGACTTATCATATTCTGAAAGATTTGCATGAATATCCCTTCTGTCTATCAGAATTACGGATAGCTGAACTCTTGTCATGCATGATAGAGTATGGGATATTGGTTGTGGGAAACGAGTTCAGTTTTGATTAAGATTGACGATGCTTGTCAGTACTAAGATCATGATTCACGTGTTTCCATTGTGGTGATTTTGCATATGCACCCTCACATTATTGATTAATTATTTAAATCAAGAGTTTATGTTGAAAACACATGCACCAGTTACTATGCATACGCGTTGAGTTTCCCGAATAAATGAGACACTATTCACTAGTTTAAATAGGCTAATTCCTCCCTGTGGAGACGACCTAACTCTTCGTTGTTAGTTTTGAATTATTAAATATTTTTGAAAAGCGATTTTCGACCACGTGACATACTATAACGATGCAACATTTTATGTTAAAGTTTTCAACGAAAACAAAGATCACTCTTTCAATTGATACTCCAGATGTCTTATCTGACTAAAAGGGTGGTGGGTCATTTCAGAGCGGCTTCATGCTTGCGCGGGGTTGCAGATGGTGCAATTAAGGGTATGGCTAGTCTTGTGGAGTCAAGGAGACCTCAACGGAGGTGACGGCATGGAGAACGAAGATCCGTGGCGGTGGCTACGTGTAGAGGAACAACGATGGTTGTTGGGTTCCTCCTCCCTATTAATGGAGAAGAAGAGGATGGGGAGGTTGGTTGCTATTGTTGCTATGGGTGGCGCGCATGTATGCGCACGCAAGGAGGGTGCGCGCAAGGGTGCACTGGATGCGCAAGGAGGTGCGCTCAATGGTGGCGCCGGTGATGGCTAGGCGTACGGAGGAGGTTGGCACTGTGCGTGGCTGCTGGAGGGTGCTGGCGAGTGCGTGCAAAGGTGGTGGTGTGCGTGCATGGCTGTTGGAGGTGCAGTTCTGTTGAGCAGGCGTTGGTTGAGGCTGCTCAGTTGTCTGAAGGAAGGAGAGGTGCGGGGGCTTTGGACATCCGAGAAGGTTCCCGGATGTCTTAAATGAGTGGGATGGCGTACAGTGGGGAAGATGAAGCACGGTGGCAGTGTCGCGGTTGTCGTCGGAGGCGAGACGCAGTGGTGATCGTCATTATGGTCGTGGGCGAGACGCGGTGATGATGTCGTAGACGCAGTCGCAAACGTGATGTTAAGGAGCTTGCTGTCACCACACTCGTCAAGGATGAAGCGGAGCACGATGGTGGTTCGTTGTCGTCGTCATGGGTGAGATGTGGTGATGAACGTCAGGGGCGAGAGGCGGTGGTGATCGTGGAATCGCGATGGTGGAGTTGAGAGGTCTCCTCCTCGTGGAGGATAATGATGGAGAGGAAGAACCTCTCATGGAGGGATGATTGTTCTACCTTAACTTCCTTGCACATATATAGATTGAAAGAGAGAATCAGAGAAGGAAAGAGTCAAAGAGAGAAAGAGAGTCATCAAAGCGAGAGATTTAAGGGAGAGAGAGATTCATGAGGGAGAGAGAGAAATAAGGAAGGTTTGTTTTGTTTTTCTTTCTTTCTTTCCTTTTTGTGTCTGATTTTCAAACTCTCCCATGGGGAATCTTCTTATTAGGATAGAGTCCACTCCTTCCCAAAATTAGAGATGGGAAGTGGAGAACTCTTTCCTTTCTTATATGTGACAAATTAAATATCTGGCATTCCAAATTGAGTATGATTCCTTCCAATTTGTCCCTTCCATAATGATGTAATGCATGAAATGATAATTCTAAAGCTTACATAATTTTGTTCGTATAATGCATACTCTAAATTAAATTCTTATTTCAATAATAATACACTTAGGTTCTAATTTAACCCACTAAAGTGGACCTATCATATATCAATAACTGCCTCCCAGTGAATTACCTAGAATAAGTCTGTTAAAATTAAGTATATAAATAAAATTAACATGGCATCAATTTGTACTTGTGACATATACTACAACAACATTTTAAAACCCTTTTTAGTGTGAACCAGTCATCACGCATCATTTACTTTCACTAATAATAGTGGCTCAAAGTCTTATGTAGCATTGTCGTACTAGTCTTCTTTATTAATGGTGGCTACACATCTCAATGAACTTTTTTTTATTACCAAATGGATATTCATTTTGATATCTTTTGCAATGACTAGACTCTAAATCTAAGTTCAATTGAGAAAAAATAATTTTGGCAACCCATTAGGTAAGAGTTGGCTAGACCTAAACCAACCATCCAAATTATTTAAGTTTAAATTATTAAGTAATAATCCTTAATCCTTATAACCATTTGCTAAGTTTCTTGAGTTTACGATGTGAAAATATTTTAGGATGTTAAACAAAGTTTAACTTATCGTTTCTTTAATTACCTCAAGGCATAAATTAAATCATTATGGATCCCCTCCATCCGGTAAGTGGTGGTAGTGCATATATAAGAGGATGGAACTCGAAACCACATTATATTAGCTAGAATCATTTAGCTAACTATTGCATTGACTTTTGTGTACCATCTCGAGCAAAGATACGAGAAAAAAAAATCCATTTAAAATGGGCCTTGACTTTGTAAATTAATTATTTTTTGGCAGTAAACTAATTTTTAAGTCATTTGTTAAATTAATTGCTTTTCAATTAGTCAGCATCAACTATTTGAAATGTTTGGACATTTGATTTGGTTAACCTCAAGTAACTTTTTTAGTCATCTCCAAATATAATTCAGTATACCCTAGTAATTTTGAACATTATATCTTTCATTTCAATCTTTTAATTTGTACTATCTACATATGCATGCTTGCCTTGAGCACATGGTCTTAATTTAGACTTCCAACTCAACTCTTTTCTTCCAAGTTAGCTACCTTACAAGTTATACTAGTACTATATAACAACTAATCTTTAATGTTGTATTCCCATGCATTTTCCAAAGGGAAATGGAAAAA
Organism: Thalassia testudinum; assembly: GCA_037157565.1. Lineage (NCBI taxonomy): Eukaryota > Viridiplantae > Streptophyta > Magnoliopsida > Alismatales > Hydrocharitaceae > Thalassia > Thalassia testudinum. The sequence continues at coordinate 40,813,779 of JAZHRO010000009.1, read as the reverse complement.
AAGAGGTGACTCTCCTCACTTGGAAGGCACAAAGTGAAGTAGAGGGTACTAGGTCATTGCTCAAGCCCCACTTGCTTAGTGGTTAGGTTCCCTCATTGTTGTCAGTAACCTTCCACTGCCAACCATTCCTCTCTTGTAAGAGGACTGAGTGGTTCGCCTTTCTCCTTCTTGGTTGTAGCCTCTTCCAACTTAGGTCAATTGCATTAGAACATTAGATGGACTAATATGTGTAAATAATTATATATTAAAGCTGTCAAATTTAATTGACCCACATTAAAAATGATCAAATAGGTTTCTAATATGGAGTGGGCACAGATGTATCATTTAAGATATGGAAACGTATGTGTAGAGACTTGTGGGTCATTTGCTTTTCTTTGATGGGTAGAATTGCAAATGAACAAATACAAATTAATAGTGATTAATTTGTATTAAGGGAGAGTTATGGTCCCCATTCCTTAACACAAGAAAATGGTGCTCTCATTTTGAACACACCCCCATCGTGAGTGAGAGTGGAAGAGAAGGAGACCTGGGTTTTACGTCCACCATCAGAAGGATTGCTGTTGGTGAATTGATACTCCTCAATACAAGTTGTGTTAAGGTTTGGAAGATCTAGCTACTATCATCATCAGTTTTCCATGGCTCTTAACTCAGGTATGATTGACAACCTTCATCCATTTATGTAATCATTTGTTAATATAGAAATACTATCAGATATCACGATTGTTAGTGATGCTTCATAGATCATAGGGTCACTAATAGATTAGGTTAGGTGCATGTTCAATCAACTGCAGAAAATCCAGAAATCACACTATAATCGCTTTGGGTACCGGTTCACATAATGTATAGGACTTAAACTATATTCATAAGGTACCGGTACTTAACATAGGTACTGGTACTATGTGGATACAGGTTCAGCTCGTGTCATGGGTTTGTATGTTGCAAGTACTGGTACTGTTCATTAGTACCGGTACATGTTGAGTATAGTTTATAGTATGAAAAGTTGGGATTTTATCCAGTACACCATATGTACCGGTACTAATCTCTAGTATCGGTACACTATGTGAATTGGCTAGGTTTTCAAAGACTTTGTCAGTACTCATCATAAGTACTTGTATTTGTTGGAATCAGTTTTTGCCCTGAAAGGTTTTCAGTACCCTTCAGGTACCCGTACTCAAATTAAGTACCGATATACCTCGGGTACTGATGAGTATCTAGTACCACTCAGGTATCGATACTCAACTTAAGTATTGATACTTGTTTGGATATACTTTATCTTTACTTAGGTTAGGCACATTTCCATCATACAATTATTAATGGATTAATTGCACATATAACCCAACAAATTGTTCCCTCCCTTTCAAGCAATGATCTCATATCCCTGGTCAAGTTCTCCACATCGATGTTCATCCTCACACTTATTGAATCTCTAGCTCCCGCGTTTGTTGGAGGGATCACGGCTTCATGATGAGCTCTAGTGGATAGTACCATGCAAATAGATTTGGCCAATTTTCACCTCCATTTATCAGGCTTTGGTCTTTTTGGCCATCGACTATAGTTATATCAAGGCTTGAATGCCCTAATTCATTTTCATGCAAATCAAAATTTGAGTATATATGGTTGCCTGTTGGAGCTATTTCAGCCTCCTGGTTTTATGCTTAAGGATTATCATCATCAATCAAGAGTTTGAAGGTTTGTGACCAATGGATCAACCTACTTGTTTGGATGTTGTTGACTTGCAACTTATTTAATATTCATCAACCACAACTGCGACCAGCTTTTTGTTTTTCATTGTCATTGTTGGAGGCCATGGGTGAGACCGCTTCACAAACTGATGAGCCATGCCTATTTCCCATGTGCACGGATTGTAAGATTGTTATAATACATATTCCATAATGCATATTGTTATCCATTGTATAAATTATAGGTAAAGAATCAACAAATATCCAAAGTTGGGGCTTTCTTTACTTTATTGTTGTTTATTTTGTTTTTAATTTAGTTGTGTGGACCGATTGAGTTCCCTCTTTTTCAAGCAAGGTAGGTCTTCAACTCTTACTTGAGCTAATGTACTTGTATTCGGTTTGGTTCTTCCCCTTGCTTTCAATGAATGAATTACATCTGCCACCGCCAAAAAAGAGATTTTAAAATAAATATCTTTATAATTTTTTGAGATTACATATATATTCTCAATTCTTGGATGTTATAATATCTTAAATATGTCCTTCTGTAGGTAAAATTATTTACATAAATATCTTTATAATATTTTAATATTACATACATAACTTTTAATTTTTAAATATTACATAATATTTTTAAAATCTTATTTTCATGTACATGAAATATCCTTAAATAAACTTCGATTAATTTTTAACATGCATCTTTTATGCATCCAACCAAGCATGTCTCTGCTTCTGTTAGTTCTTTGTTGCTAAGATGTAAAAAGAAACATCTTAATTGGCAATCTCACCGACTCTTCTGCCCCTACAATCTCTACTTCCTAATCCCTTCATTTCTTTCCATCATCCCATCATCACCTAAACCCCTCCCATCAAGAAAAATTAGGCTTCACTGCATAGTAGGGACAATAATCCGACTTGAAATGGAGAACCTCCATCGCTCATCAATGAATTAGGTCCCCCTTATCTCACAGATGTCACCTTTTCTTTGCCACACAAGTTGTGTCCTCCTCCCCTCTGCATCTCATAGTTTGCTTCCGATTCCTTGCTTGTTTGCCCACCAATTAGACGACGCTTGTTATATGCATCCAACCAAGCATGGGATCGGATGTCCGCTTTGGAATCATCCTTGTGAAAGGAAAAGATCAAAGACCCTATCTTAACCCTTTTTACGGATAAGAAAGTTGTTCTTAACGTATAGCCAAATAATAACATGTGATGTCCGTACCCTACAAATCACCTAATTGTCAAATCCTACGTATATGGCACGTTCTTGGTAACATTTCACACCATACGAACTTCTGATTTTTCTGAAAGAAAAAGAGATGAGCATGCCCCTGTTAACTCTCTCTTTACATGACGTTCTCTCCCATCCTTTACTTCGAGAAGATCGATTGGATTTTCATCTAATTTATAAACTTATATACGTAAATATGTAGATATAATCAAATAATATGGATTGTCATATCCCAATAACATAAAAGTGATTTAAGTTATATAGGTTATATGGGCATAAAATGTAAAAGAGAGGTGTGCTTTATCAAAATAAATGTGTAGAGACTTTTTTGTGTGATTTGTACATTCTTGGATGGATGGAATAGTAAATTACCACATCAATTAAAACAAAATTTTAATTGCTATTTAATGGCAATTATGGTCCCTAAATGACCTCCTAACCTAGTCCCTCAATCCACCCCCATCGTGACTACATGTAGAGAGAAAAGCGAGAGAGAGAAGAGAGGGCGATAGACAAAATGGCCTCTTCTTCTCCTATAGGATCTCGTTCCAACTGGTTGGGAGGATCATTTAGAAGACCATCTCGCAGCCCTTGTTCATCCAACAATGAAGATGAATACAGGTGCCATTTATTTTGATCATCTTGTGATTCATGTAATCATTTTACATTCAATCATTTTATTAGCAGTTAGATTACATATCCATCAGATAAATATATTAGAATCACATATAGGTTCAGCATAAACTAGGCTAGACTTTTCATCTTCTTTGAAAACTTAAATCTAATTCTTGAAATTAACACAAGTATTGGTACTCATCACGAGTACCGGTACATATGTGCTACAATTTTGGCTCAAGAATTTTAGACCTATGGACTGTAGCTCACTAATATCAGTACATGTGAGCCACAGATCAAGTTTCAGGTTCTTCGGATCCAAATCTGTGACTTATGTAGTACTAATCACGAGTAACGGTACACATAAGGCACAGATCAGGTTCTGGGTTTATGGTGACCAAAAATCTGTAAGCCACTAGTACCAATACTGGTCTTCAGTACTAGTACATGTTGGCTACAGGTTAAGGCTCCAGTATTCAACAAGTACCAGTACTAGTCATGGGTACCGGTACTTGTTGGGATCAATTTAATTCTAGAGTAATATCAGTACTCATGGAGTACCGATACTAGACTCTAGTATTGGTACACCATGAGTACTGGACAAGTATATGACTGAACTCGAGTCCCAAGCTGTAAGCCAAAGGGACCAGTACTTAGCATCAATACCAGTACCTCTTTGAATATGGGACTCATACTTGTAAGTCATGAATATCGATATTAGTTCACCAGTATCGGTACTCAGTATATGGGTTTTTGATACTCATTCACTAGTATTGGCACCCATCAAGTATGATGTTCAGTTGATAATACTCACTGCTGATCAGGTTCATCCTAAGTCAGAAGTGGGTCATTTATGGATAACCCCAAAAAATGGTTTCAGAGCCAACCCACTCTCTACTTAGTTGATCTAGTTTGAGTCTGATTAATCAAGTATGCGGTTCTAGGACATTTTGGTTGAAGCAGTATATCACCAAAGTGAGCTCTCTTGTAGATACTGATCTTGTCTTTGATCTGTAAAGGGTTAATGTGTGGATGTACATAAGTGTTCATTGGAGATGATAACGTCATCATAAGCCATAACTAGCTTTAATTAATCACAATCAAGAGACAAATTCTCCTACATAATCGCCGGAGAATCGTAATTCACTGAACATCCATTATGAGAAGAGTGCATTAAAATAGGGTTAAATCTACAATTTTAACAGCATATTATAAATGTAGAGTAACCACAGGATTTCCCAAAGGTTAACCTAAGGTCAAATGTTCATTAATGATTAATAAGAGGGTCAGTACAGACAAAAATGGGTTTTCACACACTTCGAGAACTGATTCATAACCTAAAACCTTAAATTCAGACCTGCTTAATTAATAGAGGTTTTGGTCTGAATAAATTCCATATAAATCTTCTAAAATTCATAAAAAAATATTTCATAAGGTTCGGTATCATTGATTTGACCATTTGAACCTGTTTTGACCTAAAATAGAGTCTTAGACGACAAGTTGCCCTAATTTGGATTTCTATGTAAATTACATAGTCAAACTTGGTCAAAACCAAAATTTGACTTCACCATCAAATTCTTTGGGTCCAAATTAGGTTTATACCAAAATGTGAGCACAATCAGATATCATCTTGAAGTAGTTTGCGTTTCAGTCCAGTCATATTCTTTTTATCTCACACAAGCCCCTAGCTTTTGAAATCCTTGTGAACAACCCCCCAAATTTTTCATCTTCTTCGCATTTAGGTCCCTATCGCCATGGCCGTGTGAACACAGCTTGCCGCCGACCTTCAATCAAAGAGTTCTCCCTAACTTCATGCCTAATCTCTTCCAAAATTGAAAGGACTCCTAAGAAGATCCTCTTCAATCTGAGTCGCATCTTGGGCTCTGATTCTTGTACAAAACCTAATGCGAATGGTTTGAATACAAGGGTTTCCTTTTGTGTGAAGGCTCCAAGCTTCCAAGCTTGGTTTCCAAGCTTGGAACGCCCCCCTGAGCCCTATAAAAGCACCCCTAATGAAAGGCCATCTTCCTTAGCTTGGTTTGGGCCGGAAATCCTCCTTCTTCCCCTCTCTCCAGCCAAACTCTCCACAAGCTCCAGCGACTCCCTCTGTCTAACGTCTTCTCCGGCCGCCACAGACAATAGTCGGCCGATTCTCCTTCCTCAAGTTCTTCCGCGCCTTGCGATACCAGCAGGCGTCCTCTTTCTTCATCTTCCTCGCCGTTCTCCCCCACCGGAGGTTCTCTCTTCTCCGGTGCCGGCCATGCCACAACCAGCGCCATCCTCATCCTTTCATCCATTAGCTTAGGTTAGTTAGGTTGCTATCTTCCTCTACTTCCTTTCCCTCTCATTGGAACCTAAATTAGACCACCAACACTGCCATTCGCTTGTCATCGTCTCCACGTCCGGCCGCACCTTCGACGAGGCTTCCCCAACGCCACAAGCCACCAAATCCCTCGCCAACACCTCCATAAGCTCTGCCATACCTCCGCGAGCAAAACCCCCATCCTTATTGTGCCATCCACCCATTCTCGCAACCCATCGAACAACCCACCTTCTTGCTTTCATTCCGACCTCGCCAGACCACCTCACACCCTCTCAAGACATGCAACCACCACCACCATCTTCGCCAACACTTGGCGAGTCTCCTGAGGTATCCTAATGTGGCTGTGAGGTCATCCTTTATGTTTCAGGTATTCGCTGTCCATCGCCGCCGCCGTGATCGTCTCCATCCACAAACGCACTCCTCCAGCCACATCCACTCCAGGTTTCAGTCCTAGGCTTTGTGAGTGACTTCCAGGCATCATCTTAGGGATTCAATTGGAAGCCTTACCCACAACAGCTATGCCAATTCGATCTTCCCCTGCTACAGCTTTGCACAAAGGAGTGGCATTAGTGCCACATCATGGATTGAAAGGCACGTGAGCGCGCATATATTATTTTTATGATCTGAGCTATTCGCCCAATCACTGAGGGGCGGGTCCCTCCTACCCCATTCACCTGAATACTTGCCTACTTCACTCCTCAGTCATCACCCACGGCGGTGACCCTGGACAATGTACACAACCCGTTTACCCGAATATGGATCCAACTATGCTGGGTCTGGGTTTGAGAGAAGAAGAGGAGGAGAAATTGTGAGAGTGGGGGAGGTTTTGCTCTCTGAGACTTGTGCCCTATGCGACACTTAGTCGCTGAGGGAGTCGGTTCCCCAGTGTTGTTTGTGAGAGAGAAGGAAAGAAGCTCTGAAGAAGAGAAGAAGGATAAGACTTGAGAGAAAGAAGAAGAAGCTGAAGAAGAGAGAATGTTGACACACTTAAGTCATCTGAAAGGAAAACCTGTCGTCTGATTGAGCATTATTTGAATGTTACTGTTGAATGATTTAAGTACTATAGTTAATATTGAATATGAGATGCATGCTTAATTGAGATGAATAACTAGTGATCCAAATCACCACTTTTTATGTTCTCTCTATTCTTTTTATCTCATCATTATTTGAATTACAATCTGACAAATTGTATTCATTGACTACCTTTTTAATGCTCAATTGATTGTGCCCATTGATTCTGAATGTGATTAATGTTGTGAATTCCACATTTGCTCCCTATGTTCGACCTCAGACTCTTTCTGAATCTGAGTTATAAATTTATCTGTTTTCGAGCGATTAAGGCTTTGCTACAACGAACGCATATTTAAATCTCCTCTTTCACCAGATAAACATCTGGCCCAAAGGAAAGTGTATACTTATTGTATGTTTACTCATTTGCGTTGGAGTAATGATGTATTGGTTGTTAGGTTTTCTCATGCAGTCATTGAATCAGCCCAAAGAAAGGTTCATGACTAACTCAGAATTGAACCAACAATCGTTACTCACCACACCATGTCTTTAATTATAAGTCAATCTTTCATCCAAAGATGAGATTTTTGATAGATTTAGCTAAGACATGAGATGGGGTCATTTAAATTAATCACACTTTTATGTTTTATAGGAGCTAATTCCGTTTTATCAATACTTATTTCAAAAATGTCTTTTGCAAATATTACCGCTACCCTCAATTCCATTCCCATGTTGAGTGGCTCCAACTTTAAGTCCTAGAAGGAAAACCTTCTGATTGCCTTATAGGTAATGGACCTTGATCTAGCAATTAGGGAATCCTCTCCTACCATTACAGAAAGTAGTACTCCCGATTAAAGAGAGAAAAGGAAATGCGGGAGAGGTCTAGTCGGATCTCTATGATGATCATGAAAAGGGTCATTCTTGAGGCTTTTAGGGTCACAATGTCAGATAATATAACCATTGCCAAGGAATTTTTAGCTGAAATTGAGAAGAAGTTTGCTAAGAATGACAAGGCAGAAATTGATACACTTTTAGCAAATTTAATCTCAATCAAGTATAAGGGGAAGGGAACATTAGGGAATACATAATGGAGATATCTTATATTGCTTCTAAATTGAAAGCAGTAAAGTTAGATCTTTCTGAAGATCTATTAGTGCATCTAGTTTTGATATCTCTCCCTTCTATCTTTAATCAGTTCAAGGTGAGCTATAACTATTAGAAAGAGACTTGGTCTCTGAATGAGCTCATCTCGCATTGCATACAAGAGGAGGAGAGAATAAAGCAAAATAGGACAGAAAGTGTTAATGTTGCCTCTTCCTTTACAGGAAAAGGCAAGGCTGAAAAGAGAAAATAGGAAGATGTAAATACAGCTCTCAATAAGAAACAAGGGAAGGCTGAAGAGTCTTCCAAATTGGGATGTTTCTTTTGTGGAGCTGAGGGGCACCAGAAGAAGCATTGTACCAACTATCATGCATGGTGTGCTAAGAAAGGTACAGCTCTAAGTTTGGTTTGTTATGAAATTAATTTGGCTTCAGTTCTGAGACACACTTGGTAGATGGATTCAGGTGCTACCACTCATATAATTGTGTCTATGCAGGGTTGCCAGAGCTGCCAAAAGCCAAATGAAGCTGAGAGTTTCATTTATGTTGCTGACAGAAAGGCTGTAGAGGTTGAAGCTATAAGAAATTTTAAATTGTTAATGAAAATTAGTTCTTATTTGAATTTAGATTAAACATTTGTAGTATCATCTTTTAGAAGAAATTTAATTTCTGTTTATATATTGGACACATGTGATTATCATTATTCATTTAGAGATGAAAAAGTTAATTTATATCTGAATTCAAATTTGATTGGTTCTGATTTTCTATCTTATTTTGATAATCTTTATTGCCTTGATACTATAGCTTCTTATAATGAGTCTTCACTTTTGGATACACATAATGTGAAAAAAAAAATTAGATAATGAATCATTAGCTTCTCTATGGCACAATAGATTATGTCATATTTCCAGAAGAAGAATAGAGAGACTTGTGTCAAATGGAATTTTAGACCTTTTAGATTTTTATAATTTTGATTAGTGTATACAATGTATTAAGGGGAAATAAATCATTAATAGGAAGTTTGAAGCTAATAGGTCAAATGGTTTCTTAGATGTGATTTATATGGACATCTGTGGACCATTTCCTACGTTTGCATAGAAAGGTCAACAACATTTTATCACATTAATGGACAACCACTCAAGATATGGCTTCATCTACCTAATTCATGAAAAGGCACAAGCAATGGACACGTTCAAAAATTATAAAGTTGAAGTTTAGAATCAATTTGACAAAAGTATTAAATCTGTCAGATCTGACCATGGTGGTGAATACTACGGTAGATATGACGGATCAAGTGAACAACATTCATGACGTTTACCTGGTTCCTAGAGAAATGCGGTATCGTTTCTCAGTACACCATGCTAGGTTCTCCCACTATAAATGGTGTTGCTGAGAGGCAAAACATAACACTTAAGGACATGGTAAGGAGTATGATTTCTCATTCTACCTTACTAGAATCACTCTGGGGAGAGGCCTTAAAGACTGTAGTGTATAATCTGAATAGAGTTCCCACTAAGGCAACTAACAAGACTCCATAGGAGCTATGGACTGAGTGGAAGCCTAGTGTTAAGCATTTTCATGTGTGGGGATGTCCAGTTGAGGCGAGATCCTATAGGCCTAATGAGAAGAAACTAGACTCTAGGATGGTTAGTTGCTATTTTGTTGGGTATTTTGAAAGGTCAAGAGGATACAAGTTTTATGATCCTACATCTAAGGTCATTTTTGAGTCTGGAACCACCAAATTCTTTGAGAGTAGAGTCTGCAAAGAAAATAGAGTTAAATACTTTGTATTTGAAGAGGAACATGTAGATATTCCTCTTAGGGTTAATCAAGCTGATGAGAATCATGTCTATGACATACCTCTAGATAACCCCAATGAAGACAATGATATGGGCTTAACTCCTAAAGAGTAGCCTCAAACACATACAGAACTTGTGCCATTAAAGAGATCCACTAGAGAAAGGAGCGCCATATCGGATGATTATGTTATATTCCTTCAGGAACATGAAATGGACATTGGGGTGATGAAAGATGATCCTATTAGCTTCTGTCAGGCAATAGAAAGTCCAAATCATGAAAAATGGATTGAGGCAATAAAAGAGGAAATGAAGTCAATGAAAGACAATGACATTTGGGATATCATTCCACTACCAAAAGGAGCGAAACTCGTTGGTTGCAAATGGATATTTAAAATCAAATAGGATTCTAAAGAAAAGGTGGAAAGATACAAAGCATGTCTTGTCACTAAGGGTTTTACGCAAAAGGAGGGCATTGATTATGTAACGACCTGAACCCCACCATGTGAATCATATCGGTGGAATACAGGTCATCAGGTATAAACCAAAATAAGGCTGCAACCGCCTAGCACATAATCATAAAATACAAATATAGCCAAACAAGCTAATCATATTGCATTGTGATGAATAAAATAAAGTGTAAAAAGCTATCCACAGTAATCTAAAAGTATAAAGGAAAAATACTAAAATTGTTTGAAACATCTCACTAAAATTGGAAAGGAATTTGACAACTAAAGAGACTATCAAAGTCATCGACTGTTTGTGAGTGTTGATGGCATCGCCATCATCCTCTATAACTAACTTAATTTGGCTAAGTTTTTAGGTTAGATTCACTTAATTAACATATTAAAAGGGTATAACTCAATCAGGGCTGAAGAGAGAGGAATTAATAGAAAAATGGGTTGATTCTACAATTTTCATGAAAAATTATGAATATAGAATAGCTGGAGGGTGAAATTATGTTTAATTAAAGGTTAATTGAGCTTAAATATCTTAAAAGTAGGTTGGTATTGAGTAATTTAGGATTTACATTCAATTGAATGTTTAATTCTAATTAAAAATCCAAATTTCAACCCCACTTCAATTAAAACAGTTCCGATGGAAGTAAATATAATCTAAACCTTATTAAAATCAATTAAAAATATTTTGTAAGGTTTTGCACAGTCAATTTGACAATAGAAATTCATTTTGACCTAAAACAGAATCAGAGATGGGTATTTGGTGCATTTTGGGTCTAAATGTAAATTAACCATGAAAATGACATCAAAACCTAAAATAAAGTTACCATCAAATTCCTTATGTCCAAATTAGGCTACTATAAAAATTTGGGTTCATTTGGACTTTATGTTGGTCAACTTTGCATTTTGATCCCTAAGTCCTAATTTCCTTACATTTACCCCCCCAGCTTCTTTATCTTCTTCACAAAAGGGTCCCTCGACCTTCTTGGCAACAATGGCACAAGAATGATGAATTTCAATCACGGATTCTCACCACCTCAAGCCTCATCTGACCTTGGTGGCTAAAAAGGATCTCTTCCCCTCGAAGCTACACACTCAACGGCGGTAATCTCATCGACAACCACCTCATCTGCCACCCGCAAAACTAGTGTGGTTGTTGCGAGCTCTTCTCGCAACCTTTGGCCATCGTTTGCTCCAGAAAAATCCTATAAAGCTTCGCACAACTCCAACGAATGCCGTCGTCCAAAAATCTCGCTCATCTCCTCTCCTCTTCTTTCTCCTCGAGTGTAGCCATTGGTGGACCTTGGAGCTCCTTCCTCCCGTCGATCCGCTTCCCCTAACCACCAACTGAGGGCACAACTACCTTCCCCTCTTTCTCGTCGTGCTCCCCATTAAAGGGCACGGTTTCCTAGCCTCATCATCACTCCAAAGTCCCTCGCCGGAGTTCTTCTTCTCCCCCAAGTTCGGTCGACCTCCTCCTTGCCTCCTCCTCGCCTCATCCTCTCCACACAGGTATCTCTCTTCCTTCACCTCACCCTCTAGATCATTCTAGGCTATTTCCTTTTTGGTATCGACCAACGTAGCTCCCTCCTCGTGGTCGTCTTCCTTGCGGTCGGCCCATCTCCGGCGACCACTCCGACGGTACGCCCACCTCACTCCATGCCATCTCACGCACTGTCGACCACCCCACAAGCTCCCCCTCGATGAGAGCATCAAACCCCTCAGTCAATTTAGCGTTTCGATGCCTTCAACCACCTCACCCGACGCCCCTCGCCACCGCCGTCTTCATCGAATCCACCAGCCCTCTTAGGGTTCCATCACAACCAATCGCCACCTCCATCATCTTTAGTAAACAACGGCGAAGCTCCTCGTCCCTTCGGTGTGAAGTATCGATGCCCTACACACCCGATGAGCATCGCGCCCAACCCATCTCCAGCGGCCCAACACCGACCACATCTGCACGTTGCAACCTCAATTCATCAACACGCCTTCGCACCGGGTGCACCACGCTGAACCTCATCGACACCTCACCCTAAAGATTCAAGCCCAGAACCACGCAGTCATCCTTCATTAACGATCTGCACAAGTAAAAGACGAAGAAAAAGAAGGAAGAAGAAGGAGAAGGGAGGAAGGACCAAATTGTAGAAGAAAGGACTAATCTGCAAATCCACGAGGACCTAGTTGCATCATTCCAAGGACTTATCTGTAAGGGCTTGATGAGAACTTCATCATGAACCCTACAAGAGCTTGAGGAGAAGGGAGGAAGGACTTATCTGTAACTAGCACATTTTGACCTAAATAAGTGTACAAAAGCTCCTACAAAACCTAAGGGAAAGCCTAGATCAGAGAATTATAAATTTGAGTATAAAATAATTCATAAAGGGTAAAACTATAATTTTACCAATGCAATACATAAATGGGATTTTTAAGGGTCTAGACACAGGTCAAATGGGCTTAATAAGAGAGAAAGTGGGATGATTTGGTCTGAAAATGGTTATAGCGGCATCTAGGAATTAAATGACATTCTACAACCCTAAAACAAACCCACTTTAATTCACGAAGTTTTAGGAAAGATAAAAATCAATTAAATCCTCTAAAAATCATGAAAAAACATCCCCTAGGGTTTAGAACCTTCAATTTGGCTATTAGAACCTATCTTGACCTAGATTGAGAACCATACCCAATTGTTGACCTAATTTAGGTTTTTATGCAAAATATCCAGTCAAACGTGGTCAAACCTAAAATCCAACTTCACCATTGGATTCCTTAAGTCCAAATTAGGGTTATACCAAAATTTGGACCTAAGGAAAGTTTTCCTTGACCCACTTTACAAATTGATCCTCAATAATTACTTTTTGAACCTTAACTTTTTGAACCCTTGCACTTAACCCCTCAACTTTCCCGTCACAATGCAGGGACCGGTCCCTCTGCCACCCGCAGCAGCAGGCCATACCTCCGGCGAATTCGCGCGGAGGATGGCGCCGTGCAGGGTATGGGAGCCTGCCCCAAAAACGTGAGGAGGGTCTCCTGCATTGTCCTCTTCCGCTTGGACCACCTCCCATGCCCTGTCGGCACCCATACCTCTCGTGCGAATGCGCGAGAGGTATGGGTCTCTTTTTCGACTACGTCTCCGACGACCAGCCACACCTCCTCCTCGTATTTCCCTCTCTACCAACACCTATTTAAGAAGCAGCAAGCTCTGCCACTTCTCCCAAGCTTAGTTTGGCCTGAGATTCCCCCTCCTCTTCATCTCCTCCCAACTCTGGCCAACTGCCAGAGCTTCCGGCGACTCTCCCTTCCCTCTCTCGTCGCCCTGCCACCATACCAGTGGCAGGGTTAACTCCGCCATACTTTGTAGCACCGCGCCATACCAACGGGCACTCTTCGACCCCTTTTCCTCGTCGCCGCCCTCTCCCCTGGAGCCTTCGTCTCCGGCGACGACAACACCAGCCGCTCGCCACTTCCGCACCTCCCCCCTTCACTCTGGACTTGTAGATAAGTTTCGCTTACTCTCCCCTTTATTTCCTCCCTGTTAATTTGTTGTTTCGACCCCTTGACATCCACCGCCCATCACCACCTTCTCCACCTCCAGCCAGACGTCCGGTGAGGTGCTCCCGTCATTCCACTCACCCATCCACCTACTCCGCTACCTCCCACTGATCATCCTCCATATCGTCACCAACTGCCATGCACACTGCACACCTCCACCGACTTAACCCACCATCACAGCCACAAGGCGACCTAGGCACGCACGCCTAGGTCACCCCGCGGCCAGCCAACCCCCGCCTCACCTTCGCCGTGATACGGTGAAGGTTTTCTGATGGTTTGATAGGGCTGCAAGGCCATATTCATGCATTTCAGGTTCCGACGTCCCTTCGCCATTGACGAGGAAGCTTAAAGCGAGCTTGCTGCAGCTGCAGGTCTCTCCGCTCCAGGAGAAGTACCCCAGGTAGTGCGGAAGCCCTCGCGCACAACCCCAGCCAAGTAATTGGCTTCAAGGACTCCTGCAGCTTCGACAATTGAACGCGGCTCCTGCTGTGAGTGTTCGCGAAATTTAGGTGGGACATTTAGTCCCACCTCGGAAATCCTTAAAGCACCACAGCCGAATAAATTGAAAAAGTGTTTTAGCCTTATCGCCTTCGATACACAGGGGTCAGGTCCCTCGCCTACGCATGCGTAGCGCGCCACGTGCTCGTGCCTGCCCTCGCCTGCACTCACGACCCGCGGGCCTGGGCTCAACCCGATTACTCTACCAAGCACTCCTCGCGCACCACCCACGCTGGTGCACCTGGTCCCGGGCACGTTACCCAACCCGCTTACCCGATTAAGGCTCTAGGAGCAAACCTTGGAGTGAATTTGAAAGAGAGAGAGAGACGTGGGGCGAGTAGGGGTTAGGTTTTGCCTAACCTTGTACTGTGTAGGGAAGCAGGAGAAGAGGAAAAGAGAAGGAGCAGCTGGGGACTTAGTCGCACAGAAGAGCAGCTGAAGGAGGAGGGAGCACAATAGAGAGAAGAAGAGACGTGGCTGAAGAGAAGAGAAGGAGAAGCAGCCAAGAGCTACAACAGAAGAAGGAGCTGAAGAAGAAAGCCAAAGAAAAAGAGAAGAAAAGAGGAGGGATGCCTGCCGCACAGAGGAAAGGAAGAAGAAGAAGAAGGCCGAGCAGAGAAGAGAAGAAGAAGAAGCCAAGAGGAGAAGAACCTGTAAAGGCACTGTAGAAAGAGGCAGATAAGGCATCTGATTCAAAGAATCAGACGTCCGAGAAAGAAAAGGCAGAGAAAGAAGAGAAGGTAGAGAGAGGAGGAGAAGAACGAAAGAAAAAAAAAAAGATTTTTGTTCCCTCTCTTTAATTTTTGTAAAGTAATATATTGTAGTGAATTGTGAATTTTTATGCTTCTAGAATTAAGTTTGCTCCCTGAGTTCGACCTCGTAACATTCTAAATTTCGAGTAATAAATAAATTAAATTGATCATCGTTTTTCGCAACATAGTACAACGAACGTATCTTTAAAACACTGCGAACGACGATCATCGGGGATCATCAATTTCAAGAAATGAATTAAATGTTTCAATTGTTGGTTGTTGATCTGATTTCTGAACCTCGATGAGTTAACATTTAGTACTTAATTACATCTATTCTCTGATTATCTTCAATTAAACATTAATTCCTGCAATTATGTTAAGACTAGATTTAGCAATTATGAAATTAAATCCTTTCAATCTAGTTGGTGAGTTAAGATGAAATAGTGGTAATCACGCACTTGCTTGCTCCTAGAGACGACATCGGATTTCATTCTAATTCAAGTATTAAAAATTTAAATGCTTGATTTGCTTTGATCACTATACTACGACGCGACGTGTTTTTGAAAACAATCGAAGTGAGTTAGCAAGTACTAAACTAGATCCCGTACTATTCACTTTGTACACAGTGGCTCTTAATTGCTCAACTGTACCTGAGTATGATGCCTAAAGTAGTCATCAGCAAACATCGAGTAAAGTAGTACAAGTAAAGGGAGGGTGACAGAACAAAATAAATAAATAAATAAATAAAGATGCAGAAAATAGGGGAACTAATTTGTTACTTTTCTTATGCCTTATTTAATTTATATTATAGTCATAATTGTTCCATATCAATTCCTCGAAAGGCACCAAGAGATCTTGTTGCGTTTTCTTGAAAGGTAGGACAAGTACGTAGTGTTGTCCTAGCTGAGAAGAAACTCTGAACCCATCCTACGTCTCATTTCATCACCCGAGGGTCCTAGCATAGGTTGTGTGGCGGTTACATACTACAAACTATACGCGTATACGCGACTTATGCTGGCTTGTAGATAGCTCTTTCCATGTCCTGGGTATGTATCCAGCCCAAAAGATCACGTATAGATATATATATATATATATACGCATACCCCTATCTTGTTGCCTGGTTGGGCAATAGGCCTAGTACAGAGTCGCAGGGAAGTTAGCCTACTCCCTGATCCAACAACTAGTTTAATCAAACTGTCTTATCCAATTATCCATATCTCATTATCAATTTCATCATATTCACACGTTCATTTATCACCAAGATAACTATCAATTAACAATTTCCTTTATAAACTAATTTCACAATTTATCCTTTGATACCATAAAGGAAGTGATTACATTATTTCTTTAATCTAATAAAAAAAGTAATATATATATTCTCAATTCATCAAAATTAATATGCTTAGTTCTTTCATAATATTCCCAATTTAATTATCTGATTTTATAAATCAATATCAATTCTATAAATATGACATGAATTATCATATTATCAATATTTTTAACATTATTCTATTCATAGTAGCCAAGCGAGGAGAATCTAACATTATTATATTTTACGGACTCCAATTCTTAGCAAAAAGAAGATATGCACATAAAATAATGACTATGACAAGATGGTTACATGATAATAATTTCTAGCAAAAATGTGGGAACTACTCTACTTAATATCTCTGGAGGGTTATGGTGACTCCGAGATACACATCAAATTCCACATGCATTTCGAACATCTATCTTTACATAAAATAAAAATAGACCAAAATGTAATTAATGTGAATCTTAAGATATAATTAAAATTTACCACTCCAGATGGAAAATTAAACCTTACCACGTCAAAGTGCATCTCCACACAATTCTCACGATGTTTGGTTCGCCAAAAATAGACTTCGATCGCCTCCTAAATTAATTAAACCAGGGATCAACTATCAGGACCCTCGACGTAATAACGGAAGCTTATAATTTCGTAAGTGTAAGTTTTTCAGTAACTAATTCTTTTCCCCCCTCCTCCTCACGTCTTCTTCTTCCCTCCTCTGCACCTTCGTTCTTTTTTGTTGCGCACTGTTCACGTGCGAATGTGTAGGCCACGCATGGTCATCAACTCGCCGGCGTTCCTTCCTCTGCCGGCGACCCCCGCCTCACCGGCATCTCACCAGCCGTCGGTGAGAACCGAGCACCCCTCCTTTATCTCATCGACGTGAATGCTGGGAGGAGAACCCATGCATGCACGTCCACTACCCATGGCAGCCGATCGTCCGTGCGTCGTTCTTCTGGCGAGTTCGATCAGCACTCTCGTTGACCTCGTGAGGAAGATACACGCTGGCCCTCCTCCTTTGGCTAGCTCGCCCCTTCCTCAACCCATTATCGACGAATACAAGAAGAACGAAAAGAAAATGAGGAACATGCGATACCTTGTCGCCCGCTCTCCTCGTGCTACGGCGAGCATGGTCGATCCACGGCCGCAGCCCTTGGTCGAAGGTGAAGCAGGAAGTGGGCCCTCTCCTCCTTGGCCTTGCTTGCTCTCTGTCTCTCTCTCTCTCTCTCTGGAAGGAGCTGAGGGTAATACTGCTTGGGCATGGGTCTCCCACGGTTTCAATGGGAACGACTATATATAAGAGTTTCACAGACAATGGCCGGGATTGGAGAAAGGAACCCTACGAAAAGATAAAATATAACAAACAAAAAGATAAGAAACGTAAAAATGAAAAGATAATACGTTAATTAACTTACGTTACACGAATATGGATGGGATTATTTCTCGGGGCATTTACCTTTTCCTTCCTACTCCGACTTCCCCCGATCTTGACCCGAACCCTCATGTGATTTTGGATGTTAATAATACGAGGAACATCTTCTAGTGAGTGATGATGGGTTTCTGGAAACTTCCAGCTCGGATAAAGTTTCTCAAGGTACCCTTGATTTTCTTTCTATCGATACCCAACCTGCTCAAGAAAATGCATACAAGATACTCTCTAATTAGGCCTAGAGGAGCCCGTGGTGGTGATATCTTGAGGGGAATGGGTAGAATGATAAGAAGTCGCTGTAAATTGCTTTCTAAAATCCATTTTCAATGAAGGTTCTTTTCTGGAATTATCAGGGAGCTTTGAACCTTCCCATTGTTAATCGTATCAAATTTCTGGTTAATGAACACTCATTCAATATCATTTTCCTTGTTGGGCCTTTTGCGGACCTTTCCTTGGCCTCCCCTTTCAGGGACATGATTGGTTTCCATCATGCTCACATTAATGCCTCAGCTTCTAACATTTGGTGTTTTTAGAAAGATCCTGTTGATCTGATCTTGATTCACTCCATGCCCTAAGCTGTTACTATTAAATGAGTTCTTAAGGATACTACTTGCATAATAACTAGGGTCTATGCATCTTGCAATGTTGACTCCTGATTGACCCTCTGGGCCCATCTTGCTAGCTTGCACTCTTTTGTCTTGTGCCCTTGGATTATTGGAGGTGACTTTAATTGTATTCTCTGAACTTCTGAAAAGATTAGGGGTAACCCTTTCCACGATTCCCAAGCTTTTGCTTTTCGCTCTTGGAAAGATTCCCTTGGTCTTTTGGAGCTTCCTTTGAGGGGAACCAATTTTCCTGGTGCAATGGCAAAAATGGTAGCCAAGCTTTTCCTTTTCACTCTTGGAAAGATTCCCTTGGTCTTTTGGAGTTTCCTCTTGAGGGGAACCAATTTTCCTGGTGCAATGGTAGAAATGGTAGTGTTAGGATCTATCAAAAGCTAGACCGTATCTTTGTCTCTCCTCTTTGCATGGCCTTATCTCCTAAAGCTAAATACTTGTTTAGGTGTAACTCCGACCATGCACCTATGATGTTCACTTTTAGTACTCAAAAGTCTTCCAAATCCCGTCCATTTCAGTTCCAAAACATGTAGTTCAGGGACCAAAGCTTTAAGGACCTTGTTATTAGGGTATGGAATAGACCTTGCCTTAATCCTACTAACAATCCAATTAATAGCCTGTATTCTAATCTTGTCAGCCTTGAAAGGGCCCTTCAATCTTGGAATCGTTGGAGTTTTGGTGTCATTCACTCTTTAGTAGGGGACCTGGAGAAACTCCATGATGATCTTGAAGCCAGATTGTCATTCCACTGGGATGAAGACACCTCCGCTGAGCTATCGGATGTTCGCATCCAACTAGATGATGCCCTCTCTAAACTTTATGATTTTCTTGCCCAAAAAGCCAAGATTAACTGGCTGCAGCAGGGGGAGGGGAGCAATTCCTTCTTCTTCACTACTATCAAAAAGCACTTTTCCAAACATAACCGTAATTCTCTCTTGTCTACCATTGGTAACAACTCCTGGGATCTTGTGGCTTCCAAAGCTTCGCAATATTTTGAGAATCTCCTTACTTCATCTAGTATTAGGGAGATTGATAGATTTCTCAATGTCATCCCTCCTATCATCTCCAATGTTGAGTCCTCCTTCCTTATCCAAATTTAATATGAGAAAGAGATCTTTGATATTATGACCCAAATGGCCTCCAACAATACCCCTGGTCCCTGATGGTACACCATCATTCATCATAACTAACTTAAATTAGTTGGAATTAGGAGATAAATGCTCTTAAATGATCGCTTGAGGATCACAATTCCACTCTGATCTGTTTTGAGAAGATAAGCAAACAAAGTTAATTCTGTTGTTTTAACAGCATATCACAAATGCAGATTAACCACGGGGTTATTCATGAGTTAATTAAAGGTCAATTGAGCATTAAAGATAAGAAGTGGGCTTACATCAACTAAATCAGGGTTTCACGTATTTCGAGAACCAAATAGTACCGAAAATCCTAATTATAAACCCCACTTAAATTAAAAAGGTTCTGGTCAGGATAAAATTAATCTAAACCTCCTAAAATTCATAAAAAAATATTCCAAGAGGTTTAGTACCTTTGATTTGACCATGAACCCATTTTAACCTAGAATAGAGATTCAGACAGGAATTTACCCTAATTTGGGCTTATGTGCAATTTACCTAGTCAAATGTGGCCAAAACTCAAATACAAGTTCACCATTATATTCCTTGGGTCCAAATTAGGTTAACCAAAATTTAGATCCAATCAAAGTCCATCTTGACCTAATTTGCAATTTAGTCTCTAAAATCTATGTTTCTCACATTCAGACCCTTAACTTTCAGTTTTCCTTACATATATTACCTTACCTTTATCTTCTCCTTCATAAATTAGTCCCTTCCACCATTGATTTCAGGTTTCCTAAAGAACCCAAGCAGGCCAAGATTTGAGAAAGAGAATCTCTCTCAAATCAGCACCAAATCCCTCCAAATTTAGAGGGATTGGTATTCAAACCATGAGAAGTTTACCCTACCTTTATCTTCACCTTCATAAATTAGTCCCTTCCACCATTGATTTCAGGTTTCCTAAAGAACCCAAGCAGGCCAAGATTTGAGAGAGAGAATCTCTCTCAAATCAGCACCAAATCCCTCCAAATTTAGAGGGATTGGTATTCAGACCATGAGAAGTCGTTTGAACATGATCTCGAGCCCTAATTCGAAGCATGGACCTCAGACAAGCTCAAGAAATCCATGAGAAAATCCAAGCCAAATCACAATGAATTCGCGATGAATTTTTCTAATTAAGCTCAAATCTGAGCTTTATATAAACTCTAGATCATTCCACGACTAAAGCGAGTCTGGTTAGGCCAAAAATTCCCTATTTCTTCTCTTCTCTGGCCACCTTCGCCGTGACTCCGGTGAGCTTCCTCATCCCCTTCGCTCCAGCCACTCGATGATCAAATCGAATGGCCCACCATCTTCCCCTACGTCTTCCACTCCTCGCCAACCACTGGAGTCGTCTCCCCCTTCGTCCTCGCCAAACACCCCCATCGAAGGAGTTCGCCTTCGTCGTGTCTGGTAAGCCATGTTGGCATGGTTCTCACTTTCTTTGACCCAATAGACTAGATTCCCTTCTTCCTCTTATTCCCTAGGTTAGATTTAGCCTCTTAAGACCTCAATTCACCCACTGAATCGCCGCCTCCCACTTCGTCTTCTCCGCCTTCAGCCAAAACTTCGGTGAGCTTGGTCGACCACGACATGCCATGAAACATCACTCCAACTAATCCGTAAGCTCGTCCGCACCTTGAGGAGCAAAAGCCTTCAAGAAATTAAGGACTTTGCTTGCCCAAACCATTAGCCGGAGAACCCATCCATGTCGCCGTCACCCCTTCACCCTCCGGCCATCACACACCACCATTCACCCAATCAACCCCACTGTTGCACTCCATGCACCACGAAAAAGGTTCTGAACCATTCTAATTGGGTCGAGAGGACATATTCTTGTCGCAGGTACATCACCGGAGTTTCACCACCGTGCCTGCCTTCTCCGATCCCGACCACCGTTGTTCGTTGACCTCCGACCTCACTACTACTCCCATTAGCTGCGGACCCATCTGTTGAAGTTATCTGCATCCTCAATCGAGCAACACTGCAACAACAACAGCCTCAATAGACAAAGACTTCACCTGCAGTTGAGCGAAGAAGAAAGCTTGGTTGATAGTCCCACATCATAGAGGACAAAATCCAACAAGCGCATAAAACGAATTCGTCACTGCAGCTCGTTGCCTCAGACATGGGGGTGAGGTCCCCTCACTCCTCTCACCTTAGCCTTCACACTTCGCCCACCACCACGTCGATGGGCCTGGTCCCTGTTCATGACCTGATTACCCACTACTGTGCAACCGTATACCGATTAGCAAAAAAGGATTCTGAGGATGGTGGGGGGTGGTTTTGCCTTGGGATGAGTGCACACGTGCCTTGGGAAGCGTGCCTCTATGTGCAACACTTAGTGGATTCCTGGCTAGTTCTTGTGCTTTGGCGACTTTAGGTTGTCTGACATTGGTGTCTGACGTTTGATAGTGGTTAATTTGAGGCACTATGGAGACTTTTAAGTACTTGTGTTGACGTGGATATTTGTGATAAGTGGTTCAAGACCACTATTGGAAAATTGATTTGATTTAAGACTTTGGGATATGTGCTTGATTGAGAGAATTAATTGGTGATTCAAATCACCATTTTTAAGGTTTTATTCTTCTTTTTATCCCACTGATTTCTGAGACACAAATTGCTATTACTGAATATATTTTTGATTGATATTCATTGCATATCTTTGGTGAACTATTGTGCTCATCGTTTATAATTACGACTAGTGTTTTGAATTCCATATTTGCTCCTTACAAATGACTTCGGACTCACGTTTGATTTTCGAGGTTTTAAATTTAAATGTCAATTCACTTTTGTTGACTACTACAATGTATATTTTAAACTCGACAAAAGCGTGTCAACAATCCCGATGGTTTTAATGTGGAATTTTATCTTAAGTGCTAGGACATTGTTAAAACCGATGTTGTGCATGCTATTACTCATTTCTACTCTGATCAAATTGCTCCTAGGTCTTTCAACTCTACCTTTATTTCCCTCATCCCCAAAAGACAAAATATTGTTGAGCTTTCTGATTTTAGACCCATTAGCTTGTGTAATGTTATATACAAGATTGCTTCCGCTATTCTTGCCAAATGTCGTGCCTTTGTTATTCTTAGGATCATTTCCCCGGAATAGGTTGGGTTCATTTAAGGGAGATCTATTTTTGATCATATTTCCACCACCTTCGAGCTCTCTCAATGTCTTAACCGTAAGGTCTTCGGCTCTAATGTCATTTTTCAACTTGATCTTCAGAAAGCCTATGATCAGGTGGAATGGGAGGCTCTCTATCGTATTCTTCATAGATTTGGTTTCTCCTAGCAAGTTATTAAGCTCATTAAAAGCTTTGTGCAACATAAGGGATCATCCATTCTGGCTGATGAGAGCTCCTCCCTTTTCTTCAAAGTCTCCCATGGGCTGAGATAATGTGATCCTTTATCGCCTTTTCTCTTCGACATCTTTATGGAGCCTTTCATCCATGGCATTAAGGAGTTGGCCTTCTTGGGCCAAATTGCATCTTTTTCCATTAAGCATGGAATTTCTTCTAGAGCTCTTCTCTTTGCTGATGACATATCCTCTTTCTTAATGGGAATCTTAGGTCAACCTCTAATCTTATGACCTTCATTCATGATTTTGAATCTAATTTTGGTCAAAAGCTTAACTCTCTGAAGAGTTTCTGTTATATGGGGACACGTTTTCCTCTGGGAAGGCTTACCTGCATTCTTGCGATCACTGGTTTTCAAGTTGGAATCTTTCCTTTCACTTATCTAGGTTGCCTCATCTTTACGGGTAGGATGAAAATTTCATATTTCCATGAGCTGATTGATAAAATCCTATCTAAACTCTCGGGGTGATGTTACGACCCGGTTCCCGGATCCTTACAGGACCCAAGACTGACTTGCCTCGACTAATCCCAAGAGCTAGTTGTCCAACAAGAAATAACCAAAAGTAGGAAGATAAACCACAGTCACACATGCAATATAACTAAGCAGGAGAAGAGTACACAGCAGTAAAGAAAGATAAAATAACTGTCTTAGTACATGCCACCACAGCATCAACAACACTTGAAAGCGAAAAGGAAACAGGAATAGCAGAAACAGTCAACTAAGTGTCCATTACTTACTACAATAGTAGAGAAAAAGAACGTGCTGAAAGAATGACTACGGCTGGGCTCGACTGGATCTAGTGCCCTCTGTAGCCAGAAACTTGGGCTACTCAACTCCTGGTCCTGAACAGCGTTATGAAAAGATAGAGTCAACGAACGCTGAGTAGAGTGGTGTTTATATTATTTAAGTACAAGAATAGTAAAAGAACCATATTTAATTCTCATTTCTATTTATCTTATTTATGTGTTTCTGTTTCATCTATTTCTCAAAGTAACCAGGTATTCCTTGATCTTGCATGTTCCTCGTGGGAACGATCTTGATTGCAGTCTTTTCCGTAGAGTAGAAGGTACACGTGGTGCTCTCCTGGCCGAGAGAGTCCCCTGTGGTAGTCCTACACCCAGTCAACCACCCCGAGGTCACTGTCAAGACGTAGCGGTGACTACGGCATGCATGATAGGCGCATAGGTAGCTACCCCGCACTGACACGTAGTCAGTCATTTTTGCTAACGGGCTTGCCCAAAGTACAGCATGGAACAATATAGGGCCTTGCCCTCTCAGAATAGGGGTCTCGCCCTCAGAACCAAACAGGGGTCTCGCCCCTCCACAGTTCGCGCACCCTCGTCTGACTACCCCGATTTGCCCAAAGGGCCTAACAAGTCGGTGTAAGGTGGCTAGCTAAACCCCGTGCCCCATGGGGTGGCTAGCTCTCTCCCTACACTAGTAGCTTGCCTCGGTACTACGTACGTGAGGGCCAACAGGAGTCGATGTAGAGTGGCCAATCCTAAACCCGGGTCTCAACCTAAGGGTGGCTAGCTCCGCTCTACACTAAAAGGGGACAGTTGCTCTCTTTGGTATCACGTACACAAGGGCCAACACACTTCCCATCTACATTCCAGATTCCGTTTATCCATAGGAGTTCTACTCCTAATTCCCCGTAGGGTTCATGCTCATGTTCACCTCATTTATCCAGATCCATACCTCATGTTTCATAATTCATTCCTCATCCATATACAGGCAGCTCGTGTTTTCATAGTTCAATTCTCAATAACATGCAACTGGTGGTTTCACAGGTAATTTCTCAATTGAATACAAGCAGCTCGTATTCTAACATGCAACTCGTAATTATAATACAGGCATTTTCTAGTAATTTATCTTAACCATACATTCAAGTAAACAGTACAACTCAAACAGGCTCATCCATTTTCTACCCTAGGGTTAATTCCACATCCTAGAATTCCATTCGGTTATTTCAACCAAGCACATTCTCATTTAAATATTAATAACTGAATTAAACCACTCTACTAGGTATCACAGGAGGAATGGGGGCCTGTGCCGCAGATCTCGTTGTCTTCGCGGGCCCCGAACACGTCACTAGCTGGTAACCTATACCAGCGACCAATGTACATTAGACAAGCTCAAAACAGTAGGTACTCAACACGAATACGTAGAGGAACTCGAGTAGGAAACAACAGTACTTCATTTGTGAAAATCCGATTCCGTTTGGGCCTTAAACAGGCCAAAAACGTGGTTTCTGATCAAAATCAGACATCTGAGATTAATCATAGACGTCTTAAAAGATGTCAAAACGCACCTTGTGTTTCCTGTGGCTGATTAGACATCCAGACCTTCTCTGCGATCATCTGAGGATAGTTCCAGATGTTAGACAAGGTCTCCGGTCGTTTAGAAGCACCTCAGAACGTCTAGTGATGTGATCAGGCATCCAAAAGTGCGTGGGAAAGCATACAGTGTGCCTTCCCAAAGCTGCACCTACATACGCAAATGCAGGCATGGTCAGCCGACAACAACTCCTGTGCCAAGATCTTCTGCATGGGAGAAATCAGCGCGGGAACATACATACCTCGTGCGATACATGCTTTCAGACGTCTGGCCTTAGCTCCGAACGTCCAGGTGCCTCACTAGACGTCTGCGCTTCACTCCAAATGTATGATACTGGAAAACTCCCAGTATCAGATCCTCCTCGCAACTTGCTCCGCTCGCACCTCCGCCCATGGTGACAGCTCCGGCCCCTACAAGAGCTTGGGTAGCTCCTCGCCGACATCCTCCCCACGTGCACGCACCTGCCGCCGGCCATGCAACCTCCATTGAGCTTTCGAAGGTCCTCTAACCTTCCATGCTCTCCTCCTTTCTCTCTCTCACTCTCCCTCGCTTGCCCCCCTCTCACGCCTCTCTCTCAAGCCTCGCCACTGCCGCACAGGAGGTGCTAGAGGTGGTGGTGACTGTGGTGTAGGGAGGAGAGGAGAGAAGGGAGGGGTATAAATAGGAGGGGAAGTAGGGTTTAGGGTTTGGGGGGAAAGAGGGAGAGAGAGGGGAATGGCATCTGCGCGCCGCCTGCGTGCAAAGTGCAGTACGAAATAATCCACTTTCCGACGTCTGGGGACGGGCCCAGACGTCTTAAATGGTTAAAACGTAGTGGGTCATTACATTATAACAAACTTAAAGGAAGTTTCATCCCTGAAACTTGAGCTAGCTAGGGTGTAGAAAAAGGAACGTAAAAATGCATAACAAACTTACAGATGACCGAAGTAGGTCCGAAAAGACGTACCCTCAAAAAGCTCCGGGTACCGCTCTCACATCATCGCCTCAGGTTCCCAAGTTGCCTCATCGTACCGCTGGCTTCTCCATAGGACCTTCACCAATGGTACCTGCTTCCGTCTCAAACTCCGGACGACTCTGTCTAGTATCTGTATTGGTCTCTCAGGGTAGGTCAGGTTGTCACCCACCTCGACGCTCTCGTGGCTTCGAACGTGACTAGGATCGGTGACGTACTTCCTGAGGTTGGACACATGGAACACGTCGTGCACTCCAGAAAGCTGGGGAGGAAGGGCAAGCCGGTAATCAACGAGTCCTACCTGCTTTAGGACCTCAAAGGGCCCCACAAACCTCTACGCAAGCTTCCCTTTCACCTCAAAATGCTACAGGCCCTTCATGGGCGAAACACGGAGAAAGACGTGATCCCCAACCTTGAACTACATCTCTCTGCGTTTCCAGTCAGCATAACTCTTCTGCCTGCTCCTGACAGTGCGGAGTCATCTATGAATCTGCTTTATCAGCTCCTAACTCTGCCGGATCAGCCTGGGACCAACCTCCCACTTGGTCTCCACCTCGATCCAACCCAAGGGTGCAGTACACCTCCTTCTGTACAGAGCCTCGAAAAGTACCATGCTGATGCTCGAGTGGTAACTGTTATTATATGCAAACTCTGCCAGGGGTAAATGCTCCTCCCATGAGCCTCTCCAGTCTAGTACACAGGCACGTAAAAGGTCCTCAAGTGTCTGTATGGTGCGCTCTGACTATCCGTTCGTTTGATGGTGGTAAGCGGTACTAAACCTCAAACGTGTCCCCAAAGCCTGCTGAAACTCAGCCCAGAACTAGGAAGTAAAACGAGTATCCCTGTCAAATACAATCTCATGTAGGACTCCGTGCAGGTGCACCACATCTCGGATGTATCTCTCTGCTAACTGTGCTGGTCCAAAGGTGACTCGGATTGGTAGGAAACGTGCCGTCTTCATTAACCTGTCTACTATCACCTAGACTACGTCATGTCCCCGCTGGGTAACAGGTAGACCCACCACCAAGTCCATGGTGATGCTCTCCCACTTCCACTATGGTATAGGAAGTGTCTGCAACGGCCCTGCAGGCCTCTGATGCTCGGCCTTCACCTGCTGACATACTAAACATTGCTGCACAAACTTACCAACATCTCGATTCATCCCTCTCCACCAAAAGTCACGTCACAAGTCATGATACATCTTTGTGTTCCCAAGATGTATGGTGAACCTGGACCCGTGCGCCTCAGCCAGGAGCTCTCTCAACAACTCCTCGTCCCTAGGAATGCATAAGCATCCCCTCATGCGTAGTATCTCGTCGAAAACGGAAAAGTCTCCTGGGTCCCCTATCAACACCCTATCTCGCAGCGTCTGTAAGTACGAATCGGTCATCTGCCTTGCAATAATGCGGTCTATCAGCTTTGGTCATGTCTGCCGCGTCACTGTCACTGTCCCACAATACTCCCGTGATTCTTGGGGTGGCCAATTGTCCAACTCCTCCATAAGTCTCCAATTCTGTGCCTGTAAACTGGTTAAGTGGGTGGGCGCCTTCCGACTCAAGGCATTAGCCACCACATTGGCCTTCCCTAGGTGGTAGGAGATGCTGCAGTCGTAGTCCTTCAAGAGCTCTAACCAATGTCTGTCTCATGTTAAGCTCCTTCTGGTCAAACAAGTACCTGAGGCTCTTATGGTCCGTGAAGATCTCGAAAGTCTCACCGTAAAGGTAGTGCCTCCAGGTCTTCAACGCGAAGACAACAGCTTCCAGTTCTAAGTCATGGGTAGGGTAGCTATGCTCATGGGGCTTCAGTTGCCATGAAGCGTAAGCGACAACGTGACCCCTCTGCATGAGCACACCCCCTAACCCCTGCAACAAAGCATTCGTGTAAACCACAAAACCACCACTACTATCTAGGATGGTAAGCACAGGAGCTGAAGTCAGTCTCTCCTTCAACTCCTTAAAATATGCCTCGCACTCATCTGTCCAGGAAAAGGGTACGTCCTTCCGAGTCAGCTGGGTCATAAGACGCGCAATCTGAGAGAATCCTTTGATAAACCGCTAATAGTAACCTGCTAGTTCCAAAAAGGTGCGTATCTTTATCATTGTGCGTGGCGTCTCTCACCTGAGTACGGCCTCAACCTTGGCTGGATCCACAGCCAAACCATTCCCTAAAATCACGTGGCCCAAGAAAATCACCTGCCTCAATCAAAACTCTCACTTGCTGTACTTGGCATACAGCCTGCGTCGCCTCAAGGTGTCTAGGATCATGCGTAAATACTGTCCATGCTGCGCTTGATCCCACAAGTAAACGAGCACGTCGTCGATGAATACCACCACACTGGTCTAAGTACGGCCTGAAAACCCAATTCATCAAATCCATAAAAGTAGCGGGGGCATTGGTCAACCCAAACGGCATGACCAAGAACTCGTAGTGCCTGTATCGAGTACGGAAAGCTGTCTTGGAGATATCGGTCTCCTTGATCCTCAACTGGTGGTAGCTCAACCTCAGATTTATCTTGGAGAACACTATGGCGTCTCACAGCTGGTCGAAGAGGTTGTCAATCCTCGGCAGTGGATACTTGTTCATGATGGTGGCCCTATTCAACTGTCGGTAGTCGACACAAAGTCACAGGGTACCATCCTTCTTCTTCACAAACAATACAGGGGCTCCCCATGGGGACGCACTGGGCCTCACAAAGCCCTTCTCCAACAGGTCATGTAGCTATGACTTGAGCTTTCGCAACTCAAGGGGTGCCATCCGGTACGGTGCAGTAGAAATACGGCTGGTCCCCGGTACCAGTGAGATCTCAAACTCGATCTTACGCTCAGGCGGTAGTCCTGGCAGCTCCTCTGGAAAAACGTCAGGGTACTCGCAAACTACCGGGATAGTCTAAAAGTCAGCCACGGGGCCAGGCTCTGCCACTACACAGGCCAAGAAGCCCTCACACCCCTGGCTCAAAAGCCTCGCTGTCTGAAGAGCAGAGATGCACCTGAAACCTCCGTCCATCAGCTGTCCATGAAACTCAAAGGGAGGCAACTTTGGTATGGAGAAGATAATTTTCCTTCCGAAACAGTCCACCAAGGCGTGATAGGTGGATAGCCAGTCCATCCCTAGGATCACGCCAAAATCCTCCATCTGTATCACAATCAGGTCAGCGGGAAGACTATGTACCCTTATACTGACCTCGCAGTCCGTGTAGACCTCCTCAGCTACAAACAACTGGCCACTTGGGCCTCTGATCACAAATGGATCCTCTAACAGTACACTGCCCTGCCTCAAACTGACGGCAAAACTTGTAGCGACGAAAGAGTGTGTGGCGCCAGAATCAAAAAGTACATACACTAATTTGCTAGAAACAATAACCATACTTGCCACCACTGAACCCGAAGCCCTAAGGTCTCTGTGTGTCAGGGCGTTGACATGCCCTTCAGTCCTCGATGCAGATGAAGCAGCTACACTCTGGGTCAGGCGAGTAGTAGCTGGCCAGTACCCTCCTCGTGACTGCTGCCCTACCCGATGTTCAGGGAGTAGATCGCGTAAAAGATAAGTACGTCATATTATGGCGTGAAGTACGTCTCGACAAATAAAATTAACGGAACTAGGAGTCCCGGTCGATCACAAGGAGGCAGCAAAACGCTTTTGATTTCATGCACTTATTCTAAATCTAATTACTAAGTGGTAGAGATAATGAATTGCAATATATATATCATGCAAAAGGTTTGAACATTAATTGCATATCATACATGTATTTGAATAAAACATAAAGTAAATAACTACTACTATAACAGAACAAGGGCACCATGGGTGGTCCGTGGTGGCCTTTTGAAGATGTTGAGATGAGCAGTGGCAATCTGACAGGGTGGCCCAATGGATTTTGCAGACGAAAATGCAGAAACGACTGCAAGAGGGAGAAGAGAGAGAGGTAGAAGAAGGAAGAAGAAGAGAATGAGAGAGAGTTAAGAGAGTTGTCCTGCAAAGGGGGTCCCTTTGATCCTTTTATAGGTTTTTTTTTCTCGTACAAATCCTTCCCCAAATCCTTCTTGGTTGGTTTATTCTAGTATTGCCATGTGGCGCTCTCTGCGCCCTCAGATCCGCATCGCACGCCTCCCGCGCGCCAGCACCGCTTCTTCGCATTTTCGTCTTCAAATCCTGCCTCATCATCTCAACCATTCGATTTCAAATCCTACGTGCACTTCTCGCACCTTCTAGATCTCGCAACAACCCGTGCGATCGCACCATGTGGACGCCTCTAGGCCCTTCAATCGTGTATGCCCGCCTGCGCGCGCACACCCGCAACCCACACCAATTTTTGCGCAGCGCAGGGCTCGAACCCGCACCCCCATGCATACACGGGCGGGCGCACACATGAGCCAATGCGCTGCACAGAGCCTTTGTCACATATACTTAATTATGTTTATATTAATCTGTTCTGGGTGGCAATGTGGCTCGTTCGTGACCATTGGATGAAGATCCAACGGCCCATGTTGCGAGGTGAGGTGCCATCAGGGGTTGGGGGTGCAGCGAGGGGCAGTTGCGATGGTGCCACGTGGCACCATCATGGCCGTACGTTCTTCTTCTCTTTATATCTGATGATGTAGGCCTCCAATTAAGTTGATTTCTGCACTGTTGGACTACGAACATCGATCTGGATCCATCCGTGCAGCTAGATTTGTCATCTGAGGTCCGGATCTTCTTCAATTTTCCCCTTGGATCTTGCTCTTCTGCAGACTCCTTAGGGTGCTACGGAAGTTTGATTGATGCGATCTTGGGTGCGTTGGACTCCCATCGTTATTCCGAACAAATCCATAAGGTTGGATCGATCATCTGCAGCCCTGGATTACCTGCCATCATTAATACCTCTCAAATAACATAGTTTAACACATAAAACACATTTATCAACTACAATGCAGAATACGATGCGTATACATGCAGAATGTTCATGTTAAGCTAAGTTCTAGCTTAATTCATGCGAGTTAGGGCCTATGATTGCTGTGCAATCATACCCCCATGCCTAAATCTTGCTAGTCCCTAGCAAGTGCAAGACTAAATACATTTTACCAAGAGTTAAACTAAAGATTTATTTCTTTGTGCTGCATCCAAAAATTCAGAATCCAGATAACTATGAATATATAATGTTCTAGCTTCTGCAATGGATCCAAGCAAAGAGTCGATATACATTTAAAGCTTGTACTAGACCCCTAGTAAAATTTTATCGGGATAGGCAAACCTCTTCTCTCGGGGTTATAAAATATTTTCTGATTTTGGCCTCGGTGTTTAGTTTAGGTAGGAGATGTCTGAGTTAACTAGATTGTATTTGGTGGCTCACTCTCTTTTAGTGCTTCTTAGAGACTAGTATTTCAAAATTTAGATTTCCAAATTATTAAATAAATCAACTTAGAGAGGGGCTGGAAAAACTGTGCTCTCTTTAATCTTTTGTACTCTTCTCTCTCCTTTTTTTTTCCTGAGCTCACATCTCACCAGATTTGCAAATGTATTTGGTGGTTCGTGAGAGTGGTAGTGTTTTTGCCTTAAAATATTTAACTTAACTCACATTACGCAACTGTTTCACATAATATTTTTTTCTTTTATTTTTATTTTTTTCTTTTTTTTCTGCTTCTTCTTTTTCCATTTTTTTTTTGAGCAAACAACTCTTTTGTATGCAATTCTATAGGCACAATGCCATAACATGACATACTGCTGTATTTATCAGCACGACATGACATACGTACTTTTATACATGAGGCATTCTTGGCGATTTTTGGGATGACCAAAAGGATCTTGGGTGGCTTATTTTGTGGAAGTGCCTATTCTCGGCACCAGGTAGGGAATGAATAGGGCGACGTATTTCTGACCTTGACATCAGTACCCTTCTTTAGCCAAGGATTCCATAGAGGATGGTCGTGACCATCCACCTCAGTCCCAATTTTATCAGAACCCGCTATCTATGTTTCTACCTTATTTGGTGGGTCTCGTATGGAATTTCTCACAAATTTAGTATGCAAGAACTGAGAGCAAAAACTATGCCCAACTCCAAGTGTCATTATTCAATTATTAAAGATTCCTTATACTAGCCTTAGAGCACCAGAAAACTCTCTACTCTCACCTCACATATATTTTGGTGGAGCTACTAGAAGATAGTTCACCTTACTCCTTGATTGTTGTCCAAGGGTTCAGGAGAAGAAGCGATAGAGATGTCTATCGATTTTCGCAGAGGATCAATTGCAAAATCTACATGCAAGTATGAAATTATACTGGATTCTAAGTCTATAAATCTACTAAAGAATAAATCTTTAATAAAACCTCTTGATAAAATAATCTAATCCCCCAATTGTTGGTAGAAAATTTTTAGTTTTTATGAACTACCCCCCCCCCCCCCTATGCCTAAGTGTTTGCATGTCCTCATGCATGAATGAAAGAAATTAGGTAGGGTGTATGTGGATAGAAATCACCTAAAACTGCTTCTGAGTTGTTATTCTGCTCATGCCATCACTGCAATGCCATACACAATATGCAAAACAATATGCAAAACATTATGCAAAAATGAAATATGCTATGTATATATGGTATGTATATATGTATACGTGCTGAGTTTAATGCCTCCAGCTGGGCAAAACTCATTAGATGGATAAATGACTGCAGGAGACAGACTAAAGATAGATAGGAAGATGTGTTCCACTGTCATCAACGGGCCACGAATGTAGAGTAGTTTCCTGTGAATACTAAGGCCACAAGGTAGGCAGAATAGAATCGCAAGGCCTGGAACAAGTTGTAGCTAGGTGCTACAAGAGGAATAAATCCAGGTGCCAAAGTAATAGGGAGCAAGTGGCAGCTGTGAAGGGTCAGGAGTAGGAAACCAGTATACGGGTCCCGAAAGTGGTGAAATAGGAACGGGGGGACCCATGTGGTGTAATCAGAAATAGTGTAAAGAACTATTTTGTGATTGGATCTGGGTGTTGGTGGTTGAAGAGTAGGTGTGTCGAATATGATTTTGTGTTCCATCCTAACAGCTGTATTTTCACCCAAATCATTCTCATCCTTGGGTTGATCAGGAATCTCGTACGGATCACCCAAATTTTGCTATGTGACTTTAGTGAAATCCTCGATATCCAAAAGTGAAGATGCGAAAGAACCTGTGATAAATTTGTCTGACTCCAAATCTAACAATTCCTCCATATTTTTCAGATTATCCTGACAATCGGAAATGGAGTTTTTAGTAGATTCTTTCTCAGCTTCGATTGGATTCTCTGGCAATTCAAAATTACCCTCATGGATTTCAATGTATTTTCATGAGGGGTTTAGGCAATTCCACTCCAGATCTCTTACAAGCCAAATCATGGGCCTCATTAAGTGTATATACCCAAGTCTCAGAATGTACCAAGTCTTGGGTGTCATGATCCTCTATCTCTATCGCCCAAGATTTAGGATTTTTAGATTGAAAATCGATCATGGGACTTTCCTCACTATTTTCTAGGCTAGGGCTCTCAACTAATTTCTTTTCGGATATGCCAAGAACATTTCCCTTAATTCCATTCAATATCTCATCTCTCACTTGAAAATCACCTATATCATCTACTTCGGGCATGTGAGTTGAAGAATCCCTAAAAGTCGTCTTAAGTTCCCTAAAATCCTTTAGGCTAGTCTGAACTTGGTACTACAAAAGGAGTATATCTTGAAGTGTGCAAGTTTGTTGATTCATCCTAGCCACAGATTGTAGTTCTTTAAGGGCTTCCATTAGAGATTCTTTGGTTGCAATCAAAGTCTGTCTCTGCCCTGGATCAGTAGTGATCTGGATTTGATGTAGATATCTCACAACTGTGTCCTTGTACTTTGCTGTTGTTTGTTGCAGTCTGAGAAGTAGTTGCGAGTCTATTGGTGGCTCCCTAGTGGAAGATGGAGGGTTATAATAGATTTGGTCAGGGGAATCAGAAGGGTAGTGGGTGGGTTCAGTGCAGTTATAGGTTGCGGTTGATTCCTTAACCTTGAGTGGCTCACCATCCACCTGCGCCCAAGAGTTGATGTCTTGGGTTCTTTGTCTTTCATCCTGAGTTGCTTTTCTGAAGTCTTCATATTCCCTTTTTCTGACCTCCTTTTCTTCCTGGACTATGTGAATCAATTCGGTGATCTAAGGGTTCTTGTGAGATGTAGGAGCTTGCCTTTGGTGGGACTGATCAAGATAATCAGTCATCATGATGAGATCTCAATCCCGCATGGAGAGTGTCTCTAAGCATTGCGAGATCTGTATGGATGTCCAAGAGGTTGAGTTGGGTATGTCCCAGGCCTGAGGAGCATGCATATCTGAATAATGAGGAGCAATCTCCCACCCATAAGACGTTGGGGCAAGAGAACCCTGATAATGGTAAGACGAGGAGTATGAGTCCATGATTAAGATGGTCAAAGGACACCAGAAGGGTCCTAGTGACCTTACACTAGTTACAAGGGACTAGTGGCAGAATAAGGCAAAGGCCTTGTAATCAAATTGGTCCTTTAAACCAGATGACCTGATTTTTCATTCAAGTTTAAGTTGAAGAAAATTCGGCGAGAGACCGACTGCAAGGAATTCCCGCTTCTCAGGCTAACCCGGCTAGGCTGGTTATGAGGCGACTACGAGGAAGGTTCTTCCTTTCACTTTCGCCTCTAGTTCCGTTACCCCGCAACCGCAGTCGTTTGACGCTACCCCGTAGCCTTAAACACCAGGTTTTGCAAGAGAAGTTGAAACTCCTCAGTAGTTTCAAGCTAAATGCAGGTTATTTGATGTGTTTACATGAATTATTAACCTGTCTCTTCAATGTAGTAGATGGTGGGCGGTCCACAAGGTGACTCCCCTCCCTGACTAACTTTTGGGCTCGTCGGAGTCCAAGTTAGTCTAATGTGATCCTATTGGCTCATGCACTTCTAAGTTGTTTCAATTTAAAGATCTCAAATCAAATATAAACTCTCAGGTAAAGATGGAATTCAAATGATTTGAAACTTGGCAAGAAGATTCCACTTGCAATAAGCTTTTCAGAGAGTTTTTTTTTCAGAATTTTTACTATTCTCAACAATTAGTTATGAATTTTTAACTAGCAAGGGGTCAAATCTAGGATTTAGACCTCATGTTGGTTTTTCTGTTGGAAACAGTATCAAATATGCTCCAAAAATTTTATAAAAATATGATATTGAAATCTAATTTGATTATCTTTCACACCCCACAAATTTCGAGTCAATCTGATTTGTATGTTTATCAGAATTGATTTTCAAAGTTCAAAAAAGTTTTGTTTTTAAGCAATCTGACACATATGTACTCCATGAATTTTTAAAAATTCCATAGATGGAATTTCTTTTTGGGAATGGTGGCGTTCGAAAGATAACTTGAAAATCTAGTTCTAGTTCAAATTTCAGGATTTTTGGAGCATTAGAAACATGACTATTCAATTTTAAAGATGACACTACTTTATGGCCAAATTTTCAAATAGGATTGTGTGCACCTGATTTCCGCAGCGCCGACTTTGATTTGTTCACCGCTTCTCTGGTTTAATCTACACACAAAAATAGTATGTTAGAGATGAAATCAAAAAGTCACCTTGCCTCCCCAGCAGCGGCGCCAATTTGTTTATGGTGTAGATCGTGTAAAAGATAAGTACGTCGTAGTATAGCGCGAAATATGTCTCGACAAATAAAATTAACGGAACTGGGAGTCCCGGTCGATCACAAGGAGGCAGAAAAAATGCTTTTGATTTCATGCACTTATTCTAAATCTAATTACTAAGTAGTAGAGACAATGAATTACAATATATATATCATGTAGAAAATTTGAACATTGCATATCATACATGTATTTGAATAAAATATAAAGTAAATAACTACTATTGTAACAGAACAAGGGCACCATGGGTGGTCCGTGGTGGCCTTTTGAAGAGGTTGAGAGGAGCAGTGGCAATCCGACAGGGTGGCCCAACGGATTTTGCGGACGAAAATGCAGAAACGACGACAAGAGGTAGAAGAAGGAAGAAGAGAATGAGAGAGAGTTAAGAGAGTTGTCCTCCAAGGGGGGGCCCTTTGGTCCTTTTATAGTTTTTTTTTTCTGGTACAAATCCTTCCCCAAATCCTTCTTCTTGGTCGATTTATTCTGGTGCTACCACGTGGCGCTCTCTGCACCCTTAGATCCGCATCGCATGGCTCCCATGAGCCAGCAAGGCTTCTTCGCATTTTCGGCTTCAAATCCCTCCTCATCATCTCAACCGTCTGATTTCAAATCCTACGTGCACTTCTCGCACCTTCTAGATCTCTCAACAACCCACGCGATCGTGCCACGTGGACTCCTCTAGGCCCTCCAATCGCGCATGCCCGCCTGCACGTGCACGCCTGCAACCTGCACCAATTTTTGCGCAGAGCCTTTGTGACATTTACTTAATTATATTTATATTAATCTGTTCTGGGTGGCGATGTGGCGCGTTCGTGGCCATTGGATGAAGATCCAATGGCCTACATTGCGAGGTGAGGCACCTTCATGGGTTGGGGGTGCGGCGAGGGGCGGCTGCTATGGTGCCACATGGCACCATCGTGGCCATCCGTTCTTCTTCTCTTTATATCTGATGATGTAGGCCTCCAATTAAGTTGATTTCTGCACCATTGGACTGCGAACGTCTATTCGGATCCATCCGTGTGGTTGGATTTGTCATCTGAGGTTCGGATCTTCTTCAATTCGCCCCTTGGCTCTTTCTCTTTTACGGACTCCCTGGGGTGCAACGAAAGTCTGATTGATGCGATCTTGGATGCGTTGGACTCCCGTCGTTATTCCAAATAAATCCATAAGGTTGGATCGATCATTTGCAGCCCTGGATTACCTGCTATCATTAATACCTCTCAAATGACAATTTAATACATAAAACACATCCGTCAACTACGATGCAGAATACGATGCGTATGCATGCAGAATGTTCATGTTAAGCTAAGTTCTAGCTTAATTCAGGCGAGTTAGGGCCTATGATTGCTGCGCAATCACCCCACGCGCCTGGTGACCACGACCACCAGCTTGGCCTCCAATGCTCGGTGCGGGGAGCATCTCTTGTGCTTCAGCCCTAGATGGGCAGTCCCTCCTGATGTGGCCCAGCTGGCCACACTGGTAGTGATGAGAACCTCATCATAAACCCTAACTAGCACAATCTAACCCAGATATGTGAGAAAAAGCTCCTACATGACCTAAAGAAAGGCTTAACTCAGAGAATTCTGAGTTTAAGAATAAAACAAATCATAAGGGGTAAAACTGCAATTTCACCAATGCAGTTTGCAAACAGGGTAATTAAGGGTCCAAACACAGGTCAAACAAGCTTAACAAGAAGGAAAGTGGGATGATCTGATCTAAAAAAGGGTTGTAGCAACTTCCAGGAATTAAATGACATTCTGTAACCCTAAAACATACCCACTTCAATTCATGAGGTTCGAGGTAAGATAAAAATCAAATAAACCCTCTAAAATTCATATAAAAATATTCTCTAGAGTTTAGAACCTTCAATTTATCCTTAGAAACCTATTTTGACCTAAAAAGAGAACCATGCCCAATTAATAACTTAATTTGGGTTTTTACGCAAATTGGTTGGTCAAACATGGTCCAACCTAGAATTAAAATTCACCATTAAAATCCTTAGGTTTAAATTGGTCTTGTATAAAAATTTGAGCCTAAGAAGAGACCTCCTTGACCAACTTTACAATTTGGTCCTCTTCATTTACTTTTTGACCCTTATCTTTTGAAACCCTTGCATTTAGGCTCCCAACTTTTCATCATTCTTTGCAGAACGGTCCTCCCTGCAACTTCTGCGCAGCGCCATACTCTGGTGACCTTGCGCGGAGCATGACGCCGCGCAGGGCAGGGCTGCCGTCCTGCAAAGCAGAAGCGGGGTTCCCTACGATGTCCTCCGTCGCAGGGACTCGCCCATGCCCTCTGCCGACCACCATACCTTCCGTGCGAACGCGCGGAAGGTACGAGTGTCATCTTCGGCCTTACTCCGGCGAGGCTGGCACGATGCCAGCACGCCCCTCCCTCTGCGCCAACCCTTTTATAAGGAGCGGCACACCTTGCCGACTCCGAGAAGCTTCCTTTGACGGAGAATCACCCCCCTTTTTTCATCCCTTCCTCCT
Organism: Thalassia testudinum; assembly: GCA_037157565.1. NCBI lineage: Eukaryota > Viridiplantae > Streptophyta > Magnoliopsida > Alismatales > Hydrocharitaceae > Thalassia > Thalassia testudinum. Next base: position 40,775,541 of record JAZHRO010000009.1, on the reverse strand, counting down.
TCGGTCAGAGTGCCCGAAGCTTCCGAAGAACTCCTCCTCTTCCTCCTCGTCGCTCTGCTGCCTTACCTGCAGTAGGGTTTGCCTTGCCCCATCGTCCGCGCCGGGCTATACCCGCCGGCACCCTCTGCCTACTTCCTCGTCGCCGAAACCCTCCTCCAGGGCATCTTTGTCTCCAGCTCCGGCAGATACGAGCCGGCTGCTCTGCCCTCCCCCTTCGTCGAATACTTAGGTAGATAGCTTCCTCTCTATTTCCCTTGCATTTCCCCCTTTTAAACTGCCCTTTCGACCACCCGAATGCCACTGTCCAGACCACCCTCTCCACCTCCGATCACCCCCTTCGGCGAGACCATCTCACGACCACAGACACTCTTGCACCTCGTCGACCATCCCACAAGCTCCCTCACACTCCACTCTATCAATCCCCCATCTCCATTCTCTACCAAACGCCACCCGACCACCCCCCGAGCAAACCCACCTCTCCGGCCATAGTCTGACCTAGGTTAGCCTCTTCACGCACTCCCGCACCCCGCCGACCACCGCACAAGCTTCGCCTCACTCCGGCGAAGCTTCCTGCGTATTCTAACTGGGCCGAGAGGCCGTTGTTGTGATTTCAGGTGCGCGCCCCCTCGCTGCCATTGCCGACAAGCTGTAGCAGCTTCACCTGCAGCTGTAGGCGCCCTCCAGCCCAGGTGCGCATCCCAAGTCGCACGGGTTGTCTCTGCGAAGGCACCCAAGCCTATAGCTGGGGCAAAGGCGCAGCGGGCTGCCCCAATTGGTAGCAAGTAGCTCGCCTGCAGGTGCCAATCTGGGAGGTGGGACTAGTGCATGGCCAAGCGCCCGCACTTAAATTGAAAAGGTGCCTAAGGCTAATCGCCTTTGAACACAGGGGTCAGGTCCCTCTCCCGCACGCTGCGCGCCACGCGCTCGCTCGCCCTTGCCTGCGCTCACGCCCCGCGGGTCTGGGCAGGATTCGATTACCCAAACCGCACACTCCTCGCCCACCACCGCACGCCGGTGGGCCTGGTCTCGAGCGCGATACCCGCACCCGATTACCTGGCTCTGGGAGAGCAGTCCTAAGAGAGAAATCTAAGAAAGAGAGAGACGCGGGGAAGGGTAGGGGTAGGTTTGCTCTAACCCTTGTGTGAGCGTGCAGGAACAGAAGAAGAAGAAGGCAGGAAGGAAAAGAAGAAGGGAAGCGGCCGAAGCCTTAGCCGCTCAGGGCAGCTGAAGAAGAAGTGAAGGAGAGAAACATAAGAAGAAGAAGAAGAAAGGAAGAAGAAAAGAACTGTAGCAGAGCCACAGATAAGTTGTCTGAACACAGTATCAGACATTGGAATCCCCACAGCCGCAAAAGGTAGGAAGGAAAAGAAGAGAAAGAAGAAGATCACCACAGCTGCCGGCTAAAGAAAAGAAGGAAAGAAAAGAAGAACAGAAGAAGAGGCAAAGAAAAGAAGAAAGAAGAAGGCAAGAAGAAAAAGAAGGAAGAAGACATCACCGCCAGAAAGAAAGAAAGAACAGAAGAAAGAACAAAGAAAGAAAGAAGAAGAAGAGAAACGGTCAAGGAGGAAGAAGAAGAAGAAAAGAGAAAGAGAAGAAGAAGAAGCCAAGATCTCCCTCTCTCTCTCTCTCTTATTTTTGTAACATAATATAGAACTTAATTAGACTTCTAGAAGCATAGTTGCTCCCTGAGTTCGACCTCGGGAAAATCTTGTTCCGAGTAAAAAATTTTGTAATAGTAATCTGGTAGCTGTGTTGTCTTATACTATAACAACTGTACTATAATAAACATAAAGACATAACAAGCCTTACCAGCGTTACCATTTTTGGCGCTGTTGCCGAGGAGCAACGGCTATTCTAGAAGCTCTAAAATCTCTATTTGTGAGTTTCTAATAATCTCCTCTCTTTTGTATGCAGGTACAGGAAAATCAAAAAGCAGCCACACAACAATCACTCCAAGGACAGGTAATTTCTATCCTCTCTCTATTAACCCCTAAATTCTAAAGAGGAAGAAAAAGAAAAGAATAAACAATATAGGTATAACCTGTCTTTCATACCTAGTAACAGTTGCATATTTTCAAAACACTATTCCTGCACACACTATTAAGGGTATTTAAGAGCTAACACCTTCTTGCCTGAGCCCTAATTACCCAACAAGGAGTTAATTGGACCAAGTAGAGCCAACATAGGAATTAACACTGGGGATTTAGAGACACTCCTTAATCAAGAATTGAGAAATCCCAAAAGAAGTGTGCCTAAGCCATTGTCTGAAAATACCTATTCAGAAAAACCCTCAGCAATTGGCTCTCTAAAAACACTTGAACCCTAAAAGACAAGACCTAATAAGTTCTCAAAGGAATTAATAGGTGAAGTTGACCCCTTGGGTCAACCAACCTTCAACTTAGGTCACTCTTTGCACTCAAAAAGCCTAAAGTTCAAGTGAAAATCTAAGCACCCTGATCTTAAACTAAAAGTGATAGACTTAAGAGGTCAAGATCCCCATTCTGGTCTACCTGGAATCTCAGTGACAAGAGAGGTCGGGTGAGGGAAACCCTGTAACCCATGAGGACACTCTACCATGTAAGGGTCTTCGCGAGACTCACCCTCTCTGGCTGCCCAGGTAATTCTCAGGTGGACGATCTTTTGATCAAGGGGTCCATCTGCCCCGCACCTCTATAGTCACCCAACATTTTGGGTGTCTTGATTGGGTCCAGCACCTGCTAAACTCATCTCTTCCAACAGTGTATGTTTGGTAGGAGGTCCTTGAAACCTCCTTTAGAACTTCACTCTCCTCGAGGCCGAGCCTCAGTGCCCTTGTTTGAGAAAACAACACCTCACATCGACCTCTCCTCCGACTCCGAACCCAACTCACCTTCTTCTTCCACAATGGCTCATCCAGTTGAGGAAGAGAACAATCTGGAACACCAGCTCCAGCGACTCAATGACCTCTTCCAGAACTTTGTGCACCCACCGCAGCATCCTATGATGCGGGACCATTATAATCCTGCTGCGGTGGCTATTGAGCCTCGAGTCATAATCCCGACTGGAGGACCTGACTCTGAATTAAAGCCCAATATGATTCATGCCATACCCAAATTCCATGGGCTTAATTTTGAAGACCCCTTCCAGCACATCAAACAACTAAAGCATCTGGCCCAGACTTTTGGGTCAGATGCACAAAATCGGGACATTCTCCTCATGAAGATGTTCTCCTTCTCCCTTATGGACAAGGCCGCTCATTGGTACCAAACTCAGACCCGGCCGATCAACAATTGGGAAGAACTTCAGTCCGAATTCTTGAAAAAGTTCTTTTCCGTTGGTCGGACCAATGCCTTGCGCCATCAGATTACCCACTTCACTCAGCAAACGGGAGAACCTCTCCATGAGGCATGGGATCGCTTTCAGGATCTCATGAGAACTGCCCCCATCACGGAGTTCCTAAATGGGAACAAGTCCAGTCTTTTTACCAGGGACTCCGTAAGGATATTAGACTTTTCGTCAATGCAACTTGCGGAGGGAATATCATGGGTCAACAAGAGGACACCGTGTGGGAGATTCTCGAAAACATGTGCGAGAACTCCATCAACAATGACTCCATGGGATTGTTCGACAGGACGAATACCCGCGCATGGACGAACCTTAGGGGAACACACGAGATTCAGGGCCTGTCCGCATCAGTCGACCTGGAATTGATGGCCAGTTGATTGGACAAGGTCTCTATCATCGAGAAGAAGGTGAACGAGCTGACTCAGCACTTGTAGCGAGCCACTTCTGCGCATAGTTCCTTCACATAGCTTCCTTCCACATGGGAGACTGTGCAAAACACTCTCCACCGACCTTCTGGGATGGATCCATATCCACCCCCATCTGATTCCCGGATCGGAGGGTCCTCCGATCCTTTCTATACTAGCCCGGGGAATTCCACTTCCCCATTCTCTGATTCTTTGGAGGTTCCTCAGACCTGCGAGGACCTCAACGCCATCTAGAATGATCCATTCTCTAACACCTACAACCCTGGATGGCGCAACCATCCCAGCTTCTAGTGGGCGGGAAATTCCCAAACTCAGAGACCACCCTTTCAGCTCCATCCACAACCACCTTGTCCTTACCAGCCGCCGCCTCAGCCTCAGCCCAACCCTCCTTATCCATTAGGGCCAAACCAGGACCAAATGTCCCTCATCCTTCAGACTCTGGCTGACATTCAAAGAACGAATGCGGCTATTCAGAAACAACACAAGGACGAACTTACAGAGGTTCAAAATCAACTGGCTCAACTGGCAAATTCTCGCCAACCCGGCACACTTCCTTCCCAACCTCTTCCTAACCCTAATAATGTGCCGACCCAGCGACGCGTTATGAACCCAAACCTGGGCCAAGCACACATGATTTATTAGGCCCCCTCTGTTCCTTCACTCGACGGGATGGAGGCTTCTACTTCTTATGCGGGCTAGCAACAGCAACCCATCCTATCTAACCCTAACCAAAACCAGGCAGGACTAAATTCTGTAACGACCCGTAGTGGTAAGGAAACCCAAGATCCACCCTATCCAAACCACTCCAAGCCTGGTAGTGATCCCAACCCTAGGACAGTAATCCAGGACGTTCCTATCCCAGACCAAAGACCTGGACCTATCCTAGAAGAACCAACCAAGGTTCCATTTCCCGAGGCCTTGACCAAGGGAAAGAAGATAAAACCCGTGGCACCTGAGGAGGACTTGGTCAAGCTCTTTGAGCAGGTCCAAATAAACATCTCCTTGATGGATGCGATTCGCCACGTACCGGCTTATGCACGATTCTTAAAGAATGTGTGTACACCTCAGCGTAAGCTACAAACCAAGAGTGGGAGTCCAATTGTACTGTCAGAACAAGCTAGCTCTGTAATCCTAAGCAGGTTCCCATCCAAGGCAAAAGATCCTGGTACTCCCCTGATTTCCTACAAAATAGGTGAAACCCAATTCGACAGAGCATTGCTAGACTTGGGTGCTTCCATAAATCTGATACCCACATCCTTACTTAAACACCTAGAAGAATCTGACCTAAAACCAACTAAGGTGACACTACAATTAGCAGATCGATCTATAAAGTCACCTAAAGGGATTCTCGAGGATGTTATTGTAAGAGTGCGGGATTTTTATTTCCTTGTATACTTTATAGTCTTGGACATGGACGCACCTGAGAACCCTAGGGATACATCGATCATTCTAGAGAGACCTTTCTTGGCTACTGCTAGAGCCAACATCAACTGCGAGGAGGGCCAAATAGAGCTCAAATTTGGAAATCAAACCCTCAAAATTGATATATTTAAGGCCCAACAAGGAATCAATTGCGGTGTCATTGAACAGATTTGTGATATCAGGGTGTTGGTTGATGAAACGCATTTTGAGAATGACCTGATTATACCTCATCAACCACAGAAAGATCTTGAACCGCAATTAGAGGAGTCAGATCCAGACAGACCCATAACTCCTACCCTTGAACCTCACATTTACCCTGAACCACCCACTGCTGCTGATAACCCCATCCTTGAACTGAAACCCCTTCCCGATCATTCGAAATACATCTTTTTGGGTTCTAATCAGACCCTTCCTGTGATTATAAATTCCAAGCTCACTCCTGATCAGGAATACCGTCTGATTACTGTTCTCCAGCAACATCGCAAAGCCATTAGTTGGACTCTCAATGACTTGATTGGAATAAGCCCCTCTTATTGCACACATCGTACTTATTCAGAAGAGGGCGCACGACCTTCTCGTGAGATGCAGAGACGTTTAAACCCCAATCTGTAGGAGGTCGTGAAAAAGGAGATCATCAAGTGGTTAGATGCAGGGATCATCTACTCGATCTCCGAAGTCGTTGGGTGAGCCCGATTCAGGTTGTGCCTAAAAAGGCAGGGCTCACCACCATTACGACTGAAATCGGAAAAGTCATACATACCCAATTAGCCAACTCATGGAGAGTCTGCATAGATTACCGACAACTCAATTCCTCCACGAAGAAGGATCATTTCCCACTACCTTTCATTGATCAGATTCTAGAGAAATTAGCGGGAAATCGATTCTTCTGCTTTCTTGACGGGTACTCCGATTATAACCAAGTAGCTATTCATCCTGAGGACCAAGAGAAGACCACGTTCACCTGCCCCTTCGGAACTTACGCATTCCGAAGGATGCCGTTCGGTCTCTGCAATGCGCCCGCGACTTTTCAGCGGTGCATGCTTGCCATATTCTCTGATATGGTAGGTGATTATCTGGAAGTCTTCATGGATGACTTCTCAGTTTTCAGGGCATCATTTGATGGCTCTAGCACTTGGTTCATATACCTAGGCACTGCATCGATGTTAATTTGGTTCTTTCCTGGGAAAAGAGCCATTTTATGGTGCCTGAGGGGATCGTCCTAGGACATTTGATTTCTGAGAAAGGCATCCAGGTGGATCGAGCCAAGGTTGATCTAATCTCTCACCTTCCTATGCCTAACTCGATCAGGGACATCCGTTCTTTCCTGGGACACGTCGATTTTTACCGTCGTTTCATTCCCAATTTTTCGAAAATCGTGCGCCCCCTGACAACTCCTCTCTAAGGATGTACCCTTTGAAATCTCCAAGGAATGCACTCAAGCCTTTGAGAACCCCGTGACCGAGTCACCCAGACCCCGATCCTACAATCTCCTGACTGGTCTCAACCCTTTGAGATCATGTGTGATGCGTCTTATTTTGCTGTAGGAGCAGTTCTGGGGCAGAAACTTGATGGGAAACCCGTAGTCATCTACTACGCTATCAAGACACTTGACGAGGCTCAGCGTAACTATACAGTTACGGAGAAAGAACTGCTAGCCGTAGTATTTAACCTTGAAAAATTTCGATCTTATCTCCTGGGTTCCCACGTCATCATCTACTCTGATCACACAGCTGTGAGGCATCTCCTTGCCAAGAAGGACGCGAAGCCCCGACTAATCCGATGGATCTTGCTGTTGCAAGAATTCGACCTCGAAATTCGCGACAAGGCAGGAAGACAAAATATGGTAGCTAACCATTTGTCCCGCCTTCCTTCTGAGATCATCAACCCTTCCGGACCCATCACGGAGCATTTCCCTGATGAGCACCTGCTGACTATTGGTATTAAACTTCCATGGTTTGCTGATATAGTAAACTACTTGGCATCTCATCAAATCCCGTCTGATTGGCCGAAGGCCAAGAAAGACAAATTACGCTCTGATGCCAAGTATTAGATTTGGGAAGATCCGTACCTCTTCCGCATAGGTGCCGACCAAATCATCCGGAGATGTGTCCTGGAAGATGAAGTCTATGATATTCTCTCCTGCCATGACCAGGCATGCGGTGGCCATTTCTCTGGGCACAAAACCGCATCGAAAATCCTCCAGTGTGGCTTTTATTGGCCCACTCTGTTCAAGGACGCATACAATCATTGCAAGGCATGCAGTCATTGCCAAACTTTGGGCAACATGAGCCATCACGACATGATGCCTTTGCAGCCGGTTCTGATATGCGAAATCTTTGATGTTTGGGGGATTGATTTTATGGGCCCCTTTCCTGTTTCGGATGGTTTCGAAGACATTCTACTGGCTGTGGACTACGTGTCCAAATGGATCGAAGCCATACCGACCCAAACCTGTGATCACAAAATCGTTCTCAAATTCATTCATCACAATATCTTCTCACAGTTCGGGATTCCTCGTGCTATCATCTCAGATGGGGGGACCCATTTCACAAATGCTCAGTTCAAGTCACTGATGACCAAATACGGGATGTCTCACCGAATATCTACTCCTTATCACCCCCAGACTAATGGTCTAGCTGAGCTGTCAAATCGGGAGATCAAGAAAATCCTGCAGGTCATTGTTCGGCCTGACAGGAAGGATTGGTCGTCCCGACTTCCGAAAGCCTTGTGGACCTATAGGACCGCCCACAAAACCCAATTAGGCATGTCTCCCTTTAGACTGATGTACGGGAAGGCGTGTCACCTTCCCGTCGAACTGGAGCACAAAGCCTATTGGGTAGTACGGAATTGTAATCTAGATCTTTCTAAGGCTGGAACCCACAGAAAGCTTCAAATCAGCGAGATTGATGAACTATGTCTTGATGCGTACGAGAACTCGCGAATCTACAAGGAGCGGGCTAAAACCTTCCATGACAAGCACATCTCTAGAAAGATCTTTCATCCTGGTCAGAAGGTCTTACTCTTCTATGCCCAACTCAAACTTTTCCCTGGGAAGTTACGATCTAAGTGGGATGGACCATACTTGGTCCGACAGGTTTTTGGAAATGGAGCCGTCAAAATCAGTCCACTCAGCCATGATTCCGAACCTTTCATCGTGAACGGTCAGAGACTCAACCGTTCATTGATGTAACCTCTACTGATTTGGCTGAATCATCATTTATCCTCCATTCTCCTTGAGCATATTACACCTAGCTGATGACGTAAAACTCAGCGCTTAACGGGAGGCAGCCCGTCATTCTCGTTGAAAACCTGAAACCTTTTCTAACACCTTTGTGCACTTAAGGTTCACCCTTTAGGACAGCCGACTCCACCTTAGGTGCTTGCACATGAGATTAGAAATCGTCCGCAACAGTCACCCCGACCCATTCACTCATCAAAACATCTGTCCTAATGTATGAACTAAGTTGAATAAAAACCCCTTAAGTTACAATGATGACATTGCAAATCTTAGGCATGGGGGGTATAAAAGTGCAAAAACTTGTAAGAAAAGGTTTTAAACAAAAAATTCACATATGCCAAAAACACCATAAAAATTAATTTTCTTTTTGAAAAAAAATAATAAAATAAGAGGAAAGAAAATTTTGAGGACTCTACAAAGGAGGAGGAGAAGAAAAAGAAACAAAATGAAAAGAAGGAGCACAAAATGAAAGAAAAGTGATAGTCATTAGTAGGAAATTAAGGAATTAACCTAAGTTCTAGACCTCATTCAGGAAAAGAAATGGAAAAGTGCACAGCGAGATTAGTAAGAACGCGAACTTTAGGCATTCTCGAATAGACTCTTAGTACCCATTAAGATCTAGACATTCCTCAAGAGGTTGAGGAAAATGAAAAGCTTAAGTATTAGGTCCAAGACTTAGGGAGTATTTGGCCTTGTTAACTAACTTTTGGTTTACGAGACTCAATAACTTAAGCACCCTAACTTCACACACAGCCTGGTTCAGTAAGCATAAAAATCAAAATCACGCAGAAGCGTTGCAAAAATTCTGTAAATGACACCTAGAGTAGGAGCAGCCGATCAACACAAGTTGATTTGGACGAGTTTCCAGCGCAGAGAGGTGAGAAATTCCCCTCGAAGATGCATAACAAAATATCATCTCCTCAGTGCTTGTCTCTTAGGATATTTACATATCCTACTGGGGGCATATAAGCACTCTGCTGGTTCAGATTCCATGGATGGCATTATTATGAAATGTCAATTGCCAAGGTCTGAATTCGGCCATGGAACACCATGAATGGGATTATCTCAAAATCTCAACAGCCAAGGTTCTGGGGGTTACCATGGACGGTGCTATCTCGAAGCATCGACTACCAGGAACCCTTGAGGATTGATGATGGGACAAGGAATCCGATACAGACCATGTTGAAAAGCCAATCCTAAGCTAGAATTAAAAAGGAAAAGAGAGAGAAAACTCTCCAAACATATAAATCTTCTACCTCTCTTTCTTACAAAACGCACTGCGAACTAAGCCAAGGCTAAAATTATCTCAAGTACGGGTGCTTTAACCACAAAGTCCAATAAACCTTAGGTTAGTTCTTGTAGACCTTAAAAACCTTTGTTAAGGATTGAGGCTGAGGCTAGACAGATCTGGATCTTGGTTGGTACTAGAGTACCTTTTAGGCATATGGCTGGCACTCTGACCTAATCTAGTTTGCAAAAGAAAAAGCACTTATTTGAAATCATTAAGAACTTCATGGTCTAGAACAAGGGTTGAAACATTAAAATTTTGCTAAGGGAATAGTAAAATCTAGGCATGGGGGTATGATGAGAACCTCATCATAAACCCTAACTAGCACAATCTGACCCAGATATGTGAGAAAAAGCTCCTACATGACTCAAAGAAAGGCTTAACTCAGAGAATTCTAAGTTTAAGAATAAAATAAATCATAAGGGGTAAAACTACAATTTCACCAATGCAGTTTGCAAATAGGGTAATTAAGGGTCTAGACACAGGTCAAACAAGCTTAACAAGAAGGAAAGTGGGATGATCTGATCTAAAAAAGGGTTGTAGCAACTTCCAGGAATTAAATGACATTCTGTAACCCTAAAACACACCCACTTCAATTCACGAGGTTCGAGGTAACATAAAAATCAACTAAACCCTCTAAAATTTATAGAAAAATACTCTTTAGGGTTTATAACCTTCAATTTGGCCTTAGAAACCTATTTTGACCTAAAAAGAGAACCATGCCCAATTAATAACTTAATTTGGGTTTTTACGCAAATTGGCCAGTCAAATATGGTCCAACCTAGAATTAAAATTCACCATTAAAATCCTTAGGTTCAAATTAGTCTTGTATAAAAATTTGAGCCTAAGAAGAGACCTCCTTGACCGACTTTACAATTTGGTCCTCTTCATTTACTTTTTGACCCTTATCTTTTGAAACCCTTGCATTTAGGCTCCCAACTTTTCATCATTCTTTGCAGAACGGTCCTCCCTGCAACTTCTGCATAGCACCATACTCCGACGACCTTGCGCGGAGCATGGCGCTGTGCAGGGAAGGGCTGCCGTCCTACAAAGTAGAAGCGGGGTTCCCTGCGACGTCCTCTGTCGCAGGGACCCGCCCATGCCCTCTCCGACAACCATACCTTCCGTGCGAACGCACGGAAGGTATGGGTGTCATCTCCGGCCTTACTCCGGCGAGGCTGGCACGACCCTCCCTTTGCGCCAACCCCTTTGACGGAAGCTTCCTTTGACGGAGAATCACCCCCCTTTTTTCATCCCTTCCTCCTCCGGTCAGAGAGCCCGAAGCTTCTGGCAAACTCCTCCTCTTCCTCCTCGTCGCTCTGCTGCCTTACCTGCAGCAGGGTTTGCCTTGCCCCATCGTCCACGCTGGGCTGTACTCGCCGGCGCCCTCCTGCTTCCTCGTCACCGAAACCCTCCTCCAGGGCATCTTCGTCTCCAGCTTCGACAGATACGAGTCGGCTGCTCTGCCCTCCCCCTTCGTCGAATACTTAGGTAGATAGCTTCCTCTCTATTTTCCTTGCATTTCCCCCCTTTTAAACTGCCCTTTCAACCACCTGACCGCCACTGTCCAGACCACCCTCTCCACCTCCAATCACCCCCTCCAGCGAGACCATCTCACGACCACAGACACTCCCGCACTTCGCCGACCATCCCACAAGCTCCCTCACACTCCACTCTATCGATCCCCCATCTCCATTCATTGCCAAACGCCACCCGACCACCCCCCGAACAAACCCACCTCTCCGGCCATAGTTTAACCTAGGTCAGCTCTTCATGCACTCCCGCACCCCGCCGACCACCGCACAAGCTTCGCCTCACTCCGGCGAAGCCTCCTGCATATTCTGACTGGGCTGAGAGGTCGTTGTTGTGATTTCAGGTGCGCGCCCCTCGTCGCCATTGCCGACGAGCTGCAGCAGCTTCACCTGCAGCTGCAGGAGCCCTCCAGCCTAGGTGCGCATCCCAGGTCGCGCGGGTTGTCTCTACGAAGGCACCCAGGCCTGTAGCTGGGGCAAAGGCGCAGCGGGCTACCCCAATTGGCAGCAAGTAGCTCACCTGCGGGCGCCAATCTGGGAGGTGGGACTTTAGTCCCACCTCGGAAGTGTGTGGCCAAGCACCCGCACTTAAATTGGAAAAGTGCCTAAGGCTAATCGCCTTCGAACACAGGGGTCAGGTCCCTCTCCCGCACGCTGCGCACCACGCGCTCGCTCGCCCTCGCCCACGCTCACGCCCTGCGGGTCTGGGCAGGATCCGATTACCCAAACCGCACACTCCTCGCCCACCACCGCACGCCGGTGGGCCTAGTCTCGGGCGCGATACCCGCACCCGATTTCCCGGCTCTGGGAGAGCAGTCCTAAGAGAGAAATCTGAGAAAGAGAGAGACGCAGGGAAGGGTAGGGGTAGGTTTTGCTCTAACCCTTGTGTGAGCGTGCAGGAACAGAAGAAGAAGGTAGGAAGGAAAAGAAGAAGGGAAGCGGCCGAAGCCTTAGCCGCTCAGGGTAGCTGAAGAAGAAGTGAAGGAGAGAAATAGAAGAAGAAGAAGAAGAAAGGAAGAAGAAAAGAACTGTAGTAGAGCCACAAATAAGTCATCTGAACACAGTATCAGACGTCGGAATCCCCACAGCTGCAGAAGGCAGGAAGGAAAAGAAGAGAAAGAAGAAGAAGATCACCACAGCTGCCGGCTAAAGAAAAGAGGGAAAGAAAAGAAGAACAGAAGAAGAGGCCAAGAAAAGAAGAAAGAAGGTAAGAAGAAAAAGAAGGAAGAAGACATCTCCGCCAGAAAGAAAGAAAGAACAGAAGAAAGAACAAAGAAAGAAAGAAGAAGAGAAATGGTCAAGGAAGAAGAAGAAGAAGAAAAGAGAAAGAGAAGAAGAAGAAGCCAAGATCTCCCTCTCTCTCTCTCTCTCTTATTCTTGTAACATAATAGAGAACTTAATTAGACTTCTAGAAGCATAGTTGCTCCCTAAGTTCGACCTCGGGAAAACCTTGTTCCGAGTAAAAAATTTTGTAATAGTAATCTGGTAGTTGTGTTGTCTTATACTATAACGATTGTACTATAATAAAAATAAAGACACAACAAGCCTTACCAGTGTTACTAGGTAGCAGAGGGGTACACGACCTCCTCCCTCAGTAGGTCCCTGCTAGCTGCTGGGCGGGGGTCCGTTGCTAGCAACTGGCCCTTGTCTGGGGCCCCCAAGGACCACTGATGGCCCCGCAAAACAAGACGGCTCTCCTGTGGGCGCCGTGTGCCTCCTCTCCCGACGGCCTTGAGAGTACTCTGGCTAGTAGGGCCTCTTTCGTCCGCTGTCAATGTCTCGCATGGCCGGGTTGGTCTCCTCGTAGGTCATGGCTATCTCAACAGCACGAGAGAAAGTGGGCAGCTTCAGGGGTTTGACATATCCCTGAATAGCAGGTCGGAGCCCCTCAGTAAACCTCCACAGGTGCTCCTCCTCAGTAGACACAACTGTCGAGGCAAAATGTGACAACTCCAGAAAACGCGTGCGGTACGCGCTAACTGTCATCGTCCCCTAGCAGAGAGTGTGGAACACCTGCCTCCTTTGGTCCTGCCAGGTCTACGGAAAGTACTACTCGTAGAAGAGAGTCACGAACTGGCCCCATGTAGGCTCTCTCCCCTCCTGGTCTTTGACTGCCCTCCACCACCTGTGTGCCGTGCTCTCTAGCTGGTACGTGGCAAAGGCCACGCGACACTCTGCGGGAGGCCGAAGGGTGTCGAACACCTTCTCTATCTACCCTAGCCAATCCTCTGTCTCAGACGGGTCCTCATCCCCCTTGAAGGAGGGGGGCTTTAGCTTTCGAAACTGTCCGAAAAGCTTGTGGCGCAGCTGCAGTGGGGGAATGGGCATGCCTCCAGGCAAGGAGGGCTAGTGCTCGGAAGTGTCAGAGTGTGGTGGGGGTGGTGGAGGACCACCCCCTCCCCCTCCTGCTCGTCTAGCACTATGATGGTCTCTCTATCCCACCAAGGACTCTCCCTCCACGTCCTTAGGGAGAGGTGCCCATGGGGGCTGGTGGAGCTTCTCTCGCACGATGTCTCTGATCAATTGGGCAAGATCCTAGGCTTGAATGCCTGGGAGAAGAGGTGGGTCAACTGGTACCTCAGGTTCGGCACGTCCGCCCCTTCGACCTCGTCCACGGCTTGCCTCGAAAACTCCTCGACGAGGCATCTTCTGCAAGGAGACGCGAAAGATAGAAGAAGAGTGTCAACGATACTGAATCACATCGAGCAAAAGACTCTGAGACGAATATCAAAGTGATACATTGTGGTGGCTATCCTAACTATATGCACGTGAGTGGTTATTCTCAAGCCAATTGGTTCATTTTTTAGGACAACCTTGCTCTGATACCATCTTGTTACGACCCGGTTCCCGGATTTCTACAGGACCCAAGACTGATTCGCCTCGACTAATCCCAAGACCTAGTCATCCAACAAGAAATAACCAAACATAGGAAAATAAACCACGTTCACACATGTAATATAACTAAGTAGGAGAAGAGTACACAGTAGTAAAGAAAGATAGAACAACTATCTCAGTACATGCGACCACAACATCAACAACAACTGAAAGCGGAAAGGAAGCAGGAATAGCAGAAATAGTAAACTAAGTGTCCATTACTTACTACAACAGTAGAGAAAAAGAAAGTGCTGAAAGAACGACTACGGCTGGGCTTGGCTAGGCCCAGCACCCTCTGCAGCTGGAAACTTGAGTTGCTCAACTCCTGGTCCTGAATAGTGTTATGAAAAGACAGAGTCAGCGAATGCTGAGTAGAGTGGTGTTTATATTATTTAAGTACAAGAACAGTAAAAACAACATATTTAATTGTTATTTCTATTTATCTCATTTATGTGTTTCTATTTCATCTATTTCTCAAAGTAACTAGGTATTTCTTGATCTTGCATGTTCCCCGTGGGAATGGTCTTGATTGTAGTCTTTTTCGTAGAGTAGAAGGTACACGTGGTGCTCTCTTGGCCGGAAGAGTCCCCCATGGGAGTCCTACACCCAATCAACCACCCCAAGGTCACTGTCGAGATGTAGCGGTGACTACGGCACGCGTGATAAGCAAACAGGTAGCTACCTCGCACTGACACGCGATCAGTTGTTTTCGCTAACGGGTACACTCAAAGTACAGCACGGAACAGTATAGGGCCTTGCCCTCTCAGAACTGGGGTCTCGCCCCTCCACAGTCTGCACACCCTCGTCTGACTACCCCGGTTTGCCCAAAGGGCCTAATAAGTTGGTGTAGGGTGGCTAGCTGAACCCCAGGCCCCGTGGGGTGGCTAGCTCCCTCCCTACACTAGTAGCTCGCCTCGGTACTACGTATGTGAGGGCCAACAGGAGTCGGTGTAGAGTGGCCAATCCTAACCCCGGGTCTCAACCCAAGGGAGGCTAGATCTGCTCTACACTAAAGGGGACAATTGCTCTCCTTGGTACCATGTACACAAGAGCCAGCACACTTCCCGTCTACATTCTAGATTCCGTTTATCCATAGGAGTTCTACTCCTAATTCCCCGTAGGGCTCATGCTCATGTTCACCTCATTTATCCAGATCCAGACCTCATGTTTCATAAATCATTCCTCATCCATATACAGGAAGCTCGTGTTTTCATAGTTTAATTCTCAATAACATGCAATTGGTGGTTTCACAGGAAATTTCTCAATTGAATATAGGCAGCTCGTATTCTAGCATGCAACTCATAATTATAATACAGGCATTTGCTAGTAATTTATCTTCACAGTGCATTCAAGTAAACTGTACAACTCAAACAGGCTCATCCATCTTTTACCCTAGGGTTCATTCCACATCCTAGAGTTCCATTCAGCTATTTCAACCAAGCACATTCTTATTTAAATATTAATAACTGAATGAAACCACTTTGCCAAGTATCACGGGAGGAATGGGGGCCTGTGCTGCAGATCTCGTCGTCTCCACAGGCGTCGAACATGCCACTGGCTGGTAACCTGTACCAGCGACCAATGTACATTAGACAAGCTTAAAATAGTAGGTACTCAACATGAATACATAGAGGAACTCAAGTAGAAAACAACGGTACTTCATTTGCGAAAATCCGATTCCTTTTAGGCCTTAAACAGGCAAAAAATGTGGTTTCTGATCAAAATCAGACATCTGGGATTTATCCCAGATGTCTTAAAAGACGTCGAAACTCACCTTGTGCTTTCTGTGCCTGATCAGACGTCCAGACCTTCTCTGCGACCGTCTGAGGATAGTTCCAGATGTCGGACAAGGTCTCCGATCGTCTAGAAGCACCTCTGGATGTCTGGTGATGTGATCAGACATCCAAAAGTGCGTGAGAAAGCGTACCGCACGCCTTCCCAAAGTTGCACCTGCGTACGCAAATGTAGGCACGGTCAATCGACAACAACTCCTGCGCTGAGATCTTCTGCATGGGAGAAATTAGTGTAGGAACGTACATACCTCATGCGATACGTGCTCTCAGACGTCCGGCCTTATCTCCAGACATCCAGGTGCCTCGCCAAATGTCTACACTTCACTCCAGATGTCTGATACTAGAAAGCTTTCGGTATTAGATCCTTCTTGTAGCTTGCTCCGCTCGCACCTCCGCCTGCGGTTGCACCTCCTGCCACTGCAGGAGCTTGGGTAGCTCCTCGCCGACGTCGTCCCGTGCGCATGCACCCGCCGTCGGCCATGTGAGCTTTGCCGAGCTTCTAAAGGTCCTCCGACCTTCCACGCTCTCCTCCTTTCTCTCTCCCGCTATCCCTCGCTTGCCCCCTCTCATGCCTCTCTCTCAAGCCTCGCCGCTGCTGCATAGGAAGTGCTGGAGGTGGTGGTGACTGTGGTGTGGGGAGGAGAGGAGAGGAGAAGGGAGGGGTATAAATAGGAGGGGAAATAGGGTTTAGGGTTCGAGGGGAAAGAGGGTGAGAGAGGGGAACGGCCTCTACGCACTGCCCACACGTAGAGTACAGTACGAAATAATCCACTTTCAGACGTCTGGGGACGGGTCCAGATGTCTAGACAGACATCTGACTGAAACTCCAGACGTCTTAAATGGTTAAAACGTAGTGGGTCATTATAGATGGAAAGCGAAACTCCTCTCTAATGCTGCCAGGCTCCTTATCAAGCATGTCTTTACATCTATTCCTATTCATGTTTTACTGGTCATTGATGTTCCTAAATCAGTTATTCAAAAGTTGGAATCTACCTTTGCCAACTTCTTTTGGAATTTGGGCCCGAAGGAGAGACATCACCACTTGATTTCTTGGAACTCCATATGTATGCTCTTGAGCATGGTAGCCTTGGCATTTGGGATCTGTCTTTGGTCACTAATAGGGATGTAAGTGTCGGTAAACCTGATCCGAACCCAACCCAACCCGACCCGAAAAAGAATGGGTAAAACCCATCTCGAACCCGATTGGGTTTGAGAATGGGTTTTATCTAAAAAATCTGACCGGGTTTGGGTATGGGTATGGGTATGAATCTATACACTATTACCCTACCTGAATACCCGAATAAAATCCCCATTTACTCAAGATATATATTAATCCCACCCTAAGTCCCTCATTCCCTCAACCTTAATCTTTTTCATGATTTCCTCCATGATTTTGAAGGTCGGGAATGCTTTTGAAGCTTCCATTAAACATTTATTTCGGAGAGGGGGATTTTTTGTTCGAAATGTTTTTGTATTTAGTATTTCTTTGTATTTTTTTGTATTTTTATTTTTGATGTCTGATGTAAACATGTTTATATTATATAAGATGTCTATTTATGCATGTTCTTAAGCATAGAATTGCATTACATACTATAAATATTGCATAGCATGCATCATCTTGTATTTAGATTAGTTTGAATAAAATAGAGGTTAATTGTCTCCTTTTATGTTCAGGGATAGGGTAAATTTTTATCGGAGCCTCGGATCAAAGATCCAACTGTGCAGATTTGATCAAGGCGACTATTGGAGTTCAACGACTCCAAGATCACCCTAATCAAACATCTGTAGCATCAAATAGAGATCGAGGAACCCTAGAAGATCAAGGGCCAAGATGGTGTGAATCCCACTTCAGACGACAAATCCGACTGCATGGATGGATTCAGATCGACGATCGCAACCTAACGGCGTGAAAATCAACTCAATCCGACAACTGTGGCATCATCTACATCATCCAGAAGATGGACGACCAAGATGGAGCCACGTGGTGCCATCTCAACCGCTCAACCGGTTGCTGCACCTGCCGTGCCTTCTCTTCTTCAATCTGATCGTCGCTTCTCCATTGTTGGATGATCATCCAACGACTGCGGGGCGTGCATGCACATTTCAAGAGCGCGACACAAACGCGCTGGTGGCACGTTGGTCAAAAGTGCTCTCGCGAAGCAAGGGCACTCGTTCGAAGCCTTGAGCACTTCAATTTGTTGAGGGCGCGCATGGGTGAGTGGGCGATGAGGAGCGCTTGATCGTGATCAAGCGGCTGCGCGTGCTCGATAGCCCTCATGCTCCATCAGACGCGGGCAAAGAATGCTGGATCTCATGCAGGCGTTGCGGCTTGAGGAGGCGCGGCGAAGATCTCTCTCAGCCATTCAATCTCATGATCGAACGGCCGAGATTTCAAGATCGTGGGAGAGAGTTGTGCCTTAAGGAGATGAGCGGGCACGCGCGCACTGCCACTACGCCCACGTTTGGACCTTTAGCGACAGATTTATCCGTCACTAAAGGTCCTGAATTAATGATTTTCAATTTAAAAAGACCAAATTGCCCTCACTCCTTACAATTATAAAAGGAGACCCCCTCTATATGAAATTCTCATCCCTTCCTTCTCTTCTCTCCCTCTCCAAAGCTCAAGAGAAGCTTGCCCACATCCAGGATGCTTCTCAAGAGATAAAGTCAAACTTTCGCCCCTATTTCGGAAGTGGGATAGCTTTAGGAAATGCGTGCGGTACGCGCTCACGGTCATTGTCCCCTGGTGGAGAGTGTGGAACTCCTGCCTCCTCTGGTCCTGCCATATCTGGGGAAAGTACTGCTCGCAGAAGAGGGTGACGAACCGGTCCCAGGTCGGCTCGTCCCTCTCCTGTCCCCTGACCGTCCTCCACCACCTGTGTGCCGCGCTCTCCAGCTGGTACGTGGCAAAGGCCACGTGGCACTCCACCGGGGGGCGAAGGGTGTCAAAAACCTTCTCGATCTGCTCGAGCCAATCCTCCGCCTCGGTCGGGTCCTCATCCCCCTTGAAGGAGGGGGGCTTCAGCTTCCAGAACTGTCCGAAAAGCTCAAAGTGGCGTTGAAGTGGAGATGCTGGTGCACCTCCAAGTAAAGAAGTCTCGTGCTCGGAAGTGTCGGAGGAAGGTGGGGGTGGTGGAGGCCCATCCCCTCCCCCGCATCCAGTTCCATGTCTGTCGCGTGGTCCCACAGAGGACTCCCCCTCTGCAGCACAAGGGATAGGCGCTCGTGGCGGCGGGTGGAGCTCCTCTCGAACAATGTCCCGTATCAGCTAGGCGAGGTCCTGGGCCTGAATGCCCGGGAGCAATGGCTGGTCCACTGAGGCGTTGACCTCAATGCGCCCGCCCCTCCGACCTCATCCTCAGCCCTGCCCGCAACCCGCCTCACTAGTCCCGCGTCGAGGCATCTCCTGCAAGGAAACGCGAACATGGAACAGAAAAAGACGTCAATATGAATCGATATCAAGCGGAGAAGTATAAGAACAGATGTCAAAAGATACGTTGTGGTGGCTACTCTAGTTACAGGCACGTGAATTGGTTATCTTCCAGTTAGTTGGTTCACTTCTCGGGACAACCTTGCTCTAATACCATCTTGTTACGACCCGATTCCTGAATCCCTACATGACACGAGAATCGGACCGACTCGACTGATCCCAAGACCCATTCGTCCAACGAGAAAGTAACCAAAAGAGCAGTAATATAAACCACATTCACCATGTCTATAACTAGCAGTAACAAAATACGACAGTAAAGAAAAGAACTGCTACAGTACACACCACCACAACAGTAGAAAAATAAACAGGTACATAAACATGATGCTTACAATAAAATGGTACAGTGGTAACAGAAAAATACTCACTACACAAAAGAAACGATATAGTAGGTACTACACAAGTAAGACTACTGGGCTCTACTAGGCCCAGCTCCCTCTGCAGCCGTCGGCTCTGGCTGCTCAACACCTGGTCCTGAAAAGGTGACAAAGGTGACACGTCAGCGAAACACTGAGTAGAGTGTCAACCAAAAGCTAAGAAAAATAATAAGGTGGACAGTAGCAGTTATTTTTAATCTGTTTCTTTATTTTTCCATTTACCCATTCTTGAATTATTCCTCAGATCTTTCTCTTGATCTCAAATGTTCCTTGTGGGAACGATCTTGATTGCAGTCTTTTTCGAAAAGTAGAAGTAACACGTGGTGCTCTCGTAGCCGGGAGAGTCCCCCGTGGTGGTCCTACCCTCAGTCAACCACCCCAAGGTCACTGACAGACGTAACGGTGACTACAGCACACGCGATAAACGCTCAGGTAGCTACCCCGCACTGGCACGCGGTCAATCGTTTCCGTTAACGGGTGCGCCCTAAAGCACAGCACGGAACCAGTATAGGGCAGAGCTCTCTCAGTAACAGGGGTCTAGCCCCTCCACAGTAACCAAACAGGGGTCTTGCCCCTTCACAGTCCGCGCACCCTCGCCTGACTACCCTGGTTTGCCCAGTGGGCCTAACAAGTCGGTGTAGGAGGGCTAGCAGCATCCCGGGACCCGTGGGGTGGCTAGTGCTCTACCTACATTAGTAGCTCTCCCTGGTACTGTGTACGCGAGGGTCAAAAGTCGGTACAAAGTGGCCAGACCTAACCCTGGGTCCCTGGGGCGGCTAGCTCAGCTCTGCACTAAACAGAGGGACAATCGCTCTCCTTGGTACTCCGTACTCAAGGTCCAGCTCACTTCCCCAATTCTATTCCATTCACCTCTCAGGAGCTCTACTCCTAATTCCTCGTAGGGTTCATGCTCATATTTCTAAGCCAATTTAGGTTTCATCATTTTAGCTTTATATTCATATAGCCCATTTTCTCAACAGTTAACATCCTTAACACATCACCCCATAAAAAAATGTACACTCTAACATTCTGAATAAATTCTTTGAGTGTTCTTTTCTTTTTCTTGAGTGGTGTTTGCGAAGCCACCATGAGTTGACCTGGGCCGCACCGCTCAACCCTAAAATCGATTCATCTAATAGAAGCTGCATGATCATTAGGATGAGTACATTAGGGTTTTAGAGCCTTTACAGAATAAAAGGAAATCTACTTTCACCAAATTGTGTGCAGAACTTGACGTGCCCACTGAAACTTGTTTGAAAACATTAAGACACGTCAACCCTAAAAAATACTAAAGTAAGGATGAAATACTAAAAGACATCATATCTTAACAAATCCTTGCTTGAAAATCATGTTTTGCTAGAAGCACACACCTTGAAAGTGAAAAATTAAGAGGCACCACCCCAATCAACGCCTCATCACATAACCCTAAGCACAAGCACTAGCCTAGCCCTTTAAAATTGAGTAGACGTGCCCTAGGCAGGACTGAGTTAAGTCTCAAAAGGCGAGGTTTTGTTCGCTAGGCACTTGGCTTTTATTCCCTTGGTAGAATCTGGTGACTAGGTTGTGGGGCAGTGTCAAACGACCGCGGTTGTGGGGTTTATGGAACCGGAGGCGCAAGACAAAGGAAGAACCTTCCCTGCAATCCCCTCGTAATCAACCTGGCTATATTAGCCTTGGGAAGGGGAGTCTAGCGCTTACGGACTTAATCACCCTTTGTGAGATTTCTAGGTCTCCTAAGGAATACACCATAGAGACTAGGCTTGTGTGCTTGATTGAAACACATTTCTCGCATCTGTCACCCTCCGCATCCCCTCCTGTTCTTCTCTAGTGTATGCACGGGAGACGCTCACTGCATCCCGAGTTGTGTGTTTTGGCATAGGAATCTAGGCAACGTAATTTTGTTGGAAGCATGGCTGAACCTAGGATAGATGAGGCTGAGGATCAACCCCCACAAGACGCTATGGCCATCATCCAAGCTCAAATCAATGCTAACCACCGGCTTCAGCAACAACAAATCCACACCATCATGCAAGCCATACAACGGTTACAGAACCCACAAGAACAACCACCACCACCTTTCCAAGACATACCAGGGCAACTGGCGAAATGGTGGCAGCAACTAGCTTTTCTTAAGTCGTTGTAATACAGATAGTTATTGCCATCATTTGCTAATATTTGTTACTCGGAAAATACAGTTCTCCCGAGGTCAAACTCAGGGAGCAAGTCGTATTCTAGAGATATACATGTTTTATTACAAAAATAAAGAGAGAGAGAGATAAAAGTTTGGCTTCTTCTTCTTCTCTTCTTTCTTTCTCTGTCTTTGGCTTTTGTTCTTTCTGTTCTTCTTTTCTTGCTTCCTCTATTTCTTGGTTGGACGATCCTGTCTTCTTTTTCTTCTTTTTATTTTCTTTGTTTCTTCTTTTCTTGCTTCAGATCTGACTCCCGTGCTCTTCTTCTGCTTTCTGTTTCTTCACTTGGCTGCTCCTTCTCTCTTCTTTTCTTCTTCTTTGTCTTCTGATGTCTGCAGAGTCTTCACTTGGCTGCTCTGTGTTCCTCTCTTTCCTCTACCTCGCCTTCCTTCTTCTTTGCCTTCACCTGTCTTCAGGACGTCGTCTGATTTGAAAATCAGACGGCTTAAACCTCTTGTTGCTACAGTATCTCACTGAGCTTCCTTCTTCTTCACCTGTGCCTGCCGCTCAAGAGTTCAGAGTCAGGGCAAAACCTACTCTACCCCTCTCCCCCGCGCGTCTCTTTCTCTCAAAGTTAGCTCTTAGGACAGCTCTCCCAGAGCAACCGAGTAATCGGGTACGAGTCGCGCCCGGGTCCAGGCCCACCGGCGTGCGGTGGTGGGCGAGGAGTGCAGGTCGGTTTAATCGGGTCGGGCCAGGTCCGCGGAGCGTGGTCACGGACGAGGCCGGGTCAGGTGAAAGGGACCTCACCCCGTGGTCAGGAGGCAGACAGCATAAGGCACTTTTTGCCTTTATGCGTCCGCGTGCCTCTGAGAAGTTCTGAGGTGGGACTAAATGTCCCACCCCAATTGAGCGCCCGTCGCGGAGGGAGCAGTGGGCGATCGTGGCTTCAAGCGCGGCCTTCGCCCCAACTGCGAGCCTGGGACGTATCGTGGAGACGCCCCGCGCAACCTGGGAGTCGAACCTGGGCGAAGGCGTGCCTGCACCTGCAGGCGAAGGAGCTCTGCCTGCTCAGTAATGGCGACGGTGGGCGAGTCACCTGGTCACAGAAGAACGGCCTCTCGGCCTAATCAGACAGGCGGGGGACCTTCGCCGTGGCACGGCGAAGGTGGTTGGATGGTTTGCAGTGGGCGTGGTGGAGCCAACGGATCGCCCTAGGTCAAACTGCGGGCGGAGAAGTGGGTGTGTTTGGTGGATCTGCAGAGGGCGTTTGGTGGGAAGAGGAGGGGTGGAAGAGGATCAGGGTGACGAGGTGGAGGTTATGCATAGGTCGGCGAGCTGTGTGGGGTGCTGGAGCGATGGGAGCGATTCGCCGGAGTTTGGCCGGAGGTGGAGAGGGTGAGGGTGATCGGTGGGAAATCGGGCCGACAGTAAGGGTTTCAGTATGGAAAAGAAAGAGGGGAGGAAGAGGAGAAGTTCTACTTGCTAAGCTGGACGAGGGGGGGTTGGCACAGACGACAGTCGTATCGACTGTCGCTGGAGAAGAAATTGCCCAGAGGAAGGGGCGGCGGCGAGGAAGGGACCGGAGAGGCGCCAGCTGGGTGCGGCGTGACGCGGAAGTATCGAGGGAAGGTAACCCTGTTGCTGGTAGTGCGGCAAGGCGACGAGGAGGAGGGGGAGATGGCCGCCGGAGCAAGGGGGCGTCTGTCGGAGTGGGAAGGGAGGAATTTAGGGGGGTGTCTCCGTCAGATCCGAGCTCCCCAGAACGGCGGAGCGACGGGGGTATTTATAGGGACGGAATCAGAGAGGAGGGCGGAGGGAGACGACGTGTCTCCCTCGCCGGAGGATGCCGGAGGAAGGAGACCCATACCGTCCGTGCGTTCGCACGGGCGGTATGGGCGGTCGCAGTACCCAGGGGGGTGTCCTTGCGGTGGCTGACGACGCAGGGTACCCCCCATTGACTTGCCAGGGCCCCTCCCTCACCTTGCGCAGCGCCATGCTTCGCGCAAGGTCGCCGGAGCATGGTGCTGCGCAGGTTTTGCAGGAGGGACCTAAATGCAAAGAACGAAGGAGAGTTAGGGGCCAAAATGTGAGGGTTCAAAAGTGGAGGGCCAAAAAGTAAATATATGAGGACCAAAGTGTAAAGTTGGTCAAGAAGGTTTCTTCTTAGGCCCAAGTTTTTATGCATGACTAATTAGGACCTAAGGATTCTGATGGTGAATTTTATTTCTATCTTAAACCTTGTTTGATCGGTCAATTTACGCAAAAACCCAAATTAAGTTGTTAATTGGGCATGGTTCTCAATGTAGGTCAAAATGGGTTCCTAAGGCCAAATTGAAAGTCCTAAACCCTATAGATTATTTTTATGTGAATTTTAGAGGATTTAGTTGATTTTTACCTTGCCTCGAACCATGTGAATTGAAGTGAGTTTATTTTTAGGGTTACAAGCTGTCATTTAATTCTTTGGGGTTGCTGTAGCCCTTATTGAGTCATCTCATCCCACTTTTCTTCTTATTAGGTTGTTTTGAGCTATGTTTGGGCCCTGAGTTACCCTATTTTCAGATCGGATTGGTGAAATTGCATTTTTACCCCTCAGTTTATGTTTTCTTTGCAAACTCAGAATCTCTCTGAGCCAAGCCTTTCTAAGGTTATGTAGGAGTTTTTATTCTCTGTATTAGGTCAAAATGAGCTAGTTATAGCTCATGATGAGGTTCTCATCAGCAACCACCACTTGATTTACCACCATTTCAGGATCAACCGAGGCCCCTCTGCGATTTCTATAATCCCTCTACTATTAGAGCCGAACCACATCTTAGGATCCCCGAGGGGGGAGATGATTTTGAGCTAAAATCGAATGTCTTAAGTCTGATCAGAGCCACTTTCATGGAAGCTCAAATGAGGACCCCTTTCAGCACCTAGAGGATCTCGACTGCATAGCACGAACTGTGAAACCTAGAAACATTAACCTTGACATTGTTCTAATCAAGATGTTCCCCTTCTCATTAATCGACAAGGCTTCTCATTGGCTTAGAACCCTAGGTAGACCCATCACCACCTGGGAAGAACTGAGGCATGCATTTTTAAAGAAATTCTTCCCCATAGGAAAGACCAATGCCCTCAGAAGAGCTATCACTACCTTTACACAACAGGGTGGGGAACAATTTCATGAGTCGTGGGAAAGATTTAATGAACTTTTGAGGAAATGCCCACACCATAAAGTACCAATGTGGCAATTGGACCAAATCTTCTACCATGGTTTGGACAGTAACCTATGGAACTTCGTCGATGCCTCATGTGGGGAAACTTCCTGAACAAAGACGAGGAGAGCATGTTTGAGCTCTTTGAGTCTATGAGCGAGAATTCGCTCAACAATGCCTCCATGAACCAGTTTAACAGGTCCAGTCAACCCCGTGAAGGGATTTATGAGGTACAAGCAAATTCTAGAATGGTTGACATGGGTATCATTGCCAAAAAGTTGGATCGAGTGGAATTGGTGGACAAAAAGATTGATGAGCTACTGAACCAGACCAGAAACCCCTTGCAGACTTTCTCCCTAGCAAAGGGAGCACATAATGTTGACCTGGTCCAGCCCTTCACCCAACTGAACCTGGAACAACCCCTGACCACGTTCCAGGGAGGGACCTTTGCTCCCTCGACCCTTGATTACTCCCTTCCCTCTTCATCAACATCGGCTATCCTTGAAGATGTGCAAGCTGTCCAAGGTTATGCAAAACCTGACCTTTTCTCCAACACTTACAACATTGGCTGGCGTAACCACCCCAACTTTGGTTGGACAAATCAGAAACCACCGCAATTCCAAAACCAACCTAGGCCAACCCAGCAGCTACACTTGCCCCCTATCAGCAAGGACCACCAGTTAGACCCCAATATAATCAGAATATGGCGACCCCTCCCCCACAAAATCAAATGGATACCCTAATAAAGATGATGGCTGACATGAACCAGAAACATCAGGAGGAAATGGCCTTGGTAAAGGGACAGTTAAGCCAACTTTTGGACTGTAAACAATAAGGATCCCTACCTTCCCAACCACAACCGAACCCGCGAAACATAATTAACAGAGGCCCCAATTCGCAAGGGTTCCAAGGCAACCCCGGGCATGCACACATGGTCCAGCCAACCCAGCAAACACCTCCTGGGTTTTGTGCTTCTTCGTCCTCCTCTTCTCAAGGATCAACCCATGGCCCCAATGCCTCTGCGAATGCGGTGACCTTGAGAAGCGGCACCAAAACCCAGGATCCTAAATGGCCGGCTCTCCCCGAGACTTCACCCGCTGAAATACCCGACTCAGAAGAAGCACCAACCAAGGACCCAGACATGGAACCAATCCACATTCAGACACCCTACCCTGAGGCCCTGGAAACAATCAAGAAAAAGAAGAATACTGTGGAAACTGAGGAGCTGTTGGAAATTTTTAAGCAAGTATAAATTAATATTCCTCTCCTAGAAGCCGTCAAACACATCCCTGCTTACGCCAAGTTTTTAAAGGATGCGTGTACACCCAAGCGTAAGCCGAGACCTCAAGCACCTAGGAAGGTTGTACTCTCTGAGCAAGCAAGTTCCGTGATATCAAGCAACCTTCCACTTAAGCGAACTGACCCAGGAGCGCCCCTGATTTCCTGTAATATCGGGGACATGACGTTTGATAGAGCGCTCCTGGACCTAGGTGCTTCTATCAATCTTATTCCAACAACCCTGTACCACCAATTTGGTTTTGGGGAGCTGACACCAACCCTTGTCACCATCCAGCTGGCTGATAGATCAGTGAAAACCCCGAAGGGGGTTGTCGAGGACGTGATTGTATGGGTCAAGGACTTCTATTTCCCGGTCGACTTTTTGGTGCTTGACATGGAAGTCCCTGAAAAATTACAGAACGCGCCCATAATCTTAGGCAGACCTTTCTTAGCTACGGCTAAAGCAAACATTGATTGCGACACGGGATGTATGGAAATCGCCTTCGGGGACAGGAAAATGCAATTGGATATCTTCCAGGCGACAGAGTCTTTTGATTGCGATTGCATTGAGGAACATGATCCCGTGGAAACTCTAATCGAGGAATGCCTCACCCTCAGTTCTGTATCAGACCACCAAACCTATAGTGACTATTCTGACCCGTCACCATCATTACCCGTGGACCTCTGTAAGGCTGAGTACCATCACACAACACCATTTGAAGAGATCGATGTTATCAACTCTCTCCCTTCCCCTTCCCATCGACTGTGGTCCCACCCGCACTTGAACTTAAACCATTGCCCGAGAATCGCAAGTACGTCTTCTTGGGGCCTGACTAGACCTTCCCAGTGATTATTAATTCTCATCTAACCAAGGATCAGGAACTCAAATTGACTGTGACCCTTTCAGAACATCGGGCCGCCATTGGTTGGACCATTTCAGATTTAAGAGGAATTATCCCAACCTATTGCACCCATAAAATTTACCTGGAAGACGAGGCCCGACCTTCCCGCCAGATGCAGAGACGTTTAAATCCAAACATGCGGGAGGTCGTTAAAAAAGAAATTATCAAGTGGCTTGACGCCGACATCATCTACCCTATCTCCGATAGCCCTGGGTGAGCCCCACTCAAGTGGTTCCAAAGAAAGCTGGGCTCACCATTGTCACCAATGATCATGGCGAATCCATCCCCACCCGCACCACCACCGCATGGCGGGTGTGCATTGATTATAGGAAGCTTAATGAAGCCACTAAGAAGGACCACTTCCCCTTGCCATTCATTGACCAAATCCTTGAAAGATTGGCAGGGTAGAAGTATTTTTGCTTCCTGGATGGATATTCAGGATATAACCAAGTTGCAATTGCTCCGGAAGATCACGAAAAGACCACATTCACTTGCCCGTATGGCACGTTTGCATTCCGTCGAATGTCGTTCGGGTTATGCAATGCACTTGCGACCTTCCAGCGTTGCATGCTAGCCATTTTTTCAGAAATGGTGGGTGAATACTTGGAGGTCTTTATGGATGATTTCTCTGTATTCGGGAATTCATTCGACCATTGTCTGAGCAACTTGGAGAAAATCCTGAAACGATGTATCGAGGTTAACTTGGTGTTAAGTTGGGAAAAGAGCCATTTTATGGTTCAAGAAGGAATTGTCCTCGGTCACATTGAAACGTCGGTTTGGATTTGAGGGTTTTGGTTTTGTTATAACGTTGTAGTAAAGCCGGTTATTACCAACATTTCAAATATAAATTTTTTTACTCGGAAAATGAAAGAGTTCCCGAGGTCGAACTCAGGGAGCAAGTCGTATTCTAGAGATATACATGTTTCTTTTACAAAATAAAGAAAGAGAGAGGGAAAGAATTTGTTGTTCTTTTCGTTTTCTCCTCGTGATGTTCTTCTTTCTTTCTTTTCTTCAGATCTCCTTCTTCTTCTTTGTTCTGCAGAGGTGATGTTCCTCTTCAGATCTCCTTCTTCTTCTTCCTTGGTTTCTGTCTTGGCCTCTCTTCTTCTTTTTCTGCAGTCTCTTCTGTGAATGTTTCTTCCTTTCTTTCTTCAGATCTCCTTCTTCTTCTTCCTTATGGCTGCAGAGCTTCTACCTTCAGCTACTAAGTCTTCCTTTCTTCTTCTTCTGCTTTGGCCGTTGCTCTTCCTTCTTCTTCAGCCTGCCTTCTTTCCTGCTCTGGCTGCTGACCTTCCGTCGTCTGACCCGGTGCTTCGACGACTTAACTATGCATTTGCTACAGTGCAGCTCCTTCTTCTTCCGCGGGTCTTCTTCTTCGCCTGCGCCTGCACACTTCAGAGTTTTTCGTCAGAGGCAAAACCTACTCTACCCTCCCCCCCCCGCGTCTCTCTTTCTCTCTGAAACCACTCTTGGGAAAGCTCTCCCAGAGCTACCGGGTAACCGGGTTCGGATCAGGCCCGGGTCCAGGCCCACCGGCGTGCGTGGTGGGCGAGGAGTGCAGGTCAGTCGAGTCGGGTCGGGTCGGTTCGGGTCAGGTCCGCGGGGCGTGAGCGCGGACGAGACCGGGTAACCGGGCGGGTGAAGGGGACCTCACCCCGTGTACTGAGGCAGTAAGGCTACTGCACTTTTGCATCTTATGTCGCTACGGCTCTTCAGTCGTTTCCGAGGTGGGACTAAACGGCCCACCTCAATTGCGCGCCCGCAACGGGGAATTCAGCAGGAGATGGCGGCGTCACGCGGAGTTTTCTTCCTCAGCTGCGAACCTGGTGTTTTGCCAAAACTCCTCGCAAGGCCTGGGAGTGAATCTGGGCTTGGCGCTGAGCGTGGCGCGCCTGTAGCTGCAGGCGGAAGCAGTTCCTCCTGCGCGTCAATGGCGGCGGAGGTCGGGTGGCCTGTTCAGAAGAAAACGGCCTCTCGGCCTAATCAGAGAGTGCCAGGAGCTTCGCCAGGGCGCGGCGAAGCTCGTGTGGGTGGTGGTGAGGCGCGGGGCGGCGTGCGAGGGCTGCCCTAGGTCGGACTGTGGGTCAGAGGATGGGTCTGTTCGGTGGAGTTGCAGAGGGTGATGTGGGGGAAGTGGTAGGGCGGAGATTGATCAGGGTGAGGAGGCGGAGGTCCTGCGGTGGTTGGCGAGCCGTGAGGGTCGCTGAGGTGATGGGAGCGGCTCGCCGGAGGGTGGTCGGAGACGAAGGGGGTGAAGGTGGTCAGGGTCGGTCGAGGGCTTAAGTGAATAAATTGAAAGCGGGGAAAGAAAGAGGAGAAGAAGGGGAGTAGCTCTAGCTTACTTGCAGGGACGAAAGGGGAGGAACAGGGCGACAGTCGTATCGACTGTCGCCGGAGAAGACGATGCTCAGGGAAAGGGGCGGCGGCGAGCAGAAAGCCGGAGAGGTGCCAGCTGGGTGCGGCGTGGCGCGGGAAGAGCGGGGGAGGAAGTCTCTGCTGCTGGTATTGCGGCAGAGCGAAGAGGTGAAGGGGGAGGAAACCGCCGGAGCTGGTGAGCGTCTGCCGGAGGAAGAAGAGAAGAAAGTTGGGGATTTTCTCCGTCAGATCCAGGCTGCCCTGGTCGGTGGAGCAGCGGGGGGTATTTATAGGGATGAAACAGGGAGGAAGGCGGAGGGAGACGACGTGTCTCCCTCGCCGGAGAATGGTCGGAAACACGAACCCATACCGTCCGTGCGTTCGCACGGCCGGTATGGTGGGCTACAATGACCAGGGGGGTGCCCCTGCGACGGCTGACGACGCAGGGCACCCCCGGTTTATTTGCCAGGTCCCCCACCTCACCCTGCGCGGCGCCATGCTCCGCGCAAGGTCGCCGGAGCATGGTGCTGGCAGGGTTTTGCAGGAGGGACCTGATTGCAAAGAACGAAGGAGAGTTAGGGGCCAAAATGCGAGGGTTCAAAAGTTGAGGGCCAAAGAGTAAATATATGAGGACCAAAGTGTAAAGTCGGTCAAGGAGGTTTCTTCTTAGGCTCAAGTTTTTATACATGACTAATTAGGACCTAAGGAATCTGATGGTGAATTTCATTTTCATCTTAAACCTTGTTCGACCGGTCAATTTGCGCAAAAACCCAAATTAAGTTATTAATTGGGCATGGTTCTCAATGTAGGTCAAAATGGGTTCTAAAGGCCAAATTGAAGGTTCTAAACCCTAGAGATTATTTTTCTATGAATTTTAGAGGGTTTATTCTATCTTTACTTTACCTCGAACCTTGTGAATTGAAGTGGGTTGCTTTAGGGTTACAGATTTATCATTTAGTTTCTTGGAATTGCTGTAGCCCTTGCTAGATCACTTTTATTCTTATTAAGCTGCTTTGACCTATGTTTGGGCCCTGAATTACCCTGTATGCAGATTATACTGGTGAAATTGCATTTTTACCCCTTATGACTTGTTTTCTCCTTAAACTCAGAATTCTCTGAGTTAAGCCTTTCCTTGAGTTATGTAGGAGCTTTTATCCTTTGTATTGGGTCAAAATGAGCTAGTTATGGCTCATGATGAGGTTCTCATCACACATCATTTCGCATAGGGGCATCGAGGTAGATCGAGCTAAGGTTGATTTAATTTCCAAACTTCCTCCACTTAGTTCGGTCCGGCAGATTCGCTCCTTCCTAGGACATGTTGGCTTCTACCGAAGGTTCATTAAAGACTTTTCCAAGCTTTCCAAACCCTTGACCGACCTTCTAGCCAACGACTCCATATTCCACATGTCTCCTGATTGCATCCAGGCTTATCACACCCTCCGGGACTTAGTCTCCACCACACCTATACTTCAACCCCCAGACTGGTCCCAGGACTTTGAGATTATGTGTGATGCATCAGATTTTGCCATAGGCGCTGTCCTGAGATAAAGGAAAGACAAGAAGCCCGTGGTGATCTACTACGCGAGCAAAACGTTGGACGAAGCCTAACGTAATTATACAGTCACAGAGAAAGAGTTGCTCGCTGTAGTCTTTGGACTTGAAAAATTCCGATCATATTTGCTGGGATCCCACGTGACTATTTACACTAACCATTCAGCCATCCGGCACCTGTTGGCCAAGAAGGACGGAAAGCCCAGGCTCATCAGATGGATCCTGCTTTTGCAGGAATTTGACCTGGAAATCCGAGACAAGGCCGGATCGAAGAATGTGGTAGCTGACCACTTGTCGAGACTTCATCCCGACCACATTGGACCCTCCCTACCTCTATCTGATGCCTTCCCTGATGAACACATCCTAGCCGTGCAAGACAAGAAAATGCCATGGTTCTTGGCTGAGGCCAAGACTATTTCTAAGATGATCCCATGCTGTTTCGCCTCTGTGCTGATCAAATCATCAGGAGGTGTATCCTCGAAGATGAAGTTCAGAGTGTCCTCTCCTTTTGTCATGACCAAGTGACTGGTCGATCTTTCGCTTTTAAGTCGTTTGTAGTTTAATGTGGTGGAAAAATCGACTAATCAATTTTTAACAAGAAATAACCACTCGCAGAGGAGCGGGTCGTATCCACAGGGAGGCAATAACGTATTAAAATTCGCACCACTTAAAAATGTTTGTTCGTAGTCAATTTGGACAAGAACCAAGCCAAGATTGCCTTTAGATTAAGGTTTAAGCAAGAAACAATGCTGAAATGGCAATTATGAGAAACTACAGGATATTTTCCGCAATGCAGAGTCAATAGAATATGATTAAAATGTGGCAATGGCAGAAAATGTAAATTTTAATTAACGTTTTACTGTAGCAAAACAGGGGAATTTTTCCCCGTTGTCTTGCGCGACGAGGAGCCGATGGCCGGGCGCGGGAAGTCGGAGGAGGTCCCTTGGATCAAGGGCTTCGAATCGGTGGTGGCGGCGAGTCGCGCGGCGGCCGGAGGTGGCCGGACGAGCTCCGGCGGAGGTGCTGCAGCCGGCAGCTTGCGCAGCCTGTTGGCGTGAAGTCCGCCGCCTGCTGCTGCTGCGGGGGTGGCTGCTGCCGCTGCCGTGGGCATTGCTGCGGCTGGCGTGGCAGGCGTTCGTCTGCAGGCGCGGGGAAGAGGGCGCTGCAGGCGGTTCTGCAAGCGCGGCGGAGGGTGCTGCAGCGCGGTTGGAGGATGGCGTGCGCTGCGGAGGGCACTGGCGCGATTGGCGTGGGCGGTGGTCTGCAGGCGCGTGGAGATGGCTGCGGTGGTCTGCAGGCGTGGTTGATGGTGGGCGCGGGTGTGCTGTAGGCTGATGGGCGCGGGGAAGGTGGCATGGGATGATCTGCAGGCGTGCGCAGGTCTGCAGCCGGTGAGCGGTGGAGGGTGCAGGCATGGGTGCGCACGGATGAAGGCGCAGGCGCGGGGGTGGTGGTGCGGGTGTGAACAGTGAGATGGGCGGGTGATCGCAGGTGAGCGGGTACCTTCAGACGTCCGAGAAATTTTCCGGACGTCTTAAGTGAATGAGAAGGTGATTGCAGTGACGGTGGTTGCGGCGGTGGTGGTTGGTGACGACGGAGAGGGAATTGCACACTAAGGTGCTCACGGTAATGCGGGCGAGCTCCGGATGGCGGTGTGGCCTGTCACACCAGACGCCCACGGTAGTGGAGACTCTCCGCCACGGTAGAGGCCGGCAGTGTGGAGTGGAAGAGAGAGGTTCTCTCTGCACAGTGGTGGGTCGGTGGCGGAGGCCTACCGAGCTCGGCTGCCTCCCTCCTCCTTTTGTGGTGGCCTGCAGAAGTTTGAAATCAGCAGCCTGACCAGATCCACCACATCTGCTCCCCCTTGAATGGCTTCTTTACTGCATCAGCCGGGCGTTGGAGCGGCAGACAGCCATTCTAAAAGAAGAAGAATAAAGAAAATATTGTTAAAATATTAGGGTTATTTATGTACAGACCCTCAACTTCTATGTTAATAAAAATAATGTACCTAATTGATATCTAATTAGATGAATGCTATTCTAAGCTAATTCTAAATGCACTTAAGATATGAATGCAATGTATGGATTATGTAATTAGATTAAAACTATGAATTAATCTATTTACATCCTAATTTATACTAAATAAATGTTAGAATTAATCTAATGTATAGGCACTTAAATACTTAAATAGCCCACAACTATGGGCTAATCAAATACCCCCATGCCTAGTTTTTGCTAGTCCCTAGCAAAATTAAGCGAAACCTAGCACTCTAAGTGGACTAGTTAACTCACTTAGTCTTCCTTCAGAAGCATATTAAGTTCAGGCTCTAGACCAAAGGTTCCTAAGTAGTTGGTAAGTTACAGACTAGGTTGGCTAAAGACAAGTTGCAGGCACAAGTTTCCCTGATTTCTGACTCTACCCTAAAGTTTATTGATCCCTGAGATTAAAGCATCCGTGCCTGTGTATTGGTCTGAGTTATTTGAGTTAAAGGTTTTTTTTTTTTTTTTAAGTCTAACCTCAGATCAGCTATCAACACGGTCTGTGTCGGATTCATTGTCCCCATTACCATACCTCGAAGGGTACCTGGCTTTCGATGCTTCGAGATAGCACCGCCCATAACGACCCCAAGAACTCCTGGCAATCGACACTTCGAGATAGTATCGCCCATGGATTTCTTAAGCGAATTCAGGCCTATGGCAATCGGCACTTCGAGATAGGGCCGCCCATGGTACCTGAACCGCGCAATGCGCTTACATGCCCCCAGTAGGATGGATATCCTAAGAGATAAGCGCCGAGGAGGTAATATGTTATCATCGCATCCTCAAGGTGAGTATATGCTCGACCTCTCCTGCGGCGGGAACTCTTCCAATCAAAATGTGTTTTCAAGCTTCTCTTAAGTCAAAATTAAGAGAACCAAATCTCTTTTTAGAAAGACGAAAATTAAGTTGATTACCAGACCAAGTGTGTGAAATTTGGATGCTTGGGTTACAAGGACCCGTAAACCAAAAGGTAGAATAAGACTCCAGGTACTACCCCACCTTTTAACTCAAACCCTAGCTTCCCTTCCTCAACCTCTTGAGGAATGGTCCGCAACTTAACTCCTACTTAAGTTTTTAAGTCCACAAAGGACCCTAAAGGTCTAAAGCTAGTAGCTCATTTAGCTTCTAAAGTTTGACCCTAGAATTAACTTAGTCTACCCTAGAGTTCTGATTTGCTTAAGACTGCAAGATCTAGCCAGTTAAGCTCAAAACCTTTTTTTTTTTTTATGTACAAATGTATGCAATTATGCTATGTATATCCCCAAGTACACCCCCCCATGCCTAAAATCTGCAATGTCCTCATTGCATAGAAGGATATTACTCGGGTTAGAGCTGAGCTGAATAGCGAAAGAACCTGCAAATCAAGTTCAAGAATTGCAGAAATAGGACCTAAAAATGAGCAAAGCAAAGTTGGCCTAGAAAAAAGGTAACCTAGGATGTTGGTGAGCTGATGATGAATCCCGATAGCAAATGCTCGCCCAACTAAAATGGGAATGAAATCTTCCCAGGTCACCAGAAGAGGTTCTAAAGGATAAACAGGTAAAATAACCTCCAAAGGGGTAGGGGGAGGATGACAAAGATCCTCCAAAAAGAATGGGGAAGGAATGGTATAGAGATAAACCCCCAGGGTCATGGACTGACTAAAGAAATCATCAATCCATACCCGATACTCCATTACAGGAAATATTGGTCTGTTAAGCCCCCTAGTCAAAACAAAAGTGAGCAATTCTCTAAGGCAAGGATCGTCTAGGGTGTCCAAGTTACGAGGTTGTGGGATGGCCATAAGATCTAGGTTGGGTTTAATCAGCTTGGCGTCCATCCCAAACACTCTTTCTAAATCCTCAATTTCATCCCTAGCATTCCTTGCACCATCACGTGGATCTTCCTGCTCTTCATCAGGAGTCACAATTTCGCTTTCAGATATAAGCGAATCAGAGGGTGACTTCGAAGTGAATGAAGGCAGGTTGGAAGCAACAGATCTAGGGATTATCCTATCAATGTCATCCCTGGGTTTTTGTTCTTTACTCAAATCTTCCCCGGAGTCTATATGTGAATCCACATAAATCTTAGAAATTGCTTCCAAATTTTCCATCATTTTATCATGAGGAGAAATATCATCAATGGGTGTGCCAAGGAAACCTAATTTGGTCAAATTTGTGACATCCTCAGGGGCTAACTCTTCAAATAAGACATAATCACCCTTAGTGTCACTCCAAATCTTGAATGTAGGTTCCTCATATAATTCGTCTTCCTCCTCATCACACAATTCATCATGTACCCGAGGTCTAGAATCATTTAATATCTCAGCAGATCCCCTAGGGTGCTCTATCCGAGGTAAATGGTTTACACTGGTTACATCAGACTCCTCAGATAGGTCAATTTCTTTAGGGTTAGGTTCCCTAAGGGTGGGTTTGAGTTCCATATCGTGATCAGAAGGGAGGGTAGGATTAACAACTTGACTTTGACCCACTTCATCAAATGTCACGAAAATACTATCATCTGGGTCGAGGTCTTCCAATGGTACCATCATTCCCTTTTTTTGACTCCAATATAATTCACGTGGATACTCAACCTTATCATCATCTTCCTTGGGTTGCCACCTTTCTTCATCGAATGCATAGCTACTTTCATGTGTATTTTCCTCCCACCTAAAGTGTAGATCGCTCAAGGAATTGTTATCTAATGGGGAGGTTTCAAAATCGATCCTCGAAAAGTAGCTATTCTCCCCAGAATTTCCCTCCAACTTAAAGTGTAGCTCTCCCACGGGAGATGCATCTATTGTAGAGGGGTGTACGTCATCGTCAATGGGGTAAATTGGGTGGCTAATTTCATCTCTTTCTTGTTGGCCTGCTCTCAAAGATTCTCCTAACAATTCACTCATTTCATTTTGCATTTTCTGTATTTCCATCTTCAAAGAGGAGAGGTCATTTCTATCACAAGAGAAGTCAGGCTCAGGCTTATAGTACCCAGGAGTGTTTGTCCAACCATTATAAGTTTTCAAGGAGGGTGGGTTGGGTATTTCTTTGGTATGTGGGATATTGGGCAAAGCAAATCCCGCTCCTGAGTTCTGCTCACTAATTTGGGGCTTAACTAGGCCAATACTCCTATAATAGGAGTAAAACAGATCCCAATGATTGTCATTATGTCCATCAAGGAATGGACCATCTCGGCGTCTGGGATCGAAGGATGCAGAGTGGGGGTGAGGGTGTGGGCAAGATGTGAAAGGATGAAAATCAATGTGGTCCATTCTAACTCACACTTCAATCAGAATTCCCCAAGCAAGACACAATTCAAAAAGGACCTTTTAGGTCTTTCCCAATTTAGGCTTTTGATTTTAAGTCAGATTGCAGGTGACAATACAATTTGTTCAGTCAATTTACGCGCCTATTGCCAACCTACGGTTCGCCTAAGAAGACCTAGTTGGAGCTTAGGTGTTCTTCCCTAAATTTCAAATGGTCAAGTAAATCCAAAGACGGAAGATCGAGGGATGCAAGTAGGCCTAAGCCTTTCTTTGAAGCTGTGCTTTCGCGGTGCTCCTCAACTACCCCCAAAAATCCGTGACAGGGTATCTCCCTCTTTGGATTTACAAAACCTTTGATCTCAAGTTCCGAACACTTCAGAATCCAACGAAAGGAGGGCTCTTGTCCTAGTATTTCCAAACCTAAGGAGTGTCTAGAAGCGTGCCGTGGTGCAAGTGAAATAAGTGTGCATACACCGTCAAAGATTTTGAACTTTGAATCGCACGCCAAGTTTGAAAATCAAATCCTTGGTTTTTAAAATGTCCTTCCTTTAATTAGTCCTTTTTTTAAAAAAAATGTGACCACTTGTTAGATTTATTCAGTACAGATTAGGTGGACTTCGCATTAAATCCCAAATGCAATGCGTGATCAAAAATAGGATGCAAAGGAAGAGAATACGTACCTTGCCTCCAGCGATCTACGATGCAAGAATGCACGCAATGCAGAGAAGTAAATCTAGAGGCTGCTCATACAGACCTAAATGGTTCGTCCTAGGGCAGGCAGCTTCTAGCAGGCAGCTCGTTTTTTTCTTTTTCTATTTTTTTTTTAGAACTACTTATGCACAAGCAAATAAAAGAAATAATAATAAAAAAAAAAACCTAAATCTAAAGAAAAGGGAACAGGCTCCCAAAAATTACCCAACACGGGTCCAAAACAAAATCGGGGAACAAACCCCTCAAAATTTGCCCCAGAACAAGGGTTTCAAACTAACTGTAATGAAAAATTAAGTCTACAATCTTAATTCTATTCTAATTAAACTAATGACTAAATGGTGTCCGTCGCGTCCTCGTCCTTCTCCTCTGTTTAAAAATGTCTCGCCCAATTCTCGTCTGGCGACGTCAAGGGTCGCCTCTCACACTAGCTGATTCTTGCAAAAAAAAGAAAATAATGAATAGTCAAATCTCTATGCAATTGACAAATAATAAAAATAAAATTAGGCGAAATTATTGCATCTGTTGCCTCCCCGGCAACGGCGCCATTTCACTGGTCGATCTTTCGCTTTTAAGTCGTTTGTAGTTTGATGTGGTGGAAAAATCGACTAATCAATTTTTAACAAGAAATAACCACTCGCAGAAGAGCGGGTCGTATCCACAAGGAGGCAATAATGTATTAAAATTCGTGCCACTTAAAAATGTTTGTTCGTAGTCAATTTGGACAAGAACCAAGCCAAGATTGCCTTTAGATTAAGGTTTAAGCAAGAAACAATGCTGAAATGGCAATTATGAGAAACTACAGGATATTTTCCGCAATGCAGAGTCAATAGAATATGATTAAAATGTGGCAATGGCAGAAAATGTAAATTTTAATTAACGTTTTACTGTAGCAAAACAGGGGAATTTTTCCCCGTTGTCTTGCGCGACGAGGAGCCGATGGCCGGGCGCAGGAAGCTCGGAGGAGGTCCCTTGGATCAAGGGCTTCGAATCGGTGGTGGCGGCGAGTCACGCGGCGGCCGGAGGTGGCCGGACGAGCTCCGGCGGAGGTGCTGCAGCCGGCAGCTTGCGCATCCTGTTGGCGTGAAGTCCGCCGCCTGCTGCTGCTGCGGGGGTGGCTGCTGCCGCTACCGTGGGCACTGCTGCGGCTGGCGTGGCAGGCGTTCGTCTGCAGGTGCGGGGAAGAGGGCGCTGCAGGCGGTTCTGCAAGCGCGGCGGAGGGTGCTGCAGCGCGGTTGGAGGATGGCGTGCGCTGCGGAGGGCGCTGGCGCGATTGGCGTGGGCGGTGGTCTGCAGGCGCGTGGAGATGGCTGCGGTGGTCTGCAGGAGCGGTTGATGGTGGGCGCGGGTGTGCTGCAGGCTGATGGGCGCGAGGAAGGTGGCGTGGGCTGATCTGCAGGCGTGCGCAGGTCTGCAGCCGGTGAGCGGTGGAGGGTGCAGGCGTGGGTGCGCACGGATGAAGGCGCAGGCGCGGGGGTGGTGGTGCGGGTGTGAACAGTGAGATGGGCGGGTGATCGCAGGTGAGCGGGTACCTTCAGACGTCCGGGAAATTTTTCGGACGTCTTAAGTGAATGAGAAGGTGATTGCAGTGACGGTGGTTGCGGCGGTGGTGGTTGGTGACGACGGCGAGGGAATTGCACACTAAGGTGCTCACGGTAATGCGGGCGAGCTCCGGATGGCGGTGTGGTTTGTCACACCACACGCCCACGGTAGTGGAGACTCGCCGCCATGGTAGAGGCCGGCAGTGTGGAGTGGAAGAGAGAGGTTCTCTCTGCACAGTGGTGGGTCGGTGGTGGAGGCCTACCGAGCTCGGCTACCTCCCTCCTCCTTTTGTAGTGGCCTGCAGAAGTTTGAAATCAGCAGCCCGACCAGATCCACCACATCCGCTCCCCCTTGAATGGCTTCTTCACTGCATCAGCCGGGCGTTGGAGCGGCAGACAGCCGTTCTGAAAGAAGAAGAATAAAGAAAATGTTGTTAAAATATTAGGGTTATTTATGTACAGACCCTCAACTTCTATGTTAATAAAAACAATGTACCTAATTGATTATCTAATTAGATGAATGCTATTCTAAGCTAATTCTAAATGCACTTAAGATATGAATGCAATGTATGGATTATATAATTAGATTAAAACTATGAATTAATCTATTTACATCCTAATTTATACTAAATAAATGTTAGAATTAATCTAATGTATAGGCACTTAAATACTTAAATAGCCCACAACTATGGGCTAATCACCAAGCGTGTGGCGACCACTTCTTTGGAAAGAAAACAGCTGCAAAAGTTTTGCAGTCTGGATTTTACTGGCCATCCCTATTTAAGGATGCACACATCTTTGCCAAGACTTGCTCACGCTGTCAAACGCTGGAGACCATGACCAAGAAAGATATGATGCCCCTTCAACCCATTTTGATTGTCGAAATCTTCGACGTTTGGGTATCAATTTTATGGGCCCCTTTCCACCATCCAACGGCTTTGAGTACATCCTGGTCTCGGTAGACTATGTTTCCAAATGGATTGAAGCCGTCGCCACCCGACAATGCAATCACAGGACTGTCACGGACTTTGTTAAGAAGAATATCTTTTCCCGATTTGGAATACCCAAGGCCATGATCAGTGATGGTGGAAGCCATTTTATCCATTCCCAATTCCATGCCCTACTTAGAAAATACGAGGTAAACCACCGCATTGCCATCCCGTATCATCCACAAACAAATGGGTAGACCGAGGTCTCAAATAGACAGATCAAGAACATTTTATAGAAGACTATGAGACCTAACAGGAAAGACTGGTCCATACGACTTGATGATGCCCTATGGGCATACAGGACCGCTTTCAAGACCCCGATAGGCATGTTGCCTTATCGCCTGGTCTTTGGCAAAGCCTGCCATGTTCCTGTCGAATTGGAACACCGGGCTTACTGGGCTGTCAAGCAATGTAACATGGATCCCCAGTTAGCTGGTGCACAGAGGATGCTCCAATTATCTGAGCTCGAAGAAATTCGTCGGGATGCCTTTGACAATAGTCGACTGTATAAGGATAAAATGAAAGCCGTCCACGACCGACTCATTCATAGAAAAACCTTTGAACCTAACCAGCAAGTTTGGCTGTTTGATCCACGCCTAAAACTCTTCCCAGGGAAACTCAGGTCCAAATGGACAAGACCATTTCGAGTGGTTAAGCCCTATTCTAATGGGGCGGTTGAAATCGCTGATCGAAACACTGGGCACACTTTTACAGTTAATGGTCAAAGATTGAAGCATTTCCTGGTCCAGGTACCCCCCAAGGAAAGTATCAACCTCGTTGAGGGTTGACACCGAGCACCGCCCAGTTGGAGGCGTTAAACTTAGCGCTTCCTGGGAGGCAACTGACGTGCCTTCGTGCGTGTGTGTTAAGAGGTGTCGTTATAGTTGCACTTGATACGTCGGTTTTAAAAGAAGTAAACGGAGGTGAGTCCGAGTGTCGATCTCAGGGAGGCGTGGAAATCGGATTTTGTTTACCACTTGTTGTCACGAAAAAGGCGGAGTTTTGCTTGCGAAAGAAACGATTTTGAAAAGCGAGAGATAGAGAGAGTTTAGGGTTAGAAAGCTCTTGGTTTTGATCATGCACTTTAAACAGAAATTAAAAAGGCAACTAAATGAAAAATAATTTCATTAAACATGCATTCATAGTTCATGGTTTACAATATTAAATACATGCTTCAACAAAAGTAAATGAAAGCTTAAAAGAGAGAGAGAAAGGTAGAGAGAGAGTGGAGAGCGACGAGGCAGCCACGGCGGTGGAGGAGGCTCCGTCGGCGGCTCGTCGTCTCCGGCGATTACAAGAGTGCCTAAGACTAGCTAGGAGAGGAGTGGAGTAGTTGCAAGTGGGAGAGGATCCTTGAATGGTGGTAGAAGGGGGTTTAAATAGAGTTAAGGGCTTCCTAAAAGAAGAATGTGCTTTAGCGACATCCAGAACGTCGCTAAAACCGCTTCCATATACGTCGGTGAAGGTCTGCTGCCGCCGGTCAGCCGCCCGCCCCTCTCTCTCTTCAGGCGCGATCCGTGGACATCGAACGAGAGCCGTCCGATTGATGATCGGACGGCTGAGATCCTCCCGCGCCTGCGCTAGGATCGCGCTTCGGGCGTGCGTGCGCGCGCGCGTTTCCGCTCGGCGTGCGCGCGCGCGTGGGAGGTGGGGCGCTGTCGTCGCGCCGCGTGGCGCGATCCTAGCCGCTCGCTTCTGATCGCGCGGCTCAATTTTGCCGCGCCCTTCGCCCGCAGACGATTTTCGCTCCGCGCGAATCGAACGCGCGTCGCCGCAAAGCGGGCGTGCGCGCTAACCGTTGCGCCACGCCCGCGCTTTGTCGCGGCGACCGCGGGCGAGCGCGCGGATCTCGGCCGTTCGATCGAAGATCAACGGCCGAGATGCGTCCTTGGCTGGCTTGGGGGCGTGCGGGCGGCGGGGGTGGGGCGACGTGGCGCGTTCTAGGCCGTTGATCTCCAGATCAACGGTCAGGATTTCTTGGGCCCATTGTGGGAGCTCCGGATGTCGGATTTGGCCGATTTTGAGTCCGTTAGACTCCGTTCGTCGTCCTGAATCCATCCGTGCGGTCCGATTGCTCATCTGAGGCCTGCTTTGACAAATGCTTTACACAAATGGCCATTAATACAGTTTATAAGCAATCTTGGTACTTGATGCATGCAATGCTCCTATTCTACTTTATGTTGTGCCTTTTATTCTAAAGATGGGCCATATTCAACCTAATTACTACCCCCTTGCGTGGTGTTATCATACCCCCATGCTTACTCCTTGATAGTCCCTAGCAAGGTTTATTCTAGCCTTTATTTCTTTGGGGAATTCAAGAAGTAATTGCTTCGGCACTTCGTTACTCGTCAATAAGGGGAAATGTACGAAGATCTTAATCTACAAAGACTAACCAGCGCCCGGGTGTCTTCCAAAATACAAATCGCCCGAATCCTTGCTTTGTATATATAACTATACATATGTATACGTATATGTCTATATATGTCTTTTTAGAATTTTCGGAATTCAGTGTGGGTTGGTAACTTTTTACGGCTACCCAACCCACCCAAAACTCGATCAAAACCCTAAGTGCTAAGCATCTTGGTGTGAATGTTGTGATAGACTTACTTAACGGTAATTGAGACAGACTTCGAGTTTCTACACCTCTAGGTGACCGGAAAAGAAAATAAATTTTTGCCTGAAGGTGTATTTGTTCGATTGGTAGCTTTCTCCCTGCGTTCATTTTACTTGGGGTCAACACAAGGATTTTCCAGTGTATATCTCCCCGGCTTGTACTACTTCCCCGCTTCTTCCTTAGGTGTTTTTGGTCTTCTTTTTTTGTGCAATTATTGAGCTGGGCTCTGGACAACCGACCAATGGGCTGTTACCCACGATCACTTGCCAGCCATACTTGTGCGGTGAAGTGTGGTTTATTTTCTTTTCTTCTTTTCCCCTTTTTTTTTTTTTATTATTTTTTTAATTATTATTTTTTTTTTACGTAGGTGGCTTCCCTAATCTCAAATGTACCTAGAGGCAGTGAAAAAGAAATGGCCTGTGGCTGGGTTCTGGACAACCTGCCAATGGGCTGTTACCCACGACAACTTGCCAGCCATACCACCCTAGAGAGTTCATTAGCTACCCAATTTCTGTCAAAATCTCCGAGAAGTGAGTCTGTGCAGAAATGTGTGCAGATGCTTAGACTCAAAGTTT
This sequence comes from Thalassia testudinum, assembly GCA_037157565.1. NCBI lineage: Eukaryota > Viridiplantae > Streptophyta > Magnoliopsida > Alismatales > Hydrocharitaceae > Thalassia > Thalassia testudinum. The sequence goes on along the minus strand of JAZHRO010000009.1, from coordinate 40,732,662 downwards.
TCCTGAGTTAGAGGATGAGTTGATAAGTCGTATACTTATCACCTTATTTAGTAGGTGGATTAGAATAGCTTAAAGTTGCCAGGACTCGCCGCTAAATCTATATTTTAACGGACACCAGGGCTGATTAAGCCTGAAGGCCTGAAAAGTCTAAGTGTTTAAGTTCTTTTTGTATTATTTCCCACTATTGACAAGTTTCTAATACCTAAGTTTTTCTTCCTAAATTCAATTTTTTTTTTTTTTTTTTATTCATTCAGACTGATTAATTAAGCTCAGGATTATGCAATTTACCATCCCCCCCATGCTTAAGTTGGACAATGTCCTCATTGGCAGATTCATGGATGCAGAAGGGTTTAAAAAGATAGTACCTGAGTGACGTAGACTACCAGATCAGTCTGAATCTGCTGGGTTGCCTCCCAGGAAGCGCTGAGTTTAACGCCTCCAGCTGGGCGGTGCCTGGTGTCAGCCCTCAACAAGGGTGACACTCTCCTTGGGGGGTACCTGGGCCAGGAAATGCTTCAATCTTTGACCATTGACTGTAAAGGTGTGCCCGGTATTAAGATCGGCGATTTCGACTGCCCCATTGGAATAGGGCTTGACCACCCGAAATGGTCCTGTCCATTTGGACCTAAGTTTCCCTGGAAAGAGTTTCAGGCGTGCATCAAATAGCCAGACTTGTTGGTTTGGCTCAAAGGTTTTCCTATGAATGAGTCGGTCGTGGACGGCTTTCATTTTCTCCTTATATAGCCGACTATTGTCAAAGGCGTCCCGACGAATTTCTTCAAGCTCAGATAATTGAAGAGTCCTTTGCGCACCAGCTAACTGGGGATCCATGTTACATTGCTTAACAGCCCAGTAAGCCCGGTGTTCCAATTCGACAGGGAGATGGCAAGCTTTGCCAAAGACCAAGCGGTAAGGTGACATGCCTATCGGGGTCTTAAAAGCGGTCCTGTATGCCCACAGGGCATCATCAAGTCGTGTGGACCAGTCTTTCCTGTCAGGTCTCACAGTCTTCTGTAAAATGTTCTTGATTTGTCTGTTTGAAACCTCAGTCTGCCCATTTGTTTGTGGATGATACGGGGTGGCAATGCGGTGGTTTACCCCGTATTTTCTAAGTAGGGCACGGAACTGGGAATGGATAAAATGGCTTCCACCATCACTGATCATGGCCTTGGGTATTCCAAAATGGGAAAAGATGTTCTTCTTTACAAAGTCCATGACCGTCTTGTGATCGCATCGTCGGGTGGCGACGGCTTCAATCCATTTGGAAACATAGTCTACCGAGACCAAGATATACTCGAAGCCGTTGGATGGTGGAAAGGGGCCCATAAAATCGATACCCCAAACGTCGAAAATTTCGACAATCAAAATGGGCTGAAGGGGCATCATATCTTTTTTGGTCATTGTCCCTAGTGTTTGGCATCGTGAGCAAGTCTTGGCAAAGATGTGTGCATCCTTGAATAGGGACGGACAATAAAATCCAGACTGCAAAACTTTTGCAGCTGTTTTCTTGCCAGAGAAATGGCCGCCACATGCTTGGTCATGACAAAAGGAAAGCACACTCTGAACCTCGTCTTCGGGGAGGCACCTCCTGATGATCTGATCAGCACAGAGGCGAAACAGCATGGGATCATCCCAGAAATAGTGCTTGGCCTCAGCCAAGAACCTGTCCCGTTGCTGTTTGGACCAGCTGTGCGGGGTTTGTCCTATAACCAGGTAGTTGACATAGTCAGCATACCATGGCATTTTCTTGTCTTGCACGGCTAGGATGTGTTCATCAGGGAAGGTATCAGATAGAGGTAGGGAGGGTCCAATGTGGTCTGGATGAAGTCTTGACAGGTGGTCAGCCACCACATTTTTCGATCCGGCCTTGTCTTGGATTTCCAGGTCAAATTCCTGCAAAAGCAGGATCCATCTGATGAGCCTGGGTTTTGCATCCTTTTTGGCCAACAGGTGCCGGATGGCTGAATGGTCGGTGTAGATAGTCACGTGGGATCCCAGTAAGTATGATCGGAATTTTTCCAGTCCAAAGACTACAGCAAGCAACTCTTTTTCTGTGACCGTATAATTACGCTGGGCCTCGTCCAACGTTTTGCTCGCGTAGTAGATCACCACGGGCTTCTTGTCTTGCCTTTGTCCCAGGACAGCGCCTATGGCAAAATCTGATGCGTCACACATAATCTCAAAACCCTGGGACCAGTCTGGGGGTTGAAGTACCGGTGCAGTGGAGACTAAGTCCCGGAGGGTATGATAAGCCTGGGTGCAATCAGGAGACATGTGGAAAGTTGCGTCGTTGGCTAGAAGGTCGGTCAAGGGTTTGGAAAGTTTGGAAAAGTCTTTGATGAACCTTCGGTAGAAGCCAACATGTCCTAGAAAAGAGCGAATCTGTCGGACCGAACTAGGTGGAGGAAGTTTGGAAATTAAATCAACCTTAGCTCGATCTACCTCGATGCCCTTATGCGAAACGATGTGTCCGAGGACAATTCCTTCTTGAACCATAAAATGGCTCTTTTCCCAACTTAACACCAAGTTAACCTCGATACATCGTTTCAGGATTTTCTCCAAGTTGCTCAAACAATGGTCGAATGAATTCCCGAATACAGAGAAATCATCCATAAAGACCTCCAAGTATTCACCCACCATTTCTGAAAAAATGGCTAGCATGCAACGCTGGAAGGTTGCGGGTGCGTTGCATAACCCGAACGGCATTCGACGGAATGCAAATGTGCCATACGGGCAAGTGAATGTGGTCTTTTCCTGATCTTCCGGAGCAATTGCGACTTGGTTATATCCTGAATATCCATCCAGGAAGCAAAAATACTTCTGCCCTGCCAATCTTTCAAGGATTTGGTCAATGAATGGCAAGGGGAAGTGGTCCTTCTTAGTGGCTTCGTTAAGCTTCCTATAATCAATACACACCCGCCATGCGGTGGTGGTGCGGGTGGGAATGGATTCGCCATGATCATTAGTGACAACGGTGAGCCCAGCCTTCTTTGGAACCACTTGAGTGGGGCTCACCCAGGGGCTATCAGAGATAGGGTAGATGATGTCGGCGTCGAGCCACTTGATAATTTCTTTTTTAACGACCTCCCGCATGTTAGGGTTTAACCGTCTCTGCATCTGGCGGGAAGGTCGGGCCCCGTCTTCCAGGTAAATCTTGTGGGTGCAATAGGTGGGGCTAATTCCTCTTAGATCTGAGATGGTCCAACCAATGGCGGCCCGATGTTCTGAAAGGGTTGCAGTCAACCTTAGTTCCTGATCCTTGGTTAGATGGGAATTAATAATCACTGGGAAGGTCTGGCCAGGTCCCAAGAAGACGTACTTGAGATTCTCGGGCAATGGTTTAAGTTCAGGTGCGGGTGGGACCACAGTCGATGGGAATGGAAAGGGCGGTAGTTGATCAACATTGATTTCTTCAAATGGTGTCATGTGATGATACTCAGCCTTACAGAGGTCCACAGGTAATGATGGTGGCGAGTCAGAACTACGGGTTTGGTGGTCTGAGACAGAATTGAGGGTAAGGCATTCCTCGATTAAAGTTTCCACGGGATCATGTTCCTCAATGTAATCACAATCAAAAGACTTTGTTGCCCGGAAGATATCTAATTGCATTTTCCTGTCTCCGAAGGCGATTTCCATACATCCCGTGTCGCAATCGATGTTTGCTTTAGCCGTGGCTAAGAAAGGTCTGCCTAAGATTATGGGTGCGTTCTGTAATTTTTCAGGGACTTCCATGTCGAGCACCAAAAAGTCGACTGGGAAATAGAAGTCCTTGACCCGTACAATCACGTCCTCGACAACCCCCTTCGGGGTTTTCACTGATCTATCCGCCAGCTGGATGGTGACAGGGGTTGGTGCCAGCTCCCCAAAACCAAATTGGTGGTACAAGGTTGTGGGAATTAGGTTGATAGAAGCACCTAGGTCCAGGAGCGCTCTATCAAATGTCATGTCCCCGATGTTGCAGGAAATCAGGGGTGCTCCTGGGTCAGTTCGTTTGAGTGGAAGGTTGCTTGATATCACGGAACTGGCTTGCTCAGAGAGTACAACCTTCCTAGGTGCTTGAGGTCTCGTCTTACGCTTGGGTGTACAGGCATCCTTTAAGAACTTGGCGTAAGCGGGGATGTGTTTGACAGCTTCTAGAAGCGGAATATTAATCTGTACTTGTTTAAAAATTTCCATCAGCTCCTCAGTTTCCACAGTATTCTTTTTTCTCTTGATTGTTTCCAAGGCCTCAGGATAGGGTGTCTGGATTGGTTCCATGTTTGGGTCCTTGGTTGGTGCTTCTTCTAAGTCGGGTAAAGTCTCGGGGAGAGTCGGCCATTTGAGATCCTGGGTTTTGGTGCCGCTTCTCAAGGTCACCGCATTTGCAGAGGCATTGGGGCCATGGGGTGATCCTTGAGAAGATGAGGATGAAGAGGCGCCAAACCCAGGAGGTGCTTGTGGAGCCGGTTGGACCATATGAGCCTGCCCGAGGTTGCCTTGGAACCCTTGCGAATTGGGGCCTCTGTTAATTATGTTTCGCGGGTTTGGTTGTGGTTGGGAAGGTAGAGATCCTTGCTGTTTACAGTCCAAGAGTTGGCTTAACTGTCCCTTTACCAAGGCCATTTCCTCCAGATGTTTTTGGTTCATGTCAGCCATCATCTTTATTAGGGTGTCCATTTGGTTTTGTGGGGGAGGGGCCGCCCTATTTTGGTTATATTGGGGTCTAACTGGTGGTCCTTGCTGATAGGGGGGCAAGTGTGGCTGTTGGTTTGGCCTGGGCTGGTTTTGGAATTGCGGTAGTTTCTGGTTTGTCCAACCAAAGTTGGGGTGATTACGCCAGCCGGTGTTGTAAGTGTTGGAGAAAGGGTCAGGTTTTGCATATCCTTGGACGGCTTGCACATCTTCTAGAATAGCCGATGTTGATGAAGAAGGAAGGGAGTAATCAAGGGTCGAGGGAGCAAAGGTCCCTCCTTGGAACATGGTTGGGGGTTGGTCCAGGTTTAGTTGGGTGAAGGGTTGGACCAGGTCAACATTATGTGCTCCTTTTGCTAGGGTGAAAGTCTGCAAGGGGTTCCTGGTCTGGTTTAGAAGCTCATCAATCTTCTTGTCCACCAATTCCACTCGATCCAACTTTTTGGCAATAATGTCCATGTCAACCATTCCAGAATTTGCTTGTACCTCATAAATCCCACCACGGGGTTGACTGGATCTGTTAAACTGGTTCATGGAGGCATTGTTGAGCGAATTCTCGCTCATAGACTCAAAGAGCTCAAACGCGCTCTCCTCGTCTTTGTTTAGGAAGTTTCCCCCGCATGAGGCATCGACGAAGTTCCGTAGGTTGCTATCCAGACCGTGGTAGAAGATCTGGGCTAATTGCCACCTTGGAACTTCGTGGTGTGGGCATTTCCTCAAAAGTTCATTGAATCTTTCCCACGCCTCATGAAATTGTTCCCCACCCTGGAGTGTGAAGGTAGTGATAGCTCTTCTGAGGGCATTGGTCTTTCCTATGGGGAAGAATTTCTTTAAAAATGCATGCCTCAGTTCCTCCCAGGTGGTGATGGGTCTACCTAGGGTTCTAAGCCAATGAGAAGCCTTGTCTCTTAATGAGAAAGGGAACATCTTGATTAGAACAATATCAAGGCTAATGTTCCTAGGTTTTACTGTTCTTGCTATGCGGTCGAGATCTTCTAGGTGCTGAAAGGGGTCTTCATTTGAGCTTCCATGAAAGTGGCTCTGGATTAGACTTAATACATTAGGTTTTAGCTCAAAATCGTCTCCCCCTTCGGGGATCCTAAGGTGTGGCTCGACTCTAATGGCAGAAGGGTTATAGAAATCACGGAGGGGTCTTGGCTGGTTCTGAAACGGTGGTAAATCAAGTGGTGGTTGTCCTGGTATGTCATTGAAAGGTGGTGGTTGTTCTTGCGGGTTCTGTAACCGTTGTATGGCTTGCATGATGGTGTGGATTTGTCGTTGCTGAAGCCGATGGTTAGCATTGATTTGAGCCTGGACGACAGCCATAGCATCTGGTGGGGGTTCATCTTCAGCCTCATCTACCCTAGGTTCAGCCATGTTTTCAACAGAGTTACGTCGCCTAGATTCCTGCCCCAAAACACACAATTCGGGATGCAGTGAGCGCCTCCCGTGCATACACTAGAGAAGAACTGGAGGGGATGCGGAGGGCGACAGATGCGAGAAATGTGTTTCAATCAAGCACGCAAGCCTAATCCTTATGGTGTATTCCTTAGGAGACCTAGAAATCTCACAAAGGGTGATTAAGTCCGTAAGCACTGGACTTCCCTTCTCAAGGCTAATTTGGCCAGGTTGATTACGAGGGGATTGCAGGGAAGGTTCTTCCTTTGGCTTACGCCTCCGGTTCCATAGACCCCACAACCACGGTCGTTTGACACTGCCCCGCAGCCTAGTCACCAGATTCTACCAAGGGAATGAAAGCCAAGTGCCTAGCAGACAAAACCTCACCTTTTGAGACTTAACTCAGTCCTACCTAGGGCACGTCTACTCAATTTTAAAGGGCTAGGATAGTGCTTGTGCTTAGGGTGATGTGATGAGGCGTTGATTGGGGTGGTGCCTCTTAATTTTCCACTTTTCAAGGTGTGTGCTTCTACAAAACAGGGTTTTAAAGCAAGAATTTTTAGGGTGTGGTGTCTTTTAATGTTTCATCCTTACTTTAGTGTTTTTTTTTTTTAGGGTTTACGTGTCTTAATGCTTTCAGACAAGTTTCAATGGGCACGTCAAGTTCTACACACAACTTGGTGAAAGTAGATTTCCTTTTTATCTTGTAGAGGCTCTAAAAACCCTAGTGTACTTATCCTAAAGATCGTGCAGCTACTATTAGATGAGTTAGTTTTTAGGGTTGAGTGATGCGGCCCATGTCAACTCACGGTGGCTTCGCAAACACCACTCAAGAGAAAAAGAAAAGAACACTCCAAGAATTTGTCCAGTATATTAGAGTGTACATTTTTTTGTAGGGTGGTGTGTTAAGAATGTGGGTCAAGCAATCATTCACCACGCCAATTTTTTTAGTTTTTATGATTTTTTTTAGCTTTTTCACGCAAGCAAACAATGAGAGAGAGAGTACTTACTATCGGTCCTCGAGGCGCCTACTTCCTTGCTACCATAGTGGAATGCGTCGCTTCGCCGTCCATGCGCCGAATTCCTGCAACCATCAAGTAAAAAGGAAAATAGGGCATTAGACGATATGAGAATGAAGGTGGAATGGAGGTGATAAAACAAATCCGTTGCCTCCCCGGCAACGGCGCCAAAAACTGACGTGCCTTCGTGCGTGTGTGTTAAGAGGTGTCGTTATAGTTGCACTTGATACGTCGGTTTTAAAAGAAGTAAACGGAGGTGAGTCCGAGTGTCGATCTCAGGGAGGCGTGGAAATCGGATTTTGTTTACCACTTGTTGTCACGAAAAAGGCGGAGTTTTGCTTGCGAAAGAAACGGTTTTGAAAAGCGAGAGATAGAGAGAGTTTAGGGTTAGAAAGCTCTTGGTTTTGATCATGCACTTTAAACAGAAATTAAAAAGGCAACTAAATGAAAAATAATTTCATTAAACATGCATTCATAGTTCATGGTTTACAATATTAAATACATGCTTCAACAAAAGTAAATGAAAGCTTAAAAGAGAGAGAGAGAGGTAGAGAGAGAGTGGAGAGCGACGAGGCAGCTACGGCGGTGGAGGAGGCTCCGTCGGCGGCTCGTCGTCTCCGGCGATTACAAGAGTGCCTAAGACTAGCTAGGAGAGGAGTGGAGTAGTTGCAAGTGGGAGAGGATCCTTGAATGGTGGTAGAAGGGGGTTTAAATAGAGTTAAGGGCTTCCTAAAAGAAGAATGTACTTTAGCGACATCCAGAACGTCGCTAAAACCGCTTCCATATACGTCGGTGAAGGTCTGCTGCCGCCGGTCAGCCGCCCGCCCCTCTCTCTCTTCAGGCGCGATCCGTGGACGTCGAACGAGAGCCGTCCGATTGATGATCGGACGGCTGAGATCCTCCCGCGCCTGCGCTAGGATCGCGCTTCGGGCGTGCGTGCGCGCGCGCGTTTCCGCCCGGCGTGCGCGCGCGCGTGGGAGGTGGGGCGCTGTCGTCGCGCCGCGTGGCGCGATCCTAGCCGCTCGCTTCTGATCGCGCGGCTCAATTTTGCCGCGCCCTTCGCCCGCAGACGATTTTTGCTCCGCGCGAATCGAACGCGCGTCGCCGCAAAGCGGGCGTGCGCGCTAACCGTTGCGCCACGCCCGCGCTTTGTCGCGGCGACCGCGGGCGAGCGCGCGGATCTCGGCCGTTCGATCGAAGATCAACGGCCGAGATGCGTCCTTGGCTGGCTTGGGGGCGTGCGGGCGGCGGGGGTGGGGCGACGTGGCGCGTTCTAGGCCGTTGATCTCCAGATCAACGGTCAGGATTTCTTGGGCCCATTGTGGGAGCTCCGGATGTCGGATTTGGCCGATTTTGAGTCCGTTAGACTCCGTTCGTCGTCCTGAATCCATCCGTGCGGTCCGATTGCTCATCTGAGGCCTGCTTTGACAAATGCTTTACACAAATGGCCATTAATACAGTTTATAAGCAATCTTGGTACTTGGTGCATGCAATGCTCCTATTCTACTTTATGTTGTGCCTTTTATTCTAAAGATGGGTCATATTCAACCTAATTACTACCCCCTTGCGTGGTGTTATCAGCAACCCAGAGGATTCAGACTGATCTCGTAGTTTACATCACTCAGGTACTATCTTTTTGAACCCTTTTTGCATCCATGTACTTGCCAATGAGGACATTGTCCAACTTAAGCATGGGGGGGTGGTAAATTGCATAATCCCGAGCTTAATTAATCAGTCTGAATGAATAAATAAATTTAAAAAAAAATTGAATTTAGGAAGAAAACATAGGCATTAGAAACTTGTCAATAGTAGGAATACAAAAAGAACTTAAACACTTAGACTTTTCAGGCCTTCAGGCTTAATCAGTCCTGGTGTCCATTAAAATATGGATTTAGCGACGAATCCTTGCAACCTTAAGCTATTCTAATCCACCTACTAAATAAGGTAATAAGTATACGACTTATCAACTCACCCTCTAACTCAGAAAAACTTTGAGTCTAAGCATCTGCACACATTTTTGCACAGACTCACTTCTCGGAGATTTTGACAGAAATTGGGTAGCTAATGAACTCTCTAGGGTGGTATGGCTGGCAAGTTGTCGTGGGTAACAGCCCATTGGCAGGTTGTCCAGAACCCAGCCACAGTTCATTTCTTCTTCATTGCCTCTAGGTACATTTGAGATCAGGGAAGCCACCTAAGAAAAAAAAAAAAGGGAAGAAGAAGAAAAGAAAATAAACCACACTTCACCACACAAGTATGGCTGGCAAGTGATCGTGGGTAAGAGCCCATTGGTCGGTTGTCCAAAGCCCAGCTCAATATTTGCACAAAAAAAGACCAAAACACCTAAGGAAGAAGCAGGGAAGTAGTACAAGTCGGGGAGATATACACTGGAAAAATCCTTGTGTTGACCCCAATTAAAACAAACGTAGGGAGAAAGCTACTAATCGAACAAATACACCTTCAGGAAAATTTATTTCCCTTTCCGGTCACCTAGAGGCGTAGAAACTCGAAGTCTGTCTTAATTACCGTTAAGTGAGTCTATCACAACATTCACACCAAGATGCTTAGCACTTAGGATTTTGACCAAGTTTTGGGTGGGTTGGGTAGCCGTAAAAAGTTACCAACCCACACTGAATTCTGAAAAAATTCTAAAAAATATATATATACAAATACATATGTATAGTTATATACATTAAAGCAAGGATTCAGGCGATTCGTATTTTGGCAGACACCCGGGCGCTGCTTAGTCTTTGTAGATTAAGATCTTCGTATAATTCCTCTTATTGACAAGTAACGAAGTGTCTAAATAATTACTTCTTAAATTCTGAAAGGAAATAAAGGCTAGAATAAACCTTGTTAGGGACTAGCAAGGAATAAGCATGGGGGTATGATAACACTACACAAGGGGGTGATAATTATGTTGAATATGGCCCATCTTAAGAATAAAAGGCACAACATAAGTAGAATGGGAGCATTGCATGCATCATGTGCCAAGATTGCTTATCAACTATATTAATGGCCATTTGTGTAAGCATTTGTCAAAATAGGCCTCAGATGAGTAATCAAACCGCACGGATGGATTCAGAACGACGAACGAAGTCCGACGGACTCAAGATCGGCCAAATCCGACATTCAGAACTCCTACAATGGGCCCAAGAAGTTCTGACCGTTGATCTGGAGATCAACGGCCCATATTGCGCCACGTCAGCCCCCGCTTCACCGTGCGCCGCACCTTCTTCCAGCCAAGATTAGATCTCGGCCGTCGATCTTCGATCGAACGGCCGAGACTCGCGCGCCCGCCCGCAGTCGCTGCGACAAAGCGCGAGCGTGGCACAACGGTTAGCGCGCATGCCCGCATGCACGCGACTCGGGTTCGAGCCGCGCGGAGTCGAAATCGAAGATGGAGGACGCTCGCGATGAAATTGGGCCTCCTGATCAGCAGTGGGCGGCCGAGATCTCGCCACGGGGCGCAACTGCAGCTCACAAGCACCCACGCGCGCGAGCACATGCGCGCCCGAGGCGCGATCCTAGTGCAGCCGAGGAGGGTTCTCAGCCATCCGATCTTTGATCGAACGACTCTCGTTCAGCAGCCACGGATTGCACGAGGAGAAGAAACGAGGCGGGCAGCTGACCAACGGCTGGAGGGCTTCACCGACGCTTTTGGGAGTGGTTTTAGCGACGCTCTGGACGTCGCTAAAGCCCCTTCTTCTTTTAGGAAGCCCTTAACTCTATTTAAACCCCCTCCAACCACTCATTCAAGGCATTCACTCCCCTTGCAACTACTCCACCCCTTTCTTAGCTAGCTTTAGGCCCTCTTGTAATCACCAGAAACGATGAGCTGCCGACGGAGCCTCCTCCACCGCCGTGGCTGCCTCGTCGCTCTCCACACACACACTCTCTCTCTCTTTTAAGCTTTCCATTACTTTTTTTTGAAGCATGTATTTAATGTTGTAAGTTATGAACTACAAGTGCATGATTAATGAAGTTATTTTCCGTTCAATTGTCATTTTAATTTCCGTTCAAGTTGCGTGATCAAACAAAGAACTTTCTAACCATAAACCCTCTCTCTCTATCTTTCTCTCGCTTTCAAAACGGCATCTTTCGCAAGCAAAACTCCGCACTTTCCATGGCAGCAAATGATAAGCAAAAATCCGATTTCCACGCCTCCCTGAGACCGACACTCGGACTCACCTCCGTTTACTTATTTTAAAACTGGTGTTGCAAGTGTGACTATAATGACACTCCTTAACACACACGCACAACATCACGTCATCCGTGTACACAATGAACCCGCCACTACTGTCTGGGATGGTGAGCACGGGAGTCGAAGTTAGCCTCTCCTTCAGCTCCTGAAAACACGCCTCACAAGGGTTTGTCCAAGTAAAGGGCACATCCTTCCGAGTCAGCTATGTCATAGGATGTGCAATCTGTGAGAAGCCCCTGATAAACCGCCTGTAATAGCCTGCCAGTCCCAAGAAACTGCGAATTTCAGTGACTGTACGCAGTCTCTCCCACCTAAGCACTGCCTCGACCTTGGCTGGGTCCACAGCCAAGCCATCCCCGGAGATCACATGACCTAAAAAGGTCACCTCCCTCAACCAGAACTCGCACTTGCTGTATTTGGCGTACAGCCTACATCGTCTCAGTGTGTCCAAAATCATCCACAAGTGCTGTCCGTGCTGCGTCTGATCTCGAGAATAGATGAGGACATCATCAATGAATACCACCACGAACTGGTCCAAGTACGGTCTAAACACCCGGTTCATCAAATCCATGAAGGTAGCATGGGCATTGGTCAGCCTAAACGGCATGACCAGAAACTCGTAGTGTCCGTACCGAGTGAGGAAAGTTGTCTGGAGATGTCTGCCTCCTTGATCCTCAACTAGTGGTATCCAGATCTCAAGTCGATCTTGGAGAATACCGTGGCACCTCGCAGCTGGTCAAACAAGTCATCAATCCTCAGCAGCGGATACTTGTTCTTGATGGTGACCCTATTCAGCTGTCGGTAGTCCACACAAAGGCGTAGGGTACCATCCTTCTTTACAAAGAGTACCGAAGCTCCCCAGGGAGATGCACTGGGCCTCACAAAGCCCTTCTCCAAAAGATCATGCAACTGAGACTTGAGCTCTTGCAGCTCAAGTGGTGCCATCCTGTACGGTGCTGTGGAGATGAGGCTGGTCCCCGGTACCAGTGAGATCTCAAACTCTATCTCACGCTCGGGCGGTAGTCCTGGCAACTCGTCTGGGAACATGTCGGGGTACTCTCTGACCACCGGGATACTCTGGAAGTCTGCCATAGGGCTGGGCTTTGCCACCACACAAGCTAGGAAGACCTCACACCCCTGGCTCAAAAGTCTTGCCGCCCGAAGTGCAGAAATGCACCTGAAGCCTCTGTCCACTGGCTGCCCGTGGAACTCGAAAGAAGGCAACTCCGGTATGGAGAAGACGATCTTTCTCTCAAAGCAGTCCACCAAGGCGTGGTAAGCGGATAGCCAGTCCATCCCCAGAATTATGCCAAAGTCCTCCATCTGTATCATAATCAGGTCAGCGAGAAGGCTGTGTCCCCCAACACTGACCTCGCAACCTGTGTATACCTCCTCAGCTACAAACAGCTGACCACTCGGACCTTTGATCACGAACGGATCCTCTAACAGCATACAGTCCTACCCCAAACTAACAGCGAAACTGGCAACAACAAATGAGTGCGTAGCGCCGGAATCGAAAAGCGTGTAAATGAGTCTGCCGGAAACTGAAACCATACCTGCCACCACTGATCCCGAAGCTCTGGTATCCCTGTGTGTCAGGGCGTTGATACACCCCTCAGCCCTAGGTGAGGACGAAGCAGCCACACTCTGCGTCGGACGGGTAGCTGCTGGCTAGTACCCTCCCCGTGACTGCTGTCCTCCTCCTCGCGCCTGGTAACCGCGGCCTCCTGCTCGCCCTCCAGTGCTCGATGCGGGAAGCATCTACTGACCTCCTGCCCTAGACGGGCAGTCCCTCCTGATGTGGCTCGACTGGCCACACTGGTAGCAAAGGGGGACTCGACTCCCGCCCTCAGTGGGTCCCTGCTATCGGCTAGGCGGGGGTCTAGTGCTAGCAGCTGGCCCCTATTGAGGGCCCCCAAAGGCCACTGATGGCCCTGCAAAACATGACTGCTCTCCTGCGAGCACCACATGTCTCCTCTCTCGTTGGCCCTGTGAGAAGTCTGGCTAATAGGGCCTCTTCAGCCCGCTGTCAGTATCTCGCGCGGACAGGTTGGTCTCTTCATATGTCATAACTGCCTCCACCACCCTCGAGAATGTAGGCAGCTTCAAGGGTTTGACATACCCCCGAATCGCAGGCCGGAGCCCCTCGGTGAACCTCCAAAGGCACTCCTCAGTGGCCACTGCTGTCGCTGCGAAGCGAGAATGCTCCAGGAAACACGTGCGGTACGCGCTCACGGTCATCGTCCCCTGGAGAAGAGTGTGGAACTCCCGCCTCCTCTGGTCCTGCCACGTCTGGGGAAAGTACTGCTTGCAGAAGAGGGTGACAAACCGGTCCCAGGTCGGCTCGTCCCTCTCCTGTCCCCTGACCACCCTCCACCACATGTGTGCCGTGCTCTTCAGCTGGTACGTGGCAAAGGCCACGCGGCACTCCACCGGGGGGCGAAGGGTGTCAAAAACCTTCTCGATCTGCTCGAGCCAGTCCTCCGCCTTGGTCGAGTCCTCATCCCCCTTGAAGGAGGGGGGCTTTAGCTTCCGAAACTGTCCGAAAAGCTCAAAGGCACTGAAGTGGAGATGCTGGTGCACCTCTAGGTAAAGAAGCCTCATGCTCGGAAGTGCCGGAGGAAGGTGGGGATGGTGGAGGCCCATCCCCTCCCTGCGTCCAGCACCATGTTTGTCGCGTGGTCCCACAGAGGACTCCCCCTCCGCAGCACCAGGGAGAGGCACTCGTGGCGGCGGGTGGAGCTCCTCTCGAACAATGTCCCGTATCAGTTGGGCGAGGTCCTGGGCTTGAATGCCCGGGAGCAATGGCTGGTCCACTGAGGCGTCGACCTCAACGCGCCCGCCCCTTCGACCTCGTCCTCGGCTGTGCCCGCGACCCGCCTCGCTAGTCCCACGTTGAGGCATCTCCTGCAAGGAGACGCGAACACGGAACAGAAAAAGACGTCAATATGAATCGATATCAAGCGGAGAAGTATAAGAACAGATGTCAAAAGATACGTTGTGGTGGCTACTCTAGTTACAGGAACGTGAATTGGTTATTTTCCAGTTAGTTGGTTCACTTCTCGGGACGACCTTGCTCTCATACCATCTTGTTACGACCCGATTCCCGAATCCCTATGAGACACGAGAATCGGACCGGCTCAACTGATCCCAAGACCCAGTCATCCAACGAGAAAGTAACCAAAAGAATAGTAATATAAACCACATTCACCATGTCTATAACTAGCAGTAACAAAATACAGCAGTAAAGAAAAGAACTACTACAGTACACACCACCACAACAATAGAGAAATAAACAGGTACATAAACATGACGCTTACAATAAAAGGGTACAGTGGTAACAGAAAAATACTCACTACACAAAAGAAACGATACAGTAGGTACTACACAAGTAAGACTACTGGGCTCTACTAGGCCCAGCTCCCTCTACAGCCGCCGGCTTTAGCTGCTCAACACCTGATCCTGAAAAGGTGACAAAGGTGACACGTCAGCGAAACGCTGAGTAGAGTGTCAACCAAAAGCTAAGAAAAATAGTAAGGTGGACAGTAGCTGTTATTTTTAATCTGTTTCTTTATTTTTCCATTTACCCATTCTTGAATTATTCCTCAGATCTTTCTCTTGATCTCGAATGTTCCTTGTGGGAACGATCTTGATTGCAGTCTTTTCCGAAAAGTAGAAGTAACACGTGGTGCTCTACTGGTTGGGAGAGTCCCCCGTGGTGGTCCTACCCTCAGCTAACCACCCCAAGGTCACTGACAGACGTAACGGTGACTACGGCACGCACGATAAACGCTCGGGTAGCTACCCCGCACTGGCACGCGGTCAGTCGTTTCCATTAACGGGTGCGCCCCAAAGCACAGCACAGAACTAGTATCGGGCAGAGCCCTCTCAATAACAGGGGTCCAGCCCCTCCACAGTAACCAAACAGGGGTCTTGCCCCTTCACAGTCCGCGCACCCTCGCCTGACTGCCCTGGTTTGCCTAGTGGGCCTAATAAGTCGGTGTAGGAGGGCTAACAGAACCTCGGGACCCGTGGGGTGGCTAATGCTCTCCCTACACCAGTAGCTCTCCCCGGTATTGTGTACGCGAGGGCCAAAAGTCTATACAAAGTGGCCAGACCTAACCCCGGGTCCCTGGGGTGGCTAGCTCCGCTCTGCACTAAACAGGGGGACAGTCCTCTCCTCGGTTCTCCGTACTCAAGGGCCAGCCCACTTCCCCAATTCTATTCCATTCACCTCTCAGAAGCTCTACTCCTAATTCCTCGTAAGGTTCATGCTCATATTTCTAAGCCAATTTAGGTTTCATCATTTCAGCTTTATATTCATATAGCCCATGTTCTCAACAGTTAATATCCATTTATAAACAAGCAACTGTTATCCAATTACAGGCAATTATCATTTTTCTTTCTACTTTTCCAAGACTGCAATTTATACATTCATGACATTCGTTTTGGTGTTTCTGTTCCTAGGATTCGTGCCACATCCTAGGATCTATTATTTAATCTAGTTTTCCAATCCTAGGATTCATGCCATACCCTAGGATCTATTGTTCAATCTAGTTTTCCAGTCCTAGGATTCAAGCCATACCCTAGGATCTATTATTCAATCTAGTTTTCCAATCCTAGGGTTCATGCCACACCTTTGAATCTATTAATTATCTCATAAGTGCATAAATGTTGGTAAATAATTAAAGGGAGCCACTCTACCTGCAAAATCGGGAGTACTGGGGGCGTGATCAGCATGCCCGCGCGTCTCCGCAACCCCCAGAGCCGCAATGGAACGGGGTCCTAACATAAGGACCAAACACAAGGAACTACTTAGAACAGGATGCAATTACTGTAAACAGGTAGAGGAATTAAATCTGAGAAGAACAAAACTTGAAACGCGAAAAATGGACTTCGAACGGACCCTAAACGGGTCAAAAACGACAAGTCTGCCCAAAATCAGACGTCTGGAACATCTTCCAGACGTCTTAAACGATGGATCAGGTCATACCTTGTTCCTGCACGGTCCTTCAGACGTCCAAAATCCCGCTGAACCATCTAGACTTAGTTCCAGACATCCGATTGTCACTCCAGATGTCTGGAGACCCTCTCCGCCGTCTAGTGCTATGCCCAGACGTCCGATCTGTGTGGGAGGGTGTGCCCTTGCGCCTTCCCGAACGAAACCTGCACGTGTACGCAACTATCCTCAACACGAAAATGAGGCAGATCCCTTCGGCGAAACGGCCTGCATGGCCGTACACGCGAAAGGAAGAGGAAATGGAATATCATACCTTTCAGACGTCTGGATCTTCCTACAGACATCCCCCGCGTCGTCTGGACGTAGGTCCAGACGTCTGATTCTGGGAAATTTTCCCAGAATCAGGACATCCTCGCCCTCCGCCTGCTGCGCACGGTCGTGCTGCGCCGCGCTTTCCTGTTGCCTGAGCTGCAGCAGCACCTCCCCAGCGCCACGCTCTCGCTACGCGCCCGCCGGCCGGCCCTGGCTACTCCGGCGAGCTCGCACTCTCGCGCTCAAACTCTTCTCCCTCTCGTTGCAACTCCTCCCCGCGCACACACACGGCAGTAGCTGCTGCCCTCGCCCTCTCACTCTCACGCTAATAGGAAGAAGAAGAAGACGGTGGAGTGATGGTGAGGGAGAGGAGAGGGGGAGGTATTTGAAGGCGCCGTGGGGAGAGAGAACGGAAGAAAGCTGCGCCTACAGGACGGGGAGGAACGAGAGAGAAGAAAGGAGGGCAGCGACGTGCAGACGCGAAATCGTACACCGAAAAAATTTATTTCCAGACGTCTGGGAAGGCTTCCAGACGTCTGACCAAATGTCTGGACCAATTCCCAGACGTCTTAAATGACGTTTGATGCCGGGGTCATAACAAGTGGCCTGTCTTCTTCCTTATCTTCCTCCGCCTCTCGCCGGCCAAAGCGAAGGCGTCCAGATCTCTCCTTCCTCGTCGTCTTCCTCATCGGAGTGCTTCTTGTCTTTGGCACCTGCCAATCAAAGCTGGAGCCAATTCCTCATACCCGTCGTCCTTTAGTTAGGTTAACACCCTTCTCTCTCCTACTCTTTATTCTCTAAATCCGACCACCGACGACACCGAACGCCTTCATCTCCTCCATCTCTGGCGACCACTCCGACGAGGGTTCCCGCCCGCTACACACAACCATCCCCCTCACCAACTAGTCCACAAGCTTTTCCAGTTCACACCCTACAAAACCCCTATCCTATTCCATCCTATTGCCCATCCAAACACCCCGACGACCAAACCCACCTTCACACGTTGTACCCAACTTCAACCGGCCACTAAAGCCCTCTCGCAACATGCCACGACCACCACCAAATTCGTCGTCGACCGGCGATGCTTCTGAACGGCTTTAATAAGGTCGAAAGACTGTGCTTTTGGTTTCAGGCTCACGACCCTCTGCGCCATGAACGGAGCTGCTTCAAGTGAGTTCCAGCAGTGCTCGTGAGGTCCCAGCTCCAGGGATTCACCCCGGGGGATGCAGTTTAGCCTCAGGAAGCCTCCCAGGCATCCAATTGAAGCTGCCAGGGCGCACTCATGCTCCAATTGAGGAAGGAGTACCTGCAGCTATGTACGCAAGGAAGAACGACGTGGCATAGTCCCACATCATGAGTTTACGAAGCAGCTGTCTGGTATAAGTTGATTCAGTGGCCTGACCCGGTTGCCCAAGACACCAGGGGTCGGGTCCCTACTTCACGTAACCAGGGGTGTGCCTCACCCACGATGCACACCCGTGGGTCTGGCCAATGCTGAAGAAGGATAGGTACTGTAGCTGAGACTTATTTAAGCCGTCTGATCTGAGGCTTGTTCGTCTAACAGAGTGCATTGTGCACTTAACTTGCGTGGAATAAACAGGGTTCAGGCACTGTTCAATTATTTAGATTATTCAGTAATTAGTATATACATGTATCTAAGCTAATAATTGGTGATGCAAATCACCATTATTTTACCTTAGATTTCTTTTTGCCATGCATACTTATTGTTAAACTCATGCTTTATATTGATTATCATTTCTGAGTAATTTATTGGCTTATTTCTTGTGCTCATTTACTTGTTAATCAAGATTAGCGATTGAATTTCATATTTGCTCCCAACGAACGACCTCGGACTTCTTTTTTGACATTGGAGTTATAAAGTTTATCTATTGATAGAGCTATTTTTGAGGATTTATTACCACAACAAACGCATCTTTTAAAACCCTCGATTCAACCGTGTAAACAAAGTCTACTTCAAGAAATGTATTTCTGCTTGCCAATGGTGCCATCTCTTAAAAGAGTGAAAAATAGTCTAGTATTACATCTTCCACTATGGTAGCAGAATTCATTGCATGCTACGAGACATCCAATCATGGAGTATGGATGCAAAATTATATATCAAGGCTGCGAATTGTAGATGGCATTAACAGGCCACTATGCTAATATTGTGATAATCAGTTCGTAGTTCTCTACCCCAATAACAATAGGAGCTCCTTCAAATCGAAATACATTGAGATCAAGTTCTTGATTGTTAAGGATAGGATACAGAATGGACAACTATTTATTGAGCACATCGGCACGAACTCCATAATTGCAGATCTACTTACTAAAGGAATAATACCCAAGATGTTCCATAAACATGCAATTGCTATGAGTCTTATATCCTTTCAGAAATTTCAGCTTTAGTGGGAGTTTGTATTTTTGTAGTGCTCATTGTAATAGACACTTTCGGTATTTGGTTAAAGTTTTATGGTTTGATGGTGATGTACACAACTCTAAGTTTTGTAAAGCTTCATTTCTGTTGAAATAACAAAACTTAAAATTTAAACTTTCAAGTTTAATGTCCATTCTAACAAGTATTATAATTCGATTTTAGTTATGATCTCAATTCGGAGGACCAGTTGGATATAGGCATGTTGTTGATCACATTTACATGTAATGTCAATGCTGCACATCCACATACACTTTTGTATTAGTGTACGTGGTCACTGTTGGTTTAGTTACTGTGATTTAATGAAAGCTGCTTTGGCCTTGTTACTAGTGTGATTGGTAGATCAAATCGTTTATAGATATACATTACTGGTATGACAACAAAGTTGAACTCAAATTCGATTTTATGTTATGTGATTAATAGGTTCTACATACGATCCAAGTAAGAGATTGAATTTTAATCCAAGTTATGGACTTATATATGTAAATATGTAGATATAATCAAATAATATGGACTGTCATAATGCTTAATAATATAAAAGTGATTTAAGTCATATAGGTTATATAGGCATAAAATGCAAAAGAAATGTGTGGTTTATTAAAATAAATGTGCAAAGGCTTTTTTATATGATTTGTACACTCTTCGATGGGTGAAATAACAAATCACCACCGTAATTAAAACAAAATTTTAACTGTTGTTTAATGGCAGTTATGACCCCTAAATGACCTACTAACCTAGACCCTCAATCCAACCCCATCGTGACTAGTGGTAGAGAGAAAAGAGAGAGAGAGAGAAGAGAGGGCAATAGACAAAAAAGCCTCTTCTTATCCGACAGGATTTCGTTCCAACTGGTTGGGAGGATCATTTAAAAGACCATCTTTCAACCCTTGTTCATCCAACAACGAAGATGAATATGGGTATCATTTATTTTAATCATCTTGTAATTCATGTATTTATTTTATATTCAATTCTTTGATCAGTACTTACGTTACATATCCATCAGATAAATATATTAGAATCACATATAGGTTCAGCATAAATTGTTACATATAGGTTCAGCATAAATTGTTAGATTTTTCATCTTCTCTGAAAACCTAAATCTAATTCTCGTAATTGATATAAATATCGATACTTATTACGAGTATCGGTACATATATGTTATAATTTTGATTTCAAAATTTTATACCTATGAACGGTAACTCACTAGTATTATTTTACATCGGTTAAATACTACTTTTCATATTTAAAATCACTCTCTCATTATTTTTAAAATTATTTTTGACGATAGAAATAATTTTTTACAGGTGAAATATTACTTTTCATCTGGAAAATAATTTTTTATTAATTAAATATCACTTTTCAATGATTGAAAATGATGAAAGTTAATTTTTTATTCGTAGAGAAATGATTTCAACGTGATGGAATGATTTTCCATCGGTAAAATGTAACTTTTCACCGTACCTCCACCCATATATTACAAAATACATTATCTTATATGTTCCTATACTTGTGTCATTTAATTAATAACTTTTTGGTAACTTGCAGTGTAATATAACAGGTATATTGCTTACCGATCTAAAAATTTAAGTGAAGAACACATTCTCTAATTCTTAATTTTCCATGTGTTTAACCTTTTGTAATGTTCTTACACCCGACAAGTGCTACCTGACGTCTAGGCATAAATTAATAATTGAAAAAATCTTCATATGACAAAAAAACGATTGTTATAAACAGATTTAGGTCATGCTTGTTTTTGTGTGTTAAACGTTTTATACGTTACTTAGCATATTTGGAAACGAGGTAACACACTTAAAATTTAATATATTTGGAAATGAATTAATGGGTATAAAATTTATTCCACTTAACTTTATAGAATAATTTTAATATGTCACTTAATATATTTAATATCTAAATAAATTAATACACTTATTTTACATTTTATTTTATTTTATTTTTATTATTTTACTTATTCTATAAATTTATTTCGTTTATCAAATGCGACCTCAGGGTCTCCCCTAAAGCCCACGGGAAATTTGATATCTTGCTTTCATCCGATATAATAGCAGATGGTTCACAACGGCTACGTGGGCTTATGTCGTGTTCGCGATCCTTCACGACTTGGGTTGGATTGAGCAACACGAAGGCGGACCACGGAAGACTGGTGGTTTCGATTCGCACACGTGACCACCAAGTGATCCTTTCGTTGGTTACCTCCGGAGATGAGTGCCCCTCGGCTGTCGCGTGCAAAAGTTGGTCCCGCTACTCCCAAGTGGTGCCTTCTCAAGAGGTAGGGAGCTTCGTTCGATTACGTGTGGAAGCTGTCCCATCACTGGGCTAAGCCAGGATTAACAGTGGTGGAAAACGGGATTTTATTACGCTAATATATATATATATATATATATATAAGCCGTCTATGCAAAAGCCCCCTGTCACGCCATTAGGCTCCTCGTGACATAGAAACGGCAGCGTGTAATCGGGTAGGCCGCATGGAGGTGTATTGTGATATGCTACGATGGATGCACGACGTCGGGGGCTTTGGAACCGAGATGATGCCTTCGTCCGTGTTGCCTTTTGCATCTTTGCATCCGTACTCCTCAACGAGAGGGTGCGCCTTCCAGGGTTACAAATCAAACGCTTTTTTTCGAGTCACCCTCCCGCGGCTGTTCAACTAAGCGAGGAGGCGTGGATGACGACGTTGAAAAAAATTTGGGCGAATCGTTTTTTTATGTTGTGTTTGGTTGAACGACGGTGTTATCTCGAAATAAAATTAAAGTGAAATAAGTTAAGGAAGATGTTTGATCGATAGATTTGTAATAATTGTAATGATTGATATGATAAGATAATGTTAGTAGGTGATATTTTAATATTATAATATGATACGTGTAAATATATTATATTGAAGTGGATATATTTTAATATATATTAAAGTTGATGTGAGTGAGCATATTATGATGTGAGTGGGTATTGGTGTTGATGTAATGTAGGTGGAGAATTGTGAATCCTTTTTGGAAAATCTCTTAACTTATTCCTATCCCACCAGCAAATTCCTATCTCACCTGCTAACTTGTTGCGAAACACAACCTTAAGTTTATGATAGGAGTTGGCTGATACAAACTAACATCTTTTATTTATGTTTATTTAAAAGAAAAGGTTAATATTTTTTGTATTTACTCAATAAGGTTTAACTTGTAATGTGAAAATGACGTATTTATTTGATTTTTAAGGTTAAAATTAGAGATAAGGTAATAAAAGATATATTTATCTGGTAAATTAGTTGGTATTATTTTTTTATATTAAATGAATTTAATGAGGGAGATAGTATGATAATTTAAATTATAATAACCTCATTAATTATATTTTAAATATTTATTAGCATGCTTAGTCAAGCATAATCTCTTTGATTTATAATTAACTATTAATTATAATGTTAGATATTTTTGTTAATTAATCATTGATGTGGACATTTTACATAAAAAAAAATCTAAAAAGGGCTTTTGAAAGCAGTATAAAAAATAATGAAAGAAATAGAATAATATCTCTCAACATATCCTCCCGTTAAAAAGAGATTCCATTTCTAATGTATATGCAACATTTGATGTAAGGTACAAAATCAACGGAGAAGATGGGGAGGAGTGATTAGGGAAAATGAGGACAATAGGCAATATCATATGGGAGGTGAGAACAAGAGGTTAAATGAGGGGTTATCTCAACCCTCCTTCCAACATAGGTTAGCTTATCTTATATGTACAACTCAAACTTGGATCCTCCTAGTCTCCACTGTAAATGGGGCTTAACCTCCTTTGTAAACTGACCCTAAAGATGTCCTTTTCTTCCACATGAGAGAGAGGTTGTCGAGACTAAAGCAACATATATAGAGTGTTGAAGAAGAGGTGATCAGGGGGATCTAGCAATTATACCAAGAATAAAGACGTTCCTCCACTGACACCATTTGATGAGTCACAGCTAGGAGGATTCAGAAGAATGGAGGCATTTCATTTATGTGAAGATGCTTACTAAGCGGGTTGCAATGACTTTCCCTCTAACTGAGATAATGATGACAAAAGCGTACAATATGCATGAGGCATCCTTTCACGGAAGCCAAAAAGTGAACAAACGCACGCTGCAATGCATTTTGTAACGTGCAGAGTGAGAATTTGATTTCAACTGGTGGAAATCACTTTCCATAGGTAAAAAATCACTTTTCATAAGTTCTTGCTTCATTTTCAACTGGTATGTTTAGATTTTCAATTAGTGGAAAATCATTTGAATTGATACCGGTTGAGAGGCAAAACACAATGGTGTATTTTCATTTCCAATTGGTGGAAAACCATTCTGAACCTGTACTAGTTGAGAGGCAAAACACAACTGTGTGTTTTCATTTCTAATCGGTGGAAAGCCACTTAATTTCAACCGATGTGTTTTAATTTTCAGTCGATCTATTTGGTTCTCAATCGTTGGATTTTAACTTTCAACCGGTGTGTTTTGATTTTCAAAATCAAAATCAACCAGTTGATTTTGATTTTCAACCAATTGATTTTGATTTCTAGTCAATGAGTTTTGCTTTCTTTTTTTAACAGGGGCAAGAGTGGGAGCTACGTGTTGCAACGTATGTTTCTGTACTTGTGTCCTTCATGGAATGAGGGATAACAAGTGATTGGTAAGTCTTTAGAATCTAGCTGATATTTAGAAGGTAACTTTCAAATTGTCGCGACTGTATCAAAAAGACTTGGTTGCTTGTGTGGAAGGTTGAATCAAGAGTGCAACCCAACTAGTGCATCTTTGATTTGTATTTGGTTTGGGCTAGGGTTGGAGATACAGAAGTGAGAGGATCTTTGGCTTCCTTAGCAATATGGATAGATATGTTGGTGAAGATTGATCGAAGATCGGAATTCATGTGTAGCAGATATGTGAGGACATCGTTTGAAGTTTTTGTTAACAAGCCTTCCTTTAGTGTTGGCAATAAATGAAAGGATGTGGGTTATGAAATGTGAGAAGGGATGTGTTTTGCAACATGCGAAATCCCACTCATGTTTCCAACGTCAAAAGTTAATGTACGAGAGTCAAAATTTACTGCACGGGGTGATCCCCAACGTCAAAACTTAATGTATGGGGTGGAGATTGTAGTTTCGGGTGTGAGATATGCGTAACGTAACATAAAATGCGGAATTAAAATAGACAAACTCATAAAAATAAGCAATCACACAATTACACAAGTATTTTTATGTGGAAACCCAAATCGGGTGAAAACCACTACCTCTTGAGTTAGGATTTTCCGATCGATCTAGTCGATCAAATCCATTATACGAATTACTTAAACGAGGGTAGTTCAACCTCAATTACAACTACGCTACTTGAACTCAAGGGTAGCATACCTCAAACCCCCTCTCTTCACGAGAAGGATTTTATCTTGCGAAGGAGACTGGAATTCGCAATGCAAATACCCAACAAAGAAAATTACAACAGACCTATAGAGCCAAAAAAGTATATAAATGAAACTAGCTACTATAGGTGAAGAATCTTCCCTTAGGTGAAAGTGTATCGGCGTGACGACGCGGATGCGTGAACTACGCAACGGCATAACGACACTCTCGAAATCTTTGGCGGGAGAGCGGGTGCCTGAAGGATGTGGTGCTCTCAAGGGTGGGCTTGATGAACTAGGAGAGCAATAGCACTTAAGAATGATCTTCTTCCTCACTTGGACATAAAAGATGTGGAAATACTATTCAAGGTGTGTCTCTACAAGGCAAGGGTCCTCCTCTATTTATAGAGGGCCCAGGAAGGCTTTGGGAGCCCTTAGAAAGCTTCCATAGCCGTTGGGGTTAAACCCAAGGCAAAACATGCCATAATCAGAATTAATCATGATTTTGACAGGGTCATCAGACGTTTGGCCCAGTTATTAAACATTTGGAAAACCTGTTTAAGATGTCTGGGAACTAAGTCAGACGTTTGATTCTAGGCGGGATTCCTTCCTGACTTGGTTCAGACCTAAACAGGGTTTTAGTCCATGGCCATCAGACGACATACAGGACGTTTGGCCCTAGGTCTGGATGTCTGAAAACCTATTGTACTGTGGAAATGGATTCCCAAGATAGGTTAATAGCTAGGAAATCTGACAAAAGAGATTTTGGGTCAGCCAAGGCTAAACAACCATATATCAAACGTCTAGAGTCCTCTACGGATGTCTGATATAAGCCTAACAGTCATATTCCTCAATGTTTACTTGGTAGCCAACGTTCCACTAATTGGACGTCTGGCACAAACATCAGATGTCTGAACTAAGGTCTGGACGTCTGATTTCATCCGATAGAAGTTACAAAGTCCAAGTTAAGTTATTGGACATCTGAGTTTGTAGATTCCCTACTAGGAGGGGGTGACGTAATAAATTGCGGAAATATAATAGAAAATAATCTCACAAAATTCAATCACACAAGGTACACAATTATTTTTTAGGTAGAAACCCAAATCGGGTGAAAACCACCACCTAACCCTCTCGAGTTAGGATTTTCCGATCGACCAAGTTGATCAAATCCACTAAACGAATCACTTAAACGAGGGTGATTCAACCTCAATTACAACCATGCTACTTTATACGAGGGTAGTGTACCTCAAACCCCTTCTCTTCACGAGAAGGATTTTGTCCCATGAAGGAGACGGGAATTCGCAAAGCGAATACCCAACCAAAGAACAAAGATAAATAACAACAATCCTATAGAGTCAACAAAGTAATTTTTAACCTAAGCTTCTATAGGAATTAAGATGCTTCCCTTTGCAAGGAGTGCGTCAATGACGCGGATGTGTGAACTACACAACGGCGCAACGTCGCTCTCGTGAACTACGATGGGAGAGCGGGTGCGCAAATGCTTGATGCTCTCTAGATGAAGAACTGGAGCTTGGAGAGCAAGAGCTTGCTTATTAGGATCAAGAGACACAAAATGGTGTGAAAATGTATTACTGGGTGTATCAAGGTGTGGCAAAGGCTCCCCTCTATTTATAGAGGCCTTAGGAAGGCTTTGAAAGGCTTAGGAAATCTCCCATAGCCGTTGGGTGAAAAGCCCAAGAGAATCGGCCAAAATCAGGAACAATCATTGCACTGACAGGGTAATCAGACGTCTGATCCTGGCATCGGACGTCTGGAAAACCAGTTTAAGACGTCTGGAAACAAAGTCAGACGTTTGATTTTAGGCGGGTTTCTTCCTGACTTGAATCAGATCTAAACAGGGTTCTAGTGCAAGTCCATCAGACGACATATAGGACGTCTGGCACTATGTCTGGACGTCTGGAAACCTACTTTTCTGCGGGAAAGGATTTCCAAGAGAGTGCAACGGCTAGAAAATCTCTGAGAAGAGATTTTCGGGTCAGCCGAGGCAAAACGGTCATTTATCAGACGTCTGGAAAGGCTTAAGGACGTCTGATAAGGCTTTAACGGTCTTATCCTTCAGTATTTGTTAAGCCAGCCAACGGTCCACTAATTGGACGTCTGGCAAAAACATCAGACGTCTGGTCTAAGGTCTGGACGTCTAATTTCATTAGACAGAGCTAACTAAGTCCACCCTAAATGTTATCAGACGTCTGAATCAACGGTCAGACGTCTTAAAACATATTATCAGATGTCTGATTTTAGAATTAGATGTCTGAAAATGTTGTTTGAACCCTATATTGGTTTTCTAAGTTCTCCACAGAAAACCTAAGTGTCCTAGGGTTGTGCAGGTGTTCCTAGGACTACTATTAGGGTACTTTGAGGCTCTTTAACATGATGTTCTAAGGAACAAAAAGAGCAAGAAAATAAAGACAAAAGTACATGAAAGAAATAAACAGAATTCTATCCTATTCTTCTTGTCCTTCCATCTTCAATCTATCGCTCCTCGCGAATCTCCTCTGTTCTCCATCAAGCTCCTCCAATCCGTCCTGGATGCGAGCTCGAACTCCGTCTAATCACGTCTCCATTTGCAATTTGCCTGAAATCTAATACTCCAAGTGTAAATTTTAAATGACACGTGTTTTGTTATTATCAAAATAAACGATCGCGATGCTCTAGCACCAACATAGTTAATAGTCAGACGTCTTAAAAGTCACTATCAGATATCTAATTTCCAGATTAGATGCCTGATTAGGCTGTTAAAACCCTATTTTGGTTTTCTAATTCTCTACAGAAAACCTAAGTGTCCAAGGTTTGTGCAAGTATTCCTAGGACTATTGTGAATGTACTTTGAGGCTCTTTAACAGAAGATCTAAGAAAGAAATAAAGAGTAGAACAAAGAAACAAAATTATATAAAATAAGATAAAAGGAAATCTATTATATTCTTATCTTCACGCTTCTTCAAGCTATCGCTTCTCGCGAAGCTCCTCCGTTCTCCGTCAAGCTCCTCCAATCTGTCATGGATGTGAGCTCGAACTCCGTCTAAACATGTTTCTATTTGTAATTTGACCTAAAAACTAAGACTCAAAAGTAAATGTTAAAAGACATATGTTTTGTTATCATTAAAATAAACGATTGAGGTGCACTAGTACTAACAAAGATGTCAAAAAAGCAACTGTGGGGTTCATCGCCTCTCAAAAAAAATAATCCCATTGCATCACATATGGAAAAACCAAAACACACTAGTTGAAAATCAAAATACACTAATTGAAAATCAAACATACTGATTGAAATGGCATGGCCGTGGAAGATGGAAACACATCGGTGTATTTTTTCTTTTTACCAGTGGAAAATGATTTTTTTTCACCTATTGGTGAAAAATGATTTTTTACATATGAAAGGTGGTTTAAAACCCAAAATACACTAGTTGAAACCATCGGTTAGAAAATGTTCTTTTTTTAAGTACATAGGTCCACTATGTACAATGGGAAAACATGATTCTCTCATTGCGCGCATTGCAAAATACATTGTAACATACGTTTTTGCACTTTTTTGCTAAGTGAAATACACTAGAAGGGAACTTGAATACTGCTATTGATAAAAAAATGTAAAAATAAATGATTACAAATTCTAATCAACTCATAAGAAACATCCATTTTAGATAGGATATCCCTTAATTAATACGTAAAAATCACTACCTAGACATCTTACCTTAGAATTTTCTAATTGATTCTTGTTGATTAAATCACTAACTATATCACTGGAAATAAACCTGGTGCAACTTCAATAAAAATCCCAATAAGGTTCTCTACCAAAGAGATTTTATCTCAACTTTGGGGAAGAGATAAGAGATCCAAACATGCTAGACACCTTTACAGCAATATGCAAATAAAAGAAAGGTATAATTGTACTTATAAAAAGCCAATAAATACGAGAACGTAGTTAGCTCAACTTACCCCCCTTTAAGGTATGTGAGACAAGTGCAGAGTGCATAATGATACTTGTAATGGTTTCCCATATTGAAGCTCCAATGTAGCGCATGAACTACTCCTCAAGATTAAGTGCTTTTGGAGTTGAGGATGAGTTCTTTTAGTGTGGGGTGTGTAAGGGTGTGGTTGGATAGTGTCTAAATGTATTTATAGATGGTTTTAGGCTCTTTGGAACCATGCAATAGGTTTTAAGTTCGTGCCAATTCACATTAATTAAAGGTACAACAATTAGATTACTTAGTTTAATAGATAAGCTATTTCAGTTAACCTAAATCAGGCATTAGTTAGCCTATGTATCGACCGAGAGACCTTTTAGGTTGGCTAAATTTTGGGTCAGTAATTTTTCTTCATGTTCAATATTTTGATTGGCCAACCTATGAGGTGTCTAGGTTAGTTTACACGCAACAAAGTTAGCTGCTTGGGGCATTATTAATCCTAGTTACAAAGTGTCTTAATGAAGTGTTAACTAGATGTTTAACGACCAACTTACATTGTAATTAAGTGTAACTAATGTGCTACTAGCCATTGGTGTTCAAAATAGCCTTTATATACATTTAAGTAGACCAAATGTGGGTTTAGGTTGACTAAATAAATCATTTTCTTTTCTCCTTGAAGTAGACTCACATTAGTTGATCAAAGGCTTATTTAGGTTGACCTAGATGATTGTTTTAATTTTTATTTGTGTCTAAGTGTCCTATGATTTGGAGATCTTTGCTAGATCTCCTTTCTTTTTAGCTGTTCTCTACAATAACCTAAGAGGAAAAGAATAAATAAAGTACATCAAAATACATGATTCTTGATTTTCTTCTTCTCATCAACAAGTTTTCAAGTCATTCACTTTGCTCCTAGATCTTCATGTCTTTACCTTCTATATTTCTCACGGCTCAAATATTTGTCTCTTGTTCTTATTTGTTATCATAAAAACCTACACTTACAATAACTCATGAAATACTAGATGGTAGTTATAAGTTTTATCTTGATGGTATGATAAGTAGCCAAACTATTGTACTTTTTACAAGAAACCTAGTCATGTGTATGAAAGGTGTGAGGATTGATTTAACAAGAGGCTGGAGATTGGAACGATTTTGAAGGAGGAAAGCAGGCTTGAGCTTATGGAAGAAGTTAGGTTTAAGTATTTAGATGAAGTTAAGATGTAGGATGTGATGGATAGTAGGATGTAGGGTGTCAAAAGGGTTTATTTTGAAGCCAAGTTGCTTCCTGCAAAGTTTGTTCCTATGCCATGCTTGTCTGAAGCGACTACCCCTTTTACACAGAATCAAAATGTTGAATACTTCATTATTCCAGAGATTACATGTATCACCAATGGTTTAAGTGTAGAAGGGAAAGAGTTAGTTGCACAAGTAGGTAGGGAGGTTGAAACTTCTAAAAGGAAAGAAGGGGGAAGGATAGGAGTGATTCCCCTTTAACTTCCCCTACTCATATTAATGGGCGAAGTTAGAGCATCAAGTGGAAAATTGTTGGTGCAAATGCACCTTGGTTATTAATTTTGACGATAACAAAATATTTCATATTTAACAATTGCATTTTGAGTTATGAGTTCTCAAATTAATGCAATTAGTTAGAAGGTATTGAAGAAAGAAGAATAGGATAGTTTATTGTTGTTGTATTCGTATATTATTGTCGTTACTCTCTTTAATTCTTAGAATACTTGTAAAGAGTCCAAAAATAAGGTTAATTAGCTTAGGTATTCATTAGACAACCTAGAAAACTAAATCCAAACTTTTGAAATCTTAAAATAACAACATGCAGGTGTAGGGCACCGACCAAAATAAATATTGGTTGACCAACTCTTCATTAGCTAGTTGACTTGTTAGCCTACCTGCTGACTGATTAACCCATATTTGTGGGCTATTTAATTATATGAATGCCTAGACATTAAGATATCTTTAACATTTAGATAGCATACATTAGGATGTAAATAAATTAATTCATATTTTTAGCTTAATTGCATAATTCATGTGTTGCATTCATATCTAAATGCATTTAGAATTAACTTGAATTGCATGCATTTGATTAGTTAACCAATTAGGTGCATTACATGCATTGTTTTAATTTAACATAGAAGTTAAGGGTTTGTGCATAAATAATCCTAATATTTTATTATTCTTCTTCCATGGGTAATGACTCTGCTTCCTCCTCCTGCACCCATTCACTCCTCACAGTTGTCAGCATTCATTCGACGGGAAGAGTGGATCTGCACCAGCCTCTTTGGATTTCAAATTCGTTGGCTGTAGCTACAAGAGAGAGGAGGAGACAACCGTGTTGCACAGGCCACTACCCCATTCCACTACTGTGCAGAGAGTGCAACTCTCCTCCACTCCACCATTGCCGACCTCAATTATGTACATAAGTCCACACCACCGCATGCAGGCAGGGTGACAGATTGCCGCACCACTAGTGGCTTGTGTAGCTTACCGCGAGTTCCTCACCACCATCACCTTCCCCTTCGGTTAAGACGTATGGGAAGTTTCCTGGACGTCTGAAGCCCCTCCCCATCACTACGCCTCATCACCTTCTCTTCATTTTCTTCTCCTTTATTCTCTTCCTCTCCACTGTTCATCTTCTCCACGAAGGACCCAACAAACCCAACCCCACAGCCGCACGCACCGCCCACTCTCGCACCCATGCCACAAGCCACCATCACCAGTACCTCCGACCAACCCTCGCGCACCCTCGACTAGCCCTTGCGCGCCCTCGGCCAGACCTTGCACGTGCCCTCCTCCATCCACCACGCGCTGGTGTGCCTCGTACGCACGGCCAGCACGCCATCAGTGTCACATGCAACCATAGCCACGTGCGCGTGTACCTCCGTTCACACCTCTAGCAGCAGTGCATGCCTCTCCTCTTCGCTTCGTTGTCTCCAGCAGTAGCAGGAGGAGCTTCATCGGTGGCCATCCAAATGGCCGGCTGCCACCTCCGGTTGCCGTTCACCACGCTGCCACCATCGCCGAGTAGCCCAAGGCCCACTCGACCTCCACCGCGCTTGCCACTGCCGCAAACCCTCTCCTCCGTGCGTGTGAGCAAGGGGAAGGATCTCCCCTATTTCGCTACAGTAACAAGGCTATTCAAAATTACATTAATGTGCCATTGATAGAAAGGTTTTTTGATTTATGAATATCTTATTAGGTTGATTTTATGATCATATCCTTTATCTTTTTTATAAACACGATTCCAACTTTATCTTGTATTGATTTCTTAATCTAAAGGGGATTTTGGCTTGATTTTTGGGGGAAGTTAATAGTGAACATTAGATTTAATTAGTAGTAAATTTTAATAGGCCATTGCCTCCCTGTGGATACGACCTGTTCTTCTCGAGTGGTAATTTTAATTGGTTTGAAAAGCAATTTTCCACCATTTACATACTACTTTGACGCATCATTTTATGTGCGAAATAACGAAAGCGAAAATCGTCTTTTCACTGACCGGCTACTGTGTAGGGTGTCGACCAATGGCTGAAAGTTGGCCCAACAATAGCTAGAAACCTTGGGACTTGCACACATTAAATGCCCTATTAATTAGGCTTTGTATTCCTGAATGATCTTTTGTAGTTAGATGACCACCAACTGACCCATCCTTTTATAGGGCGTTGGCTGGCACTATAATAGGCATTGATCGACTACCAAAAATCCCAAGTCCAGGAACTCTGAACATAGGAATCTTATGTAGCAAGCTGACCATCAGTCGACCGATCAGTACACCCTTAGACGATCGATAGTTGACTTGCTAGTAAAGCCCACCTATGGCTACCTTGACTTGTTGTAGGGCGTCAACTTATCTTGTCGAATGGTCGATTGACCCTGTTCTAGCTAGGTGACTAGGTGTTGACTAGCTTGTATTGTCTGACAGTCTGCTTGATTTTCCATAAATTTGTTGCAACCCTTGTTAGTCTTAAGTGTTCTAATGGGCATATCTTCTGCCTAGGCTTATCTAAGGTGTTCTAAACTCTCTATAAATAGGAGGTCACACTCCTAAGCCCATTTACAACATAAGAGTGGAAAACACACGTTGTAAGCTAGAATTCTTTTATCGACTTCTACTTAGTGAGAGATTAAGTTGTGAGATTGAAAAGCTTCTCTCCAAGCAACCAAATCCCAATTTGAGAGCACCATCTTGTTGTGCTTTCATGCCCATCTACTTCTACATCAGGGAAGTGTTCTTACACCTATAGGAGCTAGTTTAACTTTTTTTATTGGGCTCTATAGGTTCATTTGTAGTTGTAGTTTTGGTTGGGTATTCACGTTACAAATTTTCATCTCCTTGTAAGACAAAATACTTTTCGTGACGAAGAGGGGTTTGAGGTACACTCCCTTATTCAAAGTAGTGTGGTTGTATTGAGGTTGTGTCACTCTTATTTTAAGTGACACATTTAGTGGATTTGATTGACTCAGTTGATCAGAAAATCCTAAGTCAAGAGACTTAGGTGGTCGTTTTTACTTGGATAGGGTTTCTACCTAAAAATATCTTATCTTGTGTGGTGAATACTTTGTTTGTGTGATTGATATTTTATTCGCTTATCTTCTTTTTTTCAACATGCACTGTTCACTCCCTTTCGGTACTAAATTTCAAAAATGACCTAGGGTTGAAATCTAGTACTATTCCTATCAATCTTGGGATATGCTATTATTAAGTTACTCTCTCAAATGAATTCCTTTCTTTTTCCATTATTTAAATCTTCCATTCTTCCCCTGTTTCTTTTTCACCCTTGTCTTGGTACTGTTCGAACTTAGGATGATTGTATCTTGCATTGGTGAGTTTTTCAAGCATGATATGGTTGTCATGAAAAAGTATAGAGATAATCTTAGATGGTTGAATGTCAAGTGTGAGGATTAGAGCAGGCAGCATTGCCTTGAAATTAGAAAGAGGAAGGACTTGCACCTGGGTTTTATATACATTTATTAGGTATGTTTTTATATATATATTTTTTACCATTGTACAACTATTAAGTTTTTATTTTTATTTTTACTTATTTTGTTTGTTTTCTAGGAGATAGAAATTATTTTTTAATTTAAAATATTTTATTATCAAGTATGAAAGATATATAAATATATAGGAAATAAATATAAGTTTTGAATATTTTAACTAATCAATAATCCACTCAACCTAATTTAATTTAATTTAATTTTTATAGGTTGAACTAGGTTAGATTTGATAATATAATAGATTAAATTAGATTAAAAAAAGTTTCAACTCGAAAATTCAGAATTGTATTTGGATTGAATCCAACCGATTCGTGTATGCCACTCAATTCCGTCCCCTCCACCCCCATCTGCCGTTGCGCTCTCTCCCTCCCGCCTATTCCTCTGTTTTGTCAAGTGGACCATCAGGGTGATGCGTCTACGCCTCCCTCCGCAGCCACCAATGACGCCTCAAGGCTCGACAAGAGCTCCTTCCTCGCCTCCCTAATGCCAGAGAAGGAGATCGACGCCAATCGCTTCCTTGAGGCACATCCCGAGCATGACGGGAGTTGCGATCTTCATTGCCCTCCATTTCCCAATCATCGCAACAGGATCGCCGATCGCCGATCCCACATCTCGCCACCGATACAGTGTTTGTCACTTGGCCGCTTCGCACGTTCATCTATCCGGTCGAACCCCCGAATCCGAACGCCGAACCATCGTCCATTTCGAAACCCCTCCCAAACCCCTTCGAGCAAGCAAACCCAAACCCTAAACCCATCTCTCAATCCATTGCCCTCCTCCTCGTGTTGTTCGATCAGACTGACATCATCCTCTTTGTCCTCGACTAAACTAGCATTGCCCTCTGACTCTCATCTCTGACTCCTCGTTGCGCCATCATCGAACAATGGAAGAGCATCGCCTCCTCATCTCCAACCCTTCTTCATCGATAGAGATCTATTCTCCGCTTATTCCCTGGAAATTGGTAATTTTTATTTATTTTTCTTCGCAAATTTAATGTCTTGGTCTTCCTTTTATAGTAATTCCACCTTCGTCTTTATGGGATATGACTTTTAAAATTAGTTGCTTATGTTTGAAATCCTCATATTACAAGGGGTTAGCGTCAGGATGTTATATCTTGTTTCTGACGGTATTTTAGTATGTCTCTCTCTCCATTTTGCTGTATACTGTAGCTTTCACAGGTTTATTCAATTGCGTTCTTATGTTGCATTTGTTTGCTGTTATGATAGCTTTACAGCTCCATTAAGCGAGATCTTTGTTAGACTTGAAATTATTTTTAATCTCATTTTTTACTGGAATCTGTATAGTTGTACATCCTGTCATTTTTGTGAATTTCCAGAAGTTCCTGAGAATGATTTAGCATGCATATCTGTATGATGTCTATCAGCAAAATTTTACCATCCTTTTGATAGGGATGATTTTCTTTGGGTATCCTGTAAGTATTCCTGCTGTATTGTTGGCATAGTCCACATATGTTTATTTTGAGTGTAGCAGTTAGCAAAGGGTCAGTAGGGATTCTACGAAGTTCTTTTTTGATGTTCTTGCCTGCATTGTCAAAATTTAAACAGTTATGGACTATTTGACTTTTTCCATATGCCGGCTAGATTTTGTTTCAAAGAGTGATTCAAACTTTTTTTCTTGTCTTCTTTACTGAATTGCAAAAACTAGGAGCCGTGTTTGATTTTTGTGATCTTCATTGATGGAAGAGTTTCGTCATTTATGTTTGTTTGATTAGAAGGTATTCTACCTGTTTTGTTGTTTTTAACTCTGCCATTGCCAGTCCCAAGCCCGGGTGTGAAAGGAGGAGGGGAAACGACTAAAGGACAACTTTTCTAGATTTGTTTTCATTGAATGCGAGTTAAGTTGTTCTTTTTATATAGAAAAGAAAAAAATACTGTTGGAAGTTGGTAGGGTAACTTTTATTTGCAATGTTGTTTCCACTCATTTCAAAATTGGGTAACTTTTATTGCTCAAAGTATCCATTTTTAGGTGAATTTGTCCCTTGCCGCTTAAAATATCAAAAAATCCAGGATCCTTTTTTTTTGGTTCTTATCTGATTGTAAGTTTACTTGTTGAATATAGGGGAAGATCTTCTTATAAACATTTGATTCAAATGGCTTTACAGGTCACTTTCCTTGATTTACCAGTGTAAGTCATGGTCATGGAAGTACAATCTAGTCAGGAAAAACATGACTAAGGAGGTTAGTAGCAGTTCAATTTTCCTGTGCATTATTAAATTTGCTTGCATCCTTAGTTCATATTCTTTATTTCATGTAGTCTAAAAGAGCAGAAGTGATATCACAATTGAATCTGTTAAACTACTGAGGACAA
The DNA here is from genome assembly GCA_037157565.1 of Thalassia testudinum. Lineage (NCBI taxonomy): Eukaryota > Viridiplantae > Streptophyta > Magnoliopsida > Alismatales > Hydrocharitaceae > Thalassia > Thalassia testudinum. Next base: position 40,697,053 of record JAZHRO010000009.1, on the reverse strand, counting down.
AAGCTTCAGGGCAATTATAAATGAAAAGATGGAAATGGAACCTTTTCAGGCTGCACTAACCAAATTGCGAGCTGTAGAAAGTTCTAGAAAAGTGAGGGCTTATGCTCTTTTGAGGAGGAACTTGATAATGTTGTAAGATTCAATTTTTCTTCCATGAAAACTTTTGTTTGAGTTCAGATTATCTTTCATTAAAGGAGAAGGGTTTTGACATGTACTCATGGATCTGATATAGATAAGGACCATGAATTTTTGTTTGCGACATAAGAGCAACACAATAGCTGAGGAAAATTAGATGCTTTGTAACTTATTTTTGGCAGTGGTTACTATTGTCTTTATGAAGTGGGGAGTTCCTTTCATTCTTAAGAAGGTAGATGGGAATATAGTATTTTTCATGGCATGGATTCTATTGCAATTCCTATAGCTATTTTTCATGGCATGGATTCTATTGCAGTCCTTACCCCCATGTGGCTCTTGTTGGCCTTTCTATTTTTAATTACCATTGTTCCATGTCTATAACTTTTGCAGGTTCTTTGCCTTGTTTCCATAGAGAAGCCAGTCTCTCTGAGCCCTGAACATAGACGGAATGAGAAAGTTAAGGTTTTCAAAAATTCTCCTTCAATTGATTTCTGTGAAATATAACTTTTGCTTCTTATGTAGTAATGCCACTTGGTTATATATTTTGTTATTTATAACTCATTTTCTAAGAGAAGTGTTTTCTTTTGTAAATCTCAGGTCCTTCAGTCAATCCTCCCAATAAAAGATGAAGTTATTATTGGACAATATGAAGGATATCAAGACGATCCTACAGTTCCAAAACTCTAACACTCCAACTTTTGCAACTGTTATTCAGGATACACAATGAAAGATGGGATGGTATTGATATCCTACGTTTTCTTATAATGATGAATGTTAGATTATTGGATTTATTTTTCAGTATGCTCCAAAAGATGGGGTGGATTTCTGTGTCACGAGTTCACCTTTTTCTTTGTGTCCAATTCTGAAAAGCATGGGTTCTCATGGTTCTCATGCTATAATGATTTTGTTCATTTGTTTTGAAGAAAAAATCTCTCCTGTAAACTACATTGCATCATTAATTTATAGATTCTATCTATTTAGATCCTTTCATACCCAAGGCAGGTAAAGCATTAAACTCGAGAAAAGCAGAAATCCAAATTCAGTTTAAAGATGCCCCTAGTGACATCTTTCGATGTATGATTTGAGCTTGTGGTTATGTGATTAGCTAGACATTAGATTTATCAAGGGTCCATGACATAAATTTTTTATTTGACACTTGCATAGAACTTGATTTCTTATTGTGGAATCTTCAATTAGGATGAATCTAGTGGAGTTTCTAATACTGGACGATTTTCAATTTTTGTATCAAAAGAGAGCAGCTATTTCAAAATTATGCTAAATGCATCAGCCCTTATCCCTCGTACTCTTTTCCTAGCCGATGTGGATTCTAAACTCTTATGCCACTGACCTTATCCTATTGCTTCTTTGAACTAGACAGTGTAATTAGAGGGTTGCCTTGCAAGGTTTTTTTGGGTCATACAAAAGTAGAATCACTCTAGGATTTGAGCCTAAGGCATTGGATTTTAGAGACCCACATTCTACTAAACTGAACTAAAAACATTTTCCTAAGGTTGCTTGTATATATATTTTGCGGGGTGAATGCTCTGCCCCACCACATTATAACTGAATCATGTGGTGAATGCTTTCCCCAGCACATCTAGATGCTCAAGGCATTATAACTGAATAATTATTTGATCGGCCTATTTGTTATAGTTGAAATCTCAAGATTGGATTTCCTTTAGACTTATAGTTTGGGGTTCAAAATGTGACTTAACCTAGAAATCCCCTATTCTGATTTTACCTTGGTTTTCCTCCAAGTTGGTTTGATGGAGCAGATAAAACTGGATCGGTATCTGCAGCCCCATTTCAGTCACTACATGAGGGAAATTCGTGTCGTGGTTTATTCCCAATTCCTTGAATTGTATAAGAGTGTAACCATGGAAGCCATGGCAAATGCTTTTGGTGTTAGTATAGACTTTGTTGACCAGTAAGTATTCTTACTTGTCCAACCTGCTGGAAATTTGATTACCGGTTCCAAATTATATTGTAATCAGTCCTTTGATTGTTGTAAATCATTTCCCAAGGAATTGTCTCGTTTCGTAACGGCTGGCAAGCTCCATTGCAAGATTCACAAAGTAGCTAGGGTTCTAGAAACGAACAGGCCTGATGCACCAACCATGTTTGTACAGGTAATCACATTTATGTCAGCATTTTTTCCCTACTAGAATTCTAAATCTCATTTGCAACTCTCTGTTGCTTGACCTATACTATTTGGTTATGCATTTAAGGAAGCAAAGACAATCTATGCCCATTGCAAATGCTTGAAAAGATCAGCAAGAAGATGAAGCGTGAAAATGATTTGTACATGGTTGATGGTGTAGATCATCTTTCAAGCAAGGTTCAAAGTGTCGATTTCGATGCCGTGCCGATGAATTTCAAGTGTGTATTTCGTGGGCATGTTGAGGGCATGCCGTGAAAATGCTTGTTTTTCGATGGGCATGCCGATGTATACCAACAAAAATAGCAAAAGTAATTAAAAGAATCAATAGCAACCTCGACATGGGTACCAATTTCGTCAGCATGTCGATCATGTCGACGGCATGCCGACTGTGCCGAGGGCATGCCGACGGCATGCTGATAATGCTGACGGCATGTCGACGAAATTCCTGTAAATCGACGTTTTCTTCATGTCGGCACGACCGTTGCTTGGAAATGGCCTTGCCGACGGCATGCCATCGACATTTAAATCAATGCTTTCAAGATTCGTAAGAAACTCCTACAATCCTATGGTGTAAGCTTAAGTTGATATGGAAGAAAAAGCTGCAGAAGATATTGCGGACTTTGTTACTAAACATATCAAAGTAGGCTAGTGTTTGTGTCTTACAATTTGCAGTGGCACTCTATCGTGCCTTTGTAGATATTTTGTACCCCTTGTCCTTGTATCTACCGTCTAGTGTAGGCTTTAAGAACCAGTTAATGTATGTATCACCTATCTTGTTTTGGATTATCAACTCTGAAATTAAGAAGTGAACTCTACCTTTTGACAGATCACTACTTTTTTTTTCCGTGAATGCCATATATGATGCAATTGTTTCTACAGAGTCTTGGAGCTAATAAAATTAAGGACTCATGCTTTTGTTACAAACTTCTTTCGGGGTTGATCTCTCATACATGATACCCGCATCTTGCAATCTAGCGATTTGGGGAGCTCACCAATGAAAGGAGGTGCAGGAAGGATGAGGAGGAATGGCATGAAAGAAAAAAAGTATACTTTTTCTTTTTGAAAGACCTTTGGATGTATATTTTCTTTTTAAGAGACCTTTGGTCATGGTTAATGAATCATGATCAAACCCTTTTTGTCTTTCGCTCCACGTTTTTGGTTATGCATATAAATTGTAACCAAAGTTTTCTCTTTGGTCACAGTTTATAAATCGTGATTGAAAGTCTTTGGTCACAGTTTACGAACAGGACAAGAAACACTTTGATGGAGCTCACCGTGGGGGCTTTGGTCATGGTTTTTAATCGTGACCAAAGCCCTTCTTTGTTGTAGGCACTCTAAAATCAAGTTCTCGAACTTTGCTTCAGGTCATAAATAGTCTTTTGCAATCTACATACATACTCCCCCTAAACCTCATAACCAGAGGGTTGCTGCATTTAAATGTCCTCTTATAAATCCCTATAAAGAAATGCATTCTTCACATCAAGCTGGTGAAGATGTCAATCTCGTTGAATTGCGATTAAAATCAAAATCTTCACTGTAGATAGCCAAGTCACCTGTGAGAAATTGTCAAAGAAATCCACCTCATATGTTTGGATTGTACTTGACTACAAACACCCATCAGTAGTTGATATTTCGATAATTATTTATGTAATAATGCCCAACTAATGTTGGTTTGAGGATAATTTAGGTTAAATTACATTTAGTTAGGTCAGATTAGGCATCTCAGGTGATTTTGTAAATAATGCATACTTTTGGGATTTTGTATAATTTTTCCTATAATTGTATTTAGTACCTTGATGTATCTATTTTTATATGTACAGGTATAAAATTTTAGATTGGTCGAAGCAAAGCTAAATGAACTTTCTAATTTGAGCTTACTTGAAAAGTGGCTGTCTAGTTGGTGCAACCAAAATTCTAACCTATTTAGAAGTCTGATTGTTTTTAGCCTAACACCTAACTCCATAGCCAAATAACCTCCTACGTCCATGCATCCTATCCACGAACTAACCCATGCAACCAAATCCTACATACTTCCGATGCAAACACTCCACCAACGTCCCTATTCCATGCAACATAAATTCCACGTAGCCTTTCCCATACCCCTTCCAACTACACCAACGTTAGCCGTGCAAAACCCAAACCCCTCACAACACAATCCCACTCCACCACACATTAATACATGCATTACCCACTACAACTCACGTACACCACCCAACAAAACAAACTCCACCCAACGTAACACCTCTATCCCTTCCACAAAAATTTCCCTCTACGTAACCTCTTTTCTTTATCGAGCAAAAATCCCCTTTATCCCATGCAACAAACCCTCTACCAAACCAATACCACCTACGGATCCTATCTCTTCACCAAACTCATCCCTTCCACCCAATTATTTAATTTTCAATTCCTATTATTTGATCTAGATCTTTGATTTACTTCCAACAAAAATCTAACATATTCTATCACTTAGCCTTTAATCCTAACCCTTGATTCTTAACCTATTAATCCTAGTCATCCAACTTAGTGATCCTAGGTAACCTAAACCAACCAATAGGAAGCCTTTCTATTTCTTATAAATACACCTAGCCACCCACTTGGAACCATATCTCATACTTAGAATTTCCTACATCTACATAGTCTCTACTACTAGTGCTAGTCCACACCATCTTTGGTGATTCTGACAGGCATGCCTTCGCATCCGCATCTACGTCGACACTCTAGACTTTGCCTTCGAAGCCCATAATTTCTGTAATTCTCTAGTCTAGTTCTAGTTGTAGTAATTTAGTTTTAGTTATAATTTTCCAAGTATTCATCTAGTTTCAATACTACTTCTATCTAAGTTAAACTCTCATCTTATTCAATCAAGTTCTAGTTATTTTTCAATTTGCCTTCAAGTTGTATGCCTTCTATTAATAGTGTATTATATTTCTAGTAGTTGCATGCCATTAGATTTAGTATTAGTTTTAATAATCATCAAACTTAATACGTAATTCTAGTTCTAATTAGGAAAGCGATTGTAATCTATTTGACTCCTTACGAATGACTCGAATTCTCATATTTTTATTCAAAAATCCTTACGAGTTCGATTTCACTTACAAATTCAAGAGTTTCTAAGTGCATTTACTATAACGAACACGCTTTTTTTGTGTACCTATTCCCCATGCAGAACAACAGCCAACTACTATAGCACCCTCTTGTAAAGGTGTAAGCTCCCAAGTACCACGTTAAATAAGAGTAACTATCTTATCCTCCATGGCCTGATGCCACTTTGGATTAAGCATGGCCTACTGGTAGGTGGCAAGGATAGGTCTGGCAGAAAAGGCACGACAGAAGCTCCCAAAAGTTGACCAAAGGCCATCAGTAGCCAAACTACCTATAACACGATATCTGAACTCACAGGTGCGGGGTGTCCTCCTAATGGCAATAGGAAGGTCAAGATTAGCCATTTGATCCTCCCGTATTGGTTGTGAAGCAGAAATATCCTTATCCAGACATCTATCATTAGGGGGTACCGTATCATCACTCTGCAACTTATCTGTGGTCTCCTGAGGTAGAGAAGGTGGAGTCTCTGGGTTGCTGTAGGAAGTGGCATTTGGAAAGTACTGTGAGGTCGTTGATATGTAACAATAGACTTATAGAACTTCATAGGACCCTTTGTAGTAATAGGGGGGTGAAGATAGGTATCTCCTCTAAGGGAACAGGAGGTATAGGTAGAAAAATATTGAATAGAGTCATGAAAGGTAATATTAGCATTGACATAGTGCCTACCAGTAAGATATCAAAGCATTTGTATCCTTTTTGAGCCTGTGAATATCCCAAGAATACACATTTGACTGCTCATGGTGCCAACTTGTCTCTTCCTAGAGAAAGAAGATGAACAAATGAAGCACAGCCGAATACTCGTGGTGGCATGTGAAAAAGCTCCTTGTCAGGATGCAATATATGCCAAGGTATCTGCTTATGAAGTACTAAATTGGGCATCCCGTTAATCAAGTAACAAGCTGTAAGAATTGCATCTCCCCAATATACTGAAGGTACACTGTGATGGATTAACAAGGTCCGTGCTAGATCTAAAAGATGTCTATGCTTCCTTTCAGCCACCCCATTTTGTTGAGAAGTATGAGGACAGGTGGTTTGGTGCACTATCCCATGAGATCTATAGAAAGCAGACAATCTAGTGGTGCACAACTCAAGTGCATTATCAATCTTACTATTTTGATAGTAGCAGAATACTGATTCTTAATTTCCACCATGAATTGTTCAATGCAGATTCAACATCAGATTTATTCTTCAATAGAAATAACCACGATAGGCGTGAAAAATCATCCACAATCACCAAGTAGTAATGGTGCCCCTGCTTATTTGGTATCCAACTTGGCCCCCACACATCCATGTGCAATAACTCAAACAAGGTTGTAGATCCAAGATGATTACTCACAGGGCAGGAGGAACAATGGTGCTTGCCCAACTGACAAGCATCACAATAGATCTAGGTAGGAAGAGATTATATGGAATAACTCGACGAAGGATATCCAAAGGAAGATGTCCAAGATGGAGATACCACTGAAATGTACTCCCAGGAGTAGAAGATACCTCTCCTCAACATGTAGATGCAAGTGGAGTTAGAGTCAGTTGATAAACCCCATGCTCTACATATCCACTGCCAATCACCTTACTTGTCAACTTGTTTTAGAGAGTGCATCCGACAGCATCAAATATCGCACGATAATTGAGTTCCTTAGTGATTTCACTGACTGAGAGTAGACTCATAGGAAAATCTAGAACATATAAAACATCGGGCAATCTCAAAGTAGAAGTCACTGGTACCTCCCCTTTACCTTCTACCTTGGAATGTCTGCCATTTGTAACTTGAATTGTCCTATCTGCCGGAAGAGATTGGAGATGGATGAAGTAATCTCGATCTCCATTGAGGTGCTATGAAGATCCTAAATCAACAAGCCACTTAGAACATCTTTGACTCCTACCACGTGCAATGGAACTCAATTCAGGTGCTGTCTTGAGTCTATCATGATTATTATGACATTGGATTAGTCTCTCATACCCACTCCAAGTAATAGTCATAGTATCCTCTCCCAACATCTGAGTGGTAGATACACCACCATGAATAGACTCAAAGAGGGGGTTTTCATACCTATCCCCCTCTGTAGTGGTAGCTGATGACACCATTGGAGATCTTACCGATGCCATCATGCCCTTAGGGGAGGTAGAAACACCTGAAATCAGATCTAAAACACCACTTTTCAGACCATAGAAACCTCATAAATTTGGAGTATCTTGATCACAAGATCTGGTGGGATCATTTTTCGCAGTGTTTAAAGTTCTGTTCGTTGTAGTATATTGCAAAACACGATCACCAGTTTAATTTATTTATTACTCGGGATTATAAAATATCCCGAGGTCGAATTCAGGGAGCACACTAGGATTCTAGAAGCATATAAATTTGTAATCTATATAATGTTTTACAAAAAGTTAAGAGAGAGAGAGAGTGAGTAAAAATTTCTCCTTTTCTTCTTCCCTTTCTCTTCTTTCTCTGGCTTCTTCTTCTTCTCTTTTTCTTTTCTTCTTTCTCTGCCTTTCCTTCTCTCGGACGTCTGATTCAGAAATCAGATGCCTTATTTGATCGTCTTCTTCTTTTTCTTCTTCTCTTTTCTCTCTTTCCTCATGGCTTCTTCTGTGCGGCAGAGGTTCCTTCCTTCTTGTTTAGCTCCTGCTTGGCTTCCTCTTCTTTGCAGCAGTCTCCCTTCTATTTTCTTCTTTTCTGCTGCTGCTTCTTCTTCGTTCTTCTCTTTTCCTTCTCTTGGCTTCTCTGGCCCTTCCTTCTTTCTTCCTCTTTTTCTTTGCGGCTAAGTCCTCACTGCTACTCTTCTTCTTCTTTCTCACCTGTTCCCTACACACACACACCAGCGCAAAACCTACCCCTACCCTTCCCGCACGTCTCTCTCTCTCTCTCTGAATCTCTCTTCGGTATGCTCTCCCAGAGCCGGGTTATCAGGTTGGTCGCGTGCCCGGGTCTAGGCGCATCGGTGTGGGTGGTGCACGAGGAGTGCATAGGCAGGATAGTCGGGTCGGGTCACCAGGTCCGTGTGGGCAATGCCGTGGACGAGGCGTGTGAATAGGTGAGGGACCTCACCCTTGTGTGACTTGAGGCGAATAGCCTCAGTCACTTTTTCAATTTATGTGTGGGCGTGCGTCCACACACTTCCGAGGTGGGACTAAAGTCCCACCTCTGCTTCGCGCGCCTGCAGGCAGGAGGCTTCGAGTGATTGGGGCAGCAGCCGAGGCTTGCGACCCCAATTGAGGACCTGGGCACACTCACGAAAGTCTTCCGCGTCGCCTGGGGCTTATGCCTGGAGTGGAAGGACTTGAAGAAGCTCGCGAAGCAGCTTCAACCTGCTCGTTAATGGCGGCGAGTTGCTCTATCCCTGAAATATGAAAACGGCCTCGCGGCCATGTCAAAAAGCTCAGGGAGCTTCACCAGAGCACAGTGAAGGCAGTGCAGGGGTCAGCGTGGCATGGGGAGGTCGGAGTGTGCCCGCCTAGGGCACATTGTGTGCGTCTGTGTGGGTGTGTTCGGGGATGTGTTTGGGTTACTAGAGTGGTGGTGTGAGTGGGGGGGAGTGTTGAGTGGAGTGAGGGGATGTTTATGGGCTTGTCGATGAGGGGTGGGATGGCTTGTGGAGGTGGAGCGACCTCGCCGGAGTTGGTGGCTGGAGGTGGTGGTAGTGGCAGTCGAGGGGTTAAAAGTGACAGTGGAAGAGGGGGAAATTAAGAGGAGAGTAAGGGAAAGGTTTTGACCTATTTAATTGACGAAAGGGGAGAAGGAGGCGCTTGGCGCGTGCCTGTCGATGCCGGAGACAAAGATGCCTAGAAGGGGGTAACGGCGACGAGGAGGGGATCTAGAAGGTGCCAGCTGGTGCGGCCTGGTGTGGGAAGACGAGGCAGAGTAAACTTTGCTGCAGGTGTGGTAGTAGAGCGACGAGGAGGCAGAGGAAGAATCGCCGGAGCCTGTGGGCGCTTGACTGGAGGAGGAGATGAAGTGGGGGGGTGTTCTTCGGCCAAAGCAGGCTTGAAGGAACCGGCTGCCCCTGTCGCTGCTTTATATAGATGCTGGCGAGGAGGTCTCGAGGAGGCAACGTGGGGAGCTCGTCGAAGAGTGGCCGGAGATGAGACCCATTCCTCTTGTGCATTCGCACGAGAGGCATGGGCAGTTGCAGGGCATAGGGAAGGGTCCAGGTGGAAGAGGACGATGCAGGGGACTCGCCCCTTGTTTCTGAGAGCGGTTCCCATACCCTGCGTGGCACCATCCTTCGCGCAAAGTAGCCGGAGGTATGGGTAGTTGCGTGGGGTGGCAGAAGGACCGTTCTGTAAAGAACGAAAGGAAAGTTAGGGGCAAAGTGAAAGGGTTCAAAAAGTTAAGGGTCAAAAAGTAATTTATGAGGATCAATTTGTAAAGTTGGTCAAAATGGTCTTCTCTTAGGCCCAAATTTTTGTACCAACCTAATTTGGACCTAAGGAATTCAATGGTGAAATTTGACTTTAGGTTTAACCACGTTTAACTAGTCAATTTGCGTAAAAATCCAAATTAGGTAAAAAATTGGGCATGGTTCTCAAGTTAGGTCAAGATAAGTTCCAAAGGCCAAATTGAAGGTTCTAAACCCTAGGGAATATTTTTTCATGAATTTTAGAGGGTTTGGTTGATTTTTATCCTTCCTGAAACCTCATGAATTAAAGTGGGTTTGTTTAGGGTTACAGAATGTCATTTAATTCCTAGAAGTTGCTATAACCCTTTTCAGATTAGATCATCCCATTCTCTCTTATTAAGCTCATTTGACCTGTGTTTAGACCCTTAGACACCTCGTTTGTGTACTACATCGGTAAAATTACAGTTTTACCCCTTGTGAATTGTTTTATTCTCAAATTTAGAATTCTCTGATTCAGGCTTTCCCTTAGGTTTTGTAGGAGCTTTTGCACACTGATTTAGGTCAAAATGTGTTAGTTAGGGTTTATGATGATGCTCTCATCATACCCCCATGCCTAGCTTTTGCTAGTCCCTTAGCAAAACCTTAAGGTTTTAACCCTTGTTCTAGACCATGAATTTCTTATCAAGTTTTGATAAGTGCTTTTCCTCTTGTATCCTTGATTAGGTCAGAATGTCAATCATAGGCTAAAAAGGTACTCTAGTACCAAGATCCAGATCTGTCTAGCTTTTACCTTCAGTCTTTAGCAAAGGTTTTTAAGGCCTACATGAACTAACCTAAGGTTTATTGGACTTCATGGTTAAAGCACTCGTGCTTGAGATAATTTTCGCCTTGGTTCAGTTTGCAGTGCGTTTTGTAAGAGAGAGAGATAGAAGATTTATTTGTTTGGAGAATTTTCTCTCTTTTTCTTTTTAATTCTAGCTTAGGATTGGCTTCTCAACACGATCTGTATCAGATTCCTTGTCCCCATCATCAATCCTCAAGGGTCCCTGGTAGTTGATGCTTCGAGATAGCACCGCCCATGGTAACTCTCAGAACCCTAGCATTCGAGATTTCGAGATAATCCCGTCCATGGTGTTCTGCGGTCGAATTTAGACCCTGGCAATTGACACTTCGTGATAATGCCATCCATGGAATCTGAACTAGCAGATTGCTTTCATGCCCCTAGTAGGATATGTAAATATCGTAAGAGACAATCATCGAGGAGATGATATTTTGTTACGCATCTTCGAGGGGAATTTCCCACCTCTCCGCGCCGGGAACTCGTCCAAATCAACTTGTGTTGATCGGCCGCTCCTACTCTAGGTGACATTTTCAGAATATTTGAAACGCTTCTGCGTGATTTTGATACTTATGCTTATTGAACCAGACTGTGTGTGAATTTGGGTGCTTAGGTTACTTAGTCCCGTAAACCAAAGTCAGTTAACGAGGCCGAATACTCCCTAAGCCTTGGACCTAATACTTAAGCTTTTCATTTTCCTCAACCTCTTGAGGAATATCTAGATCTTAATGGGTACTAAGAGTCTATCCAAGAATGCCTAAGGTTTGCGTTCTTACTAATCTTGTTGTGTACTTTCCTTTTTCTTTTTCTTAATGTGGTCTAGAACTTAGGTTAATTCCTTAATTTCTTGCTAATGATTATCTTTTTTTCTTTCATTTTGTACTCCTTTTTTCATTTTATTCTTTTTCTCCTTTTGTAAAATCCACAAGAATTTCTTCCCTCCTCTAAAAAATTTTTAATTTTTATGGTGTTTTTGGCATATGTGAATTTTTTTATTGAAACCTTTTCTTATGAGTTTTTATTCATTTTGCACTTTTATACCCCCCCATGTCTAAGATTTGCAATGTCCTCATTGTAAATTTGGAGGGTTTTTATTTAGCTTGGTTCATGCATTAGGACAGGTATTTTGGTGAGTGGATGGGTCGAGGTGATTGTTGCGGACGATTTCTAATATCAGATGCGAGCACCTGAGGTGGAGTCGGCTGTCCTAAAGGATGAACCCAAAGTGCAAAAAAGTGTCAGAAAAGGTTTTGGATTTTTCAAAAAGAATGACGGGCTGCCTCTTGTTAAGCGCTGAGTTTTACGCCATCGGCTGGGTGCAATAAGCTCAGGGAGAATGGAGGATAAATGATGACTCAGCCAAATCTGTAGAGGTTACATCAATGAACGGTTTGAGTCTCTGATCGTTCACGATGAAAGGTTCGGAGTCGTGGTTGAGAGGACTGATTTCGACGGATCCATTTCCAAAAACCTGTCGGACAAGATACGGTCCAACCCACTTGGATTGCAGTTTCCCAAGAAAGAGTTTGAGTCAGGCATCGAAGAGTAGGACCTTCTGACTAAGGTGGAAGATCATTCTAGATATGTGCTTGTCATGGAAGGCTTTAACCCGCTCTTTGTAGATTTGCGAGTTCTCGTACGCATCAAGGCGTAATTCATCGATCTTACTTATCTGAAGCTTTCTGTGGGTTCCAGCCTTAGAAAGATCTAGGTTGTAGCTCTGTACTGCCCAATAGGCTTTGTGCTCCAGTTCGACGGGAAGGTAACACGCCTTCCCGTACACAAGTCTAAAAAGAGGCATGCCTAATTGGATCTTGTGGGTGATCCTATAAGCCCACAAAGCTTCCAGAAGTCGGGACAACCAATCCTTCCTGTCAGGTCGAATAGTGACCTGCAGGATTTTCTTGATCTCCCGATTTGATAGCTCAGCTAGACCATTAGTCTGGGGGTGGTAAGGAGTATAGATTCGATGAGACACCCTGTATTTGGTCATCAGTGACCTGAACTGAGCATTGGTGAAATGGGTCCCTCCATCGGAGATGATTGCACGAGGAATCCCGAATCATGAGAAGATATTCTGATGAATGAATTTGATAACGATCTTATGACCACAGGTTCGGGTCGGGATGGCTTCGATCCATTTGGACACATAGTCCATAGCAAGCAAAATGTACTTGAAGCCATCCGAAATAGGGAAGGGGCCCATAAAATCAATCCCCCAAATATCGAAGATCTCGCATACGAGAATCGACTGCAAAGGCATCATGTTGCTCAAAGTTTGGCAACGACTTCATACCTTGCAGTGACTGTATGCGTCCTTGAATATAGTGGGCCAGTAAAAGCCACACTGGAGGATTTTTGATGCGGTTTTGTGCCCAGAGAAGTGGTCACCGCATGCCTGGTCATGGCAGAAGGAGAGAATATCATTGATTTCACACCCTCCGGGACACATCGCCGGATGATTTGGTCAGCACCTATGCGGAAAAGGTACGGGTCTTCCCAGATGTGGTACTGGGCATCAGAGTGCAACTTGTCTTTCTTGGCCTTCGGCCAATCAGACGAGATCTGATGAGATGCCAAGTAGTTTACTATATCAGCAAACCATGGAAGCTTAGTACCAACAGTCAATAGGTGCTCATCAGGAAAATGCTCCATGATGGGTCCAGAAGGGTCAATGATCTCAGAAGGAAGGTGAGACAAGTGGCTAGCTACCATATTCTATCTTCCCGCCTTGTCGAGAATCTTGAGGTCGAATTCTTGCAACAGCAAGATCCATCGGATTAATCGAGGCTTCGCGTCCTTCTTGGCAAGGAGATGCCTCACAGCTGTGTGATCCGAGTAGATTATGGCATGGGAACTGAGGAGATAAGATCGAAATTTTTCGAGGGCAAATACTATGGCTAGCAGCTCTTTCTCCGTAATCGTGTAGTTACGCTGAGCCTCGTCAAGTGTCTTGCTAGTGTAGTAGATGACCACGGGTTTCTCGTCAACTTTCTGCCCCAGAACCGCTCCTACAGCGAAATCAGATGCATCGCACATGATCTCAAAGGGTTGAGACCAATCAGGGGACTGTAGGATTGGGGCTTGGGTGACTCGGTCACGAAGGTTCTCAAAAGCTTGAGTCCATTCCTTGGAAATCTCAAAGGGTACATCCTTAGAAAGAAGAGTAGTCAGGAGCGCGCGATTTTCGAGAAATCAGGAATGAAACGACGGTAAAAATTGACGTGCCCTAGAAAAGAACGGATGTCCCTGATCGAGCTAGGAATAGGAAGTCTAGAGATTAGATCAACCTTGGCTCGATCCACTTGGATGCCTTTCTCAGAAATTAAATGTTCTAGGACGATCTCCTCAGGCACCATAAAGTGGCTCTTTTCCCAGGAAAGAACCAAATTTACATCGATGCAACGCCTGAGTATATGAACCAAGTGCTGGAGGCAATCATCAAATGATGCCCCGAAAACTGAGAAGTCATCCATGAATACTTCCAGATAATCACCTACCATATCAGAGAATATGGCAAGCATGCACTGCTGAAAAGTCGCGGGTGCATTGCAGAGACCGAACGGCATCCTTCGGAATGCGTATGTCTCGAAGGGGCAGGTGAATGTGGTCTTCTCTTGGTCCTTTGGATGAATCGCCACTTGGTTATAATCGGAGTACCTGTTAAGGAAGTAGAAGAATCTATTTCCCGCTAACTTCTCGAGAATCTGATCAATGAATGGTAGTGGGAAATGATCCTTCTTCGTGGAGGCATTTAGTCTTCGGTAATCTATGCAGACTCTCCATGAGTTGGCTAAACGGGTAGGTATGACTTCCCCGATTTCAGTCGTAATGGTGGTGAGCCCTACCATTTTAGGCACAACCTGGATTGGGCTCACCCAACGACTGTCGGAGATCGGGTAGATGATCCCTGCATCTAACCACTTAATGATCTCCTTTTTCACGACCTCCTGCAGATTAGGATTCAAGCATCACTGCATTTCGCGAGAAGGTCGTGTGCCCTCTTCAGAATAGATACGGTGTGTGCAATAAGAGGGACTTATTCCAGTCAAATCATCGAGAGTCCAACCAATGGCTCTACGATGTTGCTGTAGAACAGTAATCAGATGGAATTCCTGATCAGGTGTGAGCTTGGAGTTTATAATCACAGGAAATGTCTGATTAGAATCCAAAAAGATGTGTTTTAAATGATCGGGAAGGGGTTTGAGTTCAAGGATGGGGTTATCAGCAGCGGGTGGTTCAGAATGATTGGGAGGTACAAGGGTAGGAGTTATAGGTTTGTCTAAATCAGGGTTTGACTCCTCTAATTGTGGTTCAAGATCTTCTTGTGGTTGATGAGGTATAATCGGGTTATCTTCAAGTTGTGGTTCATCAACTAGAGCTCTAACATCATAGATTTGTTCAATGATACCGCAATTGATCTGTTGGGCCTTAAAGATATCAATTTTGAGAGTCTGGTTCCCAAATTTCAGTTCTATTTGGCCCTCTTCACAACTGATGTTGGCTCTTACAGTGGTCAGAAAAGGTCTCCCTAGTATGATTGGTGTATCCCTTGGGTTTTCAGGTGCGTCCATATCTAAGACTATGAAGTCTACAGGGAAATAGAAATCCTACACTCTAACAATAACATCTTCAAGAATTCCCTTGGGTGACTTGATAGATCGGTCTGCTAACTGTAATGTCACCTCAGTCGGTTTTAGCTCAGATTCTTCTAGATGGTTGAGTAAGGATGTGGGTATCAAGTTTATGGAGGCACCCAGGTCTAACAATGCTCTATCAAATTGGGTTTCACCGATCTTACATGAAATTAGGGGAGTGCTTGGGTCTTTTGCCTTGGGTGGGAGTCTACTCAGGATCACAGAGTTGGCTTGCTCTGACAGTACAATTGGACTCCCACTCTTGGTTCGCAGCTTACACTGAGGTGTACACACGTTTTTCAAAAATCATGCGTAAGCCAGTACGTGGCGGATCGCATCCATCAAGGGGATGCTTATTTGGACTTGCTCAAAGAGCTTGACCAGGTCCTCCTCAGGAGCCATGGGTTTGGTTGTCCTCTTTCCCTTGGTCAAGGCCTCGGGAAATGGAACCTTGGTTGGTTCCTCTAGGATAGGTTCAGGTCTTTGATCTGGGACAAGGATAGGAACATCCTGGATTACTATCCTAGGGTTTGGGTCACTACCAGGCTTGGAGTGGTTTGGATAAGGTGGATCTTGGGTCTTCTTACCACTACGGGTGGTTACAGAATTCAGCCTTGCCTGGTTCTAGTTAGGGGTTGGTAGGATGGGTTGCTGTTGCTGGTAACCCGCATAGGAGGTTGAGGCTTCCATCCCGTCAGGTGAAGGAATAGAGGGGGCATGATAAACCATGTGTGCTTGGCTCATGTTTGGGTTCATAACGCGCTGCTGGGTCGGCACGCTATTAGGGTTAGGAAGAGGCTGAGAAGGAAGTGTGCCTGATTGGCGAGAATTTGTCAACTGGGCAAGTTGATTTCGGACCTCTGTGATTTCATCCTTGTGTTTCTTTTGAGTAGCCGCATTTGTTCTCTGAATGTCAGCCAAAGTCTGAAGGATGAGGGACATTTGATCTTGGTTTAGCTTGGATGGATGAGTGGGGTTGGGCCGAGGCTGAGGCGGCTGATAAGGACGAGGTGCTTGTGGATGGGGCTGAAAGGGTGGTCTTTGATTCTGGGAATTTCCCGCCCACTGGAAGTTGGGATGGTTACGCCATCCAGGATTGTAGGTGTTGGAAAAAAGGTCATTTTGGATTGCATTGAGGTCCTCACAGGTCTGAGGAGCCTCAGAAAAGTCAGAGAATGGGGAAGTAAGGTTCCCCCAGCCAGGATGGAAAGGATTGGAGGTTCCTCCGGTCCGAGAGTCAGATGGGGGTGGATACGAGTTCACCCCGGGAGGTCGGTGGAAAATGTGCTGCACAGTTTCCCGTGCGGGAAGGGGTTGTGCGAAGGAGTTCTGCGTAGAGGTGGCTCGCTGTAAATGCTGAGTCAGCTCATCCACTTTCTTCTCAATAATAGAGACCTTATCCAATCGACTGGACATCAATTCCTGGTCGACTGATGCAGACAGGCCCTGCGTCTCGTGTGCTTCCCTAAGATTCGTCGCTGCACGGGTATTCGTCCTGTCGAATAGTCCCATGGAGTCATTGTTGATGGAGTTCTCGCACATGTTCTCGAGAATCTCCCACACGGTGTCCTCATGTTGACCCATGATGTTTCCTCCGTAGGTTGCATTGACGAACAGTCTAATATCCTCACGGAGTCCCTGGTAAAAAGACTGGACTTGTTCCCATTTAGGAACTCCGTGATGGGGGCATTTCCTCATGAGATCCTGAAAATGATCCCATGCCTCATGAAGAGGTTCTCCCATCTATTGTGTGAAGTGAGTAATCTGATGGCGCAAGGCATTGGTCCGACCAATGGGGAAGAACTTCTTCAGGAACTCGGACTGAAGTTCCTCCCAAGTGTTGATCGGCCGAGTCTGTGTTTGATACCAATGGGCGGCCTTGTCCATAAGGGAGAAAGAGAACATCTTCATGAGTAAGATATCCCAATTTTTTGCATCTGACCCAAAAGTCTGGGCCAGATGCTTTAGCTGTTTGATGTGCTGGAAGGGATCTTCAGAATTAAGTCCATAGAATTTAGGTATGGCATGAATCATGTTGGGCTTCAGTTTAGAATCAGGTTCTCCAGTCGGGATTCTGACTCGAGGCTTAATTGCCACCGCAGTGTGATTATAGTGATCTCGCATCATGGGATGCTGCGGTGGATTCATGAAGCTTTGGAAGAGATCATTGAGTCGCTGGAGTTGGTGCTCAAGATTATTCTCTTCCTCAACTGGCTGAGCCATTGTGGAAGAACAAGGGGAATTAGGTTCAGAATCGAAGGAAAGGTCTATGTGAAGGGTTGGTTGCATAAGCAAGGGTACCGAGGCTTGTCCTCGGGGAGAGTGAATTTCTAAAGGAGGTTTCAAGGACCTTCTACCAAACATACACTGATGGAGTGAACGAGTTTAGCAGGTGTTGGACCCAATCAAGACACCCAAAATGTTGGGTGACTATAGAGGTTCGGGGCGGATGGTACCCCTTAATCTGAAGGTCATCCACCTGAGAATTACCTGGGCAGCCAGAGAGGGTGAGTCCCGCGAAGACCCCTACATGGTAGAGCGCCCCCACGGGTTACAAGGTTTCCCCCACCCGACCTCTCTTGTCACTGAGATTCTAGGTAGACCAAAATGGGGACCTTGACATCTTAAGTCTACCACTTTTAATTAGGATCAAGGTGCTTAGGGTTTCACTTGAACTTTTAACCTTTTTAGAGCAAAGAGTGACCTAATTTAAAGGTTGGTTGATCCAAGGGATCAACTTCACCTATTAGTTCCTTTGAGAGCTTATTAGGTCTTGTCTTTTAGGGTTCAAGTAACTTAAGAGCCCGATTGTCTAGGGTTTCTCTTAATAGATGTTTTCAAGCAATGGCTTGGGCACACTTTTTTTAGGAATTCTCAATTCTTGATTAGAAAGTGTGTCTCTAAAACCCTAGCTTTGAATCTTAAGTTGGCTCTAATTGGTCCAGTTAGTTGCCTCAAGATTAGGTACTTAGGGCTCAAGCAAGAAGGTTTTAGCCTTAAATGCCTTTAATGGATGTACAGATAGAATGTGTTGAAATTGAAAACAGACAACTTTTGTGCTTTACTATGTATGAAAGACACGTTATTCCTAAATTATTTTTCTTTCTTTTTCTTCCTCTTTAGAATTTTAGGGCCTTAAAAGAGAGGATAGAAAATTACCTGTCCCTTGGCGTGGTTGTTGTGCGGTTGCTTATTTCCTTCTTGATTTCCTATGCCTGCACAATAAAGAGAAGAGATTAAGCCAGTAAATCAAAAATTGTGAATTAATAGCTTCTAGAATGGCCGTTGCTCCCCGGCAACGGCGCCAAAAACTGGTGGGATCGTTTTTCGCGGTGTTTAAAGTTCTATTCGTTGTAGTATATTGCAAAACACGATCACCAGTTTAATTTATTTATTGCTTGAGATTATAAAATATCCCGAGGTTGAACTCATGGAGCACACTAGGATTCTAGAAGCATATAAATTCTCAATCTATATAATGTTTTACAAAAAGTTAAGAGAGAGAGAGTGAGCACAAATTTATCCTTTTCTTCTTCCCTTTCTCTTCTTTCTCTGGCTTCTTCTTCTTCTCTTTTTCTTTTCTTATTTCTATGCCTTTCCTTCTCTCAGACGTCTGATTCAGAAATCAGATGCCTTATTTGATCGGCTTCTTCTTCTTCTCTTTTCTCTCTTTCCTCTTGGCTTCTTCTGTGCGGCAAAGGTTCCTTCCTTCTCATTCCGCTCTTGCTTGGCTTCCTCTTCTTTATAGCATCTCCCTTCTTCTCTTTTCTTCTTTTCTGCTGCTTCTTCTTCTTCGTTCTTCTCTTTTCCTTCTCTTGGCTTCTCTGGCCCTTCCTTCTTTCTTCCTCTTTTTCTCTACGGCTAAGTCCTCGCTGCTACTCTTCTTCTTCCTCACCTATTCCCTGCACACACACACACCAGCGCAAAACCTACCCCTACCCTTCCTGTGCGTCTCTCTCTCTCTTTGAATCTCTCTTCGGTACGCTCTCCCAGAGCCAGGTTATTGGGTCGGTCGCAGGCTCGGGTTCAGGCGCACCGGCGTGGGTGGTGCGCGAGGAGTGCACAGGCAGGATAGTCGGGTCGGGTCACCAGGTCCACGTGGGCAGTGCCACGGACGAGGCATGTGAATAGGTGAGGGACATCACCCTTGTGTGACTTGAGGCGAATAGCCTCAGTCACTTTTTCAATTTATGTGTGGGCGTGCGCCCACACACTTCCGAGGTGGGACTAAAGTCCCACCTCCGCTTCGCGTGCCTGCAGGCAGGAGGCTTCGAGTGATTGGGGTAGCAACCGAGGCTTGCAACCCCAATTGAGGACCTGGGCACACTCGCGAAAGTCTTCTGTGTCGCCTGGGGCTTATGCATGGAGCGGAAGGACCTGAAGAAGCTCGTGAAGCAGCTTCTACCTCTCGTCAATGGCGGCGAGCTGCTCTGTCCCTGAAACACGAAAACGGCCTCGCGGCCATGTCAAAAAGCTCAGGGAGCTTCGCTAGAGCACGGTGAAGGCGGTGCGGGGGTCGACGTGGTGTGGGGAGGCCAGAGTGTGCGCGCCTAGGGCACACTGTGTGCATCTGTGTGGGTGTGTTCGGGGATGTGTTTAGGTGAGTAGAGTGGTGGTGTGAGTGGGGGGAAGTGTTGAGTGGAGTGAGGGGATGCTTATGGGCTTGTCGGCGAGGGGTGGGATGGCCTATGGAGGTGGAGCGGCCTCGCCGGAGTTGGTGGCCGGAGGTGGAACTGGTGGTGGTGGTAGCGGCAGTCGAGGGGTTAAAAGTGACAGTGGAAGAGGGGGAAATTAAGAGGAGAGTAAGGGAAAGGTTTTGACCTATTTAATTGACAAAAGGGGAGAAGGAGGCGCTCGGCGCGTGCCTGCTGACGCCGGAGACGAAGTTGCCCAGAAGGGGGGTAACGGCGACGAGGAGGGGATCTGGAAGGCGCCAGCTGGTGCGGCCTGGCGTGGGAAGACGAGGTAGAGTAAACTCTGCTGCAGGTGTGGCAGCAGAGCGACGAGGAGGCGGAGGAAGGATCGTCGGAGCCTGTGGGTGCTTGACCAGAGGAGGAGGAGATGAAGTGGGGGGTGTTCTTCGGCCAAAGCAGGCTTGAAGGAACCGACTGCGCTTGCCGCTCCTTATATAGATGCTGACGAGGAGGTCTCGAGGAGGCGACGTGGGGAGCTCGTCGGAGAGTGGCTGGAGATGAGACCCATTCCTTTCGTGCGTTCGCACGAGAGGCATGGGCAGCTGCAGGGCATGGGGGAGGCTCAAGGTAGAAGAGGACGAAGCAGGGGACCCACCCCTCGTTTCTGAGAGCGGTTCCCATACCCTACGCAGCGCCATCCTCCGCACAAAGTCGCCGGAGGTATGGGCAGCTGCGCGGGGTGGCAGAAGGACTGTTCTGTAAAGAACGAAAGGAAAGTTAGGGGCAAAGTGAAAGGGTTCAAAAAGCTAAGGGTCAAAAAGTAATTTATGAGGACTAATTTGTAAAGTCGGTCAAAATGGTCTTTTCTTAGGCCCAAATTTTTGTACCAAACTAATTTGGACCTAAGGAATTCAATGGTGAAATTTGATTTTAGGTTTAACCATGTTTGATCGGTCAATTTGCGTAAAAATTCAAATTAGGTCAAAAATTGGGCATGATTTTCAATTTAGGTCAAGATAGGTTCCAAAGGCCAAATTGAAGGTTCTAAATCCTAGGGAATATTTTTTCATGAATTTTAGAGGGTTTGGTTGATTTTTATCCTTCTTGGAACCTCGTGAATTAAAGCGAGTTTATTTCAGGGTTACAGAATGTCATTTAATTCCTAGGAGTTGCTATAACCCTTTTCAGATTAGATCAGATCATCCCACTTTCTCTCTTATTAAGCTCATTTGACCTGTGTTTAGACCCTTAGACACCCTGTTTGTATACTGCATTGGTAAATTTACAGTTTTACCCCTTGTGAATTGTTTTATTCTCAAATTTAGAATTCTCTGATTCAGGCCTTCCCTTAGGTTTTGTAGGAGTTTTTGTACACTAATTTAGATCAAAATGTGCTAGTTAGGGTTCATGATGAGGCTCTCATCAAGATCCAAGCAACCATTTGCTTGGAAATCAAATTAATAGATTCGGGACCCCCTCGCTGTGAAGAAAGAGGCTTAAACTCCCCCCACGATCAAGATGAGGGTGGAGCCCTACCGGTCTACGATCTTATTGGCTGGACGTTGGGTGGCCTGCTGGCCGACGATGGGGTTAGAGACCCAGCAGGCGGATGGCCCTGCAGGTGGGCGATGTGGAGGCCTACTAGCTGGCGGTGGGTTGCAGCCCTGCTGGCCGGTGGTGAGAGTGCCTTGTTGGCCAGGCAGAGGTTGGTTAGGTGGCATGGTAGATTGCCTTGCTATTGCCGATTGAAGGCTAGGTGCTGCTGTCGGCGAACGTGGCAAGAAGAGAATGGATTTATTGGTTTGGGTTTAGAGGTCTTTTTAGGTGGGATATCAAGGCTACGGTTTAGGATCGGTGCTCTAGTGCAAAGTTAGGAGAAATGACCAAATTATCTTATTTCTCTAACCCTACATGTCTTTGTATAGAGAGATAGGTGGGTGCAAATTACATACAACCCCATGAAGGAAACAAAAAATAATAACACACCATATAATACCACAAAACTAACTAGACTCCGTAATAATACATACATATGTTCTAGTATAAAATATATGGCTTAGATCTATATGCGTATAAATGTATGCATCGTTTGTCTATTTAATCATACATATGAGTATAGAGTATATATGCACATGCAAAATAAGTGTAAACATACTTAGGCCTAAGGCCTCCCCTATTTTATTGAATTCTTCCTACACCAACCCTCGTGACAGGTGATATTAATTGTGATCTTGCTCTAATGTAGTTCGAATAAGGTGGAGATCCCTATGTGACATTCTTGTGCTTGAGTCGACTCAATAAATTTTTCAGAGTGTGCTGGAGTTGTAAGTACGTCTTTGCATATATCTTGGTAAAGGATCCTTGCCCTAACCCTCCTTTCCCATAGTAATAGCTTATTTCTATCCGTCTCTTGACCAGTTAGAAGCTCCATTTGATTCAATTATCAGAAACCTTATTGTGTGATAATTGACAATAAATCTTAACCATAGTAAGAAATAAATGAACTCAAAGCTTAAGAACTAGGATTGTAATTGCCACTATTTAGATCACGAAATGCAACATGTTTCCTCAATATATATATGTGTGTGTATGTGTGTGTGATTTATACGTTGCCATATTCTATAATATATCAATTTCCATTATTATTTTACCTTATTCTATGCTTACATGTATTCATTTGAATTGTATTTGTGGTGTTTTAATTGAACTTACCTAGTAAATAGAATCTACATACGGCCTCTCTTTGCATGACCAATAAATATAACAATTGACATAGCTAACTCGTGGTTATGAAATTTAGTGAGATGCATGCCTCCTTTAAGGCTAGGAAGGATATATGTTTGCTAACCACTCGAAGGGATAGACCAAGGAGTAGCCCTTAGAAGGTGAGGAGTTGGTGTTTAGGTCGGGATTAGCTCGTGGGTAGGAAGTTGCCCTTGTTTGATACTAATGTGTGTGGTATAGGGAGTAGTGCCTAGAGACAACACACAACAATAAAGTAGGGGTACCGCTTGGGAGTATTTCCTTTCAATTGAGTTAATATGCACCATCCCAATCTGGATATAGACCTTGCATTCGGATCCTATTGGCCCTTGGTGAACAATGTGAGAATTGCATTCAAGTTGGGCACTAGTAGAGTTAGCTAACTTAGATAAGATATAAAGGACACTTTCTTTCTTCTCTCTCACCCTTTTTTGTCTTAATTTTATTTTTATAATATTTATTTGGACTATAATCATTTAAGCATATATTGTAATTGCAATTCTATGATCCTTTACTAGAACACTTGGCTCATAAACCTATCTTATTCCTTCCAACCAAGTTTAGAAGATTAGGCATAGCTCTAAGGAAACCTTGCAGGACCATCTCCTCTTTCAGCTGAGTAGGTGATTGATCATAGTTATCCTTATTTTGTATCTATGAATGTATATTGGATGGCTCAAGGGCATTCCAAAGTTGTACTCACTCTATATAGTAATGAAATGAACTACTCTTTTATGTCTAAATATCTATTTGCTACCACTTTAGGTGGGTGTGTATGTTTTAGCCAATGGGAAACTGCGATCCTATGTATTATATATGTGCTCTCTGTTTAGGGCGTTATAGGGATTGAATGATGACCCCCCATCCTAGTTTCTCTTTTTGTATGTTCCATGGATTAGATTAAGGTTAATGGGACTTGGATTTTAGGTGAAAATGCCAGTGGGTTCTGTTTAATACCATTTACATCCCTATTTTGTGTGTTTTTTACATAACTTGAGCTATAGACATCAAATTTCCATAAAATTGTTGAAAATCCTACGATGAAATGAATCCAATGGTCTCATATATGGCCTATTTTAAATAAGTATCATCAAGGTTTGACAAAAAATCACAGGCTTTTACATTTTACTAGCTACATTGACTCAGTCCATACTCAACGAGTACGAACGGGCCCGTTTCAATGCACTTGGTCACAATAGGAATAAACACTAATACTAAAGCTAGCTAGGAGAGGGCCTTCAAAATAAGGGTTGCAATGCAAAAATTAGAATAAATAATTTCACAAAAATCCAAAAATGCTAATAAAATTTAGGAAAAAAGGGAGCTACCTAACTAAAGTTCTTACCAAAAATCATGTCAAAATTCATACTACAGTGCACATAGCAAAATTTTAAAGAAATGCGAGGGCTTAAATTACAAAAATGTAAGGATTGAAATGTAAAAAAATTTTATATTTTTTTCTACAATTGAATCTATGCACGAAATTTAATGGGTGACTAAATTTATAGTGTAGAAACTAACACAAAATGTTGAAAAATTTTGGACCCTTAGATTTTGGAAAACAAAATTTAGAAGCAAGAGAGTAAATTACTACTAATCTACAAATTATACAATACAAAATAAATTATGCATGAACTACGAAACAAGGAAATATAAGACTTGGCCAGTGACATTAAAAGCAAACAACTAAATGAAAGTTAAATTAAATAAACTAATATTAAGTTATGATTAATTAGACTAGAACTACAAGTACAAATTGTAAATAAAGATAATAAAATAGAAGTAGAAAATGAGGCTTCATAGCAGGACAAAAGTGGTTGAATGAGCAGGATGACGATGATGGAGTTGAAGATGGAGGAGGACGTAATTGGTTGCCAGAGGTCACCCACTCAAAGGAAGGTCGGAGGAGAAGCAAGGAAGATGGTGGAGGAAGAATGTGAAGAATGATCAAGAATAGCCTATTTGTTGAGTCTTGAGAAGCCAAAAATTGTTAGGGATAAGCACAAATTCGTAATCCCAATTAGTTAGAATCTTATGGCTTCTAAAGCTCTTGAAATCCCCCTCAAAATGAGATTTTTCGACTTGAAATTGGTAATAGATTATGTTTTAGCATTAACATGGCCCATATGGGCTACAATATTATTTCTTTCAATCTTTTTAGTTGCCCAATGCCCATTGGGCCCATTCGTGCTCCCAAGGCCTAGATGGGTAGTTGCCTTTAGCCAACCCCACGTAGGGTCATGCAACTCACACGCCTCCCCTAATGGTTTTACTGCCCAAGGGGCACTCCTCCTCCGCCTCGTGTAGGCAGGCATTGTTTAGATTTTTTTTTACTTTTCTGCTCTTTGTTTCTTTTTCTCTCGTTTGCTTATTTATTTTGCATCATTTTATGTGCACGTTTTTTTTATTTCTTTTTTTTCTTTATGACTGATCTCCTCATTTTATATCTTTCATTTGTGATTAATATTGACTCTATTCTAAAATCACGAAATAATGAATGAATATATGAATATTAAAGTGTTGAGAGTGTTTTGTGTCAAGTATTAAGAGATGTATGTTGTAATATAGTAAATAAAATCGCTACAACATTTAAATTTATAAAAAATACTCGAAAATAGAAAATTCAGCTCGAAGTCGTTCGCAAGAAGCAATTATGAAATTTATAATACTAATTGCATTCATAAATAACGAGCACAATTATAAAGATATACAATAAGAATTAATAATAAAAAATATATACAATATCAGCCCAAATTGAATCTCAATAAGTCATGGGATAAAAAGAATAAAAGTTTAAAATAATGGTAATTTAAATCACCAATTATTCCCTTCAATCAAAGCACAACCCTAACATTTAATTCAACCAAATATTTTAATAATAATTCGAATCATATGTCAGCGAAGAACTCAAATATATCCACAGTAATCCTCAATCAGACGTCCCACATAAGGCTCAGATGCCTTAAGTGATCAAAAGACACAGTAGGAGTAAGCACAGAGAGCCAACACCTCAACCCAAGTAGAGAATGGCTAAGTGTTGAGCGGGGAGAGGAAAGGCACGGATCCCAAGGTCAATAGTGCAAAACCCTCCCTTCTCCTCACAATTTCTCCTCTTCTCTATTCAAGAATCGGGTATAGGTTTAGGTGGGTAATCAGATCCGGTAATGGGGTCCAGACTCACGGACAGTGAATCACGAGTAAGGAGTGAGTAAAGGGTGTGGTGTGGGGACCTCACCCTTGGTGAAGAGGCGATAAGGAAATGGTAGCAAATCAATTTATGCATGGAGAAGAAGTCATCCACACCCGATGTGGGACTAAATCCCATGCTCTTCTCGCATCTGTAGTAGGTCATGCTCCTCTTCAATTGTAGCTACTCACGCTGTTTCTTCTTCAAATTGGAGCTGCAGCCAAGTTCGTGGAAGAGGTTTGTGCGCAAAGAGAGCTGTGTCACAGTTGTTGATGGCCGGATGGTGGCTGACGGCAACGAATATGATGACCGGCGATGGCGAACACCTACAAGCACGAATACGGGCTAAAAGCTTTGATTAAAGAGCTCAAAAGATCCATCGTGGAGTGGCGAAGGTGGTGGTGGTGTTATTTCGATGAGCGGAGGTGTGTAGCGGCTGGACGGAGTCGGCGATGGAGTCCGGTGGTGGGTTCGTTCGTCGGGGGGTTTTGGTGGATGGAAACCCTAATAAAGTTAGGGCTTTTGTTGGTGAAGTCAAGGTGATGCTAATGAAGGTGGTGGCATGGTGTTTTGAGGTGTGTAGCGGCGACGCAGCTTCGCCGGAGGCGTCGTCGGCCATGGAGAAGACGGAGGGGGAGAAGGTGTTATGGCGATTGAATCGAGGTGTTAAGGGGCTAGAACTAACCTAGGGAGATAGAGGGAGAGAGTGAACTTATTTTAATGGATGAAAGGGAGGAATGACACCGGCTTTGATTGGCCGATGCCGGAGAGGGTGAATGCTTTGGTGGGATGAGCGGTGGAGAAGAAGGGGTCAAAGTAGACAGAGCTTTGGCCGGCTGCCGTCGAAAGAAGACGAGGAAGAAGATAGTGCATCCAATTTGACTGTTGGATGTATGGAAGAGGAGAGGTGAGAGGGCCACCAGAGTTGTGGTTGGAGATAGCCGGAGGAAGAAGAGAAGAGGTATTTTGGGCCTAGACCGGACTAAGGAGGACGGTTGAAACATGGGGATCTTTTATAGAGCTTATAATCGAGCTCTAAATGAGGAAGGAAGCTTGATTGGACCTTGGTCTCAAAGGAAAGAAGTCCTCAATTTCCTCAAGCTCACCTGAGCTCTAGGATCAATTCCAACCCCTCAAATGGGGTTGGTTGGATTCGTAGTTGTCTAATTAGCAATCCCTTTAATTTTGGAGGGATTTGGAGTCGAATCGAGAGAGATCTCCTCTCTTGAAGGTCGGCTAGCTTGGGTTCACACTTGCCGTGGCAGCAGGGACCTGTTTACGAAGAAGATAAGAAACTTAGGGACCTGATCACGATAAAATCGAAAGCTAGGGGTCTGATTGAGAGAAATAGAGATTTAAGGGACTAAAATGTAAATTAGGTCAAGATGAACTCTGATTAGACCCATATTTTGGCACCAACCTAATTTGGACTCAAGGAATCTAATAGTGAAGTTAGATTTCATTTTTTACCACGTTTGACTGGAAAATTTGCACAGAAGCTCAAATCAGGATAAAATCCCATCTGTGACTTTGTCTAAGGTCAACATGGGTTTAGATGGTCAAATCAAGGGTGTCAAACCTCTCAGAATATTTTTCTATGATTTTTGAAGGGTTAGATGAATTTTATATTGACCAGAATTTCTTTAATTTAAGTGGATCTGAAATTAGGGTTTTGTGTTCTGATTCGGTTCTCGAAATGCGTGAAACCTCATTTCTGTCTATGTGGACCCATTTATTGCACTTTAATGATCACTTGACCTTCAATTAACCCCTGACAAATCCCATGATTACTCTGCATTTATGATGTGATGTTAAAACTACAGATTTAACCCTGTTTTAATGTTTTCTTCTTAGAATGGATCTGAGTGGAATTACAGTTCTCAAGCGATCATGTAGGAGTATTTGTCACTTGATTCCACTAATTTAAGTTAGTTATGTTTAATGATGATGTTACCATCATTACGGAATATAAATTAGATGTTGTAAACTTATTCTAAACACATAGATAACTACTAACGGCTAACAAATCTAAGCATAAATTATAAAGTAATCAAAATTCATCGGCACTAAACTTTGAAATAACTCAAGAACCTAGATTTGAGTCTTTATAAGATGAAATCACTAAGGGATGCGGAGCTCTCATGCAATTTGTCATTAGGACTAACTCCTTAAATCTTTTAGAGTAGATGCCTACTTATTAGAAACAAGAAATGATAAGATACCTAGTTAATCTTTTTTCTGCAAGTTTCCTTGTTATAGGTTTCATTTTGATTTTGCTAATGGCCTTCAAGGTGGTATGGCATTGCTATGGAAAAACAATGTTGATCATGAAGTAATAAGGGGGGAAAGATTATATGATTACTAATGTTGCCATGAATAGGTTGCCTTGATATGTTGTAGGCATGCACGAGTGATAATAATATCATCATGAGCCATAACTAGCTTTAATTAATCAGAATCAAGTGACAAATGCTCCTACATAGTTGTCTGAGAGTCGTAATTCCCTGCATATCCTTTATGAGAAGAATACATTAAATTAGGGTTAATTCTATAGTTTTAAAAACATATTATGAAAGCAGAATAATCACAAGGTTTCCCAAGGGTTAATCTAAGGTCTAATAAGTATTAAAGTCTAATAAAAGGGTCCACACAGACAGAAATAGGGTTTCACGTATTCCAAGAACTGATACAGCTCCCAAAACCCTAATTTTAGATCTGCTTAAATTACTAAGGTTTTTGTCAGGATAAAATTTATCTAAACCTTCTAAAATTTATAGAAAAATATTCCATGAGACTTTGTATCCCTGATTTGACCTTTGAAACCTATTTTAACCTTAAATAGAGTCACAAACATAATTCTATCCTATTTTAGGCTTCTATGCAAATTGCCTAGTTAAACTTGGTCAAAAATGAAATCTGACTTCACCATTAGATTACTTGGGTCTAAATTAGATTTGTAACAAAATTTAGGCCCAATCAGAGTCCATCTTGACCTAGTTTGCATTTTAGTCCAGTCATACACTTTCTCTCTTACATACGCCCCTAGCTTTTGAAATCCTTACAATCAGGTCCCTAGGTTTTTCATCATCTTTGCAGTTAGGTCCCTTCCACCGTTAGTGTGAACAGAAGCTTCACCGTTGAGAATCGAGCAAGGATTTCTCGCTCGATTCTCAATCAAACACTTCTAAAATTGAAAGGGAGATTCATTGAGGAATTCCCATCTAAATGAACTCGGCCATGGACCTTGATTCCTTCTTAATCTCTCATGCGAACACTTGGAAGATGTGGGTATCCTATTTGTGCGAAATAGCCGGAGTTCGCGAGCTTGTTTCCAAGCTTGGAACTCTTCTCTTAAGCCTATAAAAGGACCCAAGACAAGAATCCATGCTCCTTAGCTAGGTACAGGGCCAAAAATCCTCTTCTTTCCCTATCTCCGGCATCCTCCTACCTAGACTCTGGCAGCTTCCCTCCCCATCATCCTATGGATGGCCAACGACCAAATTGACCCGTCCTTCCTTATCGTCCTTCGCATCTCACCAGCCACAGCGAAGGCTGCCTCCCCCTCTCCTCGCCGCCGTCTCCCTCAACGGAGCAAGCTTCTTCCATGGCGCCGGTAATCACATCGGCGCTCGTAATCCCCTCCGTTCGTCCTTTAGAATAGGTTCAAACTTCTCTTCTCCCTCTCCCGATCTTTTCTACCTCCTCTCTTTTCTATTTTGACCAACTGATTGCCCTTCACCCCTCCATCTTCCCCACGACCGGTCGAGCTTCAGCAAAGCCTCCCCGACGTCACACACCACCAAGCGCCCTGCTACTACCTTCAGAAGCTCCGCCACACCTCACCAAACAAAACTCCTCACTCAATTTCACGTTTCCTCCACCAAAAACACCCACCGAACTCAAGCTCCATTGCGCACCTTCCCTGACTTCACTCGACCACTCCACGCCACCACACGCCATGCAAACAAGACCACCACCTTCGCCATCACTTGGTGATCCTCCTGAGCTATTATAACATAGCCGTGAGGCCTTATTTATTGTTTCAGGTGATCACCATCCTCTGCCATTGTCTTCGTCATCTCCAACATCATCCGCCTCTCTTTAGCTGCCACACACCCTGCCACCGCTCCCAGGCGTTGCGGAAGTGAATCACGAAGCCCCCCATGTCCTCAATTGAAGACGTGAAGCCACCAGCACCTCCAATTGGACGAAGCACCATCCTCTACTGTACGTGAGAAAGATGCGGCACTTTAGTGCCACATCGTGAATGGAACAAGAAACAACAGTGCATATAAGGATTTTGTGTTCTTATCTGTCTGCCCAAGCACGCGAGGGTCGGGTCCCTCACGCACTCACCCGCCTACCCAATTACCCGCCTATGCTTGCACCTCGCTTGCGACTGCACGCCCCAAGCCTGGTCACTGCACACACCCGAATACCCAACTGGTTACCTGACTAAGCCCAGGTCTTTGAGAGAGGAGAGGAAGGATTTGTGAGGAAGAGGGGGGAGGGTTTTGCTCTTGAGGGCTCTACACTTAGCTGCTGAAGGAAGTTGGTTCCCTTGTGCTGTTGTTATCTAGCTTTCATCGAGTGTTAAGGAAATGCATTGTAGTACAGTCGACAAATAGCTCTCAAACAAATAAAATTTATTACTCGAAATCTAAATTGAAGTCCAAGGTCGAACACAGGGAGCAAATATAGAATTCACGCACTAATATTTAATTGCATATAAATGAGCACCATAATCGAAGCACAAAAGAGATATTCAATGAATAACATCTACTCAAATTGATATTCAATTAGAAGCATGTGTATTTTAGTAGATCACAGTGATAAAAAGAAATATAAGATAAAATAATGGTGATTTAGATCACCAATTATTAGCATTAATTAAGCATATATTAACTACTCAAATATTTACACAGTATCATCAATCAGAAATGCCACATAAGATAAGTGGCCAAGTTAATCCACAGCCTAAATCTCTCAAGGCTTCAGAATTTAGACGACAGAGTCAAGCACCAGACGAATTAAGTGATCAAGGCTCTCAAAGCCTTCTTTTTCTTTCTGCACGAGCCTTCTCCTTCTTCTCCTCTTCTTTTTCTCAAGGCCTTCCATTTCTTCTTTTTCTCCTTCATAAGAACAAGGGGCCTTCAACTACTAAGTGTTAGCCACATGCACAAAGAAGCAAAACCCTCCCCCCTGCTCTCTCACAATTTCCTCTTCTCTCTCATAGACCCAGCAAGCATATTTGGATCCAGATACTCAGGTATACGGGTCGTGTACAGTGTCTAGGGTCATCGACGTGCGTGGTGACCAAGGAGTGAAGTTGGCGGGTATTCAGGTAAAGGGGGTGTGAGGGACCTGACCCCTCAAGTGTCTTGGGCAACAGAGTATAAACACAAAAATAATATATGCACACTCAAGCGCTCTTCTGTGCCTGATGTGGGACTAAACCCATTGCATCTTCGCTTGTGTGTAGTTGAGGTGAAGCTTCGTCGATTGGGGATGCTGCTGCTGCTAGGATCCTTAATTGAGGACCTGGAGGACTTCTTGGAATGTATCCGCTCGACCTGGAGGGTGTAGCCTAGAGCTTTTCGAGGCTGGAGCGTGAAGAACAAGGCAGAGATGATGGAGGTGGCGGTTGCGAACCGGCGAAGACCTGAAATACCAAAGAACGGCCTCTTGGCCATGTTAAATCACTTCAGGAGCTTTGCCAAAGCACGATGAAGGTGTTGGTGGCGGTTTCGTGGCGTGAAGGTGCGTGTGAAAGGTGGACAGTGACGGAGATGAAGGTGAGAAGGTGGGTTGTTTGGTGAAGTGTTTGGATGGGTGGAATGGCGAATAAGGATAGGGGTTTTGTGCACGGAGGTATGGTGGAGCTTATGAGGGTGTTGGCGAGGTGTGTGGTGAGGTGGAGCGTTGGGGAAGCCTTGCCGGAGATGGAGAAGTTGATGGGTGCAGCGGTGATATGGCAGTCGAATTGAGTGATAAAGAGAGAGAAAGAGAGTAGGAGAGAAAGGAACCTATCTAACCTAAGCTAATCGAATGAAAGGGAAGGTAGGTGTCGGTTGTGGTATGGCCGACGTCGGAGATGAGAATACCTCTGGTGGGGGAGAAGCAATGAGGAAGATGACGCCTGCTGGTATTGCGAGATGCGGAGGAAGGTGAGGAAGAAGAATCGACCGCCTGTTGTACGTGGTAGTCGACGAAGAATGTGGACGGAAGAGCTCACCGAAGCTGGTAGAGGAGGCCGGAGAGAGAGGGTGTTTGATAAAGAAATACAGCCAAAACCAAGCTAAGGATGTGAGGAACTTGATGTAGAGCCTTTTATAGGCCTTTAGGAGGCCCTCCAAGCAAGGAAAGAGCTTTCAAGCTTCAGCTACTGTGCGCACAAGGGATACCTGAATCTTCCATGCATTCGTATGGGAGATTGGAAAAGACTTTGGGTCCAAGGCTGGATCCATTTGGAAGAGAATTTTTTAAGGAATCTCTGGTATTGAGAATCGAGCGAGAAATCCTCGCTCGAATCTCGATGGAACTTGGTGTGTTCATACCAATGGCAGTAGGGATCTGTTTGCAAAGAACGATGACAAACATAGGGGCCTGATTGCAAATAATTCAAAAGTTAAGGGGCTTTTTGAGAGAAGAAGAGTCAGACTAGACCAAAATGCAAATTAGGTCAAGATGATCTCTGATTGGGCTCAAATTTTGGTACAAACCTAATTTGGATCCAAGGAATCTAATGGTAAAGTTGGATTTTGGTTTTGACCAAGTTTAACTAGGTAATTTACGTAGAAACTCAAATTAGGGCAACTTCTTATTTGAGACTCTATTTTAGGTCAAGATGGGTTCCAATGGTCAAATCAAGGATACTAAACCTTGTGGAATATTTTTCTATGATTTTTAGAAGGTTTAGGTGAATTTTATCCTGACCATAACCTTTGTTAATTAAGTAGATCTGAAATTAGGATTTTGGGTGTCCGTTAATTCTTGAAATACGTGAAGATTTGTTTCTGCCTCCATGAACCCTCTTGTTAGTCATTAATGCTCATTTAACCTTTATTTAAGCCTTGGGAAACCCCGTGATTGTTCTGCATTTATGATCTTCTGTTAAAACTACAGATTTAATCCTGATTTAATGCACTCTTCTTATAAAAGATATGCAATGAATTATGACTCTTCGGCGGTTATGTAGGAGCAGTTGTCAATTTATTCTGACTAATTAAAGTTAGTTATGGCTAATGATGATGTTATCATTAGCTGTGAAGAAGGAAAGCTTCTGAAGAAGAAAGAGAAGGCATTGATAAGAAAGAAGGCCTTAAGGAAGGCTTGAAAGAAGAAGAAGGCTTAGAGGAGAAAAGCCTTGTGCCTTCTGTGAAGCACTGTGGTTTGTTAACACTTAAGGCGTTGATGCTAAATGCCTGTCATCTGATTGAGTTGATGCTGAACACTGTTGAATGATTTAAGAACCTAAGTTTACATTGAATTTTGATTGATTAGAGTTACTATTAAATTATTTGAATACTTTGGATGCATGCTTAAATTAAGAGGATATACCTGGTGATTTAAATCGTTATTTTTTAGTCTCTTATTCTTTTTGCTCCATCATACATTGGTTCTCATTGAATTATTCATTGAATATCTCTATTGTGCTCCGTTTATTGTGTTCATTCATTTCAATTCAAGATTAGTGTTGTGAGTTCCATATTTGCTCCCTGTGATCGACCTTGAATTCCTTTTGAATTCTGAGTTTATAAATTTAAATGTTTGTTGTAAGATTTTGTCGATTATACTACGACGCATACATCTCTTTAACACTCGATGAAACCCTAATAACAATGAAACACTTTATAACGTAGAAAGAATTTGTAGACTGGGGTGACCTATTTGGTGTCATAGTTGATGGATAGGTGCTTCCTCTTGGAGATTTTAGTTTAACTGTAGACTTGAAGGAGAAATATGGTTGTGTATATAAAGGCAGAAGGGATATTGGATAGAGAATTAGTGAATGGTGACTAGTGTTATAGGTTCCCTCTCGCTGTCATGATGCATTTGTCGAGAATTAAAAGTGATCATTACCTAATATTAGTGTAGACCCAAAAGCAATATACAGGAGGGAAGAAATCTTGGCGATTTAAAGAAATATGGGTGCACTATGATGGTTTCATGGACAAAATTAAGAAGTTATGGAATAATGGAAAAAATAAGGATCTTATTAGGACATGCAAGTATATAAAAAGAGATTTGAAAGAGTAGAGCAAAAAGGAGTTTGATGAGAGGCAAAAGCCACCCTCGAATCTAAAACTACACGCATAACCCAGCAGAGGATCCAGCTACTCGATCATAGGGTAAGCAGGTGGGTCTGGTACTACTCGACTCGCCTGCAACTTGCCAAACTAGAACTTGGATCCGTCCATCCTGTTAAAAGATTCGGTGTAGCCAAGGTCGAAATCACAATAAGATGGAAGTGACTACCTACAACCTAACAGCAAACAAGCAGTCTAACAGAAAATGAACAAAAAATTACTAGGATAAGAATCTTTCCATATTATAAATAGTGAAGAGTGACCCTCGAATAAAGGGGGTCAAGAGAATAAGAAATCCTGTAATCTCACTAATACTAGTGCAGAGTTGAGAGTATTATCCTCCCCCTAGACGTACACCCCTTGCCGGGGAACTAGGTCACCAACTCCTTTCGCTTCTTTTGCGATTGCTTATGATTTGTTGGGTCAAACCCTCCGATTGTGTAGGAGGTTCGACCGCATCCCCCTTGTGATGAAATATATAGCGGATATGTAACACTTCTTACGTCTATAAATCTTTTGATGACCATCAATGGCCCCGACGGCAGCCACCAAGGCTCATCAATTGGCTCCGTTTGTGAGAAATACAAACAAAAATGCCATGCTCTCCAAGCATCCGGTGGCTAGAAAGTAATGCCTCTCTAGCACCCTGCTCGGTCCTCCCGATAAGAAAAACCTTCACGATGGTCTTAACCACTCGTGACTCCACTCGTGGCCTTCCCCCCCGATCCAATCAGAGCTCAGTGTCCCCATATTCCAATGGCACCCTCTACGTGCTGATCCTAGTAGAGGGATGCGAGTATGACCCCATTGGTTGTCCAAGGCCCTGAAGTGGGACTCCCTCCTTGGGATGCAAGCTAAGGTGGGGGAGTGTGAAGCTAAGGCTGACGGTCTTGACTATACACCCATGCACGTACCTCCTACCCACTCATGAAGGAGGTGGAGGTAGCCCCTCGCCGAAAGGGTTTGAGCACCCAGTCATGACCCCACATTAAGGGATAGCGGACCCTCAACAGTCTCATTGGGGGCTACTTCCGAGTTATGTTGGGGCATGGCTGCTCTGACAGAATACTCCGCGAAGCACTCTCATTGTATCTGTCCAGCTCAGCACGTCAATGGTCCATCAACTTGCTGACCGGGTAGATTACCGGATCCTGGCGAGTAAGTCCTAGGAGTACTCTGCCGA
Source organism: Thalassia testudinum (assembly GCA_037157565.1). Taxonomy (NCBI): domain Eukaryota; kingdom Viridiplantae; phylum Streptophyta; class Magnoliopsida; order Alismatales; family Hydrocharitaceae; genus Thalassia; species Thalassia testudinum. Next base: position 40,661,764 of record JAZHRO010000009.1, on the reverse strand, counting down.
GTGGCCCAGGGTTAGCGACAACCCTGAGAAGCCTATTGAAAGTCAGACAGGCAGAAGGTTGAGTCCTTCTGACCCTACCTGGGTCAGTTCAAGGCTCAGTACTTCAAGAGCGGGAGGCCCCGTGAGGCGACGACTGTCCGACACTTTGGGATGGGCTGCTTGACTCGAGGGCTCTAGGGCGATGTCAACAGTTGCGAGCCAAAGCACCTGGCAGAGCTCTGGACACAGTCGTAAGGCTTACGGAGCAACGTAACTCCTTTCGCCCCCACAGTCGATTGGCCAAGTGTCAGGATAGCAATGCTAGTCCCGTAGAAGATAAGTGGGGTCCTTGGCAAGCATACCCCAACGCCCATCCATGAAAGCGGTCACTACCATGAGTGAAGGATCGCCTTCCTCAAAGTAGCAACCAACCCACCGAGAGTCGCAACAACGAACCTCGCTAAACGGGGCGAAAGTCCTTTCAGAAATACACTCCCTTAGCCATGAACTAGGCGGAGGTGCTTAAGGGGGACTAGTCTGTGAGCAAGGATCCGCCGCCCTCAAGGCCCACAAAAAGGAAAGTTGACTCTGACCCTTACTGTAAGTACCACAAGGACTGGAGCCACAGACTCCCAGGATCTATTAGACCAGACCGAGTCCCAGATCCGATGCAAGAACTTGACTTGCCTTACAAGGTGGAACCACGGCAAGAAAGGGGTAGGAGGCCTGAGGAGGGCCCAGAAGACCACCCTAAGGAAAACTCTCAGCAACTTCGGTTAGCTAACACAGTCTTCCTCTTAGACTGAGAGCCAGACTGGTTGACACCCTGCTCGAGTAAGCCGGTGGTGTTACCCTGGCTCCTCTGGCGGAACACCGCCATCAAATCCTGGCAGCAATAATCGCATCACCCAAGGTCCTCACCTCCTGTTGCCCAAACATATCAGCGTAGAGGTCAAGGCAATCTTTGGGGTCGACACTGCCCCAGGCCGGCGAGCCGCTCCTTTCGGGACGGCTTGCCGGAGCACCTTCCTCCAATCTTCAGTGGGGTGAGAAGGGCATAATCAAGAAAGTGGTGTCCCAATTAATTGCCTCCCCGCCTGATCCAGCAGAGCGCCTGGGCTTACTTTGGTAACACTCCTCCCAGCCAGGCAACTCCGAACCAAGCCTTTTGAAGAATATACTCCCATGGTCATGAACCAGGCAGATGTGTTTGTAAGGGACTAACCCCACTGCCTTCGAAATCCATAAAAAGAATGGCTAGCTCTGGACCCCATATCAAGTGCCACAGGGTTCATAGACACACCACAAAAAAATGCGAGGGTCTACATGACCAGACCTGGTGTGGAAGCCTACATTGCCTCAACAAGTGGAGTGGGGACCAAGGTTGAAGGGCCAGAAGAGTGTCATAGGGAGGAGCGCCAGGAACTCCGAGAAGTTAGGATGACCTATAGCTAAGGGCCAAGGTCAGATAGGCCGACAACCTGCGTAATTAACTTCCAGCAACAATGTCTGCACTACTTTGTGATGCTCACCTCTCGATAGCGAGGTCGAGCTAGCCTTCGGAGTCAACAAGCCACTTCTTCCGGGTCGACGCGTCGATAATGCCTTCCCCACTCTTTGATAGGGGGTCAAAGGAACATCGTCGGGAAAGTAGAGTCCAGACTGTTCGCCCCTCCTAGAAGAACACACGAATCCGCTTCTAACAACGCCCCTTCTAGAAGGACGGATACGACCTAGAAATAACATCTCTTCCTCCATCGGCCATCTCGATCACTGACCACCAATCCATGCTCCCCGCCAAATCCTCTTCGTACACTCTTGATCTCCTTAAGAAGTAAACATAAAGCACAGGAGTTGGGCGATCGGGTGCAAAACTTCTAAGGATTGAGCCAAAGCAACCTAGGGAGTCCTAGACAAGGGGGAAGAAAAGGAAACAAAGTCCAGGCAATCTGGCAAGGGGTGAACTCGACTGACCTGCCAATGACTTCGGGATTGCAGCCAGTCTATTTGGCCATGGCTGTACTTCTTTTCCTTCACAACCTACCTAGCTCATCGAGGCTGAAGGGAGCCTTGATACCCTCCAAGGCCCGTGGATTACCACTCCCTGCTCAAGATAGAGAGAACACGCCTAAAAGCTACCGCCTGGAGTCGACATGAACTGGGGCATCCCCCCACATTCCTGTAACAACAAAGCCACCTCTCAAGGTTGGTAGGAACTCAGGCGGACGTGCCTTACGTTCCCTTGTATTAATGCCTCTTAAGGACAGCAAGCCACCTCTCAATGTTGGCAGGAACTCAGGCGCACATGCCTCACGTTCCCTTGTATTAATGCCTCTTAAGGTCTTGACCTAGATCTCATTCTGCCATCTTTAGGACAGGTCAGGTGAAGTTGGTCTACATTGTAGGCCAACCAACTTCCAAATTAGGTCACAAGTTGAATTAACTTCTAATCAAGTGAAACTTAAGGCATAAATTAGGACATAAAATTGGTAGACTTAAGGTCTTAAGTTCATACATTCCGGTCTACCTGGACCCTCAGTGACAAGGAAGGTCGAGTGGGGGAAACCCTGTAACTCGTGGGGATGCTCTACCATGTAGGGGTCTTTGCGGGGCTCTCCCTTCCTGTCTACCCAGGTATTTCTTGGGTGTGCGAATTTCTGATTCAGAGGCATCATCCACCTCGAAGCTGCCTTAGTCATCCAAAAAACTTTGGGTGCCTTGATTGGGTCAAAATTCACATCTAATCTTTCATCCCTTCTATTTAGAGCACATACACAGATCATCTTAGGGATTTCTTTCAGATATGATCAACTTCAATATGAACTTGAGTTTTGATTTTACATCTTGATTCCACCATTTGATTAAAAAAGGCAACCTGACATGTTAGCAGACCCATTTGAGGATATACAGGTTAATGTGTCAAACACTACAACATTCATTTCAGAACAAGCACACCTGATTTTGACACAAATAGAAAATCGGGCAACTTGGGATGTTCTCATGCCAAAATACCAAGAAATTGAGAGATGGCATAATGGTGAGTATATCTTGTGTAGATTTGAGCCATCACTATGGAAAATACACCGAGATGACCTTGAAAGAAGAGACAAGATAATGCAGATGTTGAAACGTGTTATCGATCATAGGCATCAGTACACTCTTGCAACATCTTGGATTAACCCGCACAATATCCTAAATCCTTGGTTTGATAATCAAGCTTGTTATGGATCCCCAACCCAGAGGAATTCCAATTCAAATTTCATAGCAATTGACATGCCTGATCTTGAAATGGGTAGGGAGGATCCAATTACAGGTGATCACGATTACAAGCTAACCCTACCATGCCCTAATGTTCTAGACACCTGTGATACTAAGATTGAATCAGAACCTCTCAAGGGTGTAAATTCCGCTCCTTATTCTGATAAGGTGACTCTCGAGAGCAATTTTGACATTCCTATAGAGCCCAACCTAGATTCTAGTGATCCAACCCACACCCTTAACCTAGAATATGGATTTGAGCCTTATTGGAATGATTACAAGGCCCAATGTGATGGAAATCAGATTTTCAATTTGGATTATGATTTTGGGCCTGTATTTGATGATTGCACCTCTCCAACTTCCTCAGAGATATAGATTGATTTTTCGAAAGTCACGTCGATCTATGATACAAAAATCAAGGAGTTGGAAGAGTTAGGAATCAATTGGGTCTACCCTACAAGCAAAGAACCTGAGCCCATGCCTAATAGGGACACCATTGTGAGTTCAGATTTCAAGAATAGGCTAGATCCAAGTCAGGTTGCTGATTTTCCACATCTTGATTTATTCTGTGGTGGAACCTCTGATCCTGAATCAGATTCAGAACATGATTCTTGCAAGTTCTCTAACGATTTCGAATCTTACTCTGTTATCGGAGAACTATTATTTCCTGGTAATTACGAGCCAATCTACGACCTCGGCAACTACAACCTGTCCTTTGATTCTGACACTGAGGTCAATGATTTGAAAGAAACCACCTCTTTTACAGCACATACAGAACTTTCTCAAACCCATTTTCAACCTTTACCCGCAACTGGACTCAATTTCTACTCTAATTCTCCTCTCAATGAGCCGGTTGCACATGATTCTCCTCTACATTTTTATCGGGTTTTAGACATCGATCAGACTACAAATCACGACCCGTCCTTCTCTAATCACTTTCGTAGGGTTCCTACATCCTCCACTGATTCTTTTTCATTTGAGGATCCCTACTCTGATTAGGTTGATCTGATTCAGCCAAACCCTAGCTTTTCACTTTCACATCATTTCGAGCTCCACAGCATCTGGTGGGTACCGCATCTCTTGATTCACATCTATCAACCTACCAGATTGATTGGATTTGGGCTGCATCATCAGCCTACTGACCTGAACAAGCATCTGGTTGGACCAACCAGGCTATTGATCAAGGTGCTTGTTTTACAAAATTCGTCTGATTTGACCACTCCTTTTTCATACCATTTTCTGCTCGACTGAAGACATTGAGTTTAGCATTTAACGGGAGGCAACCCGCCAATACAAAAATCCGAGATCCTTCTGATTATCCTTTTTGTACTTCATGTTTATTACACTTTGAGTTCAATTTTAGAATAGTCGACTCCACCTCTGGTACTCGTATCAGAGCTTGAAATCGTCCGCAATAATCATTCTCGACCCGTTCACCCACCTGATAATCCTGTTCTAATTTCTGAACTCAAAATTGTTTCATACCCTCCGTTTACAATGAGGACATTGCAAAACTTAGGCCTGGGGGTGTTAAAGTGCAAACACACAAAAATTCAAACTTCTGAAGGGTTCTCACAAAAAAATACATATTCCAAAAAATCAAAAAAATAAAAAATTGAAAAAGAACAAAAAAATGGAGAAGGGAGGAAATTTTGAGTGAATTAATTGCATATCATTCTTGAGAAGGAAAAGGGTTGTGATTTTAAATGTCAAAAAGGAGCAACAATTTGAAACAAAAAGTGATAGTCATTAGTAAAAGATTATGGAATCTACTTAGCTCTAGACTAAATCAAAAGAAAGAAATAAAAGACAAAGTGCTAAGGGACAAAAAAAAAAGATATTAGTATGAGTGCTGATCTTAGGCTTCTTGGGCTTATTTTAGGCTTAAAAATTCAAGTATTCGTTAAGATCTGGATAGTCCTCAAGAGGTTGAGGAAAATGCGAAGCTTAAATATTAGATCTAAGGCTTAGGGATTATTTGGCCTCATTAACTGACCTTTGATTTGCGGGACTCAGTAACCTAAGCACTCTAATCCATACATAGTCAGGTTCAGTGCTCTTAATTATCAAAATCACGCAAAAATGTTAATTCTGTTCTAAAAATGCCACCTAGATTAGGAGCGGCTAATCAACACAAGTTGATTTAAATGAGTTCCCAACGCGGAGAGGCAGGAAATTTCCTTCGAAGATGTGCAATAACATACCATCTCCTCGGTGCTTGTCTCCTAGGATATCTAAATATCCTACTGGGGCACGTAAGCACGTTATACTGATTCAGATGCCATGGGTGGCATTATCATGAAATGTCGATTGCCAAGGTTTGGATTTAGCTACAGAATGCCATAGGCAGGATTATCCCAAAATCTTGAAAGCCAGGGTTCTGGGGGTTGCCATGGGCGGTGCTATCTCGAAGCATCGAAAGCCAGGGATCCTACGAGGATTGATGGTGGGAGCTAGGAATCCGATACTGACCATGTTGTAAAGCTAATTCGAAGCTAGAAATAAAGAAGAAAAAGAGAGAAAACTCTCCAAAAAATGCAAAAAATTCTTCTCACTCTTACAAAAAAACGCATTGCAAACTAAACCTGGACTAAAACATGTTTTAAGCACGGGTGCTTTAACTGCAGAGTTCAACAAACCTCAGGTTAGTTCCTGTGGGCCTTAGAAACCTTTGAGGCAGATTGAGGCTAAAGGTGGTCAAGTTTGGATCTTGGTTGGTTCTTGAGTACCTTTAGGCCTACTATTGGCGTTCTAACCTAACCTAATAAAAAAAAGCACATATCAGAGATTTGAACACATGGTCTAGAATTTGAGTCAATTCCATGAGATTTTGCTAAGGGACTAGCAAAAGTTAGGCATGGGGGTTATGATGATAATGTCATCATCAGCCATATCTAGCATTATTTAGTCAATTTTCATCATTAAATGCTCCTACATAATCGTCAAAGAGACGTAATTCACTGTAAATCCATTCTGAGGGAAATGCAATAAAACATGGGTAAAATTACAGTTTTAACAGTATATCTCAATTGCAGAACAATAATGGGATTTCTCAGGGGTTAATTAAAGGTCAAATGGTCTTAAGAGTCTAACAAGTGTGTCCGTGCAGATGAAAATGGGTTTTCACGTATTTCAGGAATTAAATGACATCTGAAATCCTAGAAACAGACCTGCTTAAATAACTGAGGTTCTGGTCCAGATAAAATTCATCTAAACCCTCTAAAATTCATAAAAAAATATTATCTAGGGTTTGGTACCTTTAATTTGACCATCAGAACCTGTCTTGACCCAAAATAGAGTCTCAAGTAGACATTTGCCCTAATTTGGGTTTTTACATAAATTACCCAATCAAACGAGGTCAAAACTTAAATCTAACTTTACCATTGGATTCCTTGGGTCCAAATTAGGTTTGTACCAAAATTTGGGCCCAATCAGAGATCATCTTGACCTAGTTTGCAATTACATCATGTCTAACTCTTTTATCTCACACTCATCCCCCTAACTTTTGAATTTCTTACAAATAGCCCGCCAGATTTGTCATCTTCACAAATAGGTCCTTGCCACCCTCAACTCCTAATCGTAGCGACCTTTAAATGGGAAGATCTTCCTGATTTCTTGCTCAATCCCTTCCAAAATTGGAAGGGAGATTCTTTATGGAGTCCTCTTTCTAATGAATCCAGTCTTGAGCCCAACAACCTTTCCAATCTCTCATGCGAATGCATGAGAGATTCAGGTATCTTTCAGGTATCCTACTCTGGCGACTTTCCTAGCTTGGGAAGCTTGCTTCCCAAGCTCAAATCGACCTCTAGATCCTTATAAAAGGACCCCCAGACCTCGCCAAGTTCCCTACACTCGAATTAGACTAGAGTTACCCTCAATTTTGTCTCTCCTCATTCGGCCGAATTTCCTTGACGTCCGACGACTTTCTTCGTCTCCCCTCGTCGTTTGACCGCAATACTAGTGGTCGGATTTCCTTTCTCTCTCTCGTCCACTCTTGGTCGTACCAAGAGGAGCCTCCTTCCCATCATCGTTGTCGCTTCTACCTCACCGGAGCACTTCGTCTTCTCCAAAGCTGGCGTACCCCTGGTAAAGAGAATCCTCCCCTTTCATCTGATTAGATTATGTTAGATTAGTTCCTTTCTACTTTTAGGTTAGATTCCCCTATTCCTATCCTAGTTTCAACCCCTCGACATCGCCGTTCACCTCCGTCTTCTCCATCTTCGATCGAACCTCCGACGAGGCATCCCCATTGCTACACACCTCCATTCGCCTTGTCGAAACCCTCATAAGGTTCGCCACACCACCCTCTACAAAACCCCTCTCCTATTTTGCTCCACCGTCCACCTGAACCCTCCGCCGAACAACCCACCTTCCCGCCTCCATTCCCGACTCCATCCGACCTCCATGACACTCCTCGCCTCACGTTGCACCCACCACCATGTTTTCCGTGCTACGGCGAAGCTTGCAGAACCATTTGATGAGGCCGCAAGGATAAGGCACTGAAGAACTCTTGCAATGGGCAATTTCGCCCAATCTACAAGGGACCCGCAGCGAGTACTGCCAAAATCAACCATGTTCTAGCTAACAGATTTCCTATGAAATCTAAGAAAAGAGCTTTCATACGAAGGGGTGTGCCCGAGTTTTCATATGAAGAGCTCCAAAGGCCCATAGTCTCCAATAGAATGACAGGTAAACTTTGACAAAATCCAAGCAACCAGAGCCCTTCAACCCTCAGGCGCCAAGGACAAAGACCTAGGCAGCATCAGCAAGCTTGAGTGCCCTCCTCACCGGCATGGAAACAATTGACTCTCGAGTGGCTATTACGGAGTGAGCAACAGACCAAGGCATTTCATTTAAAAACTGGCTAGCCAATCAGGCGCCACCCCCCCCCCCCCCCCCCCCCTCATGCTACCTTGTAAGGAAAGCATTTTGAATGGAGACACTTAAGGTAATCACTCCCAGCCTGACCATTCCAGGAAGGACAGTTCTAAGATTCCAGCTACAGCACCGATATAAAAACTATGTGCGCAAAGGAACTAAGTACCGTTAGGCCTAACACCACTTTTTGCCTGGAAAGTTGGTACCACTTCGAGCATTCCCCCGTCAACCTCGCCTCTAAAGCAGGACCACATCAATAACGCCCACTCCTCTCTACAAGCGGGTTGTGTCCAAGTCACTGGTTTCCCCTACAGCCGACATAGTTATACCATGTGTCAGGTGGAGACGAGCGGACAAGGTACTAGGTGAACAGTTGGGCTACAGAGCGTAGAAGAAGACTCCCATAGGTCACACACTTATTTCTAGCTAGGCGTACGGCATGGGTGCCCGACCACTACTATGGGTAGCCCTTCCCACGGGCACTCCCTTAGGCCCCACCAGCAAACATCCGAGATAAACAAAATAAGAGAACAAGCCTCTATACCCATAAAAGTGATCTAGCAAAAACTCGTAAAAGTAGTCCACACGACTCTTGCGAGTAACAAATTCCAGGCGGCAAACCAATCCCTCATACTTGGCATACGAGCAATTCGTCACAACTGGACAACGAGTGCAAAAAACAAAAGCTTTTTCCTTTTATAAGAAGTATCATCTGTTACATTCTTTGAAACCATCATCTCCAGCTAACTTACAACAGAAAAGGGGCAAATTAATATTGAAATTACAAGGATAACGACAGCACCGTTCATTAGGACTCAGTGGCTTCACCCCTAGTCTTCGAGGGTGGCCGCCTTAAGCAATGAGGGTGATAGAGCAACGTCAGGACTAGCAACCCCTACAGCTTCTAGAGGGCCTGGCCTAGACGCCACCTTGTCAGAAATCGATCTGTCCCAGTCAAGCGCCCCCTGCCTACGTCCTCAACGAACCCCCAAGTATTAATGGGGCTAGCTCTCGAGCTCCCTAGCCCTCCACGACAGAGGATTGTCCTACTTCTAAGACTTGCACCTCCTTCTGCAGAGAAAGAATGGTCGAATGAGAAGCCCGTTGGCGCTTCGGCAAGTCTTGATGAGCCACAACGGTCGCCTCGTGCGCCCCGACAAGACTTCCCTGTTGGTGCTAGAGTACCACGATAATTTATTTTGATGATAAAAAAATGTGTTATTTAACATTTGCATTTGAAGTCTTAGATTTCAGGATATTTGCAAATGGAGACGTGTTTAGATGGAGTTCGAGCTCACATCCATGGTGGATTGAAAGAGCTTGACATAAGAGAAGGAGCTTCGCGAGGGGTGAAAGCTTGAAGGAAGGTGATGAAGAATATGATATATTTCCTTTCTTGTTTCATTGTACTTTGTATTTTGTACTTTGTTTTTGCTCTTTATTTATTTCTTAGATCTTATGTTAAAGAGCCTCAAAGTACCCTCAAAGTAGTCCTAGGAACACCTGCCAGACCCTAGGATACTTAGGTTTTCTTAGAGAACTTAGAAATCCAACATAGGCATCAGACAGTTTGATCAAATGTCTAATTTGGAAATCAGATGTTTGATATTGACTTTTAAGATGTCTGATTGTTGACTTAGACGTCTAATAACTTAGGCTGGACTTAGTAGGTTCTGTCTGATGAAATCAGATGTCCAGACCTTAGTCCAGACGTCTGATGATTGTGCCAGATGTCCAATTAGTGGAACATTGGTTAACAAAGTAAACGTTGAGGAAAATAACTGTTAGGCTTCTATTAGATGTTCGTAGAGGACCCTAGATGTCTGATATGTGACCGTTGAGCCTCGACTGACCCAAAATCTCTTTCCTAGACTAATATAGCTGTTTGGACCTTGGGAAATCCACTCCCGCAGTACAACAGGTTTCCAGACGTCCAGACCTAGTGCCAGACGTCCTGTACGTCGTCTGATTCATTCACACTAGAACCCTATTTAGGTCTAATGAAGGTCAGTAAGGGAACCCATCTAGATTTAGACGTCTGACTTAGTTCCCAGACGTCTTAAGAGTGACTTCTAGACGTCTGATTTGTTTCCCAGACATCTGATGATCTTGTCAGAATCATTAATGATTTTGATTTTGGCCTATTCTGCCTTGGGATAATTCCCAATGGCTGTGGAAGCCTTCCAAGGCCTTCCAAAGCCTTTCTAGGCCCTCTATAAATAGAGGAGTACCCTTGCCTGGAAAACATACACCTAGAGAAATTACTTTCCACTATATGGTGTCAAATTGATCTTGAGAAGAAGCTCTAGCTCTCCAAGAATTCGTTCAACACCTGAGAGCTTCGTCTTGCTGTGCACCCGCTCTCACTCCGCGATTACGAGAGCGACGTAGTGCCTACGCATGGTTCACGCACCCGCGCTGTCAAATTGACGCACACCTAGCAAAGGGAAGTCCCTTCACCTATAGTAGCTAGATTCAATCCTTTACTTTGTGGCTTTATAGGTTTGTGTTGTAATTTTATCTTTGTTTTTTGGTTGGGTATTCGGGTTGCGAATTCCCGTCTCTTTCGTGAGATAAAATCCTTCTCGTGAAGAGAAGGGGTTCGAGGCACACTACCCTCATTCAAAGTAGTGTTGTTGTATTGAGGTTCGGTCACTCTCGTTTAAATGACTAGGTTAGTGGATTTGATCAACTCTGTTGATCAGGAAATCCTAACTCAAGAGAGTTAGGTGATGGTTTTCATCTGGTTTGGGTTTCCACTTAAAAATCACTTGTGCATTGTGTGATTGCTTGCTTTTGTGAGATTGTTATATTTTATTCTGCATTTTATACGTCACGCATATATCACCCCCTCACGTAGGTATCTACATTCCCTTTACCCCTTCACCCACGAAAGTGAACTGCCCCTAACCCCGATGAGTCTCTCTTAATCCCTAGGGTAGTCGGAGCAGTTCGAAGGTGTTAGAGTACCCTCTGATCCATCAGAGAGGTACCCGACCTAGTCGATGCCACCTCGCTGGACATGAGGCCTCTAGTAGGCCCTTCCACGAAGGATCCCCAAATAGACTCAACTGTCTGGGCAAGTGTTGCAGGGGCCATTTGACCAAAAGCATCCACCCCTGTCGGCGCACTCGTTGAGCTTTGCCCCACATTTGGCCGAGCAAATGCACTCCCACACAAGGAGCCACCGGTAATAGCAGCTTCTGCTCCACCCTCGTGGAGTCACCGAGGGAGCCGAGCAGGATGGCAAAAGCATTGAGCCTCCACAAAGGAGCAACTTGCACCTAAGCCCTGAGAGGTGTGTGATTAATGGGCTTTCGTGAGGGAAAGTTGGGGTTAGGAGAAACTTGTAGCTGTAGTCGCAAAACACGTTATCAAACACAATTTTTATCGAAACTCCAAGGGAGTCCTGGGTTGAACACAGGGAGGCGACGTTTGTTTTTGTTGAAATCCTTGCTTCGTGTTGTTTCTTTTTAGTATTTTTAGGACTTTGATATTTTTTTTTGTGTTTTTGTAGTAAAGAAACAAATAGGATAGCTCACAACATAGAAGAAAACAAATTTGATATATCACAATGTGGTGCAAATGTTTATTACAATATGCTAAGAAAATATAAAAGAGATAAGAGTGAGAAGAAATCTCCCAAATCGGTTGTTCAGGGAGATGACGGTGCTTGGCGGCAGCTTGGACGGAGGAGGTGAGAGGCTAGACGACGGGGATGAGATGCCGGAGGACACCAGGTAGAGGAATGCTTTACTGATGAGAACCTCATCATGAGCCATAACTAGCTCATTTTGACCTAATACAAAGGATAAAAGCTCCTACATATCTCAAGGAAAGGCTTAACTCAGAGAATTCTGAGTTTGAGAAGAAAACAAGTCATAAGGGGTAAAAGTGCAATTTTACCAGTATAATCTACATATAGGGTAATTCAGGGCCCAAACATAGGTCAAAGCAGCTTAATAAGAATAAAAGTGGGATGAAATGATCTAGCAAGGGCTACAGCACTTCCAAGAAACCAAATGATAATCTGTAACCCTAAAACAACCCACTTCAATTCACAAGGTTCGAGGCAAAGTAAAAATAGAATAAACCCTCTAAAATTCATAGAAAAATAATCTCTAGGGTTTAGAACCTTCAATTTGGCCTTTAGAACCCATTTTGACCTACATTGAGAACCATGCCCAATTAATAACTTAATTTGGGTTTTTGCGCAAATTGACCGGTCAAACAAGGTTTAATATGGAAATGAAATTCACCATCAGATTCCTTAGGTCCTAATTAGTCATGTATAAAAACTTGAGCCTAAGAAGAAACCTCCTTGACCGACTTTACACTTTGGTCCTCATATATTTACTCTTTGGCCCTCAACTTTTGAACCCTCGCATTTTGGCCCCTAACTCTCCTTCGTTCTTTGCAATCAGGTCCCTCCTGCAAAACCTGCCAGCACCATGCTCCGGCGACCTTGCGCGGAGCATGGCGCCGCGCAGGGTGAGGTGGGGGACCTGGCAAGTAAACCGGGGGTGCCCTGCGTCGTCAGCCGTCGCAGGGACACCCCCTGGTCGTTATAACCCACCATACCGGCCGTGCGAACGCACGGACGGTATGGGTTCTTGCTTCCGACCATCCTCCGGCGAGGGAGACACGTCGTCTCCCTCCGCCTTCCTCCCTGTTTGATCCCTATAAATACCCCCCGTCGCTCCACCGTTCTTCCCAGCCTGGATCTGACGGAGAAAATCCCCAACTTCCTTCTCTTCTTTCTCCGGCAGACGCTCACCAGCTCCGGCGGTTTCCTCCCCCTCCACCTCTTCGCTCTGCCGCAATACCAGCAGCAGAGATTTCCTCCCCTGCTCTTCCCGCGCCACGCCACACCCAGCTGGCGCCTCTCCGGCTCTCTGCTCGCCGCCGCCCCTTTCCCTGAGCATCGTCTTCTCCGGCGACAGTCGATACGACTGTCGCCCTGTTCCTCCCCCTTCGTCCCTGCAAGTAAGCTAGAGCTACTCCCCTTCTCCTCCTCTTTCTTTCCCCGCTTTCAATTTATTCAATTAAGCCCTCTACCGACCCTGACCACCTTCACCCCCTTCGCCTCCGACCACCCTCCGGCGAGCCGCTCCCATCACCTCAGCAACCCACACGGCTCGCCGACCCTCACCGAACCTCCGCCTCATCACACTGAGCACCCCCCACCCCTCCACTGCCACTCCACACCTCCGTAACATTCCCCCGAACAAACCCATTCCTCCGGTTGCAGTCCAACCCAGGGCTGCCGCCAGACACCTCCTTGCGGCCTGCCGCGCAGCTCCTCACCTTCGCCGTGCCACGGCGAAGGTTCCCCAGTGGTTTGATCAGGCCGCGAGGCCATATTCGTGTCCGACAGGTTTTGAGGTTCGACCGCCATTAACGCACATTGAAGCAGCTTCTCCCGCGCTCCAGGCTTGAGGACTCCAGGTCTCCAGCTGCTGCGGAGTACAGGGAGTATTGCGAAGGCAGCCAGCCAGCAACCTATGCAAATAGAAGCCGCAGCTGCAGAAGCCAGGCCGCGGTCTCCCAGCAGGCGCACGCGAGGAACGGCCTGCGTTTAGTCCCACATCGTGTGCAGGCACAGGCGAAGAAGAAGACCCGCGGAAGAAGAAGGAGCTGCACTGTAGCAAATGCGTAGTTAAGTCGTCTAAGTACCGGGTCAGACGACGGAAGGTCAGCAGCCAGAGCAGGAAAGAAGGCAGGCTGAAGAAGAAGGAAGAGCAACGGCCAAAGCAGAAGAAGAAGAAAGGAAGACTTAGTAGCTGAAGGTAGAAGCTCTGCAGCCATAAGGAAGAAGAAGGAGATCTGAAGAGGAGCATAACCACTGCAGAACGAAGAAGAAGAAGAAGGAGATCTGAAGAAAGAAAGAAAGAAGAACATCACGAGGAGAAAACAAAGAGAACAAACAAATTCTTTCCCTCTCTCTTTCTTTATTTTGTAAAAGAAACATGTATATCTCTAGAATATGACTTGCTCCCTGAGTTCGACCTCGGGAACTCTTTTATTTTCCGAGTAAAAAATTTATATTTGAAATGTTGGTAATAACCGGCTTTACTACAACGTTATAACAATAAAACCCGGTCAAACTACCCGACAATCATTTACCAAGGCACGGAACGGGGATGAGGAGGTGGAGGTGATCTACCAGAATGGAGGTGGGAAGACAGCTCCAAGGCTCCCTATGAAGGTGGTGAGAGGGACGATGAATATTTGATGGGGTAAGGGATTGCTACACTAATAGGGGACCTTTGGAGCTTGGGAATGAGCTCTTGGGAGCTTTGATGGGCTTCTAGAGCTTTAGAGTAGGTGGGTGTAGCAAAGGTAGAGATGAAGCTCGAAGGAAAGGTGTGTAGGTCTTCAAATAGTGGATGAGAGGAGGCTAAAATAGGCATAAGACAAATAGTGACCTCCAGGATGTCGCTGTAGGTCCAGCTCAAGTGTTGCTGTAGCCAACTCATGCCCGCTCATGTGCACGTTGCGCTGGCCCTCCATCTCGTGCGTTGATCGTGCTCAAGACTTGGCCGTCCATCTCGCATCGCCAGCTGCCATCGCGAGTGTCCATCAAGCATCTGCTGGCACATGTTGATCCGAGTGAAGTGAACCACCGCCCTTGAATGGCGAATGAAGGGCTCTGAGCTCGCGGGAGAGAACGCTTTGGATCGCGCCCCCACCCGATCAGATGATGGATATTGCGTTAGACGACTTATGCGAGCGCCTTGGATGAGCCACATTTGATCTATCGTGCGTATGTGCGTAATTGTGTGGTGTCTAATTGCGTGTGTGCCACGCCGACAGCTCGATCATGATCGAGCCGTCCAATTCCTTCTGGCGCTGATGCGGTTGTGGCTCATTGAAGCTCGAACTTGCGTCCTTCCTTTGTGGAGTGGGTGTGCTACCACTTGGCCATAGGCGTTGGTTGGTTGTGTGGAGGTGTTGGTGTAGCTGTGGCCTCGACCGTTGGATGAAGACCCAACGGTCATAGATCTTCCTTGTAGAGCTTTGAAGGAGGCCGGGTGAGGTTGCGTGCTTCTCAGCTGTTGGATTTAGATCCAACAGCTGGGATCTTTTCTTGCGGTGAGGCTAGGGAGGCTGCGACCAATGTAGGGCGGCCTGGATGGCACCATGTGGTGCCATGTTGAACTTATTTACGAAGCTACGCTAACGTGTTCGATTTTGGAAAACCTGTCGTTGTAGTTCGAAAGCGAAGGATTCGTGTTCAACAAATAAAATTTATACCGAAATTAAAATTCCGGGTCGAACACAGGGAGGCGAACGTTTGATTTAAAAACTTCGCGTTTCTTTTTATTTTGTCACGAAGAAATTCAATTTAAACTATCTAAGTATTTACAACAAATAAAAGAGAGAGAGGGAGTAAGAGAGAGAGAAAGAATACTATACATGGAAATCAAAATGAGATGTAGAATAGACAAGGAATTTATCATAAAAGAGTTCTTTCGTTACAACTAGAAAACATAAAACAATTACTCTAGAAAGCATTAAAAGAATGGAGGGAGAAATGTCCTCCTCGACGATTGCTCGGAGGACGAATAGACTACTCTAGAAAGCAGTAAATCTATACTAGAAAGCAGTAAAAAGAATAGGGAGAGAGAATCCTCCTCGACGGTCGCTTGGAGGACGAGCCGGACGGGACGACGCCTGGACGAAGGAGAACGAAGCGGGACGAAGGAGGACGAAGCAGAAGAACGGGAACGAAGCAGCACGCCGTCGTCGTCGTGGGATCCACTTCCGAAGGGGGACGAAAATTTGGACTTTATCTCGCGAGAAGCATCCCGGGTGTGGGACAAGCTTCTCTTGAGCTTTGGAGAGGTAGAGAGGAGAAGGAAGGGATGAAAATTTCGTATGGAGGGGGTCTCCTTTTATAGTTGCAAGGAGTGGGGGCAAAATGGACATTACATCTTCAAAATAATAAATAAGGGTCTTTAGTGACGGATAAAACCGTCGCTAAAGCCCCCAACGTGGGCGTAGCCTCCGCGCCCACGCGCGGCCGCTCGGCTGCCCGCGCGTAACGCCTACGCACGTCGCTTGATTTTCAGCCGTCCGATCGCGAGATCGGACGGCTTAAAATCGCGCCTTCACCGCTGCCGCCCGCCCGCCTGCGCGTACGATCGCGCGTTCACCAGAGCGACCAATTGCGCGTCGGCGCTATCGGGCGCGCGCGGCCGTTGGATCGCGATCGTGCGGTCAATTGGAGCGTGCCCGCCTGCCTCAGAAATTGCTTGGCGAGGCTCGAACGCGTGCCAGCGCCTCGCGATAAGGCGCTGGACCGCTGCGCTGCCTCGCCCAAATGGTCGCGCGGATGCTTTTAAAACGATGCGTCCACAGCCGTTGGATTGAGATCCAACGGCGGAGAGGGGATGGGTGCGCGGTCTTCATAGAGTGTAGGCGGCCGTTTGGGCGGCCGGGATGGTGCCACGTGGCGCTATCTTGGCCGTCCATCTTCTGGAAGTTGTAGATGGTGCCACGGATGTCGGATTGACTCGATTTTTGTGTCGTTGGGCTGCGATCGTCGATCCGAATTCATCCGTGTGGTCGGATTTGCCATCTGAAGTGCGGATTTACACCATCCTGGCCCTTGATCTTCTAGGGTTCCCCGGTCTCTATCTGATGCTATGGATGCCTGATTAGGGCGATCTTGGAGTCGTTGAACTCCAATCGTCGCCCTGATCACATCCATACGGTTGGATCTTTGATCCGAGGCCCCGATAAAATATTTGCCCTGTCCAAGCACATAAAAGGAGACAATTAACCTCCATTTTATTCAAACTACTATAAATGCAAGATGATGCATGTAATGCAATATTTATATCATGAAATGCAATCCTATGCTTAAGAACATGCATAAATAGACATTTTAAGTAGTGTAAATGTGTTTACATCATACCCCCATGCCTATCTTTTGCTAGTCCCTAGCAAAAACTATATGCTATTTATAAAAGAATTAGGTTAGATTATTTGGACCTGAGTTATTTTTAATCATTAAGAAATTGTCTACTTAAGAACTGAACTTTCAAAGACACAACAGTGCCCGGGTATCAGCCAAAATGCAGACCGCCTCAAGCCTCGCCTTATTCAAAGAAAAATTTCTTTTTCTGTTTTTACTCTTTTTTTTTTTTTTTTTGGATTTTCAAATTTTAGGGTTTAAGAGTGGCTTTCTACGGCCATTCAACTCACCCAAGATTTGATGAGAACCCTAAGTTTTAAGCATCTTATTGTGATTGTGATAAACTCGTTGACCGGCAATTAAAACGGACTTCGGATTTCTACGCCTCTAGGTGACCTCAAAAAGAATTCTGCCTAAAGGTGTATCTTTACAACCGGTAGCTTTCTCCCTACTTTTATTTTTATTTATTTATTTATTTTTTAACGGGGTCAACACAAGGGTGAATCCAGTGTATATCTCCCCGGTTTATTCTACTTCTCCGCTTCTTCCTAAGTGTTTTGGGAATTTTTAGTGCATTTTCTGAGCTGGGTTCTAGACAACCGGTCGATGAGCTGTTACCACCGACAACTTGCCAGCCATACTCGTGCGGCGAAGTGTGGCTTATTTCTTTTTGTTCTTTTCTCCTTTTTGATTTTTTTTTTTTTTTTAAGTAGGTGGCTTCCCTGGTCTAAGATTTACCTAAAGGCAGCAAAAAGAGAAAGGTCAGTGACTGGGCTCTGGACAACCTACCTATGGGCTGTTACCCACGATAACTTGCCAGCCATATCACCCTAGAAGGTTCATTAGCTACCCAATTTCCATTAAAATTGCCAAATAACGAGTCAGTGCAAAGAAAGTATGTAGATGCTTAAGACTCAAAATTCCCTCACATCAGAGGGCGGGTTGATAAGTCGTGTACTTATCACCCAAACTTATTTACTCCAATTAAAATAAAATTCAAGTTGGCGAGAACTCGAAAAACAAATCCACATTTTAGTGGATATACGGGCTGATTAAGTCCAAAGACCTGAAGGGTCTTTGTGTTCAGAACATAATATAGTATTTCTTAAGATTGAAAATTTTCTTAAACCCAAATTCTCTTTCCTAATTTTGATTTTTTTTTTTATATAAAATAAAACAAATCTACGGAGCTGACGAATGAATTCAAAGATAAATATCCATCCCCCCATGCCTATCTAATGCAATGTCCTCATTGTATTAAAAAGACATAAAACAGAGTGGAAAAGCGTAGAAAGCACCTGAATTGCGTGGATATCGGGTCCGCTCCGAGATGAAAATGAAAAAGAACTGTATATGTGCTGAGTTTAGTGCCTTCAGCTAGGCACACTATACAAAGAAAAGAAATGAAGAATTCACATGTGCAGGTCAGAATTAGAATGAACAGAAGAATCCTCCGACCTGTCAGCAGAGGTCCACAGATGTGGACCAGATTGTGGTGCAGACCCATCCCCCATAATCGAGAATATCTTAGGTTCTGGATAAAAACTACCCAAAACCTAAAATCAGAATGCAAGCGGGGTTGGGCCTGCGATTTGTGAGGATGCAACCCAAGGCCAAAATGTCGGGTTACAGAGAATTGAAGCTCAAAAGGATAATCGTTAAATGTGTGCTTGAGTTTGACATCCTCGAAACAAATGTCGTAAGGGTTCTGATTTGATGGTTTCAGCTTAAAAGGAACCCTTCGACTCAATCTTCCATTTCCTCCAAAATTGACTTCCCAAATCAGAATTTCCCAGCTCCTATCCTCCTCATTCGGCATACCAAATTCCATGACCTCTTGTATATTCATCACCCCGTCTGAAATCTCCAAGTCTAGATGATGTGGCAAAATCAAAATTGACTTGGGTCTAATTATCTCAGAATTAGAATCATCAATAAGCTTAACAGGGTGTAACTGATAATCAGGGCATTGAATTAATTCCTCCAGAAAATGCGATTCTGGATCCGTATCGTGTGCCCTAATAAGATCAGTTTCCTCAGTTATTGGGCTATCAAATGATCTATCAGATTCCTCAGGCCCAATCGTCTCACAAAAATCGTGATCTGAAAACTCGTGTGAGACTTCGCAACTTGAATCTTCACCATCAGGATCCGTATCAATGTATGTCCCAAAATCATTTGTCACTTTGCGTTCCAAGGAGACATACGTTTCCTCGTAACCCGGCTCAGGGATTTCAGGTGAAGAAATCAAATCATCCTTAATTGGTTGTTTTAATTCAATCTGGTCAGCTTCGTAACACGTGTCCCCCCCAACAGGTGCCTGAGCGGGTTCTGTCATTGGCTTTCCTGAAGAGAGTTCATCCTAGGAATTATTCCAAGATTGAATCAAAGCAACCACGAATCTCATCCTCAATTTCGCTAATTTCCCAAGTAGAAACTCACCCGGGTTCTTATCCTTAACATCCTGGAGCCAATCCAACAAAGACTTATTTAAATCATCAATCATTTCAATCAGGGGCTCCAATCTCTCAATGCAAGGTATTGGCTGAACTTCTAAAGATTGAATGATATTCCTCAAGTTAGCCAGAACCTTATCTTGAACCTGATTAACCTGAACCAAATGAGTTGGTTCAGGGTTGGGCGGGTTTGACATCAATGTAGAGGAATTAACGAATTGAGATTCGTTATACCCATCCTGATAATAGGTCATTTCAGATTGTTCAAAAGATGGAGATGACCTAAAGGCAGTGAAATCAGAGGATGGGTAAGGATCAGTGTATCCTTCTTGATTGTAGATCGCATTAGGTTGTTCATGAAAGGAGGACGATCTATAATCGATGCAACTCTGAGAAGGATAGAATTGAGAATCAAAGTGTTCAGGGTTAGACCCTAAACACGGGGGTCCGGAATTGTATCCCCAATCCGAATTATCCCAACTAACTGATGGTCGATTACAATACGAGTTGGGATAATTGTTATGTTGAGGATAATTTACAACAGGAGGGAAAGAGCGGGAATGCGTGAAATATGTGGAAGGATTCATGAGACACGGGAGGAAGAAAGGTGCCCTGCAATACAAACAATCAAACCTGTCCTTAAATGGGTTAGCCTACAGACCTACAGACTCCCAAAACCCGTCTTGAGATAAAGGAACGATTTGATCTACTTCTGTCTGTTCAATCCAACCAGTTAGAAGGAGGGACTGGGGAGAAGGTTCTTCCTTCGGCTTGTGCCTCCGGTTCCTAGTGTACCCCCCAGCCGCGATCGTTTGACTCTGCTCCCCTAGCTAGACATCAGATTGAACAGTAGAAACAGACTAATCGAAAATAATCTCGTTCTGAGTTCTGAAGAGCGAGTCCAATCCTTAAGGCCAACGTCTACTCTGTTTTATTTAGGGCTAGGTTTGAATGTGCTTTGGAATGTGATGGGCTCTTTAAATGGGTTGTGCCCTTAATGATTGATTGCTTTGTGTGTGCGTGCACAACCAGTGGTTTTCAAGCAAGATTATTTTTGATGTGGTGAATTTTAAGGTTCAAATCTTGCTTAGTAGCTTTTAGGATTCAACTTTAGGTGTTTTCAATCAAGTTTCATTGGCACACCAGGTTTTGCAAGCACAGGTGAAGATATTTTCCTTTAAAGTTTAAAAAGAATGTGGAGTGCCTAGTAGATCCCTAAGAGTTGAACCTAATTGGCAGCTACTTGATGAGTTGATTTTATTTGAAGTGGTGCGGCCCAAACAACTCAAACAACTGGCCTGATGCACCACCTAATTAGGCACACAAATGATTACCCAATCTGATTTCTACTCGATTATGTGTTTGGATGTGTGTACCGGCTCCTAAGATTGGTTTACCGGTTGAGTTAGAAAATCAGATGAGGTTGTGTACCTCTGTGAGATTTTTTTTATTTTTTTCTTTTTTTTAATGTGTGGGTTGGAGTGAGTATGGAAGTCAAACAACAAACAATCTAACCTTAGAGTTTATAAGAACACCTAGGTTGATTGATGTTTGAATTATTATGTGATGAAATAAAATCTAATGGGTGGGAGGTGGGGGATAACTTACAAAACCTTCCACAGCACTTTACTCCGATCTACCGCTTTTGCCTGTCTCAAAAGAGTACCTGCAATTACAATAAGAAAGGAGAAAAGTGAGGTAAATGATTTGTAAGTTACAAAATGCGAATAGAAATCAAAGAGCGTTGCCTCCCCGGCAACGGCGCCAAAATGTTGAACTCATTTACGAAGCTACGCTAACGTGTTCGGTTTTGGAAAACCTGTCGTTGTAGTTCGAAAGCGAAGGATTCGTGTTCAACAAATAAAATTTATACCGAAATTAAAATTCCGGGTCGAACACAGGGAGGCGAACGTTTGATTTAAAAACTTCGCGTTTCTTTTTATTTTGTCACGAAGAAATTCAATTTAAACTATCTAAGTATCTACAACAAATAAAAGAGAGAGAGGGAGTAAGAGAGAGAGAAAGAATACTATACATGGAAATCAAAATGAGATGTAGAATAGACAAGGAATTTATCATAAAAGAGTTCTTTCGTTACAACTAGAAAACATAAAACAATTACTCTAGAAAGCATTAAAAGAATGGAGGGAGAAATGTCCTCCTCGACGATCGCTCGGAGGACGAATAGACTACTCTAAAAAGCAGTAAATCTATACTAGAAAGCAGTAAAAAGAATAGGGAGAGAGAATCCTCCTCGACGGTCGCTTGGAGGACGAGCCGGACGGGACGACGCCTGGACGAAGGAGAACGAAGCGGGACGAAGGAGGACGAAGCAGAAGAACGGGAACGAAGCAGCACGCCGTCGTCGTCGCGGGATTCTCTTCCGAAGGGGGACGAAAATTTGGACTTTATCTCGCGAGAAGCATCCCGGGTGTGGGACAAGCTTCTCTTGAGCTTTGGAGAGGTAGAGAGGAGAAGGAAGGGATGAAAATTTCGTATGGAGGGGGTCTCCTTTTATAGTTGCAAGGAGTGGGGGCAAAATGGACATTACATCTTCAAAATAATAAATAAGGGGTCTTTAGTGACGGATAAAACCGTCGCTAAAGCCCCCAACGTGGGCGTAGCCTCCGCGCCCACGCACGGCCGCTCGGCTGCCCGCGCGTAACGCCTACGCACGTCGCTTGATTTTCAGCCGTCCGATCGCGAGATCGGACGGCTTAAAATCGCGCCTTCACCGCTGCCGCCCGCCCGCCTGCGCGTACGATCGCGCCTTCACCAGAGCGACCAATTGCGCGTCGGCGCTATCGGGCGCGCGCGGCCGTTGGATCGCGATCGTGCGGTCAATTGGAGCGCGCCCGCCCGCCTCAGAAATTGCTTGGCGAGGCTCGAACGCGCGCCAGCGCCTCGCGATAAGGCGCTGGATCGCTGCGCTGCCTCGCCCAAATGGTCGCGCGGATGCTTTTAAAACGATGCGTCCACAGCCGTTGGATTGAGATCCAACGGCGGAGAGGGGATGGGTGCGCGGTCTTCATAGAGTGTAGGCGGTCGTTTGGGCGGCCGGGATGGTGCCACGTGGCGCCATCTTGGCCATCCATCTTCTGGAAGTTGTAGATGGTGCCACGGATGTCGGATTGACTCGATTTTTGTGTCGTTGGGCTGCGATCGTCGATCTGAATTCATCCGTGTGGTCGGATTTGCCATCTGAAGTGCGGATTTACACCATCCTGGCCCTTGATCTTCTAGGGTTCCCCGGTCTCTATCTGATGCTACGGATGCCTGATTAGGGCGATCTTGGAGTCGTTGAACTCCAATCGTCGCCCTGATCACATCCATACGGTTGGATCTTTGATCCGAGGCCCCGATAAAATATTTTCCCTGTCCAAGCACATAAAAGGAGACAATTAACCTCCATTTTATTCAAACTACTATAAATGCAAGATGATGCATGTAATGCAATATTTATATCATGAAATGCAATCCTATGCTTAAGAACATGCATAAATAGACATTTTAAGTAGTGTAAATGTGTTTACATCACGCCATCTGGGTCATCTATCTTCTTCTTCTTATAGAGGGTGCTACGGTGCTTTGATTGGCGTGATTTTTGCGTGACGGACTACGATCGTTGCTCTGGATCCATCCGTATGGTTAGATTCTTCATCTGAAGCTTGTAAAGATGTCGCACTGCATCCTGGCCATATAAAATGTCAGAATTAATATACAGAGTACACAAACTATCCTAAATGCAATACAATGAATGTTATGAAATATTTATGCTATGAGATGCAATGCTAGGCCTAGGAACTATCATAAATAAGCATTTTATCATGAATTCATGCGTGTTTATTAGTGCATCTGTGACCCGATGACCATCGGGTATTCCAAGTAGACCCAAAGGGGGCGGCAACCCCACTGGAACATCCTCTGCCTCATCCCTACTGGAGCTAGAAGGGCGAACGTAGCTGGCTCCCTTTTAATGAATGTCTCGCCAAGCTCTCCCTGTGGACACTTTAAGGGAATCTGCAATGCCTCCTCTTTACTGCTAGCCTCCCTCCTCTTGAACTCTCCAAACGCAAAAGGAGACCTTCTTACCTTGCCCCATGCTTCTCCCCCACACGAGATGAGTCCCATATCGGGAGAAGCTGTCACGACGTCCAAAATCGTCCGACAGGAAAAAATCGTCAAAAGGCTGCGGTAAGAAACAAAACACAGTAAGTAGGCAAGAAAGGAGGAAAGCAGCTCTAAAAGTACTCTTTGCCATGAAGAATGGGCAAACCTCAAATCCACCAACGTTGCAACAGGCATATCAACTACCAAAAATACTAGAGGCCCTTACCTTAGCCCATGCATTGAGCGGGGGCCCCAAGAGGGGCTTACCCCTGTCTGAAAGACCACACATAATTGCTCTTCGGGCACTCTGTCGAACGTGGAGGTTCGAGAGGTTCGACGATGAAATTCTATTAAAAGAGCGAACGAAACGAAGGTTCCTCAAGACAATTGACAAGTCCTTCAAACATGAAAGAGGGTGGAGGGTCATGAACTAAGGCCCACCTCAAATATAAGCCCCCCTTTTTTCTTTTGAGGTGGTACTGTCGTTCGACCTTCCCCAGTGGGTCGCAGGTTTCCAAGGAACAAAATCCTCAAGGATACGGTGTGGATTTCATAACAACATGACCACATTGACAAAATTTCCGGTCAAGGCTCCGCATGTTACAACACCTTGACCAAATGGGCTGATGCTATAGAAGCATCAATTGCCTCATTAAACAGGCACGACATTTGAGGCCATGCCTTTCATGACAACAACAATTAATACCCATCTTGGCAAACTACACGAAAAAATAATTTCTGATGCGTCGCCTCTTAAGGTCGGTGGGAACTAGGGCTCGTATGCCCCATGTTCAAATTTGACAAAGTGCAGCCTCCTAAGGCTGGCTTGAACTAGGGCTCATACGCTCCACATTCAAATTTGACAAAGTGCTGCCTCCTAAGGCTTGCATGAACTAGGGCTCATATGCCCCACGTTTAAATTTGACAAATACCACCTCTTAAGGCTGGCACGAACTAGGTCTCATACACCTCACGTTAAATTTGACAAAGTGCACCTCCTAAAGTAGTCATGAACTTAGGCTCATACTCCCCACGTTCCAATTCGACAAAGTACCGCCTCCTAAGGCCAGCACGAGCTCGGGTTAGGCACAAAAAAAGGCACCAGACCCCCTACCATACATAAACACAGATCTCTTACGAACAGCAGGAAACAAGGGCAAGCCACTCGACTCATCCTTCATGACAAATGTGCTACCCTCTTCAACTCAGCTAGCAGTACATTTTGGGGCATCATCTACTGAGGAGTTTTTGGTACTCTAACTACTCTCCTAGCAGCTTACGTTAACTAGAGAGTGGGGGCATATGATGAGGGGAAAAAACCACCCTTGAATTCAAAACTTCGCACATAACCCAGCAGAGGATCCAACTACCTAATTATAGGGTAAGCAGGCGGGTCCGATACTACCCGACTTGCCTGCAACCAGCTGGGCCCGAACCTGGATCCCTCCAACCTATTAAAAGATTCGGTGCAGCCAAGGCTGAAATCACGATAAGATAGAAGTGACTACCTACAACCTGACAGTAGACAAGTAGTTTGACAGAAAATGTACAAAAAATTACTAGGATAAGAATCTTTCCATACTATAAATAGTAAGGAGCGACCCTCGAGTGAAGGGGGTTGAGAGAAGAAGAAATCCTGTAATCTCACTAATACTAGTGCAGAGTTGGGGGAGTATCATCCTCCCCCCAGACTCTACCCTTTGCGGTGGAACTAGGTCATCAACTCCTTTCGCCTCTTTTGCGATTGCTTATGATTTACTGGGTTGAACCCTTCGATTGCATAGGAGATTTTACCGCATCCCCCTCATGATGAAATATATCACGGATACGTAATGCTCTTTACCTCTATAAATCTTTTGATGACCAAGGATGGCCCCAATAACGACCACTGAGGCTCATCAGAGTTCAATCGCACAAGGGATGAATTAAGGAAGATTGAAGGTAACCTGGCAAGATCTCAATTATTGGTGAGACAAATGGAGAAGGTTACTCCTGAGAAGGAGAAATTGGATTCTAAATATGAGTATTTTCTATAATTCGATGAAAAATATCAAGCCTCGAGAGGAAAATAAAAATGGATCAAGGAGGGAGATAAAAATACAAAGTACTTCCATTTAAGGGCCTTTAATAAAAGAGAAAGAATTTTCTATTATGTATCACGATTACCAATAAGGAAGGAAAATTGGTATTGGAACATGAGGATATTAAAGGAGTTTTTGTGGATCACCACTCATCTTTGTTTATTGAAACTCATCTAGGAGAGGCATGTTGATATTTTTTAAATGAATATGTGATGCTGGAAGCTATTCCAAATGAAAGAGAAATTAAAAGGGCAATGTTCTAGATGGGACCTGTAAAATCTCGTAGGCAAGGCAAACTTCCACCTTTGTTTTTCACATGTGGTTGGGATATCATTCAAGAGGTGTATAATTATGTTAAGGTGTTTGAAGATGCAAGTCCATTAAGTGGGATTAATGAAACATTTATCACTTTGAGTCCCAAGAATATTGCCACTTCATTGGAATTTACAGACTAATTAGTTTAGCGAATACTAGCTATAAAATTATGCCAAAAATTTTAGCTAATAGAATAAAAGAGGCCAATAGGATTTCCCTCTATTAGAATACTTTCCTCAATGGCAAGTTAATATCTGATAACAAAATTCTGGCTAGAGAGAAACAACAACATATGAAAAGAAGATTGAAGAGGAAAAGAAGAGGAAATGATTATATTGATATAGGGGGATTTATTATAGATTTATTAACACAACTTAGATTTCCACCAAAGATAGTTAGATTAATTCATGACTGCTTGGCTTTAGTCAAATACTCTATTGTACCAGGCGAAAGCATATAACTAGTGAAATTAAAGGTCATCATCAGGGCTATCCTTTGTCACATTTTTTTGTCTATTTTGGGATAGAACTATTGGCTATATCAATTAAGCAGAACATCCTAGTAGGCCTATTATCTGGGATGAAGTTGGCACCTCATGGTCCTTCTACGTGCCTATTGATGTATGTAGATGAAACTCTAGTTGTAGCTAAGGCATCACACTAGGAGGCAATCTTCTTGAAGGAAATCATTAGTTTTTATTATCGGGTCTCTAGGAAACTTGTTAATTTAAGAAAGTCATCAATTATGTTTTCAATTGATTATGTAGAATAAGTTAAAACAGATGTTAAGGGCATATTGGGCATAGAGGAAGAACTAACCAAGAGAGCTACTCAGGTTCTCTTATTGAGGTGATTATGGAATTGCAGTGGAAAATAAAATACTAGATAAAGTGGACAAAACTTACAAGGTTAGAAAATTGATACTCTATCTCAAGCTAGTCATACTATGTCAACTAACCAGGAAGTTTTGGTGGGGTGAAGGGAATAATCAAAGAAGGGTGCACACAATGGCATGGAATACAGTGACACTTCCTAGAAGTCTAGGTGAGGTTGACCATAGGAATATATGGTGCAACAACATAGCCCTAATAATGAAATATGTTGGCAAATGTTAACGGAAGATAACACTTTATTTTCCAAGGTTTATAGGAAACTATATCTTTAGAAATTAAACCTACGACAAGCAAAGGATAATGCTAATGTATGGAGAGACAATTGGTTACCATAGATTGAGGGATCAATCTTTCTTAAAATTTTGTCTAGAATAAACTTTTTAAGGGTAGATGCTCCAATTGATTAAGATGGGAAAGAATGAATGCATGACATGATTAATGGATGCTTTAGTAATGGTGTAGCGGAAGCTATTATGAGGATTCCTTTGAATTCCTAACCTCAGGCAGGGGATGAAATGGTATGGGGATTAAATCGTAGAGGCATATTCTTTGTTAGGTTTGCATATCATCATGTATATGATCAAGTCTGGGGTGCTCCAGGAATGGGGGATAATGATGCTTGACTTATTAGAAAGATTTGGAAGTTGAGATTACCTCCAAGCATTAAGCTTTTTGTTTGGAAGTTACTGCTCCATAATGCTCTTCCAACTTCTGCATATGTGGAAAGATTTTTTAATATTCCCGATACTTCATGCTTGTCTTTTTATGAGCATTTGAAGACAAGGTAACATATTATTAATGTACATAGAATTCTATTGTATTTACGTGTATAATGTCAGTAGTTAGTTGTGTGCATGGAGTTTGTTATGAGTAAGTGAAGTGAGTTAGTTACAACTGTTAGTAAGGGGTCATTGTAAGAGTTAAGTCATTGGTCCTGAGGTCTATAAATACTCTGGTTCTATTGTATTGATCATCAAATCAATGAAGCTTCTCACATCACTCTTCAATTCTAAAATGGTATCAAAGCCTTCTAGAGATTAATCATCTATAGCACTGGTCCCTCTCGATCTTCTTGTTTGATGATTGAAGCCTCCTTAAGGTAGATCTTGTTCAATTGTAGTAAGATCATTACCTTACTTTGTCAAATTACAATTCTTCATTAGATTGTCGTTCTTGTTTGCCAATCAAGCTTTGATCATCTTGATCAAGTTTGATTTGTGTTAGATTCATGATCTCTGTTGATCTTTTAAGATATTATATTGATTTGGAAGATGACTTCATCACTTGGTTCTAGAGCTATGCTAAATTTAATTCCTTTTCGTTTTACTTCAAATCCTTCGATTCCATCAACTAGCACAACATGGCTTATAAATTGAATGCATCAAACTATTTGTTGTGGAAAGCACAATTTCAACCCATTCTCTATGCTTATGAACTTATTAGTTTAGTTGATGGCATGATTCCTAAATGCGATAGGTTTATTAAGAAGGGTGATGGTACTGCTGTTATAAATGATGAATATATTCTTTGGTTGTGGAAAGCTCAACTAGTCTTGAGTTGGTTGATCTCTTCAGTCTCAGAAGATATTGGTCATTAGATCATGGGCTTAAGGTCTTATAAAGAAGTGTCAATCAAGGGCAAGGTATTATATATCACAATAAATTTGAGTTAATTTCACTTAATAAAGGCTATTTGTCTATTATGGAATATGTAACTTCTAATGTTGCCTTGTCTAGGATGACAATGTTTGAGGAAGAATTGTTCATGGACTTAGTCTTGTGTTTGACTCAGTAATTACTTGTGTTACTAGTCAAACCGGTAAACTTGTCTATGATGAGGTTCTTGGCATGATTCTTGCTCAAGAACAATGAATTGAGAAGCATCAACCTAAGGTTGAGGTCTCTATTAATCAGGCTGTGTGAGGAGGTCGAGCTTGTGGATCTATTCACAAATGGTTGATGGAACATGGTATTCATCATAAGGTCTTGAAGAATATAAGAATAATTGACTATTTCATACTTAATTTATGTTAGTTTGGTAGCAATTATTGCATAATTGCATTTGAATTAAGGCATTTTAGGGTTGTTCATGTATTTTGGGGCTTAGCTATTAATAAGTATCTATTTTCTTTTGCAGGAGTACCTGAGCTGAGCTAAACTATGGAGCAAAGAAAATAGTTGGTAGCCTCCTCTCCACCAAATAAGCCTACCTAACCCTAGCCAACACCTAGCCTTAATTCCACCAAACCCTAATTCCCACACCATTGCAATCAATCCTAGCCCTATAACCTAGGACATGCCACTCCTCCTCCTTCCATCTCATCGATCCACATCCCATTCCCCCCTCTACTCACATCTCGCTACATAAGCCAAGCCACATCGTAAGCCTCCACACCAACTTTCAACAAACCCGAACCTTAACATAAATCCCATGCCACCACACACCCTAATCGTAGCCCTCCACCAATTTCAATGCCACCCCTGCTGGAACCTTGTTTCACATGTTGTTTTGAGGTTAAAAAAATAATTGTAGATTAATGTTTGCAATTGAGTAATATTTCAGATTTAGATGAAGATCAAGGCAAACAGAGAATAATGACAAGGAGGCATGATGACAAGGAGGAGGCAAGAAGATAAGGAGTTGATGATAGAAGATCATCTGAAGTTTATTTTGTTTATTAGATTAGGTTTTTACTTTATTAGAATGTATGCCTCTTAACAAAGAAACATAAGTTAGATCGTAAAATTAATTAGAGATAAATTAGGATTAATATTACGATCATTTTCAGAGAACGTACTTAATTATTAATCTTTATAAAATAAGGTACTTGTAAGCAAGTACCAATATTGTTCATAAATACTGGTACATGCAAGGCACAGGTTTGAGCCTTTGTCTCAAACTGTGAACAACAAGTATTGGTACTAATAAAGAGTATTGGTATTTGATGGTCATAGTTTGAAGACTCAGTTCGGGCCTGGGCCTTACAAGTACTGGTACCCATGATGAGTACCGGTATGGGTAGGTCACAGTGCTTAGTGAGTCTCAAACCTGGGAGTCACAAGTACCGGTAACCATGATGAGTACCGGTACTAGGACTCTTGTTTGCTAGCTACAGAAAAACAGTGAGCAACTAGTACCAGTACTCGTACTTCAGTATCAATACTAGTTAGCTGTTGGCTCAAATCTGAATGGCTGTAAAATTGATTTTGAGAACTTTGATAAGCCCATATTTGTGAGCTAATTAAATGTCTAAATGCCTAAACATTAAGGTAACACATCCATTTATATAGTATGTATTAGTATGTAAATAAGTTAGAATATAAGTTGGCTTGTATGCATTTCACATGCATTGTTAGGAATAATAACTCATTTAGTAAACTTTGTAGGTTCAAACATAAATTTGCCAATATTATTTGTTTATTGATTTCATCTTTACGGATGCATGTTGGTGGCTAACGGTATGAGGGAGGATGCCATTGAAGGTCACCATTGAAGCAGTCGGGAAGAGCGGATCTGACTTTAATGGCCATGATGCTCCTCCCCATCTAATTGGTTTGAAATCCATCCAACCCTTATAAGAAGAGCAATAGACCACCGAGCTTGGGGAGACCACCACCCACTCCTTCACCGTCCTTCGCTGATCACCGCTAGCCTCAACCGTGTGCCTAAGTCCACACCACCACGGGCTGGCGGGGTGACAAACCGTCATGCCATTAGTGGCTTATGCAGCTTACCGTGAGCGTGTGCCTGAAGGCCATGCAGTTATCATTCCTTTCTCCACCTTCACCGTGTGCCAATACCATCACTGTGAGCCTTCCTCCCTCGACCGCGCCTTCGACTGCCACTGCGAGCCACCATCAGCACCCTCAACCATGTGCCTTCCATTCAGTTAAGTCGTTCGGGAATCTTCTTAGACGTTTGAAGATCTGCATCGACTTCGTGACCGCACCTTCCCCTATCCTTCGTGCGCCAACACCTCTACTGTGTGCCTTCCTCTGCCAACAGCAATAGGAGGACCCCCCCCTCGCTTCATCTCTCCACCCTTTGCTGCCCATGCACAAAGGCCCGACCCCCTTCGTCGTCTCACACCTACAGCAGCGCTCAACCGCACGCACCACCAGCTTCATTACGTAGCCACGCCCTCGCGTGGCTATGCCTCTGTGCACCACCCCCATGTGCACCACCCACTAGCACACTCCCTCTCGCCCTCGCGCGTAGCACCACCTCCAGCCCTTGCGCACGCGTCTCCAGCCTCAGCAGCCCCTTCCTCTTCCTCTTCTTCCTTTCCATCGACGGCCAATAGAGAGGAACCCAAACTTCGACCTGGTCACCACGGAGTCACTCCCATCGGCTACGGTTCTCCACTCCATCGACGCCATCCACCTTGCCTTGACCCCACGAGGGCAGCCATGCTCTAAGAACCACCCACGACAGCCCGCGTGAGACAGCGAGCCGCCACTGGCCTTCCTCATCACCGACGGCGTCTCCGACCACCGCACATCACCGTTCCACCACCAGAGCGTTCCTCTCCACTGTCCTTACTCCTTCGACAAGCCACGCTGCCATCCGCAGCCTCTTCTCCTCGCGCGAGCAAAGGGGAGAGAGTCCCCTATTTCTCTACAGTAAAGGGTCTTATTAGTTATTACGGTCCATGCCATTGCCAAAGTTGATTTTTCCCATTTAGTGAATATTATAATGTTGGCTATTTTATGAAGATAACCTCCCTCCTTTCCTTAATTACTTTATCAGCATATGTAAGCTCTATGTGCCTCATTTGAGAGGGGTTTTGGCATCGACTTTCCGCGATTTCATTTGTGAACATTAGTTTTTGAACTTGGTGAGTTTTAATAGGCCATTGCCTCCCTGTGGGCACGACCTGCTCTCTCGAGTAGTTTATTTTAATTATTTTGTTAAGTGATTTTCCACCACTTTGATACTAAAATGACATGTCATTTTATGTGCGAAATAACGACAGCAAAAATCATCTTTTCAAATGGCACCATTGCCGAGGAGGCAACAAGGCTGTTAAACTCAGATTTATTTATTTATTTGTTCACACATTATTTTGGAGGCATGTTTAACTTCGATCTTTTTGGTGTTAGGTACACATATCTTCTACATCTTACCGCACCAGCCTCAGAGATCAGGTGACCCTCGACGTTGTCCATTGGCCACACATTAGAAGCATCATAGCCGTCATGCTCACAATTGAGGTGGACCTTGAGCAATAATTCGAAGGTGAATATTTTGAGGGAGCTGCAAGCATTAACTCCTCCATTCTAAATAGATAGAATAGATAGTATATTAGATTAGCTTAGATTTAGTTTAGACTTTACATTTTGTTTGAAGCCCTTGTTCTAGGATATATTCGAGGGGTTTGTTTCCCGCCATTGTTTTAGGTCCCTGCGTGGGTAATTTTTTGGGAGTTTGTTCCCTGTTCTTTAGATCTAGGTTTTCATTTTATTTTGTGGTTGTTTATCCTTTTCTTTGTTTGTGCATAAGTAGATATATATATATATAAATAAATAAATAAAAAAACACAAGTTGCTTGCTAGAAGTTGCCTTCCCCTAGGTCGAATCATTTAGGATTAAATGAGCAGCATCTAGATTTAATTTCCTGCCTTACATATTGCATGAAGAATGCTGGAATCAGGTATGCACTTCTAACTTTGCATTTCTACCGGTCATGCAAATGCATTTGGATCAATTTCAAGACCACCAAGTTTGATTCCAAGACCATCGGAGGACTTAACCAAAGGAGGGACATTAAAACCAAGGACTTGAATTGATAATCTTGCGTGCGTTTCAAAAATTTGAAAACATTTTTTTTGGTGTATGCACACTTTTCTATTTTGTTGCATCGAAGCACACATATAAACACTTTTAGGTCTTGGAACCACTAGGACAAGAACCCTCCTACTGTTGGATTCTGAAGTATTTAGAACTCGAGATCAAAAGTTTTGTAACTTGAAGGAGGGGGATACCCTGTCACTGGTTTTTGAGGGTAGTTAAGAAGCACTGTGAAAGCACAGCTTCAACGGAAGGGTTAGGCCTACTTTCATCCCTCGATCTTCCGTCCTTGGAGTACTCTACCATTTGAACTTTAGGGAAGAGCACCTAAGTTCCAACTAGGTCTTCTTAGGCATACCATAAGTCGACAAATAGGCACGTAACTGTTTGGATAACTTGTTTTGTCACCTACAAAATGGAACTAAACTCAAGTGCCTAAATCTGTAAAGACCTAAAAGTTCTTTTGAATTGTGTTTGCTTGGGACGAATCTGACTTGAGTGTGAGTTAGAATGGACCAATTTGATCACCTCTCCTTCGCCTCTTTCCCACACCCTTACCCTCAATCTATGATCTTTGATCCCATACACCGAGATGGTCCATCCTTTGATGGACAAAATGACAATCATTGGGATCCTTTGTACCCCTATTGTAGGAATATTGGTTTAATTAAGCCCCAAATCAATGAGCAGAACCTAGGAGTGGGATTTGCCTTGCCCAATATCCTATACAACATAGAAATACCCAACCCACCCTCCCTGAATGATTGTAATGGTTGGATAGAAACTCCTAGGTACTATAAACCTGAGCCTGACTTCTCTCCTGATAGAAATGATGACCTCTCCTCCTTGAAGATGGAAATACATAAAATGCAAGATGAAATGATTGAATTATTAGGAGAATCTTCAAGAGTAGGCCAACAAGAAAAAGAAGAAATTAGCCAGCCAATCTACCCCATTGAGGATGACGTGCACCCCTCTACACTAGATGCATCCCCCATGTGAGAGACATACCCTAAGTTGGAGGGGAATTTTGGGGATTATCTAAGGGAGAATAGCTTCTTTTCAAGGATTGATTTCGAAACCTCCCTGGTAGATGATACTTCCTTGAGAGGTTCACGCCTTAAGTGGGAGGAGGATATGAATGAAAGTAGCTATGCATTGGATGAAGAAAGGTGGCAACCCGAGGAAGATGATGATCGAGTTGAGTATTTACCTGAATTATATTGGAGTAGAAAGAAGGGAATGATGGTACCATTGGAAAAGCTAGACCCAGATGACAGTATTTTCATGATATTTGATGAAGTGGGTCAAAGTCAAGTTGTTAATCCCACCATCCCTTCTGATCATGAGATGGAACTCAAGCCCACACTTAGGGAACCTAACCCTGAAGAAATTCACCTATCTGACGAGTCTGATGTTACCAGCGTGAACCATTTACCCCAAATAGAGTGCCCTAGGGGACCTGTCGAGATTTTAGATGATTCTAGACCTTGGGTACATGATGAATTGTATGATGAGGAGAAGGATGAATTATATGTGGAACCTACATTCAAGATTTGGAGTGACATTAAGGGTGATTATATCTTATTTAAAGAATTAACCCCCGAGGATGTCACAAATTTGATCAACTTAGGTTTTCTCTGTGCTCCTACTGATGATATCCCTCCTCATGATGAAATAATGGAAAATGTGGAAGCAACTTCTGAGATTTATGTGGATTCACATAGACTCCGGTGAGGATTTGAGAAAAGAACAAGACCCCAGGGATGAGATTGATAGGGTAATCCCTAATTCTATTTCTTCTAACCTATCTTCATTTGATTCGAAGTCACCCTCTGATTCGCCTATGTCTAAAGGCGAAATTTTGACTCAATACCTTGAAATGATCACTGATGAAGTGCAGGAGGATACTTGTGATAGTACAAGGGATGCTAGGGATGTGATTGAGGAATTAGGAAGGTTGTTAGGAATGGGCACTAAGCTGATTAGACCCAACCTAGATCTTATGGCCATCCCGTAACCTCGAAACTTAGACACCCTAGACAATCCCTGACTTAAAGACATGCTCACTAGTATTTTACCAGGGGGCCTAACAGACCAATATTTCCTATATTGGGGTATTGGGTATGGATTGCTTTCTATGGTCAGTCTATCACCCTGGGGGTCTATCTCTACACCATTCCTTCCCCATCCCTTTTGGAGGATCCTTGTCATCCTTCTCCTATCCCTTTAGAGGCTTGTATTCCAGTATATCCTTTAGAACCTCCTCCGGTGACCTGGGAAGATATCACTCCCATTTTTTTTGGGTGAGCATTTGTTATTGGGATTCATCATCAGCTCGCCAACATCCTAGGTTATCTATTTTCTAGGCCTGCATTACTTTGCTCATTTTTAGGGCTTATTACTTTGGTTTTGGAACCTGACTTGCAAGTTCTTTGGCTACTCGGCTGCTAACAAGATAACGACAGCCCAACTTTGACCCAGGTAATATCCTTCTATGCAATGGGGACATTGCAGATTTTTGGCATGGGGGGGTGTACTTTGGGATATACATAGCATTTATACATAGTGCATTCATGCATTTAGTTAAAATATTCTGCATTGCATACATTTGCATTGATAAAAAAAAAGAAAAGAAGAAAAAAAATTGCATTTAGGCCTACAGTAGAATTGAGCTTAACTGGCTAGGCCCTGCATTCTTAGGCATAAGACTAGAACGTTAGGTTAGACTAAGTTGACTCTAGGTGTTTGACTTTAGAAGCTAAGTTGAGCTACTAGCTTTAGACCCTTAGGGTCCTTTGTGGACTTAAAAATTTAAGTAGAAGTTAAGTTGCGGGCCATTCCTCAAGAGGTTGAGGAAGGAAAGCTAGGGAATGAGTTAAGGGTTGGGTAGTACCTGGTGTTTTTTCTACCTTTTGATTTATGGGTCCTCGTAACCTAAGCATCCACATTTCACACACACTTGGTCTTATGTAATAATGATCACCTTAATTCCTTTCTTGAAGAAAATTTGATTCTCTTAGTTTTGACTTAGAAGAAGCTTGAAATCACAACTTGATTGGATGAGTTCCTGCTGTAGGAGAGGTGGAGTGTATACTTGCCTTGATGATGCAATGATAACATGTCACCTCCTCAGTGCCTGTCTCTTAGGATATCCATCCTATTGGGGGCATGTAAGTGAATTGTGCTGTTCAGGTACCATGTGCGGCCCTATCTCGAAGTGCCGATTGCCATTGGCCTGAATTCACTGAAGAAATCCATGGGCAATACTATCTTTAAGTATTGATTGCCAGGAGTTCTTGGGATTGCTATGGGCGATGATATCTCGAAGCATCGAAAGCCAGGCACCTTTCGAGGTTCGGTGATAGGGATAATGAATCCAACACAGACTATATTGATAGCTGATCCAAGGTTAGACTTAGAGGAATCAAACAAATATATATATATTACAAAAAAAAAATCCTTCTTACTCTCTTTCTAGGTTGGCAATCATACCAACCTCAAATAACTCAGACCAATACACATGCACGGATGCTTTAATCTTTGGGACTAATAAATCTTAGGGTAGAGATAGAAATCAAGGAAACTTGTGCCTGCAACTCATTCTTAGCTGACCTAGTTTGTAGCTTAGCAACTACTTGGGAACCTTGGGTCTAAAGTCTGAACATAACATATTTTTAAAGGAAGACCGATTGGGTTGGCTAGTCTACTTGGAGTGCTAGGTTATTGCTTGAATTTGCTAGGGACTAGCAAAAATTAGGCATGGGGGTATTTAATAAATCCATATTTGTGAGCTAATTAAATGTCTAAATGCCTAAACATTAAGGTAACACATCCATTTAGATAGTATGTATTAGTATGTAAATAAGTTAGAATATAAGTTGGCTTGTATGCATTTCACATGCATTGTTAGGAATAATAACTCATTTAGTAAACTTTGTAGGTTCAAACATAAATTTGCCAATATTATTTGTTTATTGATTTCATTTTTACGGATGCATGCTGGTGGCTGACGGTATGAGGGAGGATGCCATTGAAGGTCGCCATTGAAGCAGCCAGGAAGAGCAGATCTGACTTTAATGGCCATGACGCTCCTCCCCATCTAATTGGTTTGAAATCCATCCAACCACTATAAGAAGAGCAACAGACCATCGAGCTTGGGGAGGCCACCACCCACTCCATCACCGGGCTTCGCTCATCATCGCTAGCCTCAACCATGTGCACAAGTCCACACCATCGCGGGCAGGCGAAGTGACAGACCGTCGTGCCATCAGTGGCCTGCGCAGCTTACCGTGAGCATGTTCCTGAAGGCCACGTAGTTATCATTCCTCTCTCCACCGTGAGTGTAATTCCCTGGTTGGAGGGGGTGAGATGTGCTGACGTAAAAAATGCGGAATAAAAATATAACAATCTCACAAAAATAGCAATCACACAATAGCCATAAGTATTTTTAGGTGGAAACCCAAATCGGGTGAAAACCACCACCTAGTCCTCTCGAGTTAGGATTTTCCGATCGACCTAGTCGATCAAATCACTAACTAAATCACTTAAACGAGGGTGATTCAATCTCTTACAACAACACTACTTTGAATGAGGGTAGTGTGCCTCAAACCCCTTCTCTTCACGAGAAGGATTTTGTCTCACGAAGGAAATGGAAATTCGCAACGCGAATACCCAACCAAATAACAAAGTAACAAATATAAGAATAGTCCTATAGAGCCAACAAAGTAATTCTTAAACTAAGCTTCTATAGGTGTTAGGATGCTTCCCTTTGCTTGGAAGTGCGTCGAATCAGTGACGCGTATTCGTAAACCACGCTTTGGCATAGTAACGCTCTCGTAACATCTGTAGGAGAGCGGGTGCACAGGAATCAAGCTCTCTAGATGTGTATAACTAGGCTTGGAGAGCTAGAGCTTTCTTCTTAAGATCAAAAGACACAAAATGATGTGAAAGTGTGTTGCTTGGTGTGTCTTGGTGTGTAAGGGGTCCTCCTCTATTTATAGAGGGTCTAGGAAGGCTTTGGATGGCCTTGGGAGGCTTCCATAGCCGTTGGGGTTGAACCCAAGGCAAAACAGGCCGTAGTTAGAATTAATCATGATTCTGACAGGGTCTTTAGACGTCTGGTCCTAGCATTAGACGCCTGGAAAACCTGTTTAAGACGTCTGGGAACTTAGTTAGACGTTTGATTCTAAGCGGGTTTCTTACTGACTTGAATCAGACCTAAACAGGGTTCTAGTGTATGGCTATCAGATGACACACAAGACGTCTGGCACAATGTCTGGACGTCTGGAAACCTATTTGTTCTCTAGAAATGGATTCCCAACGAGTCTAACGGCTATAAAATCTCTGAAGGAAGATTTTCGATCAGTCGAGGCAAAACGGTCATGTATCAAACGTCTGGGATCCTCTACGGATGTCTGATATGAGGCTAACGGTTATTTTCTCAATGTTTGCTAGGGAAGCCAACGGTCTACTAATTGGACGTCTGGCAAAGGCATCAGACATCTTCTAAGATGTTTGGACTAAGGTCTGGACATCTGATTTTATCAGATAGAACTAATAAGTCCAGGCTAAATAATCGGACGTCTGAGTTAACGGTCAGATGTCTTAAAAGTTTTTATCAGACGTTTAAAATTCAGATTAGACGTCTGAAAAGGCTATCTGATCCCTATTTTGGTTTTCTAAGTTCTCTATAGAAAACCTAAGTATTCTAGGGTAGTGCAGGTGTTCCTAGGACTACTTTAAGGATCCTTTGAGACTCTTTAACAGATATTCTAAGAAATAAAAAGAGTAAGAATATAATGACAAAAGTACATAGGAAAAGATAAATAGAAACATATCATATTCTTCTTGTCCTTCCATCTTCAAGCTTTCACTCCTCGCGAAGCTCCTCTGCCTCTGTCCAGCTCCTCCAATCCGCCATGGATGCGAGCTAGAACTTCGTCTAAACACCTGTCTTCATTTACAATTTGACTTGAAAACTAGAACTCAAAAGTAAATGTTAAAAGACAAGTGTTTTGTTATCATCAAAATAAACGATCGTGGTGCTCTAGCACCAACAATCTCCCCATTTTTGATGATGACAAAATCAAAAATAATAATGCATAAAATCCTCCCCCTTTTTGACATTATCAAAAAGGTATTTATCAATTTTAAATATCCTATATCTCCCCCTTAAAACATGCTCTTCTATAATTGGGTTGAATTTCTTTTAATAAGAGTAATGTCCTCCCCCTCTTTGTAACAAGATAGCTATTATTTTTCTCCCTTTTTCTAAAGGAAATATAGCTAACAAGATCTCCCCCTTAATGATTGACACATAGTTCATAATTTTAACTCCCCCTATCTATATGCTAATGAAAAAAAATAGGGTTAAGGGTTACCTCACCTACCATGGCCAATAGAATGGCCCAAATGGAGGTGGTGGATGCCATATTGGATGGGGCTCTTATCCGTAGTTTGGAGGCCCGAGCATCGGCGTCGGTCTCTAGTCTGGCGGTCGACGTGTGGCGGGTTGTTCGGGTGTTTGTCGTCTTGTCGGTCTTCTTGTCCTCCTTGGTCTACTCTTTGGTTCTCCCAACTCAAGTTGACCGTTCTTGAGCTTGTAGGCCCAATCTCTTGTATTATAGTCACCCTTGAAACCTACAAAACAAGATTCTAGATCTCTCCTCGGTATCTAAGTTAATTTGGATCCGAATCTGCTAGTGGTCCTTTCTCAACCTTAGGGCTATATAAGTTATCTATCTTATTTATCAAATTATTTGATTTCTCCCTAAGACATGCAAGTTCACCTTCAATAGCATGCATCTTGCTTTTTAAGCTAGAAATTTTTATTTTTAAATTAGTGTTTTCCTCGATCAACTTATTATTTTGATCGATAAGGTTATGATTTTCTAATAATAAGTCATCATTTTTAGGACTAGTTTCTAGATCCTTAAGTTATTTTTCTAACCTTTCATTTTCATTTTTAAGAAAACTAAGGTTCTTTTTAATATTTTTATTTTCTATTTTAAGTGATTTACTAACTTCAAAAAGCTCATTAAATGCATTTTGTAAATCGAAATTTACCTCGTCGTCGGAGTCGCTTTCACTTTTGCTGTTGCTTTCTCCTATGGCCATGAGACCAAGGCAAGCGGTTTCATTCTTCTCAGAATTTTCTTCTTCCTCTTCCTTCGAGCTCGAGTCATCCCTAGTCGCTTGGAATGCCTTCTTCTTATACTTCTCCTTTTCCTTCTTCTTTTCCTTCTTGAGAAGAGGGCACTCGAGTCGTAGATGCCCTTTTTCGTTGCAGTGGTAGCAACGTCTCGGGCTTTCCTTCTTCTCCTTTTCCTTCTTTAATTCCCTACACAACTTGGAAAACTGTTTAAGTAAAAGATTAAAGTTTTCGTCATCGGAAATTGCCTCGCTATTTGATGCGGCTTTAAATGCGAGGGTCTTCTTTGGTTTTGGTTCCAGAGTATCCTTCTTCTGCTTTAGCTTTGTCTCGTAGGCCATTAAGTTGCCTAGGAGATCCTCCATGTTGAGCTCCTCCACTTCGTTCACCTCCTCGATGGCAGTGACCTTCTGTTTCCATTTTGGTCTGAGGGAACGAAGAAGCTTCCCTTGAAGCTCCCCTTTGATGAAAGTCTTTCCTAATGCCTTAAGATTATTCACTATGAGAGTGAACCTAGTGTTCATCTTAGTCAAAGATTCATTAGATTTCATGGAAAAAGACTCAAATTCTTCTGAAAGTAAATTGAGTTTAGAAGTGTTTACCTTAGAGGTACCCTTGTGAGTTACCTCGAGTGTGTGCCAAATCTTGTATGCGGTGGTGCACTGCAATATTCTGTTGAACTCCTGGCTGAGTGTGTAGTATAACGCGTTTATCGTCTTTGCTTTGAGAGAGAGCTCACGGATTTGTTGTTGCGAGTAGCCTTCTGCGGGTTTCTCTAGGATGTCAGACGGCATCTTGCACCTGTCCCAAATCATGAAGTCATTGGCTTGAAGCCAAGTCTTCATCCGCAGCTTCCAGCAGGGGTAGTTGCTCCCATCGAAGAACAGCGGATGGGTCGTGGACTGCCCCTCGGAGATCCTGATTGCGGAATGCTCCCCTCCATGATCTTCTTGCCAGGTGTTACTCCGATCTCGCAAGAACCTACTCTGATATCAAATGTAATTCCCTAGTTGGAGGGGGTGAGATATGCGTGACGTAAAAAATGCAGAATAAAAATATAACAATCTCACAAAAATAGCAATCACACAATAGTCACAAGTATTTTTAGGTGGAAACCCAAATCGGGTGAAAACCACCACCTAACCCTCTCGAGTTAGGATTTTCCGATCGACTTAGTCGATCAAATCCACTAACTGAATCACTTAAACGAGGATGATTTAACCTCTTACAACAACACTACTTTGAACGAGGATAGTGTGCCTCAAACCCCTTATCTTCACGAGAAAGATTTTGTCTCACGAAAGAGATGGGAATTCGCAACGCGAATACCCAACTAAATAACAAAGTAACAAACACAAGAATAGTCCTATAGAGCCAACAAAGTAATTCTTAAACTAAACTTCTGTAGGTGTTAGGATGCTTCCCTTTGCTTGGAAGTGCGTCAAATCAGTGACGCGTATGCGTGAACCATTCTTTGGCACAGCAACGCTCTCGTAATGTTGGCGGGAGAGCGGGTGCACAGGAATCAAGCTCTCTAGATGTGTAGAACTAGGCTTGGAGAGCTAAAGCATTCTTCTTAAGATCAAAAGACACAAAATGATGTGAAAATGTGTTGCTTGGTGTGTAAGGGGTCCTCTATTTACAGAGGGTCTAGGAAGGCTTTGGAAGGCCTTGGAAGGCTTTCATAACCGTTGGGGTTGAACCCAAGGAAAAACAGGCCGTAGTCAGAATTAATTATGATTCTGACAGGGTCTTCAGACGTCTGGTCCTGGCATCAGACGTCTGGAAAACCTATTTAAGACGTTTGGGAACTAAGTTAGATGTTTGATTCTAGGCAGGTTTCTTACTGACTTGAATCAGACCTAAACAGGGTTCTAGTGTATGGCTATTAGATGACACATAGGATGTTTGTCACAAGGTTTGGACATTTGAAAACCTATTTGTTCTTTGGAAATGGATTCCCAATGAGTCTAATGGCTATAAAATCTCTAAAGGAATATTTTGGGTCAGTTGAGGCAAAATGGTCATGTATCAGACGTCTGGGGTCCTCTACGGACGTCTGATATGAGGCTAACGGTCATTTCCTCAATGTTTGCTAGGGAAGCCAATTGTCCATTAATTGGACATCTGGCAAAGGCATCAGGCGTCTTCTAAGACGTTTGGACTAAGGTCTGGACATCTGATTTCATCAGACAGAACTAAGTCTAACCTAAATAATCGGACGTCTGAGTCAACAGTCAGACGTCTTAAAAGTTTTTATCAGACGTCTGAAATTCAGATTAGACGCTTGAAAGGGTTGTCTGATCCCTATTTTGGTTTTCTAAGTTCTCTATAGAAAACCTAAGTATCCTAGGGTAGTGGAGATGTTCCTAGGGCTACTTTAAGGATCCTTTAAGGCTCTTTAACAGATATTCTAAGAAATAAAAAGAGAAAGAATATAATGACAAAATTACATAGAAAAAGATAAACAAAAACCTATCTTATTCTTCTTGTCCTTCCATCTTCAAGCTTTCACTCCTCGCGAAGCTCCTTCGCCTCTGTCCAACTCCTCCAATCCGTCGTGGATGCGAGCTAGAACTCTGTCTAAACACCTATTTCTATTTGCAATTTGACCTGAAAACTAGGACTCAAAAGCAAATGTTAAAAGACAAGTGTTTTGTTATCATCAAAATAAATGATCGTGGTGCTCTAGCACCAACACTCCGCTCATCACCGCTAGCTCAACTGTGTGCACAAGTCCACACCATCGTGGGTAGGCGGAGTGACAGACCACCGTGTCATCAGTGGCTTGTGCAGCTGTGAGCGTGTGCCTGAAGGCCACGTAGTTATCATTCCTCTCTCCACCTTCACCGTGCACCAACACCATCACCGCGAGCCTTCCTCCCTCGACCGCGCCCCTGACCGCCACTGCGAGCCACCATCAACATCCTCAACTGTGTGCCTGTCATTCAGTTAAGTCATCCGGGAATCTTCTCAGACGTCTGAAGATATGCACCGACTCTGCGATTGCACCTTCCCCTCTCCTCCGTACGCCAACACCTCTATTGCGTGCCTTCCTCCACCAACTGCAACAGGAGGACCCCCCTCGTCATCTCTCCACCCCCTGCTGCCCACGCACAGAGGCCTAACCCCCTTCATCCTCTCACGCCTACAGCAACCCACAGCTGCACGCACCACCAGCTTCACCGTGTCTCCATGCCTCTGCTCACCACCATCGTGTGCACCACCCACTAGCGCACTCCCTGGCGCCCTCGCGTGCAGTACCACTGCCATCAGCCCTTGCACGCTTGCCTTTGTGCATGCATCTCTAGCTTCAATAGCCTCCTCTTCCTCTTCTTCCTCTCCATCTATGGCCAACAGAGAGGAACCCAAACTTTGACCCAGTCACCTCCATGTAGTCGCTCCCACCAGCCACAGTTCTCTGCTCCGTCGACGCCATCCACCTTGCCTCGACTCCATGAGGGCAGCCATGCCCTCAGAACTGCCCACGACAGCTTGTGTGAGCTAGTGAGCCACCTCCACCGCCATTGACCTTCCTCGTCACCGGCGGCATCTCCGACCACCGCACGCTGTCGTTCCACCACCGGAGTAGTCCTCTCAGCCGTCCCTACTCCTCCGACAAGCCATGCCGCCATCCGTGGCCTCTTCTTCTCGCGTGAGCAAAGGGGAGAAAGTCCCCTATTTCTATACAATAAAGGGTCTTATTAGTTATTAGGGTTCATGCCATTGCCAAAGTTGATTTTTCCCATTTAGTGAATATTATATTGTTGGCTATTTTGTGAAGATAACCTCCCTCCTTTCCTTAATTACTTTATCAGCTCTATGTGCCTCATTTGAGAGGGGTGTTGCCATCGA
Organism: Thalassia testudinum; assembly: GCA_037157565.1. NCBI lineage: Eukaryota > Viridiplantae > Streptophyta > Magnoliopsida > Alismatales > Hydrocharitaceae > Thalassia > Thalassia testudinum. Next base: position 40,618,074 of record JAZHRO010000009.1, on the reverse strand, counting down.
CTTTCCGCGATTTCATTTGTGAACATTAGTTTTCGAACCTGGCAAGTTTTAATAGGCCATTGCCTCCCTGTGGATACGACCCGCTCTCTCGAGTGGTTTATTTTAATTATTTTGTTAAGCGATTTCCCACCACTTTGATAATAAATGACACATCATTTTATGTGTGAAATAACGAAAGCGAAAATCATCTTTTCAAACTTAAACGTTGGGATTTAAACCCCAACGTCTAGTACACGAGTAACTAAGGTTCTAACTCTATAAAAAGACTTTTGGACTCTTAGTTTGCACACAAGATACACAAGGAAAATTCTAGAGCTTTGAATTCCAAATTTCCACCATATTTTCAAGAGAGAAAGAAGCTTGCCATTCACTCTCTCTATATTCTTGCAAGCTCAACGATGTGTTTTTCTTACTCATCTACGAAGTGATTCACGTCCATCCTAGGCTCTCAAATTGGTATTCAATTTAATTATTGTTGGGAGGCATATGAATTTTTGTTGTAAGATTTCTCTTTCTTAGACCATTTCTTATTTGTAATTGAGCTTGCTGCTCATTGGGTTGTGATAACCCATTGTTGTACTTGGGTTGAGGTAACCCGTTAATTGCTTTGTATTTAGTAAAGTGATTCTCTTGGGGTTGAGGGAAAAAGGTTAAAAGTCCTAAGTTGGGAGGCTTGGGTAGTGGAGTACCCAAGTGAGTGGGGAACCACTATACATCTTGTTCATTCTTTGTGGTTTGGTTTTTGTGTAAATCTTTTTGTTATTACTAATTTTCACCTTGAGTTTTTGCATGTAGCCATCTATAGTAGATCGAAGGTTTCCATCAAGTGGTATCAGAGCGGGTTACGAGAAGATGTAACAACTCAACTCACGATGGCATCAACATCAAAGCACACAGAAGGATAATCGTCGACCCGTCCTCCCTATTTTGATGGGATGAACTACGGGTATTGAAACAGAAGAATGCAAGTATTTCTAAAGGCGAGGGATGAAAAATCGTGGAGCCTCATTCAAACGAAGTATTCAAATCCTAAGGGGAAGGAGTTGTGCTGACTACGAATCAAAAGAAGATTGTTAGCAATACAAAGGCTAGGAATGTGCTTTATTGCGCATTATTGATAACACTGCATCTTGGGGTGATAATTCTGTTAAATAGGGCCCATCTTAAGAATAAAATGCACAGATAACACAATATAAGTAGAATGGAAGCATTGCATGCATCATACGTCAAGATTGCTTATAAAATAGTATTAATGGCCATTTGTATGAGCACTTGTCAAAGCAGGCCTCAGATGAGTAACCGGACCACACGGATGGATTCAGAGCGATGAACGGAGTCCAATGGACTTGAAATCGGTAAAATCCGACATCCGGAGCTCCTATAATGGGCCCAAGAAGTTCTGACCGTTGATCTGATGATCAACGGCCCATGACGCGCCACGTGGCGCCCGCTCGCTGCATCCATTGGACTCCGTTCGCTTCCCCCTTCACCTAGAGGACAAATCTCAGCTGTCAATCTTCGATCGAACGGTTGAGAACCGCTTGCACGGCCGCCCTCGCAGCAACAAAGCAGCGGACGCAACGCAGCGGTTGGTGTGCGCACCCGCGCTCACGCGACGCTGGATCGAATCGCGTGGAGCTAAAATGCGGAGACGATGACACGCACGGGTGAAATTGGGCTGCCCAATCAGCAGTGGTCGGATGCGATCGTGAGATGTGGCATCCGCAGATGAGCCCTGACCAGATGCACGCAATGACGTGGGCGTAAGGGCGCGATCCAGGCGTGCGCCTCGCACGAGATCCCAGCCGTCCGATCTTCGATCAGACGGCTTATGGCGCGCGCACACGGATCAGGCACGAGGAAGCACAGCTACGGGTGAGCGACCGACGGGCAGGGGTCTTCATCGACGTTTTGGGAAGGGTTTTAGTGACGTCCCGGATGTCGCTAAAACCCCTTCTTCATTTGGAAAGCTCTTCTCCCTATTTAAACCCCTTCCAACCACCCATTCAAGGCATTCACTCCACTTGCAACTACTCTACCCTCCTCCTAGCTACCTTTAAGCCCTTTTGTAATTGTCGGAGACAACGAGCCACCGACGGAGCCATCTCCACCACTGTGGCTGTCTCACCGTCCCCCTTCTCTCTCTCTCTTCCCTTCTTTTAAGCTTTACTTTACTTATGTTCAAGCATCTATCTAGTGTTGTAATTATGAACTAAAGTTACATGATTAATGAAGTTTTCTATTCAATTGCTTTCTCTATTTTCTATTCAAGTTGCATGTTGTGAATGAAACAATTCTAACCCTAAACTCTCTCTCTCTCTCTCGCTTTTCACCCGCGCCTTTTCGCAAGCAAAACCCCGTGATTTTTCGTGACAATAAGTGACAAGAAGAATCCAATTTTTATGCCTCCCTGAGACCGACACTCGAACTCACCTCCGTTTCTTTACTTTAAAATCGACGTCGCAAGTGCAAACTATAACGACACTTCCAAACAAATGCGCACGCACACGTCAGTTTTTGGCGTCGTTGCTGGGGAGGCAACAGATTTGTTTTGTCACTTCCATTTTACATCCACTCTCACATCGTCTAACGCCTTATCTCCTTTTACTTGATGGTTGCAGGAATGCGGCGCTTGGACGGCGAAGCAGCGCAACCCATGACGGTAACAAGGGAGTAGGCGTAACAAGGACCGGTCTTGAGTAGTTCTTCACTCATGGTTGTTTGCTTGCTTGAAAATCTATAAAAAATTATAAAATTGAAAAAAAATTGACGTGGTGTATGATTACCTGACCAACATCCTTGACACATCACCCAACAAAAAAATATACACTAACATTCTGAATAAATTCTTGGAGTGTTCTTTTCTCTTTTTGAGTGGTGTTTGTAAAGCCACCTTGGATTGACTTGGGCCGCACCACTCAACCCTAAAAATGACTCATCTAATAGAAGCTGCATGATCATTAGGATGAGTACATTAGGGTTTTAGAGCCTCTACACAATAAAAGGAAATTTACTTTCACCGAATTGTGTCCAAAACTTGACGTGTCCACTGGAACTTGTATGAAAACATTAAGACACGTCAATCCTAAAAGACACTAAAGTAAGGATGAAACATTAAAAGACACATCTTAAAAAAATCCTTGCTTGAAAATCATGTTTTGACAAAAGCATACGCACTGAAAGTGGAAAACTAAGAGACACTACTCCAATCAATGCCTCATCACATAACTCTAGCACAAGCACTATCCTAGCCCTTTTAAAACTGAGTAGACGTGCCCTAGGCAGGATTGAGTTAAGTCTCGAGAAGCGAGGTTTTATTCGCTGGGCACTTGGCTTTCATTCCCTTGGTAGAATCTGGTGACTAGGCTACGGGGCAGTGTCAAACGACCGCGGTTGTGGGGTCTATGAAATCGACGGCGCAAGCTAAAGGAAGAACATTCCCTGCAATCCCCTCGTAATCAACCTGGCCAGATTAGCTTTGGGAAGGGGAGTCCAGTGCTTACGGACTTAATCACCCTTTTGGAGATTTCTAGGTCTCCTAAGGAATATACCATAAGGACTAGGCTTGTTTGCTTGGTTGAATACACACTTCTCGCATCTGTCACTCTTCGCATCCCCTCCTGTTCTTCTCTAGTGTATGCATGGGAGATGCTCAATGCATCCCGAGTTTGTTTTGGGACGGGAATCCAGGAGACTTGATTCTGCTAGAAACATGGCTGAACCTAGGGTAGATGAGGTTGAGGACCAACCCCCACCAAACACAATGGCCATCATCCAAGCCTAGATTAACGCAAACCACCGGCTTCAGCAGCAACAGATTCACACTATCATGCAAGCCATACACCGGTTACAGAACCCACAAGGGCAACCACCACCACCTTTCTAAGGCCCACAAGGGCAACCGGCACCTGATCTACCACCATTCCAGGACCAACCTAGGCCCCTCCACGACTTCTATAACCCTTCCGCTATTCGAGTTGAGCCGCAACTTAGGATCCCCGAAGGGGGAGATGATTTTGAGCTAAAACCAAATGTTTTGAGTCTGATTCAGAGCCACTTCCATGGAAACTCAAATGAGGACCCCTTCCAGCACCTAGAGGATCTTGATCGGATAGCCCGAACTGTGAAACCTAGGAACATTAGCCTTGACATTGTTTTGATTAAGATGTTCCCCTTCTCGTTGAGAGACAAGGCTTCTCACTGGCTTAGAACCCTAGGTAGACCCATCACCACCTGGTAAGAGCTGAGGCATGCATTTCTAAAGAAATTCTTTTCCATAGGAAAGACCAATGCCCTTAGAAGAGCCATTACTACCTTTACACTCCAGGGTGGGGAACAGTTCCATGAGGCGTGGGAAAGATTTAATGAACTCTTGAGGAAATGGCCACACCACGAAGTACCAATGTGGCAATTGGCCCAGATCTTCTACCATGGTCTGGACAGCAACCTACGGAACTTCGTCGATGCCTCATGTGGAGGGAACTTCCTAAACAAAGATGAGGAGGGCACGTTTGAGTTTGTTGAGTCTATGGGAGAAAATTCGCTCAACAATCCCTCCATGACCCAGTTTAACAGATCCAGTCAACCCCGTGGTGGGATTTATGAGGTACAAGCAAATTCTGGAATGGTTGACATGGACATCATTGCCAAGAAATTAGATCGAGTGGAATTAGTGGATAAAAAGATTGATGAGCTACTTACTGAATCTGACCAGGAACCCATTACAGACCTTCTCTCTAGCAAAGGGAGCTCACAATGTTGACCTGGTCCAGCCCTTGAGCCAATTGAACCTGGAACAACCCCTGACCATGTTCTAGGGAGGGACCTTTGCTTCCTCAACCCTTGATTACTCTCTTCCCTCCCCATCGACATCTGCTATCCTTGAAGATGTGCAAGCTGTCCAAGGTTATGCTAAACCTGACCCTTTCTCCAACACTTACAACACTGGCTGGCGTAATCACCCCAACTTTGGTTGGACAAACCAGAAACCACCTCAATTCCAAAACCAGCCCAGGCCAAACCAGCAACCAAACTTGCCCCTATCAGCAAGGACCACCCGTTAGACCTCCATACAATCAGAACAGGGCAGTCCCTCCCCCGCAGAACCAAATGGACACCCTAATAAAGATGATGGCTGAAATGAACCAGAAACATTAGGAGGAAATGGCCTTAGTAAAGGGACAGTTAAGCCAACTTTTGGACTGTAAACAATAAGGATCTCTACCTTCCCAGCCACAATCAAACCTGCGAAACGTGATTAACAGAGGCCCCAATTCGCAATCCAGGGCAATTCCTAGTAGGCTCACATGGTTCAGCTAGCCCCACAAACACCCCCTGGGTTCGGTGCTTTTTTGTCCTCGTCTTCTCAAGGATCATCCCATGATCCCAATGCCTCTAAGAATGCGGTAACCTTGAGAAGCGGCACCAAAACCCGGGATCCCAAATGGCTGACTTTCCCTGAAACTTCACCAGCTGAAACACCTGACTCAAAAGAGGCACTGGAAAAACCCAAGGACCCCGAGATAGACCCCATCTATGTTCAGACACCTTACCCCGAGGCCTTGGAAACAATCAAGAAGAAGAAAAGTGTTGTCGAAACTGAGGATCTTTTGGAGATCTTGAAGCAGGTACAGATTAATATTCTGCTCCTCGAAGCCGTTAAGCACATCCCGACTTACGCCAAGTTTTTAAAGGATGCCTGTACACCTAAACGTAAGCCAAGACCTCAAGCACCTAGGAAGGTTGTGCTCTCCGAGAAAGCAAGTTCCGTAATATCAAGCAACCTTCCACTCAAGCGAATTGACCCTTGAGCACCCCTGATTTCCTGCAATATCGGGGACATGACATTTGATAGAGCGCTCCTGGACTTAGATGCTTCTATCAATCAGACTCCAACAACCTTGTACCACCAATTTGGTTTCGGAGAGTTGACACCCACACCTGTCACCATCCAGCTGGTTGATAGATCTGTGAAGACTCCAAAGGGGGTTGTCGAGGACGTGATTGTGCGGGTCAAGGACTTCTATTTCCCGGTCGACTTCTTGGTGCTCGACATGGAAGTCCCTGAAAAACTATAGAATGCACATATAATCTTAGGCAGACCTTTCTTAGCTACGGCTAAGGCAAACATTGATTGTGACACGGGATGTATGGAAATCGCCTTCGGAGACAAGAAAATGCAGTTAGATATCTTCCGGGCGATAGAGTCTTTTGATTGTGATTGTGTTGAGGAACATGATCCCATGGAAACTTTGGTCGAGGAATGCCTCACCCTTAGTTCTGTTTCAGACCATCAATCCTGTAATGACTATGCTGACCCGTCACCATCTCTGCCCATGGACCTTTGTAAGGCTAATTATCACCAAACAACACCATTTGTGGAGATTGATGTTGATCAACTCCCGCCTTTCCCTTTTCCGTCGACCGTTGTTCCACCCGCACACGAACTTAAGCCACTACCTGGGAATCTCAAATATGTCTTCCTGGGACCTGACCAGACCTTCCCTGTGATTATTAACTCTCATCTAACCAAGGATCAGGAACTCAGGTTGACCGCGACCCTTTCAGAACATCGGGCCGCCATTGGATGGACCATTTCAGACTTGAGAGGAATTAGCATTGCCTATTGCACTCATAATATTTACCTGGAAGACGGGGCATGACCCTCCCGCCAGATGCAAAGACGGTTAAACCCAAATATGCAGGAGGTTGTTAAGAAAGAAATTGTCAAGTGACTTGATGCCGACATCATCTATCCTATCTCTGATAGCCCCTGGGTGAGCCCCACTCAAGTGGTTCCAAAGAAAGCCAGGCTCACCGTTGTTACCAATGAGCATGGCGAATCCATCCTCACCCACACCACCCCCGCATGGCGAGTGTGTTGATTACAGGAAGCTCAATGAAGCAACCAAGAAGGATCATTTCCCCTTGCCATTCATTGACCAGATCCTTGAAAGATTGGCAGGGCAAAAGTATTTTTGCTTCCTGGATGGATATTCAGGATATAACCAAGTCGCAATTGCTCTTGAAGATCAAGAAAAGACCACATTCACTTACCCGTACAGCACGTTTGCATTCCATCGAATGCCGTTCTGGTTATGCAACGCACCTGCTACCTTTCAGCGTTGCATGCTAGCCAGTTTTTCAGAAATGGTGGGTGAATACCTGGAGGTCTTTATGGATGATTTCTCTGTATTTGGGAATTCATTCGACCACTATTTGAGCAACTTGGAGAAAATCCTGAAATGATGTATCGAGGTTAATCTGGTGTTGAGTTGGGAAAAGAGCCATTTTATGGTTCAAGAAGGAATCATCTTCGGTCACATCGTATCATATAGGGGCATTGAGGTGGATCGGGTTAAGGTTGATTTGATTTCCAAACTTCGTCCACCTAGCTTGGTCTGGCAGATCCGTTCATTCTTGGGACATGTTGGCTTCTACTGAAGGTTCATCAAAGACTTCTCCAAGCTTTCCAAACCCGTAACTGACCTTCTAGCCAACGACACCATATTTCACATGACCTCTGATTGCATCCAGGCTTATCACACCCTCCGGGACTTAGTTTCCACGGCACCTGTACTTTAACCCCCGGATTGGTCACAGGACTTTGAGATTATGTGTGATGCATCAGATTTTGCTATAGGCGCTATCCTGGGACAAAGGCAAGACAAGAAACCCGTGGTGATCTACTACGCGAGCAAGACGTTGGACGAGGCCCAACAAAATTATACAGTCACAGAAAAAGAATTGCTTGTTGTAGTTTTTAGACTTGAGAAGTTCTGACCTTATCTGCTAGGATCCCACGTGACCATTTATACTACCATTCAGCCATCTGGTACCTGTTGGCTAAAAAGGATGCGAAACCCAGGCTCGTCAGATGGATCCTACTCTTGCAGGAATTTGACCTGGAAATCTGTGACAAAGCCGGATCAAAGAATGTGGTGGCTGACCACTTATCTAGACTTCACCCAGACCACATTGGACCCTCCCTGCCTCTATCTGACACCTTTCCCGATGAACACATTCTGGCTGTGCAAGACACGAAACTACCTTGGTATGCTGACTATGTCAACTACCTGGTTGTAGGACAGACCCCGCATAGTTGGTCCAGATAGCAACGGGACAGGTTCTTGGCTGAAGCCGAGCACTACTTCTGGGATGATCCCATGCTGTTCCACCTCTGTGCCGACCAGATCATCAGAAGGTGTATCCTGGAAAACAAAGTTCAGAGTGTGCTATCCTTCTATCATGACCAAGCTTGTGGTGGCCACTTCTCTGGAAAGAAAACAGCTGCGAAAGTTTTGCAGTTCAGATTTTACTGACCTTCCTATTTAAGGATGCACACAACTTTGCCAAGACTTGCTCACGCTGCCAAGCACTGGGGACCGTGACCAGAAAAGATATGATGGCCCTCCAACCCATTTTGATTGTCGAAATCTTCGACGTGTGGGGTATTGATTTTATGGGCTCCTTTCACCATCCAACAGCTTTGAGTACATCCTAGCCTCGGTAGACTATATTTCTAAATCGATTGAAGTCGTCGCCACCCGCTGATGCGATCACAAGACTGTCATGGACTTTGTTAAGCAGAACATCTTTTCCCGGTTTGGAATACCAAAGGCCATGATTAGTGATGGTAGAAGTCATTTTATTCACTCCCAATTCCGTGTCCTACTTAGAAAATACAGGGTTAACCACTGCATTACTACCCCGTATCATCCGCAAACAAATGGGCAGACCGAGGTCTCAAATAGATAAATCAAGAACATTTTACAGAAGACTGTGAGACCTGAGAGGAAAGACTGGTCCACACGACTCGATGATGCCCTGTGGGCATATAGGACCACTTTCAAGACCCCGATAGGCATGTCACCTTATCGCCTGGTCTTTGGCAAAGCCTGCCACCTTCCTGTCGAATTGGAACACTGGGCTTACTGGGCTGTCAAATAGTGTAACATGGATTCCTAGTGAGTTGGTGCGCAGAGGATGCTCCAACTCTCTAACTCGAAGAAATTCGTCGGGACGCCTTTGAGAACAGTCGACTGTATAAGGAGAAAATGAAAGCCATCCACGACCGACTCATCCATAGAAAGACCTTTGGGCCTAACCAGCAAGTCTGGCTTTTCGATGCCCGCCTAAAACTCTTTCCAGGGAAACTCAGGTCCAGGTGGACAGGACCATTTAGGGTGGTCAAGCTCCACTCCGATGGGGCAGTTGAAATTGCTGACTCAAACTTTGGGCATACTTTTACAGTTAATGGCCAAAGATTGAAACATTTCCTAGCCCAGGTTCCCCCAAAGGAGAGTGTCACCCTCATTGAGGGATGACACGAAGCACCGCCCAACTAGAGGCATTAAACTCAGCGCTTCCTAGGAGGCAACCTAGAGGATTCAGACAGATCCGGTATTTTACGTCACTCAGGTAATATCTTTTTGAACCCCTGTTGCATCCATGTATTTGCCAATGAGGACATTGTCCAACTTAAGCATAGGGGGAGGGTGGTAAATTGCACGATCCTGAGCTCATTTAATCAGTCTGAATACAAAAAAAAATTTGAATTTAGCAAGAAACTTATGCATTAGAAACTTGTCAATAGTGGAAAATAATACAAAAAGAACTTGAACACATAGACTTTTTAGGCCTTTAGGCTTAATCAGCCCTGGTGTCCGTTAAAATATGGATTTAGCTTCAAAGCCTTGCAATCTTAAGCTACTCTAATCCACCTACTAAATAAGGTGATAAGTATACGACTTATCAACTCACCCTCTAACTCAGAAAGACTTTGAGTTTAAGCATCTATACACATTTCTGCACAGACTCACTCCTCGGAGATTTTAACAGAAATTGGGTAGCTAATGAACTCTCTAGGGTGGTATGGCTGCAAGTTGTCATGGGTAACAGCCCATTGGCAGGTTGTCCAAAGCCCAGCCACGGGACCACTTCTTCTTCATTGCCTCTAGGTAAATTTGAGATCAAGGAAGCCACCTACCAAATAAAAAAAAAGGGAGAAAAAAAGAAAACAAAATAAACCACACTTCACCGCACGAGTATGGCTAGCAAGTGATCGTGGATAACAGCCCATTGGTTGGTTATCCAGAGCCCAGCTCAGTAATTGCACAAAAAGAACCAAAACACTTAAGGAAGAAGCGGGGAAGTAGTACAAGCCGGGGAGATATACACTGGAAAAAGCCTTGTGTTGACCCCAATTAAAACAAACATAGGGAGAAAGCTACCGATCGAACAAATACACCTTCAGGCAAAACACTTCATCTTCTGGTCACCTAGGGGCGTAGAAACCCGGAGCCTATCTAAATTTCCGTTGAGTGAGTCTATCACGATATTCACACCAAGATGCTTAGCACTTAGAGTTTTGTCTGAGTTTCCGGTGGGTTGGGTAGCCGTAAAAAGTTACCAACCCACTCTGAATTTCTAAAAAAATCTAAAAATAAGAATATATATATATTTGCATACATTAAAGTAAGGATTCAGGCGATTCGTATTTTGGCAGACACCCGGGCGAGCTTAGTCTTTGTAGATTAAGATCTTAGTATATTTCCTCCTATTGACAAGTGACGAAGTGTCTAAGTAGTTACTTCTTAAATTCTGACAGAAAATAAAGGCTAGAATAAACCTTGCTAGGGACCAGCAAGGAGTTAGCATGGGGGTATGATAACACTGTATCTTGGGGTGATAATTCTGTTAAATAGGGTCCATCTTGAGAATAAAATGCACAGATAACACAACATAAGTATAATGGGAGCATTGCATGCATCATACATCAAGATTGCTTATAAAACAGTATCAATGGTCATTTGTATGAGCACTTGTCAAAGAAAGCCTCAGATGAGAAATCGGACCACACAAATGGATTCAGAGCGACGAATGGAGTCCAACAGACTCGAAATTGGTCAAATCCGACATCCAGAGCTCCTACAATGGGCCCAAGAAGTTCTGACCATTGATTTGATGATCAACGGCCCACGACGTGCCACGTGGCGCTCGCTCGCCGCGTCCAGATCACTGCCTGCTTCCACCTTCACCCAGAGGAGAAATCTCAGCCGTCGATCTTTGATCAAACGGCTGAGAACCGCTTGCATGCCCGCCCTTGCCCGACAAAGCAGCAGGCACAGCGCAGCAGTTGGAGTGCGCACTCGCGCTCATGCGACATTGGATCGAATCGTGCGGAGCTGAAATTTGGAGATGACGATACGCGCAGGTGAAATTGGGCTGCCCGATCAGCAGTGGACGGACGCGATCGCGAGACGTGGCACCTGCAGATGCGCCCTGACCAGACGCATGCGTAAGGGCGTGATCCAGGCGTGCGCCTCACGCAAGATCCCAGCTGTCCGATCTTCAATCGGAAGGGTTATGGCGCACGCACACGGATCAGGTGCAAGGAAGCACAGCTGCGGGCGAGCAATCGACGGGTAAGGGTCTTCATCGACGTTTTGGGAAGGGTTTTAGCGACGTCCCGGACGTGCTAAAACCCCTTCTTCATTTGGAAAGCTCTTCTCCCTATTTAAACCTCTTCCAACCACTCATTCAAGGCATTCACTCCACTTGCAACTACTCTACCCTCCTCCTAGCTACCTTTAAGCCCTTTTGTAATTTCCGGAGACGACGAGCCGCCGACGGAGCCCTCTCCACCGCCGTGGCTGCCTCGTCGTCCCCCTTCTCTCTCTCTCTTCCCTTCTTTTAAGTTTTACTTTACTTATGTTCAAACATCTATCTAGTGTTGTAATTATGAACTAAAGTTGCATGATTAATGAAGTTTTTTTCTATTCAATTGCTTGTTCTATTTTCTATTCAAGTTGCATGTTGCTAATGAAACAATTCTAACCCTAAACTCTCTCTCTCTCACTTTTCACCTGCGCCTTTTTGCAAGCAAAACCCCACGATTTTTCGTGATAATAAGTGACAAGAAGAATCCGATTTTTACGCCTCCCTGAGACTGACACTCGGACTCACCTCCGTTTCTTTACTTTAAAACCGACGTCGCAAGTGCAAACTATAACGACACTTCCAAACAAACGTGCACGCGCACGTCAATTATCAAAGGGAGAATTCAACCGAATTTCGACATGCTAGTCTACATATGAAATTTGGAACACTCTCGAGGTCACCTACGAAGGAACAAGGTAAAAGAAACTCGTATTTCAATTCTAACTGAAAATATTATTTGCTATGAGTGCAAGAAAAAGAGACACTTGAGAAATAATTGACTCATTAGCAAGAAGAAGACACAAAAGAAGTCAACAAGAAGAAGAAAGCTTTGAAAGCAACATGGGATGATAACAACTTTGACATGGACACCGACTTCGATGTTCGGATGACAACAATGTTGCTCATTTATGCTTGGTAGCCTCTAGAGAAGATATGGACAATGAGGTAAACCCTGATTTCTCTCTTGAAGAATTGCTACAAGCATATGAAGAGTTATATCATAAGGCTAGGTTAATTAAAAAGGAAAATACAGTTTTGCATAGTAAGTATAAGGCATTGGAAATAGAAAAATCATATTCAGAAATGGAGTTAGAAATGTCAAAAGAAACTAATAATCAATTACATGCAAAAATAGTAGAGCTAGAAGATGTTTATGAGCATTTTGAGGGAACTTTAAACAATCTTAAAATAACTACTAGATTGAATACTGAATTTTGTAATGCTTTAAAAGTAAAATTTCAAAGTAAAAATAAGACAAAATAAATCGCATGCACCTAGGCATGCATGGATTTATCGAAAGGTTAAAAATCCCAAGAATTATAGATCTAACACAAAAGAGGTCTATAAATATCAGGATTTAAAAGGTACTTACTCGATGGACCCACAAGAAAATGGGTTCCTAGAAAAGATATTTTACGTTATTTTGCAGGAGTAGACCAATGGGATCAAAGTGATCAGTGGATATTCAAGGCACACAACGGAACATTCAAACCTTTCTACAGATTGCATGAAGTCCAAGAAAGATGAACTAATGGAGCTTGGTATCCACAAACACCATTTTACTATTTGTAATTTGTTCAATGTGGTACGTCATTCTTTTTACCCCTTCATTTTTTGATGATTGACAAAAATGAGGAGAAAAATAAGAAGGAAATAGTCATATTTTTAAGGGGAGAATATATTGAGGGGGAGAATTGACAATTTGAATTTCTTTTATGAAAAATGGCTAAAAATATATATTTTTAAATATTATCTATTTGAAAGATAGTTTTGTCAACACCAAAAAGGGAGAGATTGTTGGAACCTTATTCCACATCTTGTTTTGGTGTTAACAAAATTATTGTAGATTAATGTTTGTAATTGAGTAATATTTCAGCTTTAAATGAAGATCAAGGCAAACAGAAAATAATGACAAGGAGGCATGATGATAAGGAGGCAAGAAGACAAGGAGTTGATCATAGAAGATCATCTAGAGGTTATTTTGTTTATTACATTAGTCTTTTACTTTATTAGAATGTATGACTCTTAACAAAGAAACATAAGTTAGATCGTAAAATTAATCAGAGATAAATTAGGATTAATATTAATATCATTTTCAAAGAACATACTTAATTATTAATCTTTGTAAAATAAGGTACTTGTAAGCAAGTACCGATTCTGTTCATAAGTGCCGGTACATGTAAGGCATAGGTTTAAACCTTTGTCTCAAACTGTGAACAAGTATCGATACTAATCAAGAGTACTGGTATCTGATGATCACAGTTTGAAGACTCAGTTCGGGCCTGGACTTTACAAGTACCGGTACCCATGATGAGTATCAATACAGGTAGGTTACAGTGCTTAGTGAATCTCAAACTAGGGAGTCACAATGTTACGACTCGGTTCTCGAATCCCTACAAGACCCGAGACTGGCTTGACTCGACTAATCCCAAGACCCAATCGTCCAACAGGAAATAACCAAAAAGTAGGAAAGTAAACCACATTCACTATGCTAAGTAACTAACAATAAAAGAGTACAAGCAGTAAATAAAATAAAAGTTGCTAACAGTACATATCACCACCACAACAGTAAAGTAGAATAAGGTACAGAAACAGAAACGGTAACAACAATCTAACTCACTAGCAAAAAGGAAGTACAACAACAACAGAAACTACTGCTGGGCTCGATTGGGCCTAGCACCCTCTGCAGCCGGTGACTTGGGCTGCTCAACACCTGGACCTGGAAAGGGTTATGAGTAAACGGAGTCAACGAACGCTGAGTAGAGTGATAACCAACCAACTAAAGCAGTAAAGGCTAACAGGTAAATTTATCTTTTCCAATTATTTTATTTTACACGTCATTTCCTTTCACCCATTGGTTTACTTTCAAATCTCTTTCTTGATCTCGAATGTTCATCGTGGGAATGATCTTGATTGCAGTATTTTCCGAAGAGTAAAAGGCACACGTGGTACTCTCCTGGCCAGGAGAGTCCCCCGTGGTGATCCTACACCCAGTCAACCACCCCGAGGTCATGGAAAAACGTAGCAGTGACTACGGCACGCACGATAAGCGCATGAGTAGCTACCCTGTACTGACATGCGGTCAGTCATTTCCACTAGCGGGTATGCTCAAAGTATAGCACAGAGCAGTATAGGGCCTAACTCTCTCAGTAACAGGAGTCTAGCCCTTAGAACCAAACAGGAGTCTCGCCCCTCCACAGTTCGCGCACCCTCGTCTGACTACCTCGGTTTGCCCAGTGGGCCTAACAAGTTGGTGTAGGGTGGCTAGCTTAACCCCGGGCCTCGTGGGGTGGCTAGCTCTCTCCCTACACTAGTAGCTCTCCCTGGTATAGTGTACGCGAGAGCCAACAGAAGTCGGTGTAGAGTGGCTATTCCTAACCTCGGGTCCTAACCCAAGGGCAGCTAGCTCTGCTCTACACTAAACAGGAGACAATTACTCTCCTTGGTACCACGTACTCAAGGGCCAACACACTTCCCACTCACATTTCCGGATCCATTCCATTTATCCACAGGAGTTCTACTCCTAATTTCCCGTAGGGTTCATGCTCGTATTCACCATATTGTTCCATACCAGGTTTCGCCATTCACATTTTCATTCTCATATTATACGCATGCTGCTCATATTTTCACAATTTAACATATACAACAAGTAATGTCACAGGTAACTGTTTAACTAACACAGGCATTTCATATTTCACAGGCAGTTCGCATTTATTAACATGCAATTATTTACATTTCTATTTATTCATTTATTACTGCAATCTCAAACATGCATACAACAGTGCAAGTACTTCTCGTCCTAGGATTCATGCCACATCCTAGGTTTCTAATTATCCAATTTCACACATGCATTCATGTTTTATAATTAAAATAGGGGGAAACTACTCTACTAGACAATCTGGAAGTACTGGGGGCTCGAACGGTAGACTCATGTGCCTCTGTAAGTCCCGAACACGCAACTGGTCGAAGTCCTATACCAAGGAACATAACACAACAGAATGTTCAGAATAGTATATAAGGCATTCTAACATGTAGATGAAATCACAAGGAAACCACAGATATCTTGTTTGCGTAAAACGGACCTCAAACAGACCCTAAACGAGTCAAAAACAGAACTACAAACCTAAATCAGATTTCTAGCACAAGGTCTAGACGTCTTAAAAGTCACCAGGGTCTCACCTAAGGTTCCTACATCGACTTCAGATGTCCAAAACCCCTACTTGACTGTCTGGACCCAGCTCTAGACGTCCGACCTCTCCTTTAGTCATCTGAGAGTGCTTCCGGTCATCTGGTAAGCTGTCGAGACGTCCGAAATGCGTGGGAGGGTGTGCCCCGCGCCTTCCCGAGGCTATCCTTGCACGCGATAGATCGAATCGCCCACTCTTAGCCACGCAGATCGACTTTGCAGTGCAGCCTGCATGGCCGTAACCGCAGGAGGAACATACCTTCGCGAAACTCTGCTTGCACACATCCGGTGTCGTCACCAGACGTCCAACCCGTCGTCTGGACGACACGCCAGACGTCTGATTTTGGGAAAAACCCAGAACCAGACCGACCTCCTGCTCCCCTCACCGCGTGCAGCCGCGGCCTCTCCTCCTCGTCTGCAACTTCGGCTGCAACAGAGTGTCGGGGACGTCTCCCCCGACACGCTCCTCTCGCACATGCCG
This sequence comes from Thalassia testudinum, assembly GCA_037157565.1. Taxonomy (NCBI): domain Eukaryota; kingdom Viridiplantae; phylum Streptophyta; class Magnoliopsida; order Alismatales; family Hydrocharitaceae; genus Thalassia; species Thalassia testudinum. The sequence goes on along the minus strand of JAZHRO010000009.1, from coordinate 40,601,965 downwards.
CTCCAGTCGTGCGTCCTCCGGCAAGCTCCCACGAGCTCGCGAGCTCAAGCTTCTCCTTCTCTCTTCATGCCGCCTCTCCCCCTCGCTCCTCGCTCTCGCGCCCTCTCTCGCGCTCGTCCCTCTCGCTGTCGTGGAGAGGAAGGAAGGTGGTGGTGGTGGGGTGGAGAAGAGAGGAGGGGGAGAGGGGTTATGTAGAGGGAGCGGCTAGGGTTCTATGGAGAAGAAAAGAGAGAGAGAAAAGAGGGAGACTGTCTGCACGCAGCCAGTGCGCAGACACGACCCTGCGTACAAAATTTTTAATTTCCAGACATCTGGGAAGGGATCTAGACGTCTGATTGACAGTCCAGACATCTTAAATGGCTCAGAACAGAATGGGTCTTTACACACAAGTACCGATACCTATGATGAGTACTGGTACTAGAACTCTTGTGTGCTAGCTACAGAAAAATGTGAGTAGCTAGTATCGATACCAGTTAGCCGTTGGCTCAAATCTGAACGGTTGTAAAATTGATTTTGAGAACTTAAACGTTGGGATTTAAACTCCAATGCCTAGTAGATGAGTAACTAAGATCTTAACTCTATAAAAGGACTTTTGGACTCTTAGTTTGCACACAAGATACACAAGGAAAATTCTAGAGCTTTGAATTCCAAATTTCCATCATATTTTCAAGAGTTAAAAAGAAGAAGCTTGCCATTCACTCTTTCTACATTCTTGCAAGCTTAATGACGTGTTTTTCTCACGCATCTACAAAGCGATTCACGTCCATCCTAGGCTCTCAAATTGTTATTCAATTTAATTATTGTTGGGAGGCATTTGAATTTTTGTTGTAAGATTTCTCTTTCTTACACCAGTTCTTATTTGTAATTGAGCTTATTGCTCATTGGGTTGTGATAACCCATTGTACTTGGGTTGAGGTAATTGTTAATTGCCTCATATTTAGTAAAGTGATTCCCTCGAGATTAAGAGAATCGGGTTAAAAATCCTAAGCTGGAAGGCTTACGTAGTGGAGTACCCAAGTGAGTAGGGAACCATTATACATCTTGTTCATTCTTTGTGATTTTATTTTTGTGCAAATCTTTTTGTTATTATTAATTTTTTCCTTGTGTTTATTTGTGCGCATAGCCATCTATAGTAGATCCAAGGTTTCCATCAACCCCTTCCTTCATCACCACCATCCATGCCAACCTTAACCCAAAGCCTCTTTTTTCATCCAATCACCTCATGCCAACCCCCCTGGTCCAATCATAACATGCCACCTCATCCTCTCGACCTCATCCCTCCAACCACATCATGACACCTAAGCGATTCTACATCATCTTAAGTCCACACCAACTGACATGGTCATTTTGAGATTCGATAAAATATGTGTCGTAGTATAGTCGAATCGCACAAATCAACTTTTACATTTATAATTCTCAAAATAGAAATTATTCCGTATTCTGAGGTCATTCGCTGGGAGCAAAGAAATGCGTGACTTATCACTATCTAATTTTCACAAAATTTTAACTCATGAACTAGATGTAGGTAGTTTAGCTTTCAATTGCAAGCATTCTAGTTCAATAGAATTAAGAGAATATTCATTGGGGACTATGACAATGAATTTCTAAATAACAATTGTACAACCCCTGCAACCCATCGATGTAGGGTTAACTATGTGAGAAATTGATTGTGCAATTTAATCTTTAATAATTACATACCTCTTAATTACTCAATGCTTAATCAAATAAAACAGAAATCAATGATATTAAATTAAGCACTAAATAATCCATAATAATAATGTTTTAGCATGATAATATAATAAACCACTAGATATTCTATGATGAAATTTCATTTCTAGGCAATCAATCCAGCTAAATGACAAAGTAGTCCCTAGGAATAAGGCCTTTCTCGCATATAGGCCCCTGTGAATTTGCATATTGGTTCTTGCAACCAAATTTTTTTCTTGATCCGATCCCTGCCAACAGCAAGGAGCTTGAGTTCCTCTTCTTATATCAAGGAGGATGTAGGGGGAGTTCGGTGGAGGTGGCTGAAGTGCTTCAAGGTGTGGAAGACCTTGCTAGTAGGTTGCAAAGCTTTCTCGGAGCTCTAGGAAACCTTTGGTGATGCATGGCGGCTATGAGGATGGTAGATGGTGGTTGCCAGAGTCAAAGATGGTGGCAGCGATAGAGGAGGTCAGTCGGACAACAGAGTGGGTCTCGGCCTCAACCAAGGGGTTGAGGGGCTTTGCCGGACGTCAGCAAAAGTGGTGGTGGGTGTTGATTTTGTGTGTAAGTGCTGAAGGTAGTTAACCGAACTCGAAGAGGATGGCAACGGTGGGAGGAGTCGGGTAGGGGTCTTGAGGCATCGAAGCCCCCAATAAATTGGGGGCTTTTGTTCATGAATGGGTAGTGCTGATTCCACGATGGTTGGTGATGAGCAAGGAGGGTTGGTGGATGTGATTGGTGGTTGCTAGAGCTCCCACTAGAGGTGAGGAAGACGACGACGAGGGGGAGGAGTTTGGGTTTGAACCGAAATCTAAGGAGACTACAGTATTCTATAGGGAGAGAGAAAGAGAGGAGGCTACTTTATAGGTGACGAAGAAGACCAGAGAGCATCCGATGTTGATCGACTGGATGTGATGAAGAAGGAAGGGGTGGCAAGGTAGTTTGGAGTAACGAAGAGGTTAGGAGGTCGGCTTTGTTGGCGAGAAGCTTGACGACGAAACGAGGGAGGCAACTGTGGCCTTGGTTAGCGGTGTGGTGCAGCAAAGAAGGTAGCTAGAGAAAGCTCTAAGGTCTCGTTGTTGGTGATGTCTGGGAAGGAGGGGGTAGGGATGTGCCACCACTTGACGAGGAGAGTCGAAGAGCTTGACCATGCTTTATAGGAGAGCGGTGGTGATTGTGGCTGATTTACCACCCAATCAAGGTCGAGATTAGTGTAGTTTGAGTGTGCTCTGGTGACAACTTCGGGCGTGATTCGTGGCCTTCGTAGTTGGCAAGGATGACTAGAAAAAGCTCGAAATCAAAGGGCTATGATAGGGGAATCTTGTCTCAAAATTTGGTATAATTCCAATGAGAGATCAAGGAGATTTTGTTCCCTCAAATCGCGTTCAAAGACAAGCTTGCTGCAGCTGCTAGTCGGAGGAGGAAGAAGAGTTGATGACGTCAGTGAGGGACCTAGAAAAGAGGATTTTGGATCGGTATGAAAGAGATTTGAAAATTAAGGGCCATTATGCAAAATAGGTTAAGATGAAGTCCAATTAGTCTAAAATTTTTAGGGTAACCTAATTTGGACCTAAGGAATCTAATGGTGACTTAAATTTTGGGTTTCAATGAAAGTTGATTGGTAAATTTACTTTTTAACCCAAAATATATTGAATATTTGCTTAGGTCTTTGTTTTAGGTCAAAATAGGTTCATTTTGTCAAATTGATTATTCTAAATCTTATAGAATATTATTCAAGGATTTTTAGAAGGTTTATATTATATTTATTTCCATCATAACCCTTTTAATTTAAGTGAGGCTAAATTAGGATTTTTAAATATATATTAACTTTCAATTTTCAGAAAAACCCTAAATTAGTCCATGCAAGCCCATTTATTTGAAATTTAAGTTTAGTTGACCTTCAATTAAGTGTAGGTTTACCCTTTGGTTAATTTGCACTTGGATTGGCCTGTTAAAACAACAAAATTAACCTATTTTACAACAGTTTTTTTTTATTCATCTTAGATTGAATTATGCCCTTTAATATAATAATTAGGTGAAATTAGCTTTGGAAATTAGTCAAATTAAGTTAGAAAGAAAGGATGATGGTGTTACCATCACCAACCCTAGCCTACTCCTCTATATAAGCCCCCACCACCCTACAACATCTTTGTCTTCTCCACCTTCATCTCTCTCCCAATTTCTTTTCGCCATCCGTCCTACTCTCCATCTCAATGGTCATTCCCTTACCTTAGAAACCCTAGGTCCCCCTATACCTCTCTCTCCTGTTCTTCTCTTCTTCTCCACCTCAAGACCTCTCCCCTACACACCCTCCTTTTCATCTCTAGCATCCTCCTCTGATTCTTCTCCAAGCAAGCTACTTTTGGTGGTTGATGGCGGACCTCCCTCTTATTCTTCTTCTTATGTCTTTCTTTCCTTTATAATTCATGTTCTTTCTGTAATATTTGCAGTCAATGAAGTTGTGCACATTTTCTATCAATAAAGTATTTTCTTTTGTGTTATTTTTCTCTCTAGTTTATATTGCCTTTTCTCTAAGTAATATTACATGATTAGCAAAGTTGTATGCCTTAGTTAAAATTCCTAAATTTGTATTTATTTCTGTGCATCTTAAAAATCCAAAAAAATTATATTTCATTCTTGCATATTAGATTAAAACATTCATAAAATTTTGCACAATAAAATTTTGTACAAAAATTTTCTAAAGATAAAAATAAAAAAATCATTTATGTTTGGTTCCTTACATTGTCATAGGTTAGCCCCTGATTTTTATTGCTAAATTTATTGTACAAATTATAGATATTAGATTTGCATAAAATTTGGTGGTCGAGAACCTTAGTTAGACCGTAAAGTAGTTTCATTAATTTTATTATAATTTTTAGGTCTTTGAAAACTTACTTTTACGCAAATTACATTTTGATCCTAATTCTGTAGTTTAGTCCCTATCTTGATGTCCCTTTGCCTTCTTCTATATTTAAAATACAAATAAAAGATCAGAAAAACTTAAAACATCGAAAGTATAGTTGTTAGGTCTAGTTAGGAAGCAATTAGATCCTATGCATTCCTATGAGACGACTCAGACTCCCATCTTTTCACAATCCTTTAAGAGTTTAAAAAATAAATTTAAAATAATCGTGATTTGCATGCTACAATGACACAATTAACACTTGATGGATTTCACACTTTAGGTCTCTGAACCTTATACTCTAGACTAGAATGGCCTAGTAGAGAGGAAGAACAGTGATTACGCCGTAATCATAGGACTTAAATGACCTAAATTAAGTTAGAACTTAGCATAATTGTAGTATAACTCATGCATAAATATCATACATTGCATCTTTTCCTACATTATTTAGATATGCATGAAATAATGTTATAATGTATTGATTAGTGCATTATTTGGATTGTAAGCAATAAGAAGCTCAGGAGATGACCTGAAGCTGTACCTGAAGAAGGGAGGAAGCAAGAGCTGTAGCAGAGTTGGAGCAGAAGCCCTGGAATAAAGAGGAAGAAATAATGTAGGGAGAGGTATACTACTCTACCAAGTAGAATTTTAATGTAGGAGTTAAATTATGAAGAACATAAGACCTTTTCTAACCTTAGGATAGCCCTAGAGACCCTCCTAAACCCTAGCCACCCTTAGATTAGGTCATCTCAGCCTAGGATACCTCAAAACCCTCATTCTAGCCCATATCTGGACGTCCAGGTAGGTTGCTGGACGTCTAGAACCCTTAGACACCACCCGTAGACCTAGAACCCAATTATGCTAGAATATTAGACGTCCAGATAAGGAGTCAGATGTCCAATTTCTACAGAATCCCAAGACAGAACCTAAACTCCTTGACTCAACATTGGATGTCCAAACCAGAGTTCTAGACTTCTGATTTTGAAGTATAAGTCGTTTGATTGTTAAATCAGACGTCTGGAACCCTTCTATAATCCCTATTTTTGAAATCAAGCTTGGATCTTGATTTCCTAAGCCCCTAAACCCAATTCTACACACTAGGGAACCTAAATTAAGGTGCCCTAAGCCTATTACACTACCCTAAGACCCTCCTAAGAACTTAATTAGGTTCTCACTAAACCCAATTGACTTGGATCTAAGTCAATTACACTTTACTTAGTCAATTGGACTCATAGAGTCCAATTGTGCTCAGATCTCAACCAACATAAGCCCAATTGGATTCAGTAAGAGTCCAATTGACTCAAGCTTGACCTAATTAGGTATTTTCTCTACCAATTAGACACACATCCACTCAATTAAACTTCTACTAAGTTTAATTGCACTTTCACATTAGCATGAGGGTTTATAAGCCTAATTCTAAGAGCCTACCTAAACCCAATTACCTAGACCTATAGGACTCGACCTAGACCACTTAACCACACCCACAGTCGCGCACACACACCCACACACACACACTTGGCCATCACCTCTAGAGTTCTTTAGAACTCTCTTCAAGTGGCGCCACCTTGTAGACTATTTTTAGTCTTTCAAGGAGTCTACTAACCAACCCATGAAATGAGGATCTTGAAGACCCATTTCAAATGGGTTGGACAGCCACCTTGGGAGCTCTTCTAGAGAGTTTCACATCTCTCTAGATGAGACACCCCCTGGTCTATTTAAGGGACCCCTTGGACGGCCATGCACCCCCATCTTGGATACTACCTCCATCTCCATTGGCAAGCTCCTCCACCTTTAAGCATCACCCCCTTCACGTCCATGATCTAAGCAACTCCACCACCTTCTCAAGAGGTCGTCCTACACACCTTGGCCATCCCTCTCTTCCCTCCTACCACCTCAAGCCACATAAGCTATTGAAGACCACCTTCAATGCCTTAAGTTCTCCTCGATAGCCTAGTTCTTCTTAGTTTAATTTCTACATTTATCTTTCTGCTTAAGTCGTGTAGTCATCCTCTACCTGAATGATGCATGCATAGTCTTTCATTAGATCCATGCATGCATCCATCTTCGGCTAGCTAGAAGCTTTCATGTACAAGCATGTCTCTAGATCCAATTGTATTGATGACCATTCTTGAGGAAATAAAATCAATATTTACATGATATTTGTTTCTATGTGAGTTGGATGTTCTATATTCTTATCATAATTGCAACAAAATGTCTGTCCTCGAAGATATTAACGAATTAGCGATTGATCTATTTATTGCTAGTTGTCATCGCATATTGAGATTGTGCACACACCAACGCATATTTTCACATTCGTGATATATTTAATGCACACACATGTTTTTCGAGTAAATAAGGTGATTGGTGCATCTTTAGTTAGCACTTTAGAGACTGGGGTACAATTTTAAGTAGGAAAAGAATCGAAAGTCAATTTCACTTTTCTAAATGCCTCCCTGAGATCGACTGGGACTCATCGTCTCGATATATTAATTTTTGTTGAATCGGATTTGGCAACTATACTATGGTGCTATTTTAATCAAAAATGTGATTTACAATCACAACAAATAGGCATTTGATTGAGATGGCTCCTTTTATGTTACATCATAGCAATGTTCCTTTGCACTATTGGTTCTTGGCTTTTCTTTAGTGTTGCCTAGATAATCAATGCTCTTCCTATTGGTATTCTAAATTGGGATCCGCATGAGAGGTTACATCTTACATTTCCATGATATAATTTCTTTCAAATCTTTGGTAGTGCTTACCTCTCTTGAGGCCTTATAATGTGCACAAGCTAGAACCTACTTTTAAGCTACATGTATTTTTGGGTTATAACCCCTTTCAGAAGGCTTATCATTGTCTTGATCCAAGGACTTCCAAAATTATTTTTGCTAGGTATTCTATTTGATGACTCTCTCTTTCCTTTTGAGAAAGAGATGCCTGTAGCATTTGGGAAGTTGTTTACATCAAGTTCCATTATTCTTTCGATTCATCTATTTATGCTACTTACTTCTGGGCCTTCTATTCCTTCTTTAGTACCTTCAACTATCAAGCCTCAGGGTATTGATTTACCTTCTGAGCACCCTATTCCAAATTCTTTAGCCTCCCTTATCATCACACTAAGTGCTACTTCATGAGGTGTGGCTCATCATAACTAAAATGCCCAAGTTAAGTTAGAAAATAGGTTAAATACTATCTAATTAACACAATAAATTGGTTAAGTGTGAGAATTAACAGAAATGACCTAACACATCAAATTTGGGTTAAAAATGGTAATCAAGAGTGAAATCATGTTCTAAAATGTTCAATTAAGCTATCATAAAAGCTTGGTTGCATTTGGACATCAATAAGACCTTGAAACCATCACATTACACTTAGGTCCTTCATGCATTAACATTCTCTTAAGCTAAAAAGTCGCAAGGACCTTCTTGTAACTCTCAAGGCCCTTTTTGTAAGTTGTTAGGGACCACTTGGATATGGTTCATTTCACTAATGGATTCTTCTTGCAAATATTCCACCTTTAACCTTTGTGGGCCTATATGCAAATTGCCTAACAAACTTGTTGCTTCACGAGGCACAGTAGCTCATGAGGAACACGAGCTACAATTGCCGTTGATCCTCTTCACCGATCCAACGGTGGATCCATCGCTATCCATTGCGTGCCTTTGCGTGAAGCTCCATTGCCTCACCTAGATCCCATCCAACTGTTGGTTTTTAGTATAAGACTTCATGCACATCATCCTTCGCATCCCCACCATTAGACCTAACCTCGCCTAATCATACTCTCTGATGCCCAGATCACTCCCTCACTTAAACATTGTCCCTGAACTCGCGTGGCCCCCATCGACCCCCTTCTACACCTCTCGAGTCAATCGTTCACTCTTCTCCAATTTCCTCTCCTCACAATACCCTAGTTCCATCGACATGGTAGTGGAACTCCATCTCTCCGACTCTCCTCGCCGCTACGGATCACATAACACCTGAGGGTGACATTGAGCTCCACTAGAAGGCTTTCAAACCACTGAAGACTCTCCCTCCTTCCTCGCTACAGCCACCAGCTGCAGTTCTTCTTCAAGGTCATGTTCTTCCACTTAGATTAGGATTTAATGCTTTTTAGGATAGTTATAGTGTCTGTAAGTATAGTGTAGATCTTTCTAGGAGTAGAATTAGATAATAATCTCATGGATTGATTGTTAGATTTAGGAGTAGAGTAGATTAGGTAGTTTTTCACCAAATCTGCCTCCTCTGATCAATTCAGATAAGAGGAGATGAATTCATCCCTTCATAGTGTTCATCTGTTCTCCCTCTGCACTTCACACTCACTTTTGCATGTTTTCCTCATATTTTTATCATCAATCAACCACGCATCAAGGCATCAAATCAGATCTGATGCATTGAGCATTTAGATTTGATTTGAGTGCCATATTTCATCTAAGGGTCATTCCCTTCATTACACTTGTTCACAATGACCCTATTTTGACTTTGAATGAGCTAATTTGTAATTCTCTCAGATTTGGTTTCAATTAAATATTGATCATAGTTTTGGTTCTTTATGGATAGCTAGAGCCATGGATGATTAGTTCTCTTGATTTGAGGCTCTAGCAATGATTCACATGCTCATTTGGGTGGGATTTGGATTCTAACATAAAGGATTTCAGTGCATTCTTTTGAGTTTTAATTCAGATTGAAAGATATGAAGATTTCAGATTCATTTTGATTGGAATTCATTTACTGATCTAAATTCTTTCTTCATGCTATCTATGGCACAAGAGAGGGATTAGATCAGGAGTTTTCATGCTTTGAGAGTTTTAATCGTGTTGAAATGAGTTCTATATCTATCAAGGAAGGTTTTTAATCATCTCTGAATTGAGTTTAAGTGTGCTTGGGAGCTTAATGCGAATCTTGACCTTACACTATCTATAGCGTAAGATAAGGATCTTATGAGGGTTTCAATGATTTTTGGAAGATATATTTCGATTTCCTTGAATTTCAGAGGTGCCAGAAAAGAGTTTGAGATGATTTTTCATGGGATTTAATCATTCATCTCAGATATAGAATGTAATTCTACAATCCCTGATTTGAGATGAGAATTGAATTCCAAGAGCATTTGATGAAGATGTTAACACATGGATTTGATTTTAAAATGAGTTTGAATCACAATCAATTTTTATATGGTTGTTTAAACATGTGTTTTGACTCAAGACTCCCAAATCAATACATAAAAGGGCTGCATAGCAGCTGCATTCAGTGGATTTCTTTTATCCTCGTTTCAATGAGATCTATGGGTCAGAAGGCTTTTCTGGGTTTTATGGCCCTTAGATTTGGTTTGTCAGATTTGAGGTGATCTTCTGGAGCATATGATGAGGCTTCAAAAATTGATCCAATCACTGCTTGAGTAGCATTGCAATAGATCTACTACAGTTCAGCAGCAGCAACAATCAGCTGTTGAGCAGTCTAAGTTTGTGCTAGATTTTGAGTGAATCTAATGTAATTCTAAGGAATCCAAGCAGCTGGCATGTTTATATTGTTAGAACATGTGTATAAGCATTCATGTACTTTTGTGGGCTTTAAATTTGTTTTGAATGTCATGTAAACCATGTTCTTAGTCATTGTCAACTATATAATCATTGTCCAAAATTTGTTTTGGAATGAATTTGAGATGAAAATCATGCTTAATTTCTCTAACACCTTTCATATTGTGTGCTGGCCATTTCTAATTGTTTAAGATGCTTTTCCAGCCACTTAACCTCATTTTAGTGCCTTAGGTTCCTTGTCTAAACATTCATGTAGGCCTAATTTGGATAAACTTTGTTAATAAATAAATATCATAAAAAATTACAAAAAAATAAAATAAAGGTGTCTTGAGTAGGATTAGATATATTTTTAAGTGTATGCGAAGTTGCAAAGTATTCCGAAACTCCAGCTTAATAGAACATACCAGTTGACGGTTCAGTTTATTTTGAAACTTAATAAATGAACTAAGTTGAAAAACGCAAAAAGAATTCTTCTCTCTCTTATCTCACCTTCTCTCTCTCTTTTCCTGCCTTTTTAAAACATAGAAAGACTATAAAAATAAGAAAAAGTCAAAAATTACATAAAATTACCATGTATATAGTATTTATACTTATAAATATAATTAAACACTAAGCTATATGTAAATATTGTAATATATGTAAATAATGCACATAAATAACTTATAATTGTATTATATATATTTAAATAAGTAATTGGGTTGAGTTACTGTACATATAACTTTATTATATAATTATGCATTAATTTATATTAGATTACATGTATTTATATTATGATAATTATAAATAAGTTTATTGTATGATACTGTACATACATATTTAAATAATTATTATATACTGTATGATATTTGTACATTAATTTATTTATGTATTTATTGTAGGTAATTAAGTTATTAAGTTAAATAGTTAAATTATTAAGTTAAAATAAAATAAATTAGTAAATTAACTATTGTTGGCAAAAATCGTTGTTTAAAATATAGTGTCGTAATATAGTAACAAAAATCATAATAATATTTAAATTTATAAAACTCGAGAAACAAAAGGGAGTCGGAAGTCTTTCGCAGGGAGCAATTGAAATAATTCAATCCACTAATCACAATATCATGAATAATATGCAATTAGAACCAAAATAATGCTCAATGTATATTAGAATTATATCTCAAGAATAATCAGAATCAGAATGCAAAAAATTGGGTAAAAATGGTAGTTTTAACCACCAATTTAACCCTAATGTTTAAGCTCTTAGTTAAATCTCAAATATATGAACAGTAATCGCAATCAAATGTAACCACAGTAACTAGCAAAATCAGAATAGGGCCTCAGACGATAGGTTAAAGGCTGAGACGCCTTAACTTCAATAGCCTCAACAATGTTAAGGCACAACGGTAGTAGAGACATAAGGTTCTCGCAAAGACAAGGCACAACAAGGGCCTCGTAAGCGTGGGAGAAGGGGGCATGATTCTTGAGGCAACAGTAGTTACAAAAACACCCCTCTTCTCTTTGAGAATTCTTCTCTTTAGACCAACGTCGGACCTGGGTAACCAGACACAAGCCTAGACCTGTGGGCAAAATCGCGGGTGAGGGCATATGGGCGGGTTCGTGCAAGCGTGTGTGCGATGGGGCGTGTATGGGACCTCACCCCGTGCGTGCTGAGGCAGACAACCACGTGCACCTCTATGTATTATACGCCTTCGAGAACCCCTACGTCCTCGATGTAGGACTATATCCAGTCCTTTCTCTTCGTGTAGGCCTTTGCGTGGGCTGCAATTGATTTATCAAAGAATTGAGGTGCTGGAGCTTGTGCCTTTGCTTGATTGGAGGCCTGGAGGGCGTCAGGGACTGGAACCGCAAAGCTTGCTGGTCGCAGCAGGGTGATTGAAGGTCGGAGGAAGGCGATCGGCATCGAAGAAGACGACTGCAGCGATGGAGCTCTAGCGTACACCTGAAGAAGAAAATATGGCCTTGCGGCCTCATCAGAAATGTTCAAGAGCCTGACCTGAGTGTAGAGAGTGCCGTGGTGGTGGTGGGGTGGTGCGAGCATGTGTGTGGCAGTGTGGTGAAGTCGGAGACGATGACCGTGGATGGGTTTGTGGGGTGAGGTGATTCGGAAACCAATAGCTCCAATTAGGTTGGGGCTTTTGGTTGTGGGGCCACGATGAGGGTTTTGGAGGTGGTGGCAAGGCGATTAATGGTGTGTGGTGGCTGCACGACCTTGCCGGAAGCATGGTTGGTGCTGGGGAAGATGACCGGGGTGCGAGTGTTGTGGCAGTCGAACCTAGAGTCTAAGTAGGTAGCAATGAAGACGAGAGGGAGAGAACGAGATTGAGGGAGACTAGGAGTTGGGATGGAGAAGGAGATGATAGCTTTGATTGGCTGACATCGGAGAAGGTGACGGAATTCGGTGAGGTGTCGACGAAGAATAGGCGGAGAGCGGTCCCTCTTTGGCTGAAGAGACGTGCTGAGGAGAGAAGATCAGAGGGCCATCCAATTTGATGGTTGGATGCCCAAAGGAGACAAACGAAAAAGGTCATTGTAGTCGAGTTGCGTTTGGCCAGAGGAGGAGAAGAGGAAGTGATTCCGACTCAAACTTGGCTAAGGAGAACGGTCAGGAGTTGGGGCCCCTTTATAGAGATCTAGAATGAGCTTTAAAGCTTAGGAGGCTCAATTTGGCCGTGAAATCAGGGAAAAAGATCCCTGATTTTCTCGAGCTTGTCCGAGTTCTAGAGATCTTCTTGGAGTCTTTGATTTGGCTCGATTGATTGGGAATTGCTTGAGGATTAATTTCTCCAATTTTAGAGAGATTTGGCTTTGATTTGAGGGAGAAAACCTCCCTTGAATCTTGCTACTAAGCTCGATTTCACACCAATGGTGGTAGGGACCAAAATGAAGAAAAAAAAGAGAAGTTAGAGACCCATTTACAAATAAATTCAAAACCTGAGGGGTTAAATGTAAGAAATAGAGTTTTAAAGGACTAAATTGCAAATGAGGTCAAGATGGGCTCAGATTGGATCCAAATTTTGGTGTTAACCTAAATTGGACCCAAGAAATCTGATGATGAACTTGGATTTGCTTTTTGACCATGTTTGTTTGGAAAATTTGCACAGAAGAGTAAATTATGGCAAAATCTTGTCTAAAACTCTATTCTAGGTCAAAATAAGTTCAAAGGTCAAACCAAGAATACCAAACCTCTTAGAATATCTTTCTATGAATTTTGAGAGGTTTAGATGAATTTTATCTTGGACAGAACTTCTTTAGTTGAAGTAGGGCTAATTGTTAGGGTTTTGTATATTGTTTTGGTTCTCGAAAAGTGTAAAACCCTGTTTCTGTCAGTGTAGACCTACTTTTTAGTTTTTAATGCTTAATTGACCTCTAATTAACTCCTTAGTAACCCCGTGGTTAATCTGTGTCTGTGATGTGCTGTTAAAATTACAGAATTAACCCTTATTCCCAGTTCTTCTCTTAATCAGAATAATGCGAAGTTATGGCTCTCAGATGATTAGATAGGAGCATTTATCAGTCTGCCTAATTATGGCTAGTTAAGGCCCATGATGATGTTACCATCATTAACTTATTACTGAAGTAACTTATACGGTACACTTACATATATTAAGTTTAAATATTTTCAATCTATTTATAATGTGTATTTAAATGTATATAAATTAAAATAAATGCTATAAAATAAAATAAAAATGTATAATAAATACCTTAACATGTTAATTAACTATTTATAAAGTCAAGTGCACCATTAATTTATTAATTTGTACATTGATTAAGTAATTAAACCATAAAGTAATGTGTATAAATCTCTAACTTTAACTCATTTTTATATATAATTAAATAAATTATTTTTGTAAATTAATGGTATAATTATGTAGTCCTATGTAAGGACTTTCTAATGATATAATTTAATTAAGAATTAGATCTCAATTGGGCACTCAATCGAGGGCTAAAATTAGCTTCAGAACACATTGCCACTACAACAAATAACGATTTTGGTCATGGTAAAAAATCGTAACCAAATGGCTTATAACCGTCACCAATTAGCGATAGCAAATGTTGCATTGCGGAAGGGTCATTGATGACGATTCCACCCAAAACCGTTACCAAAGTCGGAGAGCTTTGGTCACGGTTTTACATAAATTCGTCACTGAAGCCCCCACCATTAGCTAAGTTCAGCAACTTTGGTCATGGTTATAAACTGTCGCCAAATAATTTTAGCTACAGTTGTATAATGGTGACTAAAGAGAAAGCTTTGGTCATGGTTACTAACCATGACCAGAGTTTGGCATGGAAGAAAGAGGGTTCCTTTGGTCACGGTTCCTTAACCATCACCAAGGGGGCCATCGTGACTAAAGGTTACCTTTGGTCACGGCTAACCAACCGTCACCAAAGGTCTCTTAAAACAAAAATATTAATGTGCACAAATCTGTCCTTACTGAAGTATCCAGCCAATGAGCAGGTGAATACATCACTTCATAGCCAAACCTCTGATCATGGTAACTTGGAGGAACTACTCTTGGGATTGAGCCCCTATTGTGTGAGCCCTTTGGCATGAAGTTTATCTGGATTGGCTTACTTGACAATGATCCATTGGCATACAGTGTCTGTTTCATTTTCAGCCACATTTTTTGCATTATTTAACAAATAAAACAAACTTGAGTTCTGACTATCATTATGAGGCTTTTCTGGAGTTCTTCACTGTACGTGACACCATCAACCAATGTGACAAAAGCATATATACCTTGTCCCTTTACTTGCAAGAAAGGATCAACATTGTAAAGAGAGGGAATGGAGAAATGAGAAGTCCTATATTGAACTTGAAGAAAGTTCCACCTCATGCTCGACGCCAACAACTGCAGCTTTGGAACACTGAGGGTGTGAGACTAGAGCGGATTCCACCTCTGAAGTACCTATTCGATGACCACTGCATATAAACATATAAGTTCCCTTTGTAAATAAATGGCAATATGTCATCTAAAATACAATTGAAACATAGGAAAAAATGGTATCCAGTGAGATATCTTGAGCCTGGGCATCACAACAGAAAAATATCAAGTAAAGTCCTGAGAATACCTGACATTTATCACATTATCAACTCTTCCAGTCAGCCAATGATAGCTATCTTTGTCCCTATTGAAGAAAACTGTATCAAGTTTCAAAAGTTCAAAAGGAAAAAAAAAAAAAACTTTCTATAGAATTTGAAAATATATAGTTCACAGGATCCCATGGCAGCTACAGCCTTTGGAAGAATATTGGATCTGGACAACTAATGACAGTATGATGTGTGCTGGATTATATGAATACAAGGACCTAGTTGATCTGGCTTGGGACCTACATCAAGTTAATGGTTGAATGGACAGCATGTGCACTGCATAGCCGAATAAATTAGTCTGGAATGTTGTACTAAATTTGCAGAGTTCAAATGCTTCTACCAAACACATCAACTTCTGGCCAAGCGTCGGTGAACAAAAATTAAGGATGTCATTTCGACAGCTGATAATGAAGCATCACAATTATCATTTTGCCTATCTACAAGCAAAGCCACTGCCTGTTCAAAATAGTAGGCAATTCACATTTTATTCATGTTTTTATATTAGTGGATTAGTTACCAGAATAATCGAAGAATAATGAAATTAGAAATAAATCAATATATTTAGCTTGCAAATTTATCAATTATAATTGAATATCGCTTCCAAAATTCAATTTTTCCTTTCTTTTTTTTCTTTCTTCCCCTTTTTTGTAATGTAAAATCACAAGTTTTAGGAGACTTCCATCATAAACTAGGACGGACATTAGGATATTGAATTCCACAGTTGCCTCTAAATGATTTCACACTCTTTCACTGAGTAGAATGATAAGAAGGGAAATCCCATTCCCCTAAGTTGTACCGGCTGCATCCAACACCACTCAAGTAGTAACCAGGGAATTAAAATATGTAGTTTCATATCTCTCATGATCACAATATAAGGTTCTGAAAGCACTAGGCCAAGAACTTTTTATGGAAAGATATCCAGTGCATTCACCATCTATTGCCTTTCCATTTTCATCAACTATCACCGGCTACATTAAAAAGAAAAAAAAGTCAAACAACCTGTAAATTCTACCAAGTGCAGTTTCCACAAGAGTTGCAAGGCAAATACCTAGATTCCGAAGAAAGGAAATGTGGCAAACTGGGCTTCTGTGGCCATGCTCCAGGAAAAGGAGTAATATGCAAACATCGTAGACATCACATCAGACATACACAAAAAGAGAGTTGATTTTGTACAAATTAACATGTATTAAAGAAAATAGACAATGAGCTTTGGCAATTTATGCATTTGGCTTTTTGAAAAAGCACCCTTTAATTGGTAATGCTGTGGTTGGGAGGAGCTCAGATGAGTTTACCATGAAACCACCAGTCTCTGCTTGCCACCATGTGTCTGATATAGGGCATCGACAATCACCAACAATGTTGAAGAACCACCTAAATCGCAAGTTGTTAGTATATACTTATTTAACTTGTGATGCGAGTCATATGACTAAGGGGTAAAGGACTGACCTCCAAGCACTTGGATTTATAGGCTCTCCCACGTTGCCCAAAACTCTCAGAGATTTTCGAGAATAGCGCTTGACATACTGCATGATAGAACAGAAATGATGAGGATAACAAAATGTTTCATATATAGTTTCCAAGGAAAAGGAACTGCATTGAGATTTTCTTCTAGGTGCTTCAATACTGAGCAAAAGCAACAAAGTAGATCTTTGCAATAGTGATTAGAGCCCCCCTTTTTATGCCCTACAGGGATTGTTCGTAGAGAAAGGGTCCACTCAAACTAAAGTTGAATCAAGCAACCAAACAAGAATTGGTAACTCGATTCCACCTATCTGAAGGTGTACATCTGAGAAGGGAGTAGGAACCCTCAAAATATGCATTAAGAAATCAAAAGGAGTTTGATACAGGAGTACAAAAAATATTGCTTTCTCCTCTCTTTTTTTGGTTGCCTACTCACTCGGGGGTGGGGGGTGCTGGTCGAGTCGCAGATCCTGTTTTATAGGTGCCTAAGTGGTTGTAATAACCAGCTGTTAGTCCATGAATTCTAGGAATTCCATGATTTTTCCCCTTTTGTAATGGATGGGAAAGTCATGTACATGTTGTGCATGTTATCCACGTTACTCAGCTTCGTCGGTGATTGTGGGTAATGGTCTGCAAATGAGACCAATCATTTACCAGCGGATATTTGCCCATGCAGACGGCTAAGTACTTTGCCGGTCAGCCGATTTCGGGAAACTAACTGATCTGTAGCTGAACACTGAGTTTGTTTGTGATGCACGCCTCGATAGTGACCACGTGGCTAACAAGGAAACCAGTATTTTTGAAGAACCATCGAGCTGCAACAATCTCAAGTGGTCCTCAGGTCAAACGAGGATGGGGGACAGAGGCTCGACTACAGAGCCGCAGAAGCACATTTTGGCTATTCACTGCTGCACATTTTGGGTTCCTAACCATGTTATATGAATATGGAAAGATCACTTTGGATTTTGTGAGATCTTGCTTATACCAAGAGATATGGTTGTGATATGAACAAACTATGTGTATGGCATGAAACTATGATTGAGAAGGAAAGCAATTGTTCCCCAAATTCGTGTCTTGTGTGGTTGCTGGTTCATCCACCCACAATGGCCCCTAGGAAGACTCCTCGACCTCTCAATCACTTCGCAGGTCCCCATGTTTGAATCCCCTTGTAGGTGACGGTACCAGTTTGTTTGAGTTGTGGAGGCGGATCGGTGGTGGTTGAACATCTGTCCACATAGCATCCTATTTTGGGGTTTGTTGTTTGGGCTTCCGTAGGCCTTTGTAAGTTGGGCTCTAGGGGGATTTTTTCTCCCACATTAAGTAGTACCACTGAGATAGTTTAACAGTGGACTTAATACGTACCCATGATTGTTATGTCCTCAAGATGTCACATTTCATGCCTATTAAGCCAAGGGCATAAGCTTTGCTAAGACATATATGAGATGTTTATAAATATGGATCATGTGGGATTTACTATCCTGAAACACATGGTTAAATAAAACAAGCAGACTATATAAATAACAAAGAATATTGCAAATCAAGCAGATTTATTGTCATACTAGTTCCATCATCTCTTTTATATGATCTCTATGGGAAAATGAAGGACTGCAATAAAGTAGGGATAATGTCCCATAGACCCTACTAATGCCAGGTTAACTATGTCTAATTATATAGTCAAGATAGAAGCACATACAAAACATATTTGAATAAGCTATTACATAGAAAGAAAGACAAAAGCTCCTACCTCCTCACTCTCCCTCATAAGAGACCGCACCAATGTTGGAGCTGTGTAGAAGATTGTCACTTTATACTTGTTAACAATATCCCAGTAGCATCCAGGGTCAGGCTAGTTTGGAGCTGAGTGTTATACTTGTCACAATATGCCCTTCCACTTATCCTACTGCAAGTAATCAACAGTTTTGTTAAAATCAACTGACCCCACCATCATTTCAACACCAACAAGTTGCCCACTAGTGTTAACCTGAAAAAAGAAATCACCATCATTATGAGCAATCCTTATCTTTTATGCCAACAAAAAAAATAGGGGGGTTCAAGAGACATTTTCACGGACATACAGAGAAAAAGAGGAATACAGGACAGTGGCCATCTTTCTCCTGAGCTCCCTTGTATGCATCATCAAGCTTCTTGTTGCCATTAGGTGTACAAGCATGCCCGTGCATAGAGAAAATTTACAAAGTGGATAACATTGCAAATATACCAGCAAAATAATGCCCAAAAAAAACAAAAATATATCTTCTCAAAAAGCAATACAAGAAAGAAAGGCCAGAATTTAGTTAACTGTAGAATGCTAAACAATTGGCTAGAATATATTGCTAGAATGCCAAATACAACAGCCCACATCAGTTGTCTTGATTTTTTCCCCTGATGGGTTGCAATTGCTTTAGGAATAACCGCTAAGAGTCACTATAATAAAATAATAGCAATGACAGTAACTTACCATGAGAGGGAGAGGATGGACATTTGTGTTTCTTGCCATTGTCACATTTCCTGCATGTGAATTATTACTTGGGATAGCAACACTTGCTGTAGGAAGACGGTTCTGCAGGTCAGACATAACTGAAGTATCTAGCCAATGAGCAGGTGAATACATCGCTTCATACCTAAACCTCTGATCATGGTAACTAGGAGGAACTACTCCTGGCATTGAGCCCCTATTGTGTGAGCCCTTTGGCATGGAGTTTATCTGGATTGGCTTACTTGACAATGATCCATTGCCAGCATTTGTGCTAGCAATTACATCAGAGTTGTCTTTTACCATATCAACAGGTAGCTGAGGGTTCTCAGAAGCAGCAGAAGCAGCAACATCAGACTGAGGAGGTGGCTTGCTGGATGCATTAGTTTCCATCTTAATGAGATTATATTAAAAGTGAAACTCGAAAACAAACTCTAACAATACATTTTGATTAAAATAGAAACACAAAAATGGAAAGAATAACATCTGTTTTCTTTAGAGAAAGAAAACCTTCATGAAATCCTACCAATAAGAAAAAGATTTTAGTAAAGTCAAGCTGAGAAAGAAAACCTTCATGAAATCCTACCAATAAGGAAAAGATTTAAGTAATGTCAAGCTACACAACCCTTAAAGGGCCTTAGAGATAGCTACCCAAGGTTGAGTCCACAACCTTCTTTATCAAATATCACTCACAAATCCCAAGGCACTCATTTTTTTCCGATGTCAGAAAAATGTTTGAAATCAAAATAATTAATGGATGACCCCAATCCCTTTCTTCCATACCAACTAGTACCAGTCTCACTCGCACCAGCACTACGAACAAAACCACCATGCTCGGTCATCTGAATGAGCCCATGCCCATATCACTCTATTATGAAGTAAATATTGCATGGCACTCCTAAAAATCAATAGAAAAGCAAATTGTCTTCTAAGGAAAAGCTTCTCCATCAAATTGAATTTGTATTCAGTTTTCCAACCAAAACAAGGATAAAAGGAATCCAAGGCACATTCTAATTCACAAAAAATAGGTAATTTAACAAGCAGCAATTCAAAATACTTTTCAATTTTCATTAACAAACAACAAAACCAATATCAAATTATACAAGCACATACATAAACAGGGACACACCTTTGTAGCATCTGGAGCATCATTGCTCTTTGTTTGTGAATCCAAAGAAAGCTTTTGCATCATGTTGGAAGTTTCTGTATAGATCAAGAATTAAAAAAAAGTCAGCTATGCTATCAATTTAAGTTTTCAAAATGAGTTCAACTATCACTCCACAAAAATCATGAGAGGATAGATATTGATAGTGAAAGCTGGTAAGAACCACATAAGGAAACTTTTCCGAAACCATAATGAAAATTAGAACTTCATACATGTTGAAGAAGTAAATGCTCACCTCCAAAGCCCTCCTTGCACAGGAGCGAGAATGGATCTTTTGGGGCTTCCTGATGATAAAACCATCCTTGACCAATTTCCTATCTTTGAAAGGCGACTCTTTTGGAATAAGATGGAAAAGAAGCAAATATATACAATACATGCTAAGTCCCAAAATCTTACAGTTAATGAAACATCTTAGTTTTTTGCCTTTGTTGATCTAAGGCACTACCATTAGCAGTGCAAAAATTAGAATTCTCAAATTGGTAACAGCAAAAAAAAGAACAACACCACAAGTCAGAGTTAAACAAAAAAAGGGTGAAAGAAGGAAAAAAGGGTAGGTAGATATGATACTTGAGCTCTTTATTGCCAATTTCAGAACAATAACCAGAGTCCACTACTGTTGTTAGTGCTACTACCACTGTGAAAGCTTCCAACATTGTCGCCTCCGTTGTTTTCAATGATCCCATTGGTGGTTGTGCGGAATGATCAATAATTTCTCCTCAACATCTATTATCATACATGTTAACAGAAATACTTTACAAAGAGACATGTTAACCTGCCTCATACATTCACCACAAATGCAAACATGCTCATATCATTATTTCCCAAATTCATATACCACAAATGCAAACATACTCATATCATTATTTCTCACATTCATATACCACAAATGCAATTATATATTCTACCATTCATATATATGTTCCATCATTCACCACATGTATGATATTCATAAATAAAACACATGTATCTATAACAAGTTTTGAAATGTATACATAAAACTAGCCATGTGAAAAAAGAAATCCAGGCAACTATGTAATTGCTTCTATGCCGCCTGTTCCAGAGCCTTCGCAGTCATCATCAGGTGGGTGAGGTGAGAAGTGAAAAGAAGAATGATCTGCACCACCTCTTCCCAATGCGGTTAAGATTGCCTGAAACTGTTCCTGGATCTGCTCCCATTGTTGTTGTGCTTCATGTCTCTGTCATTCTAGTATATCATTTGTCATGTCCAACTTCGACGTAACATCTTTTAGTTTCTCTTGAAAGGTCTCCACCTGTGTCTGTATCTATTGCAACCTCTCTGAACCCTCGATTCCTTTCTTCCATACCAACTAATAAGAGTTTCACTCGCACCAACACTACAAACAAAACCACCATGATTGAGAGGCATAACTGTCCTAAATGCTTGCTCTGTTATCATAGGCTGTAATGGGCCAATCTCTGATTGCTCATCCATGTCATCACTAGAAGGATGCATCAACTCCATCATGCGACCCTACACATAGTTGAGCTTATGGTAAGTTCTCCTAAATGTTTATCACTAAGTTATTCATTACTTGTTTCAACAAGCTTACATGTCTCTCTTGATATAATTGATTAATCCAAACACGGGTGCCATCAGTAGTAGACTTGTTATGACTCCTCTCATAGATCGAAACACGATCAAGTTCTACACCATTATGGGTATCTAACTGCATATTTGAGATGTGGTTATAAATTAAGTTATCCTAAATTTTAGCTTCTCTTATTTAAGTCTCCTAATGTTAACGGGCTATCGAGGAGTTTTAAGTCATTTCAGTGAAGCAAAGCCTCCTAAATAGCTCAATCAGCAGATAAAATTTGTAAACTCAAAATCAAGAAATGAAATCCGAGGTTGAACACAAGGAGAAAATGTGGAATTCACATGCTAATCTTTAATTGCATATAAATAAACACCATAATCGAAGCACAAAAGAGATATTCAATGAATAATATCTACTCAAATTGATATTCAATTATAAGCATGAGTATTTCAATAGATCACAATGATAAAAAGAAATCCAAGACAAAATAATGGTGATTTAGATCACCAATTATTAGCCTTAATTAAGCATATATTAACTACTCAAATATTTGAACAGTATCATCAATTAGAAATGCCACGTAAGATAAGTGGCCACAGTATCAAGCCAAATCAATCAGAAATGTTTCCACAGTATCAAGCTTCAATGCCACATCAGACGTCACCCCAAGTCTTCTGACGACTTAAGTGAAAGCACAGCACAAGGCTTTTGCAGAAGCCTTCTTCTTCGTTCTTCCTTAGAGCACAAGGCCTTCAGCGACTAAGTGTAAGTCGCTTCAGAGAGAAAAACCCCCCACTCTCTCTCTTTCTTTCCTCCTCTTCTTTCTCTCACATAATCGGGCTCATTATCGGGTATGCGGATCATGTACAGTGACCAGGGCTACCATTTGTGTATGGTAGCCGAGGAGTGTATGTAGGCAGGTTAACGGATCATGAGGGGTATGGGGACCTGACCCCCTATGCTTGGGTGAAGAGGGTACAACACAAAAATAATTTAAGTGTGCGCGGGCGTTCTTCACTCCACAAGGTGGGACTATCTTAGTCCCCCTCCTTTGCACAGTAGTAACAGGGAGAAGCTTCTCTAATTGCCGGTGAAGTTAAAGTCGTGGCCTCCAATTGATGGTCTAGAGAGATGCCTGGAGGGTGTCCGTGTGACTTGGAGGTGGTTGCGATGAAGAATAGGTCCGGAGAGCGAAAACCATGGTCAGATGGCTCAAAAGACGTGGTGGAGCAACGGTGAAACCTGCAATCACGAATACGGGCTTGAAAGCCCTAGTCAGATGTCTCAAAAGCTTCGTCGAAGCACAATGAAGGTGATGGTGGGTGTTTCATGTTGTTTGGTGATGTGTGGAGGGTGGACGGTGATGGAGATGGAGGTGAGAAGGTGGGTTGTTTGGGGGAGCGTTTGGATGGGTGGAATGCGTAATAAGGATGGGGGTTTTGTTCAGGTGGATGAGGCGAAGGTGTAGGAAGTGTTGGTGAGGCGTTTGGTGTGGTGGAGTGACGGGGAAGCCTTGCCGGAGGGTGAACGGCGGCATCGGGGGCTAAATCTAGAGTTTAGACAAAGGAAAAGAAAGTAGGGGGAGAGGGAAACCTAACTACGCTAACCTAATTGGACGAAAGGGGAGGATTCCTACAACTGTGTGATGGCCGGACGTGGGGAAGATGAAATCTCCGGTGGGTGAAGCGACGACGATGAAGGGGTATGGGCGGCATTCGTGGGTATTGTGACACGTGGAGGATCTTGGGGAAGAAGTTCTCGTCGGCTATTGTTTGTGACGGTGAGCGAAGAAGGTAGTCGAAGAGGGTCGCTGGAGTTGGTGGAGACGGAGGTCGGGGAGAAGAGGAGATTCCGACCACCAAACTAAGCTAAGGAACATGGAAATGCATTGTGCACTACAACAAAGAAGGGTTTTGGTAATGGTTAAAAATCGTGACCAAAGCATTTACAACCGTCACCAATTAGCATCACAAAAAGTTGCGTGGTGGAAGGGTCTTTGGTGACGGTTGCACCCAAAACCGTGACTAAAGGCTTTGGTCAAGGTTACGCATAAAACCGTGACCAAAGCCCCACCATTAGCTACATTCAAGAGTTTTGGTCATGGTTATAAACTGTGATCAAAGACTCTTAGTCACAGTTGTGACCAAAATTTGACGTGCAAGGAAAAAGGGCTCCTTTGGTCATGGTTCCCTAACCATCACTAAAGGGGCCACTGTGACCAAAGGTCTCTTAAAACAAAAAAACTAAATAAATATAAATATATTTGGTGAGGCCAATAGCTGAAATATCTAAAAAAAGAAAGAAATTTTTTATGATGCAAAATAAAATGTAAATATTTGCAGCTTTATGTTCATATCTTGCAGCCCTGTAAAACAGATCCATCTATTTTCAATGAACAAGATCATTATTTACTTCTTAAGAGCTTAAACTCAAAAATACTCAAACCAAGAGAACCCATATATAGTCAGAAACCAAAATCGACATAAAGCCCTACCGATTTATCATATTTAAGAAAATAATTCAAAAATAGTCAAACCGATATGATAAACCCATGCATTATCATATCTAAGAAAACAAGTCAGAAATACTCAAACCAAAATTGACCAAAATTAAACATTTCGGCACATGAATAAACTATCAACATACAATCACCAACACCCTGAGAGTGAGATATGCTTCCTTGTTTCAGAGATATCGAGTACATTCTCCATCATGAATACATAATTGTGGGATGTAGGTCTTACTACCTAGTAGTAACTACTGTTGTTCAAGTGCATTTCACGTTACACTTCAAACTTACATTTCACAGCAAGAAAAGTGCATGGACTTAAACCACTCAAGACATCAGTTTCGAAAAAATAGGATACAAGTGAATCACCTGATCAAGATGCTCTTTTAACTCACCTTTCCCATGGCTTATGCATAGATAGCAAGTGGATGCAATCATCTGCATTAAGCATAAAACCAATATCATTTGTTGAGAAGGAAAATCATGAAAAAAGATGCATGCTCATGTTACTCTTGCAGCATCATACTCATTATCAAGTATTCATATTTAAAGGAGATACCTAAATCCTCTTTAAAATGAATACGAACATAAACAGATATGGATAGATTGATATGCAATTACATCCCTAAGTTTTATCACAAGCAAACATTAAAGAGAAGCAAATTTAAAACCTGTGATTAGATTGATCAAGTTTGGAAATAACTATAGAAAACTTGACAACGATGCCAATCTTAGTGTTGTTGAGACCTGAACTCAAGCAACCGAGCTTGGCCCATTTTAATTAGATATCCAACTCTAGATTTAACCCAGTCCCAGTTAAGAGAATTCGATAAAGTTTCCCAAAGACGTCAATTAAAAATAAAATAAGCATATAAATAATATAAGAAATAAGCATGTAAAGAATAGTAGTGGTTGAAGAGGTTGCCTCCATCCAAATAGTACCTTTAAAATAAATACCTAATCCCTAATTCAGCAGTAGTACAACAAATTAGGTTGAAAATTACACTAATCAAGGTGCTTGTCTGTCCATATGCAAATTCTGTGGTTCAAAAGTGTAGTAGCATTTTATTACCTCTCGACTCTTTAATTAGTGCTTGTTCAAGGAGTCGGAGAAATTTCACAAAATTGCACATGGATAAGAGTACATGCATCCAGTGAATTAAAACTATATGTTTTAAGAAAAAACCAGTACAATCTTTCAAACTAGGCACTCATTCAAACAAACAAAGAATAACAGAATAAACAAGCAGGGCAAGTGTTAAGTATAATTTGAGTTTAGATTTATGAAACCCACAGTCAAAATTCTACCAGAAATCATTCACACACACAGACGAGAAATTTAGGATCTCAAGGACTACTTGGTTTAATCATGACTAATGGCCTACACCCATCTATCTAGTTTTACCTTAAGTTACTCATAACAAATGAAGTCTTTTCTAGCTCACTTGTTGTTGGCTCCTGTACATGGTATAAGGATTGCATGCAAATGCATACATGCCTGGAGGTGGAGTAGCATATCCATACCCATTAAAAAACTGGGCCCCGTAGTATGCATTATTATTCCACTGGCTGCTTGGGGCAACCCTTGCCTGCAATCCTAAGGAAAAGAGCAAGATCAATGCCTGCAGCCATGGATATCTACGAGGACCACATTTATATTAATCTAATGCAACCAAAAAAATTTTCATATTTCTTATATGTAAATGGGAAATTTGCTCCAAATTTGACACCCCTCATTAATGGAGCAAAATATCCTTCTTACAAACTAGATTCCATCCGTCTCAATAGTTTAGATGAAAAGAGATTAGTGAAGTAGAAACAAGTCCTCCTGTACCTGCTTGTTTGCAGGATTATGACCCCATTATAGGTGAACTGTCTGATTACCGATGACAGTTCCATTCAACTTCTCCAATGCTTCTTTAGCATTATTTCTGTCAAAAACAAGTAAGGAAATAACCACAACCCACAACTAATAAAAGCACATCAATGCGGTTGCTTTCCAAGGTGAAGGGTGTAGATAAAATAACTTGGCAGGTACCTATGAACAAAATGCACAAAACCACATTGCTTTCCAACTGGAATTTTTACAGAGGCTATTTCACCAAATTGAGAAAATCCCTACCTAAGATCTTCTTCACTTGCGTTCGGGTCAAGTCCTCCAACAAAAACCTGTAAAACAAATCTCTTAAAAATAGAGCTGTTGCAGAACACTTCCAGAAGAAGACAAATATGAACCCACTATTGTGTTGCTCGAATCTGCATCAACCTGGCCTTGGGCACCACTAGAATATCCACCTGCAAGTCAATCATAAGAGTTCTAAATGCAGTTTCACAAGTGAAGCAAGTACTTTGACAAGAAAGATCCTAAACAACTTGAATAACACATCACATTTTTTATAGCAAATAATTGGGGCAGAAATCTTAGCCAAGAGGTGCTTAAGAATAAGGATTTCCTAGCACAAAATAAGGTAAAACTAGAAACTCTAAATTCTTGGGGAAAATGCCCTTCTCCTTGACAGTTAGGACCTGTGCTTCTCTGATATCAAGCAACCTATGATTTTTCTGGAATGATGGTCCAGATCAACTATATTAAGGATGATTCACTCTCCCTTCCAACTGGGCAAGGCTGCATTCCATCCTGGCATTTACCTGTCTGAGCCTACAGATTCAACATGAAAAGCCAAAGAATGCTTGAACTATATATGTTTGCCTGTGTCTTAAACATGGGAATAACATGATGCACACAACGAAGGTCATGACAAAAAACTCAAGTATGTGATATAAACAAACTAGAATTTTCTAACCGCAACATAGGAACTTCAATACATATCTACAATTAATTTAGGGCTTTAAGATGGGCTTAGATATAACTATTTAGGAATATAACATATCCAGGAAGAATTGAGGTAGCTGATAAAATAATGGAAATTGAGACCTAATAGGGCAATTGGATTCAGTTAGAATAGAGAATAGTACAAAGGATAAGGGGCACATAATCATATAGGCTTCTCATAATTTTTCCTTTTGGGCAAAGGAGATACTATTTTGTACTTTGTGGGTATTAGAAATTATTTTCTCAAAAAATAAGGCATTTGTATTCTGTTGTTTAACAAGTGATTCTAGACAAAAATTAGGTAATTCCCTATGTGGACCACTTTTCCATTTATCCTATGAGGCAGAATAGTGATTCTCATTAAGGAGACTATTCAAGGGCCAGTGACAAAATAAAATTGTTATAAAGAATTAATATCAAAGAAAATTAATGTGAGAATTTATATACCATTAGACGCTGCTTAACTCTGCTCCTAAGATTGGTTCTGTGACTGACTCTGTGGCTGACTATTTCACTGAGATTGGCTATGTGATTAGATCTGAGGAGGG
This sequence comes from Thalassia testudinum, assembly GCA_037157565.1. Lineage (NCBI taxonomy): Eukaryota > Viridiplantae > Streptophyta > Magnoliopsida > Alismatales > Hydrocharitaceae > Thalassia > Thalassia testudinum. The sequence goes on along the minus strand of JAZHRO010000009.1, from coordinate 40,574,191 downwards.
TCTACTAACTGAGATGGTGCCTGCTGCTGGGATCGACTTTGGGGAGGGTGTAGGGAATGAGCTGGTGTTTGCTGCTAGGGCTAGCTTTGGGGAGGGTGTAGGGGCTGAGCTCGTGTCTCCTGTTGGGACTGGCTTTGGGGAGGGTGTAGGGGCTGACCTGGTGTCCATTGCTAGGATTGGCTCTGGGGAGGGTGTAGGGGCAGAGATCATGTCTGCTACTGGGACTGGCTCTAGGGAGGGTGTAGGGGCTGAGATCGTGTCCGTTGCTGGGACTGGCTCTGGGGAGGGTGTAAGGGCTGAGCTGGTGTCCGCTACTGAGATTGGCTTTGGGGAGGGCGTAGGGGCTGAGCTGGTGTCCGCTACTGGGACTGGCTCTAGGGAGGGTGTAGAGCCTGAGCTGGTGTCTGCTATTAGGACTGGCTTTGGGGAGGGTGTAAAGGCTGAGCTGGTGTCGGCTGCTGAGATTGGCTCTGGGGAGGGTGTAGGGGCTGAGCTCGTGTCTGCTGCTGGGATTGGCTCTAGGGAGGGTGTACGGGCTGAGCTGGTGTCCACTGTTGAGCCTGGCTCTAGGGAGGGTGTACGGGCTGAGCTGGTGTCTGCTGCTAAGACTGGCTCTGGGGAGGGTTTAGGGGCTGAGCTCATGTCTGCTGTTGGGACTGGCTTTGGGGAGGGTGTAGGGGTTGAGCTGGTGTTCGCTACTGGGACTGGCTCAGGGGACGGTGTAAGGGCTGAGGGTATGCGTGCCAAGGTGGAAGCTGAGAGTGAGGCTGTGTATTTTGTTGAGGTCTATGCTGAGGCCTAGATTTTACAAGAGTATGAGGTGGGATCATGGCATGTCAAGTATGAGATCAAAGTCGAGTCTGAGGTAGTGGCGAAGTTTGAAGATTGGGCATGTGGGAAGGCAACTGCAGTTAATGGTCATGCTGTGAGTGCGGTTGAGGATCATGTTGGGGCTCAGGCTAGGTGTCGATGCCACCCTCGTGTCCTTGGACCTGGTCATTTGGTTCAAATGAAGAGTCATCACTGCACACATCAAGATGACGCTTCTTGTATGCCATCAACTTCTTAGGTACCATCTACAGGCGTAAAAAATATGATTAATTACAAAAAATACAATAGAAGGATGATTACATCATCAAAATATTTATCAAAAGATAAATTTGATAAAGTGAATAAGCACATCTTTTAAATGGAAGGTACTATTAAATTCTTCAAATTTCAAGGCTATTGAATGTGACCAATTTATTTACTCCAACTTGATGCCACTATATGTAGAAAATTTCACTTTGATTATTCCAATAGAATAATTTTAGTTTGATTATACTTCATGCCACTATGTATAGAAAGCACAAACTTGAAAATAGAAAGCTTACTCTTATATAATTCATTCAAAAAAAAAATTGTAACTTTGGTTACAAGAAATAAGAGAGGAGCTACAAATTATAAAAGGATGATGTCATACTTTTTATATAGTCAACTGTGACGAAAGAAGTATGCCAAAGTAAGTAAAAGATCAGCCCAGTATAATAAGAAAACCTGCAATGGAGAAAATATATGAAAAGATTTTTAAGAATGAAATAGTTAAACTCTAGAAAATACCTTGATTGAAAACGTTTACCTCAAATATCAATATCCATTGCACCATGACCTATTTCTCCATCTTGTACCACATCTTGGTATGCTTTAGAATCAAAGTCGAGATCCTTATCATATTGTATATCATAATAATCACGCGGCATTATTCTTATTGGTACTATCCAGCCATTACTACTATTATCAGGCACGTAAAAAACTTATTCAACTTGACAAGCTAATGTAAACGGTTCAGATGCTTGAAAAATTATACGGTCCTTATTCAAACTTATGAACTCAATTTCTTTGTCTACTTTAACGCCATATCTGCTGTTAAAAATATCAAACCAGTCACACTTAAATAAGACGACTCAACGATCATGATTATAGCTGACTTCCACAATCTCTTTGATTTTCCCATAAGTAACCATCACAACCAGTTTGTATGCCATCACATTTCACAATAATGCCTGAATGTTGTGTCACCTTCAAATCATCAACTGATTGCATTCTAAATCTGAACCCATTTATTATATACCTAGAGTGATAATGTGCATGACTTAACGGTATGTTCATCATTACATCAAAATCTTCTATCCATTACAGATCATTGTTTTGTTTCATTTCTTGCACATGAGTTTTGAACTAGTCAATAAAGTCTTCATCATATCTAGAAATGTGCGAAGATTTTCGAAATTCATCGTAAAAATCTGGAATCTGCTTTAATATATATATACGAACTAATCGTCAATCATGTTCAAATATTGGTTTAAATTCCATTCGTATGATTGGCATTCCTCGGATATCAAATACAGAAAAACATTCTTCCACATTTTCATTGTTTTGTCTATCATCATTCGTTTCCAATCAATTGAATCGATTATCTGGACCATCCATATGCATCGCACAAAAGTTGATGCATTCTTCTACAAGATACCCTTCGACAATTGAACCTTCTGGGTTAGCTTTATTGAAGACGTAGTCTTTCAATTTTTTCAAGAAGTACTCAACTGGATACATCCACCTATACTGAATTGATCCAACAATCCTTGCTTCATTCGCTAGGTGGACTATAAGATGTACCATGACATCGAAAAATGCATGAGGGAAAATCTGCTTCATCTTATATAGTGTGATCACAATTTGCTTGTCCCAATAGTCTAACAATTGAGAATCCAATGTCTTTAAACATATAACCTTGAAGAATCGACTTATCTCCATCATAGAGTCAACCACTGGTTGAGGAAGCACTCCACGAATTGCTAATGGGAATAAAATTTGCATATAAACGTGGCAATCATGACTCTTTAACCTACTTAACTTCTTCAATGCTTCATTTGCATATGTAGAAGGTTGTGACGAGAATCCATCTGGAAACTTGATATTTTTTAGAAGAGATAATATCTTCAGTCATTGCTCATCTTTCAAAGTATATAATGCCTTCAGAAAGTCATAATTGCCATCATCTTTATGATTTACGTGCAACTCAGGACGAATGCCCAACATCTTCAAATCATTACAGGTCTTCAACATGTCTTTTAGACTATCCGATAAGTTTAGCATATCTAAAATGTTATCTATAACATTCTTCTCGATATGCATCACATCAAGATTGTGACGAACTGTGAGATCTTGCAAATAAGGGAGCTCTATGAAGAATATGTTCTTTTTAAGTCCAGAATTACGTAAATCTTTAAGATCTTTTTGAAACAGACAACCCAATCGGATATTACCAATTTGTTGTAACTTCTCCATTATTTTGTATCCAGACAGCCTGATTGTATCTGTTCTTAGAAAATTTTTTGGATTCTTGGATGAATAGCGGCACGATTTACCATCAAATTTATCTTTAAACTTGGATTGTCACCATCTATGTTCAATTGGTAGGAATCTACGATGCCCTAAATAACATAATTTATTGCTTTCAGGTAAACACAAGTAATGAGTATCATCCATACATATAGGACATGCCAACTTGCCTTTAGTGCTCCAATCAGATAAATTTGCATAGGCTAGGAAATCATTAATAGTTCATAACAGTGCTGCATGCATCTTAAAAAATTATTTTCTAACTGCATCATATGTTTCAATCCCATTATATCATATCAATTTCAACTCGTCAATGAGTGGTTGCATGTAAACAGCGAAGGCATTTCCTGGTGCCTTTTTTCCAGGGATGAGAAGCATCAACATCATAAATGAAGATCTCATACACATTCGTGGCGGCAAATTATATGTAAAGATCACCACTGGCCATATTGAATATGACAGATGCATATTTTTGAAAGGATTGAATCCATCACTTGCAAGACCAAGCCAAACATTACGTGTTTCCTCTGCAAATAGAGCATGTTTGTTATCAAATGCAACCCACTTGTTAGAATCTATCAAATGATGCATAAGTCCATCTCGTGATTTGTTATTATGATGCCATGTCATCCACTTTGCAGTTTTACTCGACATGAAAAGATGTTGTAGCCTAGGAATCAAAGGAAAGTAATGCAGTACTTTCCTTAATCATTTCGTCCCTCATGTATTTGGACTGGTATTTTCTTCATATCTTCTTTCTCAACATTGCAGGCAACTATTTAAGCATGTATTTTCTTTAGTGTACAGTATACAGTCATTCTTACAAGCATCAATCTTTTCACACTTCAAGCCAAGTATGCGAAACTATTTTTTCGCATCATACTATGACTAAGGAAAATCTTTGGGATTATTAAACAACTCTTCTATGAATTTAAGGAAATCAGACATTAACTTAGATGTTACCTTATTCATCACTTTAATTTGAAACATTCTCAAAAGAAATGACAACCTTGACATGGAATTGATTCCAGGAGCAATGGGTTCCTCTGCTGCCTTCAGTGCATCATAAAAATGATTACAATCTCCAAACATACTATTATTATCTATATTATCAACATTTGTAGCCCTCATCTCTTCTAACATCTTTGTAACATTATCACCTCCAATATCTTCAATGCAATTCTCAACATCATTATCAATAGAAGGATAGGTGATTTCTTCTCCATGTGAGGTCTAGACTGTGTAGTGAGGCCACCGATCGATAGAAATTAGATGCTCAAATACTATGTTACGACCATGCATAAATCCATTCAAACAACTTTTGCATGGATAACAAATTCTCTCATAGAAGTCTCCTCTTCTATATTGCTTCGTATCTTCATGGAATGCCCAGTCTAAGAATGAAATCACTCTGCTCTTATATAAAAAATAATCTAAAATCCTCAAACCAATCCAAGACTTATCCATGGAAACCTATAATCAAATAAACCCATAAACAATGAAAGTGAGTTACATAAAGAAACATCAGATTTTTGTATATTTTAGTTATTATTTTCACTTGATAGCTCATCCTTGAAGATTTGATCACAACATTACTTGTTACATGCAACCCATGCCTGGAGAAATTTTGGCAGCATCTCCCTACACTTCTCTAGTATACCCCAGGACTAACCTCACCTAAATTCCTTTAACACCCAATTTAAGATGCTTAAGAAACCTAGGTAGGTTTAGTTAGTATACCAGAGAAGAGTAGAAAGATGTGATTGTGCAGCAAGCATAGGTCTTAATTGACCTAAATTAGGCAAGAACTTAGCATAAGTTAGGGAAATTCATGCATGCATAAGCATTATCTGCATCTTTACTACTTTCTTTTAACTATGCATAAAATAATGCTATAATGTGCTGATTAGGTACATTATGCCAATTACAGGTAATAAGCTGGATCTGGAGCTAGATCTGAAGCTGGATTAGGAATAAGGGGTGTTGCAGCAGAGCTGGAGTAGAAGACTTATATTAGATATAGTGAAAAATGATGTAAGGGAGTTAAGGTATGCTATTCTATTAAGTAGAAATAAAGTAGTAAAATGTGACGAACTTAGGTCCATCCTAGCCCTAGGATAGCCTAGAGACTTCCCCAAGCCTTAGCCACCCTTAGATTAGGTCACTACACCCTAGGAAACCCTAAAACCCTAGTTCCAACCCTTATTTGGGCGTTTAGATAAGTTATAGGATGTCCAGAACCCTTAGCCAACTCCCACACACCTCAAACCCACTTCTGCAGTGTTATTGGACGTCCAGACACTTTGTCAGACGTCCAATTTCTATAGAATACCCAAAACAGAACCTAGAATTCCCCCTGACTCAAATTGGATGTCCAAAATTGAAGTCTGGACTTCTGATTTTTGAGTATAAGATGTCTGATTCCATTTTGGACGTCTGGAACTGCTCTCCAGTTCCTGTTTTGAGATTCAAGCCTTGATCTTGGATCTCTAGCTCCCTTGACCCAATTCCAACCCCATAGAAACCTAAATTAAGGTACCCTAACCCTAGTACACCACCTCTAGACCTCTCTAAGGACCTAATTAGGTCCTCATCAAACCCAATTGACTTAAATCATAGTCAATTACCATTACCTAAGTCAATTGGACTCATTAAGTCCAATTGAGCTCAGATCTCAACCCACACAAGTCCAATTGGACTTAGCGAGAGTCCAGTTGACCTAAACCCAACCTAATTGAGTTATTTCACTCTCAATTAGGTTCACACTCATTCAATTAAACTTGGCTTAAGTTTAATTGCAATTTCCCCTTAGCAATTAGGGTTTGCAACCCTAATTCAAGGCATACACCTACCCAAACCCCTTAGGACCTAACCTAGACCTCTTAGCCACCTAGGGCACGACCACACACACACCCATTCATGCACTCCCACACATCTAGAGTTCTCTAGAACTCTCTTCAAGTGGTGCCACTCTTGGTTGCCAAATTTAGCAACCAAGAGCCATTCAAGTCTTAGATCCACAAATGGTGGGTCTAAGAACCACCTCTCTCTCTCTTGGCCGGCCACTCATTGGACTCTCTCTAGAGAGTTCCACACTTCTCTAAAACGTCTCCCTTAGGACTATAAAAAGGCCTAAGGGGTGGCCATTTGCACCCATCCATTTTCTTGTCATTCATTCACATCCACTTCCACCTAGGTTAGCTACATTTCATCTCCACTCCACCTCGACGAGGAGCAACACCATGGAGGCCACCATCTCCACGCCAGGATGCTGGATCATCTCCCCAACCTCTCTTCAAGGGCTGGCCTAAGAACCATTGGCCACCCCTCCTCCTCTCAACTATTCCAAGGCCATCGGAGACCACCTCTAAATGTCCTTCCTTTTGCTAGATTAGCTTTAGTTCTTCATATTTACTGCTTTCATTTACTGCTTAGTAGTGTAGCTCTTATTCTCCTCCAATGATGCATGCAAAATCCCCCCATAGATTCCTATATGCGATCATTTTTTGTTAGCTAGTTTTATGCTTTCAAGCTTTCCTTTACAAGCTTTCCTCTACATTCCATATTGCAAACATCCTCTGAATGAATGAATAAAAGATATATTTTTTATATGTTGGAAATCACAATGAGCTTATTGATTGCAATATATTTTGTGTGATTGAAGTTGCTTGCCTTTACTTTCTGATATTCTTGCTACTGAGCATGTCGTATTTGAATACGTAATAATCATAAACCGACGTGCGATTCTAAATAAAGTAGAGCGATAAAAGATCGATTTTAGATTTGAATAACGCCTCCTAGAGACGAACGACCGGGACTCAAAATCTCGTTATTTTTACAAAATCAATTTTTTTGACGAATGTTTTTGCGCAACTATACTCCGATTTTCGATGACTTTAAAATGCGCATAAATGGCTTTCCATCAAGACGTCACCGAGATTTCTCCAAACATGGATTACATGTAATAGGTAACACCTAAGTTGTGATCAAATCTTCAAAAAACCCTCCTTCGTTCAGAACTTTACCGAACTGAGGACGATCAAGACTTATGGCATGTTATAAAGATAACACATCATGCATAAATATGAGATATACATACATTAACGCATTGTTCGTATGACATGATCATAAGTTTTGAATAAGTAGGTATATTAATACAATTTTACCTACCCTTTCAACTTGTACCCTAAGGGTTATATTTCTTATTATTGTCATTGAGTGCATCTAAGGTTGTACAAATGTGGATATCTACAAATTGCATAAATAAATACTAACAAAGAAAAGAACTGTAATAACATAAGTCAGATATTGTGTTATAAAAATTCACAAAATCCATAATCATAACAACTGCAATCCACAAAATCCTTCTCCTTCAAAAAGAAAGAGTTTTTCAGAAATCCCCATAAAAGTGTTAACTTAGAATCATATCGATTTTCAAGTTGCTAGGTACTAGGTGTTTAACAACAAACAGGATAGTTATAGTTCCTAATGCTTCACTAATCAAGGAATAATGTTGACCATCTTTAGAAATTTTTGCAAAGAATAGTGACGATTATTGGCTAACTACTACCAAGAATGGAATAAAATGTAATTATCTTTGATGAAGATAGTATCATTTAGACAGAAAACTTGGTGGAGGAAATGATATATTATAATATAAAAGTTAGGTGGTCATTTTTTAGTCAATTTTAAAGATCACTAGAACCAAGTCTAGCATGTTTACAACTTTCATATATCAAAATTAGTAAAATATTTTAGTTCTCTTTGCCATTAATAATGACTAAATGACTCCTAGGTAGACATCACTCATCACTACTATTTCCATTGCTAAGGATGTACATGAATCAAGAAAGATCCTTGAGTCTATGACCCCATCCTATTTAAGGCTATCTTGTGGGATTTGAATTATTGTTAGGGATTGAATTATATTGTCAAATGAACTCACTCATAAATAAGCCCTTATTTATAACTTAGAACCTTGGGCCCACCATTGCTTCGTGATGGTGAGAGCAAAGTAAGGGGAAAAATTACCATCTTTTCTCTCGAATGCACTGATGGAAACCTAAGTCCCTTTTACCAAAGTTAGGAATTCCCACTGGTTGACCTTTGACGTCAAGGGCAATTAAGAATATCTTGTTAGTCAATCTTGTTAAAAGGATGATTTTATATGGATTCTTATTTAGAATAATATGGCAATTGGACCTAAATTAAAACATCAAAGATTGCTTAACCCTCTGATGTGTAACACCTCCCATGCCAGTTTGCCCATCCACGTTGAGCCATCAGTTTGCCTAACTCAACCTATCCTACTTAGCCTGGATAATGCTACTCCTCTGTTCCACCCTCTCTTCCCAACATTTACGATTCTATAGGGATAATATAAATGTAGTAATAACATTCATAAGCTTTCAAAAGTTCATGATGTACATTATGGAAAGAAAACAAAGGAAACCAATTGTTTTGTTTTAATTGACCAAAAAAATCCAATCAAATCAAGAAGTATTTGAATTGTATCAAATGATATGATAAGTTTTTGAGAATATTGGACACTTGTATCATATTGCGTGAACTTCAGGGCAAATTGTATTCAACCCTTATAGGCAAGACCAATTTTTCATTTGCATACAATACATGATTGCATGACATCTACCCTCTACCCCTCTTAGCCTTAGACCAATGTTCTTTCTACTTTCCCATGAAGTAAAATGAAATGATTGATCTTCACAGAGAAAAGAACCCAATAAACATAATATAAATGCCATTATTTAGACTCTATAAATCAAATAGCTTAAAGAGTAAAAATACAAGGTTCGACTCAAGGTTTGTATTTGAAGTCAATTCCCTTCTCATTTTTGTGCTTTTCATCAGGACCGATACCCTTGAAAGATCGATCATACCACCACAAAGTATGAATATTTCGATGGCCCTTGTAGAAAGGTCAATACCACATAACCTAGAAATATTACCCTCCATAAAAAAAAATCCCTCAATGAAGGTACACTGGTGACTATATTAATGGAGATAAAAATCATGTGTAGATCTTAAAGCAAAGTGAAAGATACTTGTATTACCATCCATTTCTTCCCAAAATTAATAAATCTTGAAAAATTAAACATCACCATAGTTTGGGGGATTCAATCATCTCATTTGATATTGTAATCATGCAATAAAACCTTTGCCGATTTTTAGGATGTTACTTGCAACAAAACCTTTGCTGGTAATCAAAACTTATATGTACTTTCTTGAATCTTTAGGATGGTAAAAGAATACATGAAAGACAATAACTTGGTATGCGTAAGATATAAGGAGTGCTTATATCCACCGTGGAAGCAAGAATGAGGCGATGCTGCAGTCCGTGGAGGCGAGATGTTCCCATGGTGGCGAGAGGGGGGGAGACTTGCCAGAGGGAAGAGGTCGATGGGAGGGAGGCAGTGGAGCAGAGGGGCGAGGGGAGGCACTGTTGTTTCCACCGCCACCTTTGAGGGGGAAGGGGAGGTGCTGCTGTTGTCGTCATCACCGTTGAGGCGCCACTGTTGCATCAGGAAAGGGAAGGGGGGAGGTGTTGCCGTTTGCGATTGGGGGAGCGGGATAGGGAAGGGGAAGGTGATGTCGTCAGAGATTGGGGAGAGGGAAGGGGAAAGTTGTCATTGGGGATTCAGGGAGGGGATTGGGGAGAGGAAATTTGAGAGAGGGCATGCGGGAGGGAGGAGGAAATTTTTGGAGGGAAGGTTATGGCCACGGTTCCACTTGAAACCATCACCAAAGGCAAGGCTATGGTCATGATCCCACTTGGAACTGTCACCAAAGGAAGCCTATGGTCACAGTCCCACTTGGAACCATTACCAAAGCCTTTTGTCATGGTTCTCAAACCCGTGACAAAAGGTTATAATAGAAAATAAATCTCACTCTCCCAAAATGGTCACGGTTTTGAGTGGAATTGTCACCATAAGTTACTTTTGGTCACAGTTCCCAAAATCATCACCAAATACCCGTCACCAATTCTCATTTTCCTAGTAGTGCGAGAATTAGTGAAAAAGCACAATGCAGCAAACTTTTGAGGATGTAATAAAGGGCCCATCATCGTAAACTCCCTTGAATGCCAAGCATAAGCACAAGAAGATTCTTATTTCTACCAATTTATGGGTTATCTCCAACTAGAAGGTTGTGGTGGTTCCTCTGATGTAGAGGGCACAGCCAGCATTGAACTTGTTCCCCTCACTTTCTAATTCTAATCAGAAGTCATCTTTTAAAAAGAAGTCAGAGAATAGAATTGTCCTTTTTGTCCGAACTGTCAAAGTTGGTTTATTTTGTTGTAAGCCATAATTCCATTGTTTGCTTCATTACTTAAAGTTGTTCTGTACATGTACAGAAATTGTGTCATTTATTTTTAGTGGTTAGATAGGTACAAGTACATGCATAAAAGGTGGTAGTCTACGGTATAAGTTGAATGGTGTGTTGATGCTGCTTAGTTGTCAGTGCTTGATGCACATATAAACCATTACCCCTGATACGCTTGAGCATGAATGAGCATATATTGAGCTTGTGGGCTGGGAGCCCGTGTGTATAGTAATGGGCCTGATGTAGGCTTGCTTTGGGCTCGGGAGAAAATGGATTAAAATGCACATGATAAAAACTAGAATCGACTCTAGTAGTGGTCTGGTCCCACCCCTAGAAGTGTTGTGTATCCCACGAAAAACCTTGTTCGCCAATAAAGAAACCAACTTTTTACTGAGTGAGGGTTAAGTGTTGAGAAGAGAAGCTGAAACATGGTTAAGTGTTGGTGAGTGCTTGGTGAGCACATGGCACAAAAGATTCTAAGTGTTGAGCTACGTGTGAGTTGAGTGTATGTGTGTATACGTATATGTATATGTATATATATATCAGTACATAGTATATGTATATGTATAATAAATAAAACGTATATATAATGTATACAAGAATATATGTATATGTATATATATATATATACATATAAATCTATAAGTGAAAATAGAGTAAGTATACGTATGTTTGAGCCTTGTGCATATATAAATTTTAAGGCTTTAGTGACATATATCCGTCAGTGTAGGTGTATTTATATATTAGTAAATATAGTTCTTGTGCCTTATATTTTGAATATATGTTTTATAAGGGTACAGTGACACCTATATATGTCACTATATATATAGTATATGCTATTAAAGTTATTAGCATAAGTTAGCATATTTAGTCTAGTGTATATTGATGGTAAGACCATCATTTGTCATAACTAGCTTGAATTAATTGGAATCAAGAGAGAAATGCTCCTACATGATAGCTTGTGGATAGTAATTCCACTCTGATCTATTTTGAGAAGACAAGAGAATAGGGTTAATTATATAGTTTTAACTTCACATCACTAGTGTAGAGTAACCACAGGGTCACCCAAGGGTTACTTAGAGGTCAATTGAGCATTAAACATCGAGAAGTGGGCCTACATTGATAGAAATAGGGTTGTATGCATTTCAAGGGCTAAAATAGTACATAAAACCCTAATTATCAACCCCACTTGAATTGGGAAGGTTCTGGCCAGAATAAAATTAATCTGAACCTCCTAATATTCATAGAAAATATTTTAAGAGGTTTGGTACGCTTGGTTTGACCACTTGAATCTATTTTGACCTAGAGTAGAGTTTCAAATGGGAATTTACCTTGATTTGGGCTTCTGTGCAATTTACCTCCGCTGTTGTCGCTGCCGCTGTCGTGGGGGAAGGGGAGGCACCGTTGTTGTCACCACCACCATCAAGGTGCCACTATTGCATCAGGAGAGGGAAGGAGGTGATGCCATCGAAGATTGGGGGAGTCTGGAGAGGGAAGGGGAAGGTGATGTCGTCAGGGATTGGGGAGAGGGTAGGGGAAAGTTAGCAGTGAGGAAATTTGGGAGAGGGTGGGGGGGAAGGGGAAATTTTTGGAGGGAAGGCTATGGTCACGGTCCCACTTGGAACCGTCACCAAAGGAAGCCTATGGTCATGGTCCCACTTGGAACCGTCTCCAAAGCCTTTTGGCATGGTTCTCAAACTCGTGACAAAAGGTTATAATAGAAAATAAATCTCACTGTCCTACAATGGTCACGATTTTCAGTGGAACTGTCACCATAGGTTAGTTTTGGTCGCAGTTCCCAAAACCGTCACCAAATACCCATCACCAATTCTCACTTTCCCAGTAGTGTGCACAGTGCAATTCAGCGCTCAAATTGGCACAAACATTGCGTGACATCGTGGATGAGCAACCTTCTGCTACGGTATAAGTTGAATGCTTCGCTGAGGTTGCTCAGTCATCAGCGCTTGGTGCACATATAAACCATTACCCTTGATACCCTTAAGCATGAATGAGCATATATTGAGCATGTGGGCAGGGAGCTTGTGTGCACAGTAATGGGCCTGATATGGGCTTGATGTGGGCTTGCTTTGGGCTCGAGAGAAAATGGATTAAAATGCACATGATAAAAACTAGAACCGGCTCTAGTAGTGGTCCGGTCCTACCCCTAAGGATGCTGTGTATCCCACCAAAAAACTCAGCTCGCCAATAAAAAAACCAACCTTTTACTGGGTTGGGTCAAGTGTTGAGAAGAGATAAGCTGAAAAATGGCTAAGTGTTGGTGAGTGCTTGGTGAGCACATGGCCCAAAGGATTCTAAGTGTTGAGCTATGTGTGAGTTGAGTGTACTGTATGTGTGTATATGTATATGTATATGTATATTACCTTAGTACATAGTATATGTATATGTATAATAAATAAAACATATATATAATGTATACGAGAATATATGTATATGTATATATGTATATATATATATATAAGTGAGAATAGAGTAAGTACACGTATGTTTGAGTCTTATGTACATATAATTTTTATGGCTTTAGTGACATATATATCTGTCACTGTAGGTGTGTTTATATATTAGTAAATATAGTTCTTGTGCCTTATATTTTGTATATATGTTTTATAAGGGTACAGTGACACCTATATATGTCACTATATATATAGTATATGCTATTAATGTTATTAGTATAAGTTAGCATACTTAGTCTAGTGTATATTGATGGTAAGAGCATCATTTGTCAAAACTAGCCTGAATCAATTGGAATGAAGAGATAAATGCTCCTAAATGGTCGCTTAAGGATAGTAATTCCACTCTGATCCATTTTGAGAAGGCAAAGGAATAGGGTTAATTATATAGTTTTAACTTCACTTACTAGTGCAGAGTAACCATAGGGTCACCAAGGGGTTATTAGGGGTCAATTGATCATTAAAGATCGAGAAGTAGGCCCACACTTACAGAAATAGGGTTGAACGCATTTCAAGGGCTAAAATAGTACATAAAACCCTAATTATCAACCCTACTTGAATTGGGATGGTTGTGGTCAGAATAAAATCAATCTAAACCTCCTAATATTCATAGAAAAATATTCTAAGAGGTTTGGTACCCTTGGTTTGACCACTTGAACCTATTTTGACCTAAAATAGAGTTTCAAATGGAAATTTACCCTGATTTGGGCTTCTATGCAATTTACCTCCGCTGTTGCCGCTGCCACTATCGTGGGGGAAGGGGAGGCGCCACTGTTGCCGTCACCACCGTCAAGGTGTTGCTGTTGCGTCAGGAGAGGGAAGGAGGAGGTGATGCCATCGGAGATTGGGGCAGTCGGGAGAGGGAAGGGGAAGGTGATGTCGTCAGGGATTGGGGAGAGGGAAGGGGAATGTTGGTGGTGAGGAAATTTGGGAGAGGGCGGGAGGGAAGGAGAAATTTTTGGAGGGAAGGCTATGGTCATGGTTCCACTTGAAATTGTCACCAAAGGGAAGGCTATGGTCACGGTCCCACTTGGAATTGTCACCAAAGGAAGCCTATGGTCACGGTCCCACTTGGAACCATCACCAAAGCCTTTTATCACGGTTCTTAAACCCGTGACAAAAGGTTATAATAGAAAGCAAATCTTACTCTCCCATAATGGTCATGGTTTTCAGTGGAACCATCACCATAGGTTACTTTTGGTCACAGTTCCCAAAATCGTCACCAAATATCCGTCACCAATTCTCACTTTCTTAGTAGTGTGAGCTGTACAATTCAGCGCTCAAATTGGCACAAACATTGCGCGACATCGTGGATGAGCAACCTCCTACTACGGTATAAGTTGAATGGTGCCTTGAGGTTGCTCAGTCGTCAGCGCTCGGTGCACATATATACCATTACCCCTGATACCCTTGAGCATGAATGAGCATATATTGAGCATGTGGGCTGGGAGCTCATGTACATAGTAATGAGCCTGTTATGTGCCTAATGTGGGCTTGCTTTGGGCTCGAGAGAAAATGGATTAAAATGCACATGATAAAAACTAGAATCGGCTCTAGTAGTGGTCTAGTCCCACCCCTAGGGGTGCTATGTATCCCACGAAAAACCTGGTTTGCCAATAAAAAATCCAACTTTTTTCTGGGTGAGGGTTAAGTGTTGAGAAGAGATAAGCTGAAAATGGCTAAATGTTGGTGAGTGCTTGGTGAGCACATGGCCTAAAAGATTCTAAGTGTTGAGCTGCGTGTGAGTTGAGCGTAGTGTATATGTGTATACGTATATGTATATGTATATATATATCAGTACATAGTATATGTATATGTATAATAAATAAAATGTATATATAATGTATACGAGAATATATGTATATATGTATACATATATATGTGAAAATAGAGTAAGTATACGTATATTTGAGCCTTATGTTTATATAATTTTTTTAGGCTTTAGTGACATATATATCCGTCAGTGTAGGTGTATTTATATATTAGTAAATATAGTTCTTGTGCCTTATATTTTGTATATATGTTTTATAAGGGTACAGTGACACCTATATATGTCACTATATATATAGTATATGCTATTAAAGTTATTAGCATAAGTTAGGATACTTAGTCTAGTGTATATTGATCGTAAGACCATCATTTGTTGTAACAAGCTTGAATTAATTAGAATCAAGAGATAAATGCTCTTGAATGATCGCTTGAGGATGGTAATTCCACTCTGACCTATTTTGAAAAGACAAAAAAATAGGGTTAATTCTACAGTTTTAACTTCACATCACTAGTGCAAAGTAACCACGGGGTCACCCATGGGTTAATTAGAAGTCAATTGAGCATTAAAGACTGAGAAGTGGGCCCACACTTATAGAAATAGGGTTGCACGCATTTCAAGGGCCAAAATAGTACATAAAACCCTAATTATCAACCCCACTTGAATTAGAAAGGTTCTGGTCAGAATAAAATCAATATAAACCTCCTAATATTCATAGAAAAATATTCTAAGAGGTTTGGTACCCATGGTTTGACCACTTGAACCTTTTTTGACCTAGAATATAGTTTCAAATGGGAATTTACCCTGATTTGGGCTTCTGTGCAATTTATCTTCGCTGTCATTGGGGAAGGGGAGGTGCCATTGTTGTCGCCATCACCGTTAAGGCACCGTTGTTGCGTCGAGAGATGGATGGAGGTGTTTCCGACGGCGATTGGGGGAGTCGGGAGAGGGAAGGGGAAAGTTGGTGGCGAGGAAATTTGGCAGAGGGTAGGAGGGAAGGGGAAATTTTTGAAGGGAAGGCTATGGTCACGGTTCCACTTGAAACCGTCACCAAAGTGTAGGGTATGGTCACGGTCCCACTTGGAACCATCACCAAAGGAAGCCTTTGGTCAAGGTCCCACTTGGAACCGTCACCAAAGCCTTTTGTCACGGTTCTCAAACCCGTGACAAAAGGTTATAATAGAAAACAAATCTCACTCTCCCACAATGGTCACGGTTTTGAGTGGAATTGTCACCATAAGTTCTTTTGAGCACAATTCCCAAAAACGTCACCAAATACCCATCACCAATTCTCACTTTCCTAGTAGTGTGCGCAGTGCAATTTAGCGCTCAAATTGGCACAAACATTGCGCGACATCATGGATGAGCAACCTTCTGCTACAGTATAAGTTGAATGGTGCGTTGAGGCTGCTCAGTCGTCAGCGCTCGGTGCACATATAAACCATTACCCTTGATACCCTTGAGCATGAATGAGCATATATTGAGCATGTGGGAAGGGAGCCTGTGTGCACAGTAATGGGCCTGATATGGGCCTGATGTGGGCTTGCTTTGGGCTCGAGAGAAATGGATTAAAATGCACATGATAAAAACTAGAACTGGCTCTAGTAGTGTCTAGTCCCACCCCTACGGGTGTTGTGTATCCCACGAAAAACCTGGTTTGCCAATAAAAAAACCAACTTTTTTCTGGGTGAGGGTTAAGTGTTGAGAAGAGATAAGCCGAAAAATGGCTAAGTGTTGGTGAGTGCTTGGTGAGCACATGGCCGAAAAGATTATAAGTGTTGAGCTGCATGTGAGTTGAGTGTAGTGTATGTGTGTATTCGTATATGCATATGTATATATATATATTAGTACATAGTATATGTATATGTATAATAAATAAAATGTATATATAATGTATACGAGAATATATGTATATGTATATATGTATATATATATATTTATATAAGTGAGAATAGAGTAAGTATACGTATGCTTGAGATGGATGGATAGGATTAGATTAGGAGGGTGGCACTATCTTTGGAAAAAACCCTAGGATGTGGTGACACGGTGATGGAGGAAGAGGAGAGGACGAAGATGGCTGGAGGGTTAGGAGATGCAAGGGCTAGCGTTGGAGGAATAGAGAAGGTCAACGCTCGTTTGCTTCTCGCCGAGGCCACAATGATAAAAGTGGGAGGTGGTATAGAAGAAGGGGAGGCCCAGAGACAATATGCTATAGATGTAGAAGAAGAGGCCACATGGCTGTGGCCTGCAATGCCCCAATCCTTTATCTGGCATGCGGGGGGTAGGGGCACAAGAAGGATGCTTGTAGGAGAAAGGGGTCTATCAATCCTCATAAAGCAGCATGGCGAGAAGACTCAAATAAAAAGGAAGTTTGACCTCCGCCCCAGCCTAAAAGTTTTGATCATGTACTCAACCTGGAGATTCCTTTATCCAAGGAAGTCAGCGACTC
The DNA here is from genome assembly GCA_037157565.1 of Thalassia testudinum. NCBI lineage: Eukaryota > Viridiplantae > Streptophyta > Magnoliopsida > Alismatales > Hydrocharitaceae > Thalassia > Thalassia testudinum. The sequence goes on along the minus strand of JAZHRO010000009.1, from coordinate 40,556,787 downwards.
AGACATGATCTTACGAGGAGCCTTGATTGGTGAGGCCATGACGGGAAGCGTAACATCTGCACAAGCTCAGAAACCGGTGAGCTCCTTATCCCTATCCTCTAAAGGGTGGAAGATAGCGATGCTGGTTCGATCGCATTTCTTGCTATTTGGGTTGGGCATGCTAGATGTAGAGAATCTTTGCTTCCACACGAGTTTCTTTGAAGGGTTGAATGTATTGTGGAGGTTTGTCTCGCCGTTTAACGGGGCGATACAGGAACGTCCACCTTAGAGGGCGCAGGGGCAAAAGGGGACTTTGGAGATTAGGGGACTTCCTTTGCATTTGAGAGTTAGAAGTGTGGTGTCGAATGCTATATCGAGCTTTGCGGCAATAGAAGAAGGAGTAAGTGTGGGACTGCAAGGGGGAGACGGAAGGCTTGTATCAGTAGAAGTAAAGTTAAACCGAGTTGGGAAAGTCCTCAACAAGATTATTCTTAGATATGGAGGAAGTTCTTGGCTCCTTCATGTCAAATTTCTTCATCATCGGGAAGAAAAACAAGATCAAGTGGGAGGGTGATCCTGTGCAGAGGTGGTTAGGGTGCAAGGGGGAAACACTGAGAGCAGACCAAGTTAGGAAGAATGTCTTGAGTCCAAGAAAAGAAAGGGATTCCATGATCAATTTCCCCAAGAAGAGCAGATGGATGGGACTCCTAGAAATCAGCAGGGTGGTAAGGAGATGCTTGAATTCCTTGAAGGGAGGGAAATTGTTCTAGCGGATGCATCTCCAGCAGACATACCAATGCCTGATAAGGGTTAGGATGTAGAATTCACCTTCGAGGCACCTGAAGGAATAAAATATGGGGTTGGTCCATCCTCAAGAATCAACCTAGGTTGCTCCCCCTATAAACTCAGAGGAAGAACCGTAGGTGGGGGTCAAAGGCTCAATGAAAAATCTATAGCAGCAGTTCTCAACCTTGAGAGAAGGTTGATGGGTTCAAAGGGGGCAGATCAGACACATAAATGAAAGTCATCACGTGGAGTGTGCGTGGGTTGCACAATGGAGTTCGGAGACCTTTGCTTGCTTGATATCTTCAAGAATAGGAAGTAGACTGTGCTCTACCCCAAGAGACACATATTGAACAGGAATGCAAGCATTTATGGCACACTCTGATGCAAGGAGGTGAGGCAAACATCAGGTCTATAGTTGCGTAGGGGAGATATGGTGGCATTGCAATCTAGTGGAAATGCTAAAAAATACATCCAATAAATGTTTGGAGAGAACAATATATTATCACCTGCAAATTCAGACATCTGAAAACTGATCAAGAGCTGATTATAACTTGCGTCTATGGTCCATGCCTTGACAGTGCGAGAAATTCTCTTTGGCAGGAACTGTCTCGAGCTGCAGAAGTGGTTGAAGGGAGGCCTTGGTTAATGGGGGTAGACTTTAACTGCACTTTAATTGAGGATGATAGGGGAAGTGGAAGACTATATGGTGGCACCTTAGGATTCCAAATGACTACCTCAGCACTGGGTCTATCAGTCTACCCTTCCTAAGGGGCTGAATATACATGGAGAAATGGGAGTGGTCAAAAATCGAAGCTAGGTCACTTCTTTGCCAATGCGGAATTGCTAGAAAAACATCAACAAACCTCAGTAAAGGGGCTGGATCGCCCATTTTCAGACCATACTCCTTGGCTTTGGGAGAGTGGTGAAGATTCCTCAATAGGTACTTATTTTAAATTCAAAAAATCTTGTCTCAGGGAAGAAGGTTGTAAGGAGATGATCAACAACTGGTGAACATCTAAGCATGTGGATGGCTCGGCCACTTTCAGGCTGGCAACTAAGCTTAAAGAACTAAAATCCGTTATAAAAGAATATAGAAAAATCATAGATATCATGAGAGACCAAAGGAGAGTGGAGGCTTTGAAGATTGTAAACTTGCTTGATGAAAAAAAGAATAGAGAGCAACTAACAGAAGAAGAGCAACTCCAACGCAAAAATCGACAGGAGACTATTCAAGAAGAAGACCTAAAAAGAGAAATTGATTGAAGAGAAAAATTGAGACAACTTTGGCTGAAAGGAGATGCCAACACTAAGTTCTTCCACATGGCTGCTAGCTCTCGAAGAAGAGTTAATTACATCTCTTCCTTGAGGTTAGGTGATCAGGAGTTGACTTCCCCAGGTGACATTCAGAGAGAAGCAATCAGATTTTACAAGGAGGCCTCTAAAGCAACAGAAAGAGGGATTTGGAGAATAAGAAATTCTGATTTCACTTGGATTGACGAATTTGAAGCCGAACATCTGATTAAGCCTATCATGATTGAAGAGGTTGAGAGTGCAATAGTTAGTTTAAACTCTGAAGGCTCCCCAAGCCCGAACGGTTTTTAAGTCTTCTTCTATAAAGAACTCTGTCTGGTGGTGGAAACGGATGTAATGGAAGTCATCAAGGAGTTTCAGGAGGGCAACTCGGGCTTCGAAAGAATCAATAAATCCTACCTCTTCCTACTGACAAAGAGGCAAGGTGGAGAGAGTTTACAAGAGTTTAGGCCAATTGCCTTGACAAACTCCATATACCTGATTATAGGTAAAATTTTGGCGAACAGATTAAGAGGTGTCGTTTCGCAACTAATAAATCCAGTTTAATCAGCTTTTCTTCCTAATCGTTCTCTGCAAGAGTCATTTATAGTATCACAAGAGATGGTCAGCGGTTGGCATAGGTGAAAATGCAAAGCCTTTATGTGGAAAGTAGACTTCAGCAGGGCTTTTGATTTCGTTTCATGGTTGTACCTCTGGGAGATTATGAAAAAGAGAGGGTTCCTGCCAAAGTGGATTCAATGGATGAAGAGATGCATTGTAACTTCATCTTTCTCCCCTCTAATTAATGGCAAACCTTGTGGAGCTTGGATACAACCCCAACGTGGAGCTAGGCAGGGCTGCCCCTTAGCCCCTCTCATTTTCAACTTGGTTGTAGACACCCTTGCATGTTTTGCATGCAAGCTCTCAGCAGCAGGGCTTGTCAAAGGCTTTTTGCTGTCAAGTTCTAGAGCAATGGCGTTAATTCTACAATATGCAGACAACACCATTTTTTTGTGGAGGGTAGAAGAAATGAAGTAGCAACCCTCTACACTATGGTCTCTCTATTTGGAGACATCTCTGGGCTAAAGCTAAATGGGGAAAAGTCTTCTCTGATTTGCTTTGGACTGAACGGCCAAGAAAGGGAGACCTTATCAACTAATCTACGCACGTCTATTGTTAGTCTGCCCGTGAGGTATCTGGGGCTACCTCTATGTGGAACCAAACTGAAGAGAAGTGATTGGAACCCCTTGTTTGACAGGGTAGCTGCTAAACTTGAAAGTTGGAGCAGTCGCTATTTATCTAAAGGAGGTAGGCTGATCCTTCTAAACTCGGTCATCACCTCTATCCTAGTGTTTTACTTCTCTGTTTTCAAAGCACCAAAATCAATTTGGAAAAGATTTGACATGCTGCGAAAGTGCTTCTTTTGGAAGGGAGTCAAATCTGAGGGCAGATTTTTACATCCCCTTAGATGGCAGCAGCTCTGCTCTCCTAAAAAGAACGGTGGCCTGGGCATCCGCTCCTTAAAGGAGTTCAATGACTCCCTGTTGCTTAAATGGGTAGTGAAGCTCCTGGAAGATGATGAAAGAAGCTAGTCCATGGTCGTCAAAGATGCATATGGCTATTCACCATGTATCCCGATGCACAATAGCTCCTAGCAGACCTTCCCTTTTTTGGAAATTAGTCTGCACAGCCATGCGTGATAACTGGAAGAACTTCAAATAAGTGGTAGGAGATGGTGAGCACTTCTCTTTTTGGCACGACCACTGGTCCAACTTGGGTCCTCTGAAAGACTGATATCTGTGCATGTTTAATGCAACAGCAGACAAGATGATCTCGGTAAAGGACAGTTGGGAAGCCACTCAGAACCGTTGGAGTTCAGTAAGCCACTCAGTGAGGGAAGGAGGCTGTTTGCAACAAGAAATTGGACAATTGAGAAATGAGCTGGAGGCCTTCCACCCACTTAGAGGACCTGACAAATTTATTTGGTGCCATGGGTTGTTTACTACAGCAAAGGCATACAAATTTTTAATTGATGGAGATGATTTAAGACCAACATAGGTGGATAAAGATTGTGCCGCTATATGGCATTTAAAAATCCCTCTGAAAATAAAGATCTTCCTTTGGCTGAGTAGAAGAAATGGACTTATTATTGGTGAATTAAGACATTCCAGGTTGGGCGTTTCAGCTCAAAACTGCCCTCTTTGTGACTTCCCCATAGATAGCAGCGTGCATATTTTTTCCATGTAACTAGTAACAGACCAAGTATGGAGAAAGGTCTCAAGCAAAGCCTTGCCCTCTTAGAATGAACTATGGATGTCCTTTAGTATTGCAACTAAACTACATTCATTGTTGGCTAGAATGTTGTGGTGTGTATGGTGTGCTCGCAACAAAAAATTATTTAGAGGGGAAACAATTCATGTGGGGAATATTGTAAGAGAATGTTGGGAATTGGTGGGAGCGTGAAGTGCCTTGTGAGCATTATTTGTAGTGTGGTGAGATTACTTGTATATTTTATTGATTGATTTGATTATTGAATAAAATGTTCCCGGTTTGCTATCGTTGACAATAGCATTCCTCATCTTTTCAAGAAAAAGTATACATATGTTTGAGCCTTATGTATATATAATTTTTAAGGCTTTAGTGACATATATAGCCATCATTGTAGGTGTATTTATATATTAGTAAATATAGTTCTTGTGCCTTATGTTTTGTATATATGTTTTATAAGGGTACAGTGACACCTATATATGTCACTATGTATATAGTATGTGCTATTAAAGTTATTATTATAAGTTAGGATACTTAGTCTAGTGTATATTGATGGTAAGACCATCATTTGTTGTAAGTAGCTTGAATTAATTGAAATTAAGAGATAAATGCTCCTGAATGATCGCTTGAGGATGGTAATTCCACTCTAACCCGTTTTGAGAAGACAAAAGAATAGGGTTAATTCTACAGTTTTAACTTCACATCACTAGTGTAGATTAATCACGGGGTCACCCAGGGGTTAATTAGAGGTCAATTGAGCATTAATGACCAAGAACTGGACCCACACTGATAGAAATAGGGTTGCACACATTTCAAGGGCCAAAATAGTACATAAAACCATAATTATCAACCCCAATTGAATTGGGAAGGTTTTGGTCAGAATAAAATCAATCTAAACCTCCTAAAATTCATCAAAAAATATTATAAGAGGTTTGGTACCCTTGTTTTGGCCACCTGAACCTATTTTGACCTAGAATAGAGTTTCAAACGGGAATTTACCCTTATTTGGACTTCTATGCAATTTACCCTATCAAACGTGGTAAAAACTCAAATCCAAGTTCACCATTAGATTTATTGTATCTAAATTAGGTTAGCACCAAAATTTAGGCCCAATCAGAGTCCATCTTGACCTAGTTTGCAACTTAGTCCCTAAGATCTCTATTTCTCACAATTAGAGCCTTAACTTTCAAAGTTTCTTGCAAAAATGGCCCTAGCTTTCTTGTCTTCCTTGCAAGTGGGTCCCTACCGCCATGATTAGGTCTGAACAGAACTAAACCCAAATCACCAAATTTTATTCCAAGAAATCTCCTTGATTTGTCAACTAAATCCTTCCAAAATTGGAGGGATTGTTGATTGAAGGATTCCCTACACGATGATCCATCTCTTGAGAACTAAAACCAACCCTACATTGCCAGCGAATCCACGAAATCTGTGGGACCTTCTCACGATTTTCGTAAAAAATTCACATTGATTTAGGGCAAATCAAGATTTGATCGACACTTATATAAGTTCCCCAAGCTTCCAGGACCAAGGGGAGCTCAGTTCCAGGCCAAAACCACCTATTTCCTCTCTTCTCTGGTCGCCTCCACCGCAACTCTAGTGACTCTCCTCAACCCCTTCTCTCCGACCACTCAACAACTAAATCAAGTGGCCTACAACCTTCCTCTTCTTCCTCCACCTCTCACCGGCCAAAGCAGAGGCCATCTACCCCCTTCGTCGTCGCCCTACCCCTCATCGAAGACACCTTCGTCCTCTGCACCGGCCAATCAATGTTGGCCTGATTCCCACCTCCTTCAGCCCTTAATTTAGGTTCTCTCTCTTTCTCTCCCTCTCTAGCCTCGATTCCACCTCTAACCCTCCTAATTCAGCTGCCAAACCACGTTCTCCCCCATCGCCTTCTTTGCATCCGGCGAAGCTCTAGTGAGCTTCACCCGGCTACCATGCACACTCACACCATTTGCCACCACTGCCATAAGCTCGCCTATGTTCAGGGGAGCAAAAGCCCTCAAGAAATTGAGGGCTTTGCTCACCCAAACTCCTGGTCGATCAACCCACCTTCTCGTCGTCATCTCCAACTTCCGTCGACCACCATACACCGTCAATCAGCACGTCGACTCCACTGCTACGTTCATCGTTTCACGGCAATCCCTCTGAGCTATTTTAATTGGGGTCTAGAACCATTCTCATGTTTTCAGGTTCTCGCTGGAGCACCGTCTTCCACTACCACCACCGTTACGTCAACGCCAGGGCCTGAATCCACAACCTAGAGACTCGGAACCCATCTATGAGGCCTCCTGCTTCTTCAATTACATGAGACAAAGCCTTCAGCAGCTTGAATTGGTGCTCCAATCTATAGCACACATGCGCAAAGAAAGTAGGCACTCTTAGTGACACATCGTGGACAACAGTGAAGGAAGTAGCATATAAATTGTTTCGCTGCACAGGGCTTGTTGCCTTGAATGCATGGGGGGTGAGGTCCCCCACATAGGTCCCTATGCACGCACTCTCACCTGTAGTTTACGTTACGCAGGTCTGGGCTTGGATCTAATATAACCTGATACTGTGCTACCCGATTACTCAGTTAAGAGAGGAAGAAATTCTGAGGAGGGTAGGAGGTGATTTTGCACTATTCATGCCTCGAAATTCATGCTTATATGCTCAACACTTAGCATTTCTGTGGCCTTGTGCTTGGGTTGAGGTGTTGGTTCTTTGAGCCTTGTGCTCTGTGACTTGTGTTGTGCTTGGTGACTTAAGGCATCTACTCTCCTTATCTAACGTCTAATCTGATGGTACTATGGACATATTGAGCTTAGTTCCTGACGTGGATATTGAGAATAAGTGGTTGAAGGACCATTGTTGAGAAATTAAATACTTTGGGATACATGCTTGATTGAGGAATAACTTGGTGATTCAAATCATCATTTTTAGGATTTTATTATTCTTTTATCCCATTGTTTTCTAAATATAATTGCTAATATTTTTAAGTATATTATTTATTGAATATCTTTATTGTGATTAGTCATTGTGCTCATCTATTTTATATTTTGCTTAGTGTGTGAATTCCACATTTGCTCCTTGCAAACGACCTCAGACTCATTCTTGCTTTCGAGCACTTATAAACTTAAATGTCGTTGCGATTTTCGTCACTATACTATGACACAATTATTTCCTAAACACAACGATTTTTAACGCAACAAATATATTAATAGTTATTTTTGTACCTATACCTAGGTATTATTTAGGATAGTTGCATATAACTAACATAGAGTAGTATTAAGTAGTTTTTTATGCCTGTTTAGTTGTAAATATGTTTAATGCATTGGAGTTAGAATTAGTTGATTCTTTTGTACATATTTAACTTATTTATTCATTTTTTGATTTATTGATTCATTTTTGTAAATATAATTGATATTTTTGGAATAAAAGAACATTTTTGGAACATAGAGAGTGATGTATATCAATAACTGCCTCCCAGTGAACGACCTGGATTAAACTATTAAAAACTATGTAAATAAATAAAATGACATGATATCATGTTTGCAATATGACATTTTAGTACAACAACGACACCATTAAAATCATTGTTTTTATGCAACATGGTTTGTCATCGATCACTACTCCACATCAAGATGTTGGTGTTATTCCTTTTGATGCTGATAGTGTTCCTCCTCCTGGTTTGAATGCACCTCCTATTCTTACTCCCTAGAAGACACATCAAATGGGCACCAGATATTAACATGGAATTTATAAGAAGAAAGCTTATCTTGCTCAACCTTCTATTGCTTCTTTAAAACCAGAGGAGGAACCATCATGCTTTACTAAAGCTAATAAGCATTCAATATGGAGGGAAGCCATGATAGAATGGAACTTGATTGAGAAAATCACTTTGGATAAAAACATCGTTATAGCATGAAAATCGTGACCGTTTTAAATTTTTAAAGTTCTAAACTTGCAAAAAGAAATATTAGACTCAAGATTCTAGGTCGTACACAAGGAGGCAACTTCTAGTTATCATCCGTCAAAATTTCTCTTTTATTCTATTCTTGGTATTTTGTCTTTTCTTATTTCTTTTTTATTATTGAGTAAGGAGCAATATATGATGAGAAGCTACATTCTAAGTCTAACTAAGAAAGCAAAATCTAATTATGAATATCAGCATAAATTAGGCAAACAATAAAGAAGCATGGATGGAGACAGAGGATCTAAAATGAAACTTTTCATTAACTAAGGCAAGAGCTAATTACAAAATAACCAAAGAAATTACAACTAAGTAAAAATAGGATATAACTAATTAGAAGAAAACAAAAGAAATGGAAGAAAGATTAAAGTAAAAAGTGATAAGAGAGTCGGAGCAGGTGCATAATTGATTGGGTGCTGGCGGTAGAGACTCCATCAATCTTCTTACCCTTGAAGAGGTTGGAAGGAAATACGAGATGGAAACCTAATGGGACATCTAAGACTAGACTTACGTTAATAATGGTGTGGAGGTAGAGGAATTGTTGTTGTGTTAAAGTGGTAGCTATGGAAGATACCCTAAGGTAGGAACAACCATTAACGGAGCTAGGGTTTTTCTACGTAGGAAGGCTTATGTAGGTGGAAGAAAGAGGTAGAGAAAGGGATGGAGGAAGATGATCTCAAGTGTTCGGCTGATAGGCCTTTTTATAGAATGTGAGATTTAATGTAGGCCATAGGATTAGAGATGGAGGGTGAACAGGTTGGGATGTGATTTTTATGTCATTGCAATGCATAATGGAAGTTCAACTTTTAAAGATTTTTGCTAGCTTGTGCAGTGGCAAGGCGAGTCGATTCATGAGGAGGAGGATGAGGTATGGCTCATCATAGTTAAAGTGTCAAAGTTAAGTTAGAAACTAGGTTAAAACATTATGAATTAACTTAATAATAGAGATAAGTGTTGGAATTATAGAAAATGACCTAAAACACCAAATTTGTGCTAAAAATGCAAAATTAGGTCGCCATTAAGAGATTCTATACTTAGTATATGAATGACCGAATAAAATGTGAAATTGAACGCCAAAATGAGCTCAAATTCACATATCAATTATGGAAATAATTTCTAATATGTTCAAATTACTAGACAAAAAGCTTCATTACACTTTGACATCATTTAGACCTCAAAATAAGTGTTTTACAATAAGGTCCTTCCTATTTAATAAAGCCTTCACATTTTATATACTCAAAAGTCATCAAGGCCCTACTTGTAAGCTGCTGGGGACCTATTTGCATTAATTGTACCTACTTATGGGTTTTACTATAATTTTTATATCGGTTCTCCATAAGGGCTTGGTGTGCAAATGTACTAATAGACTTAGGCAATCACTCTTCCTCAGTAGCTCAAGAACGATGAACTCAAGTAGCTAAAGTCATCCATCCTTATTTTCCATGATCCAATGGTGGATCTTCCACCAACTTGCTAATACTGGTACTCACCTCTTCGCTCCTATTTCTAGATTTGATCCTATGACCATTTTTCATCCTAATGCTTCCTACGCTACCTAGTTCCCTCCAAAGCTGTTGATACCCAACAACCTCCCTGTCACCTTGAGCTCCCTCGCCTATTTAAGGACGGCACAGTGGCTTATGACCCCTATCGACTCCCTCCTTGATAAACACCAGTTTATCATCATTCTTATGCATTAAAATAGACCTAGCTCGTAGGATTTTAACTCTGCAAATGGGTTTTTGGGTTGCATTTAGGCATCACATAGGTTAGGCATGCATTGCATTGTTTTGCTATTTTTAACATGTTTATTTGAGTGTTAAGGTTAAAGCAGATAAGCAAAACCCTAAAACCCTGACACTCATGAAGGCAAATGGTGGAGAAGAAAGTCAATTCAGATGGAACTTAGCTAGATCTAGCTCCTCATAGCTGGATGCCAGCTTACCTGAACTAGGGTTAGCTCCACTTAGCTCCATTCAGCTCATCTTGGCTGAATGGCAGCTCAATGTAGCTCATCCTAGCTTAACCTAGCCCAGATCCAGCTCAACTTGGTTGAGTCTAGTTCATCCCAGCTCCATTTAGTTCACGGGGAGCTCTAACTAGCTCAACTAAGTTGACATCAACTCAACTTAGCTCAGATCCAACTCAACTTGGTTGAGTCTAGTTCATCCCAGCTCCATTCAGTTCACTAGGAACTCTAACTAGCTTAACTGAGTTGACATGAGTTTAGTCTAGCACCAACTCAGCTCAATCCAGCTCCACCTAGCTCCCCTTAGCTCACAGGAGCTCCAATCAACTTAGCTTAACTACTAGTTTTTAGTTAGCTAAGTTAGGTCATCAATGAAGTCCACAGCCAGCTTCCCCCAGCTCCAGATTAGTTGATATCAACTCAACCCAGCTCAACCTACTCAATTTAGTAGCTAGCAAAGAACTAGCTAGCTAAAGTAGAGTAGCTGAGCTCCTACAAGGACTTCTGCAGTAGATGACAGCTCGCACAAGCTTTAGGGGTAGCTCAAGGCTACTCCCTCAGCTCCTCCTCCCTAAACCCTAATCCTTCCCACCTCTTCTTCTACTCAAGCATTAGCTAAGCTAGCTTATCTAAGCTCAGAATCAGCTCCCCTTCTATGGTCATCCATCTAAGCCCTAACCTAACTTCACCCTAACCACTACTCCAAGTCCACCACCTAAACAAGCTAACTAGTCCACTCCTAGTTGGTGCTACTTACCTTCATAACCCTTCACACCACCACCACCAAAGGCCACCTAATTTTCCCTCCAAAACCACCCATAACCACTACCTTAACCCACTTCAAGTTGGCACCAAAAACACCTCCACAACCCTTCAAAGTTGGCGCCAACTTGAAGACCAATCACCCCCCCTACACCTACCTCCATAAGTGCATCAACACCCTACACATGACCCCCTTCTAGAAGACCACCTCTGCGCCAACTCAACCCCCCCTTAACCACCCTCACTTGGCGCCAAAACAACCTACCCACACCCCTTCATGTTAGCGCCAACACCACCTTCAATCACCACCACCCCATCAACACCACAACCCATCCTAACCCTTCCTTTGTTGGTGCCGCCTAACCCTCTCCCTTAACCATCCTAAAGTGGCACCAACACCACTTAAACCCACCATAACCACCACTCCATACACCTCTTCTTTTGACGCCACCTTTTATCCACCCTCCATTCACCAACCACAACCCTACACATATCCTACACGCCACCTAACCTTACCACCATCAACCCTTAACCCTAGTCCCCACCTAGGGTTGGCGCCAAATACCATGCATCCCCCCATTTTGGTGCCACCCATTATCAACCCTAGGATCTCCTAACCACCCTCTACAAGCCATCCTAACCCTCCATCCATTAACTACCCCTAACTGCCTTCCACTCCTATAAAAAGACCAACACCCACCACCATTAAATCACCTTTGGCTACATAATTTCTACCCATACTTCCATCTCCATAGACGGCCAAGAGAAGAAGAAGAAGAAGATTAAGGGACACTTTCCCGTTGGTTCCTTCCCTTCTTCTCTTCTCTCTTGTGTCCACGCCAGCCAAAGGGATAAGCCAAGTAAGGGAGAAGACCTAGGGTACATGACTACCCTAGGAGGAAGATCTTGAGGGTGGTGCACACCCACCCTTGGAGGAGACTTGGAGGTGGATTCATCCACCTTTGGAGGAGCCTAGGTACACCCCCCTTAGGCTTGCCAGGAGGAGGTTCACATCAACTTGGAGAAGCTTTGCAAGAAAGGAGAAGAAGGAGATCTTCCTTTCAAGCCAAGGAGCAACTAGGCTTGGAGTAAGAAGAATTTCATCTTCTTCACCACCATCATCATCTAAAGGATTTATTTTTATTTTGTTCTTTCAAATTTTAGTAGAAGCATTCCTCTACTTGTAAAAAGCAACTCCCATTAGTAAAGAATTTTTGCCTTCTTTAAATTCTTGTAGCAATTTCTATAAATTTTATTGCTTCATTTTTTGTGCACTTACACTCCCTCCCTCTAATTACCCTAGGCCTCCACATGTCTAGGGTGAGCTTAGAGAGAGGCCATTTTGTGTCACATATTCATTAGGTTCTTAGGTGTTTTCCACTTTAGTTTCACAATTGCCCTCATTGTTTCAAAAACCCTAAAAATCTTATATTCGAAAATACAAAAAGAAAGGTGATTCCCATATTCAAGTAAGAGATTTATAATTGCAACAATTGCCTCCTTGGACGACCTTAAATACTCCACTATCTAGGATTAAAAATTTAAAAGCGATTGCGATTTAGCTTGTTACAACGACTTAAAAACCTACTTCTACAAATCACGCCATTTTTCGCATCGCTCCCTCCTGAGTCAATCATCGTCTACACCTCCAGCACCCATTCCCCTTCTCCTGTAGTTGGTGACAGCAGCTACACCCTCTACCTCAATTCGTCCACTTTGAGATGGATCATGTAACTCTAGAGGAGGTCCCAGAGCTCCCTCATTCCTAAAGCTTTCACTCATTGGAGGTTTTCCCCCATTTCACAGCCATAGCAACTCACTGTGCATCTTGAGGTCCCCTTCATCCAATTAGCTTAGGTTTTCCATACTTTCCTAGATTAGAGTAGCTTAGTTTAAATAATTAGATTAGAATTTACTGTTTGACTGCCTCAGATTAGAGTAGTAGTGTAGTTGTCTCTCAGCCACACTCCACCTTCTCTGATCAATTCTGATCAGAGAGGAAGAAGTCACTCATCCACTTTGTTCATGTAATCTCCTACTTCACCTCACAATCACATTCACTTCCTCAAAATTTTGATCACAATTCACCTCCCCCATCTGAGTATCTATTAGATTTGAAGCTCAATAGCTCTCAGATCTAATGGAGCACTAAATCCACTTGAGGTTCCCTTATACATTTCATTTGATCACAAGGACCCTCTCATTGGTTTGAATTGAATGCAATTCACTCGACTTATTCAGATTTGATTTTCATGTCTGATCAGAGGATTAGATATTCAATTTAGTATAATTGGTTTTAATCAAGTGAAGTGAGTTGTTGGATGTATAATTGAGTTGTGTGCGATGGATTTGAGCCTATCTGATTGGATTTTTATTGATTAGATTAGTCACACCTAATTTTGATTGTGTATTGCTTTGTTCTTTATCTGGTTAGCAACGGTCGATGCAGGTGATGCACTAATTAGAGACTCTCGTAGTGACCTAAGCATTTCTATAGCATCGTCCAAGATCCTTGAATGCTAATTAATAGTGTGCAGGGATCCTAGATGATCAGTTCATCTTGGCAATCGTGTAGCAATAGCCCACCTGGGCGACAGCATAAATGGATTTCAAATGGATTTAATCAGCTGATTTAAGCTTGAGTGATGTTTAAAAGATCCTAATGAAGGTCTGGGGCTCAATTATAGTTGATTCCAAGGTCTAATTTGATTTTTCACCTTCACGTTGTCTATAGTGTAAGGCAAGAATCAAATTAGGGTTTCTAAAATTCTTTGAGCTCTGATTTGAATTTCACGATGTTCCAGGATCTCTAATGGGTGATTACGACAATTGAGAATGAGTTTTAAGTGACTTGAATTAGTTTTGAGATTTTTTGACTCTAATCCTCAGGTTACAGGTGATCTGGAAGAACTGAGGGTTTGAGTTGAGATTTGATGCTTTGAGCAAATCTTTTTTGAAAAGAAAAGGAAAGCTATCGAATTGCTGATAGCAATCCAGGGGAGCTATTATTGATTATATGAAACAAGAGGATTACAAAATTGAACCCCACATATGTATGAGATTATAGCAATTGCTTACAATATTATCCACACTCACTGAACTCTCTTGAAACAATTTCTCATTTCTAGATCTCCATACCGACCATAATGCAGCCACCATGGGCACATATGGCTTATTAGAAATTAAAAAAGAGCTCCATAGATCCTCCCATGTGGGAATTGAATCCCTGCAGATCTTTCTCCAAACACTATCTGTTATCATGCATGTAGAAAAAATATGATGACTGCAATCATTATGTAAACCACACAAATGGAAAAATTGAGTAGGAGTGCCCATTCTCCTATGTCGCAGATCTCCTATTATCAAACCATCTCTTCTACATAGCCACAAAAAAATTTGCACCTTCAATGGGACTTTCAATTTCCATATTTTCCTCCTTACTTCATCCACCTCTGCTGACCTTGATGAAAAGATCAGCCGCTGATGAGAAAGTCCCATCCCATTTGTATGTATCACATTCCTTCGACGTAGGTCTAAAAGCAGCAAGTTCCTGCAGGAGACGTTCATTTTCTGCCCGTGTTCTTGTTCCATGGTCGTTCCCCACCTCACTGTTTATCATCCAATTCTCTGAAGTCATGTCCCAATAATCACATACCATAGCATTCTTATCAGGAGTAGCCGAATATTCATGAGGGTGCCTATCTTTTATCGCCCCACCAGAAAGCCATTTATCCAACCAGAATCTAAAGCTTCTCCCATCTCCCAAGACTGATTTGAAAATATTCCAATTATCATCCAATGCACACACCATAGACGCCCAAAAGGGAGACGACTTATGAGGATTCAAAAGACTCTTCTCATCATTTTCCACCCCATAGCTATCATGTAGGATCTTTGTCCAAAGTTTTTGTTCCCCTTGAAGTAGCCAAGCCACCCATTTCAACAACAAAGCATCATTGAACTCTTTGAGAGATCTGATTCCCATACCACCATACTTCTTGGGAGAGCAAATTGTATCCCATTTAATAGGATGGAAGAAGGTACCTTGGTGAGCAGCCCCTTTCCAGAAGAACCGTTTACGCATAACATCAAGTTTTTTCTAAATTGACTTTGGAACTCGGAAGATGAAGAAGAAGACTGGAATAGAAGTGATAACTGAATTTAGCAGGATAAGCCTCCCCCCTTTTGATAGGTAATGGCTGCTCCAGCCTTCAAGCTTTATAGCCACCTTTTCAAAAAGAAACATCCAATTAGTTTTCTTCATTTTTTTTCATTTCAATGGCAAACTCAGATATTTAATTGGTAGTGATACCACAGGCGTGCACAAGATGTTGGAAATGTCATTCTGATCACTACCATTCATACCAAAGCAAACCAGGGAGGATTTGCTTCCATTTACTTTTAGCCTAGAAATTTCATCGAATATATTGACCATGTATTATAACACCTGTGCTTCCCTCTTCCCACCTTCCACAAAAAAAACTGTCATCTACATATTGGAGAATGGGGGCCAATGCCCTTCTACTAGTCATCAAGTAATCCCTTATTATCCCGTCTACTGCCAACTTGCATTCATATCTTGCTAATGTATCTACTGCAAAGTTAAAAATCAGTGGGGCCAAGGGGCAACCTTCCCTCAACCCATATTGAGGCTGGATCTAGGCTCGACAGGGTTTCCCATTTATCAAGGGGGAATAGGAGGAAGTCGTAATGCACCATTTCACCCATTGGATCCAAGGGGGATGAAATTTTCTCCTTTTAAGAATTTCCCAAAGGTATGACCATGATATTGAGTTATACGTTTTAGAAAAGTTTACCTTCCATAGGAAGGCCTTAGTCTTTCACCTATATTGAAAGAATCCTACAGTGACCTCCCAGGTAAGAAAGCAGACTGGATAGGCATAACTAGATCTTGCAACACATCACAAATTCTGTTGGCTAGAATTTTGCTGATGATGAGATAAATAGAATTCAACAATGCAATAGGCCTATAATTTGAAAAATTCTCAGCACCTAACTTCTTTGGTAAGAAGAACAAGTAAGACTTGTTAAGTCTTTCAAATCCGGAGTTACCCCTTTCAAACTCATGTATAACATCCATCACATCCTCCTTAAGGACACTCCACATTTCCTTATAGAAGAGAACTTGAACCCCATCCGGTCTAGTAGCTCCCTCATTATTCAAACCTTTGATAGCTACTTCAGCTTCTTGTTCAGTGAAGGGGGCAGTCAACATAGTAGATTGTTCAGCGTTGACACCTGGGAAAGCAACCGAAGCCATCCTCCACAAGCCTCTTGGTGCTGCCTTAGCTGTTTCTTTAAAATAACGAGTAGCTTCAGTTCTAATCTCGCGAGTGGAGGTAATGGTTCTCTCGCCCACTATGATAGAGGAGATGAGGTTGACTCTTCTTCTAGCACTGGCAGCAAGATGAAAATATTTCGTGTTTGCATCCCCTTCCTTGAGCCAGAGTTGTCTGGATTTCTCACGTCAGTCCATCTCTTTCTTTAGATCCTCCTCCCCAATAACCTGCTACCAACATTTCCTCAACTCCTGCTTCTGGGAACTAAGAGCCACCATGCATTCTTTCGAGTCCACCTCTGAACCTCAGCCAACGCCTCAACTCTCTTTTGCTCCTTGATAACCGCCACAGTCTGCCCATACTCCTTTAACATTATACGCATATCTGCTAGCTGAGATGCAAATTTTTTAGTAGCCGAACCAGTAACAATCTTGCTTTTCCACCAACTGGATAGCATGTCTTTAAAACCTTCTTCTCTGAACCACGACTTTTTGAGTTTGAAGTAAGAACCAACATCAGCACTCACCCCACAATCCCACACAATTGGCGTATGGTCAGAGAATGGCCTATCTAGGCTCATGTTAGAAGACAACTGGAACTTATCCAAGAGGCTAGAATTGCCAAAGAACCTGTCCAACTTGGATAAGAGCCCACTGCCATTTCTCTAAGTAAATTCCACCCCACTGACCGGATATTCAGTGATGCCCAAGCTTTGCACAGTCAATTGAATCCCTGCCACAGATCCATCTGTGCTGACACTAGGTCGGTCCCCACTTGATAGGGAACAATTAATGTCTCTACGGACAAGCCATGGCACCTCATGGACCTTCTGATGTACTGTAGAGAGGTCTTCCCACTGTTCCACCCTGCTTGCTGCTGAACATGGTCCATAAACACATGAAATGAACCAATCCAATCCACCCTGATGGCTTTGAAATCTACAGGTAAGCACATGTCTGTCTCGGTGTATTTCAGACAATTTAAGACTAGATTTCTTCTACCAAACAACCATCCCACTTGATCTGCCATTTGCTGCCATCCCCACGCAATCAACTCTCCCAGATTACTTCAAAGAATTCCAGACCGGGCTGTTTTTGTCATCAATGTGTGCCTCTTGAATAAGAGCACAATCAATCTCCTACTCCACAAGGTATCTGGTAAGGGAAGCTCTTCTCACTTTGTTGCACAGCCCACGCACATTCCACGTTAAGACTCTCATCCCTTACACTGCTGATCTCCCTGAGTCAAATTTTCCACATATTCAACCATAATGGATTTTGCAATTATCTCCTTAATGGGACTCAAGTTCTCCTTCCTTTTTCTCCTAAGCATGTAAGGAGAGCGCCCAACCCCCCTCTTGTGGCTGGCTCCTTTCCCAAATTTTAGATCTTCAGGCACAAGGAGAGGCATTTGATTCACATCCCTAAGGACCTTTCTACCACTGTTGACTACTGTTTGAGTCCCTGTAATCACATCCCTGCAATTGGAGGAATTACCAGGGTCCTCATGTGGATGGCTTGCACTCCCCATAGCAGTGTTGTCAACCATAGTCATCAGATCCCCCTCCAAGACTTCCTCATGGCAGTCTTTCCTTTTCTTTGGCTCAGGCGCCTCATCTGAAGGCTTACGACCCTCTGGCTCCTCCTGCTGTATCTCACCAGATCGTTCATCAGACACCTTGTCCTGACCTAGTTCTGGAAGTATATATTTCTGCCCTAACATTGACAAATGAATAAGCCACGAACACCCACCATATCTGAGGATGATTTTGTCAGGCATCGACCCACTTCTAAAAACCTCAGCATTGATTTGTAGTATACGAGCATCACCTTCCCCAATTGTGATCTCAATATCGTCAAGAATGGACGCAAAGCCTGCAATAATCTTGGACACCACCCCTCTTGATCTCAAATGCAGAGGCAGACCCTTGATCGCTAGCATCACCTGCCTAGTTCCCAATCTCTGGGGGGGCGATCAGGGAGTGCCCTATCAAAGGGAGAGACCAGCCTCCACAGCACACTGGTGTTCTCAAAGGTACTCGAGCGAAAATGTACCCTCTCCACATCTAACATTCCCAGACCGAAAATAAGAAAACGGGTCTCGGATAACAATGCAATCTTCTAACCCGATAAGACAGGGGATAAAGAACTCACCAATTGATGGAATCTTTCGACATTAGGGTTGCCAGTCATAACTTCATCGATCAATGCACCCCTCAGCATCATCTCTGTAGGTAGGATATCCTCAGAGAAGGGGATCTCCACATCAATCGTATGGCCAACCTGCGTCGGCGGTGATGGTAGCCAAGGCTCCTTCAGTACCCCCTATTTCAGGTGCGGAGGGTCCATCTTCATACGCTGCAATCGTACCCTTGTGCATGAGTCACATTTGTGCCCGTCTCCCCCACACGCCAAACACATAAGGGGATTTCTACACACTGCCGCCATTTGCCCTCTTCATCTACACCTATAGCACAGAACCTCCCCGTTTGTCCTCTTCCAGCCCTCTCTCGAAACAAATTTGGTTGCCCTACTCTCGTGAGTCTGCTATCTCCTCTCCCTCCTTCACCAATTTCTTGATCTCCATGTCTTCCAGTCACCCTCATCTCCAACCCTAGCCGCACCCTCATCGTCGCCTCCCGTCGCTCGTCGCCACACTCTCACCATTTTTCAACATGCCTGCTTTGAGCAAATCTTGAAATGAATGCAAAACATTATATGATATGCTGAAGTTTTTTAGAGATAATTCTGAGTTTTAGGATTGCGATCTGAGTTTAAGCAGCATTTATAGTGGTTTTTTTTAACAAAATTTTGAGTGGATTTTTAATCGTAGAACTTAATCAGTATTGAACAACCTAGAGTTATTAATAGATTCTCTGAATGGACAATGCATAGATTTTTAGAGAGGATTTTAAATTGCATGAGCTTAGCTAGCTAGAGTTCAGACTGTTAGTCCTTTGTCAACAGCAAGAAATTGAAGAGAACGGGAATGACTTGCACAATTATTTGAGATGAAGTTCCAAATGACTCTCTACTTGGTTTTAAGTTCTATTAAATCTTCTAAGAATGTGCATTGATAGAGTTTGATGTAAGAAGCATTCATGTAATATTCTTTGATTTTAATGTGAATTACATGCTTGTAAATCCTTTTAGAAAACCCCTATCAGCTATTTTGTTAGTTATAAACTAACTGAAATGCAATATGATCTTTAATTTTGTGTTTGTATCATGATTTGACTTTGAATTTGATTTCAATTGATGGATGGAGGCTTATAATGTTTTAATCTTCATGTCCATCATTGTTATATTTTCTAGGCTTGATTTCAATTTTTGATAACTTAATAGCCTATTTCCAGCATTTTTACTCTAATTAGTGTGAAAAATACAAAAAATAATGTAAATAAATAATTGAAGAGTGTAGTGAGTGAGATTAGTATGCTTAGAATGTGTTTAGTGTTAGATATAGGTTTTGAGGTGTTAAAAGTAAAAACCTTAAAAACAAAAAGAACAAAAAGAGCTTTGTTTGCTTCCTTCCTAGCTTTCCCCTCTTTCTTTCCTTACTTAAAACTCAAAAACAAAAGAAAAAATATGAAAAGCATCAAAAATCATAAAAATGCCTATGTATATGGTGTAAATAATGTAATATTGTTATTAACTTATATGTACATATGTATATAAATTATATATATATTATATATATATTATTTATATGTAAATAAATTGTAATGTATATTTATAATATGTAGTCTAACTAATCTAGGTAAAGCTTAAGTTAGATTGTATATATTTGTATATTATGTAAGCTAAATTATATATAACTTACATATGTATATAACTTAAAATCCTAAGTTAAGTATTTATTATGTAAACTAATATATGTGTAGTCTATTTAATTAATGTATATGTACATATAAAGTAATCTAAGTTAGTAATATACATTAGTAATTTAATCTAATTTAAATTAGTAATTTAATTAATTAATAAGCTAAGTTATATTGTACCTTCATAAATTATAATTTTAACTTATTTTAAGCTTATTTATACTATTATATATGTTGTATTATAGTAAGCTTATAATATGTAAATTATATATATGTACGTCATGTGTGTGTATATATATATATACATACACATATAGTATATATATCAATAAATCTAATTAAATAAGTTAAATTCCTTAATTATAATAATCAGTATGTATAATAGCCTAATTATATCTTAAATAATTAATGTTCATAGTTGTATAGTATGTTCATTAGTTAATATAAGCTATATTGTAAATATTTAGTACCTTATGCAAATTCTTAGTTATAAATGTAATTAAATCAAATAAAATTATTTGATAGGTAGCCCTACATCTTAATTAAATAAGTATAACCTTAATTTATAATTTATATTATTAATTAACCCGTAATCAACTCCTAATCCCTAATTAAAATATAGAACAACATAAATTCAACGTAGCAGAAAAAGTGCTCTTAATTTAGTCTCACATTGTAGGCTACTGATGCACCGTTGCGGTATTTAAAAAATCCCCTCCATAGGCTACTTGATAATGAATTTTACGCAGTTTGTAAAATACGTCGTTGTAATGTGCAAAACCAATAAACTCTTAAATTTATAAACCTAGATAGTGGGGTATCTAGGGTCATCTAAGGAGGCAATATATTTGCAAAATTTAGGTCTCTTGCTTGGAAATGAAATTCACCTTTCTTTTTGGTCATTTTAATTTATATTATTTTAGGGTTTTGAAATAATGAGCATTCGTAAAGTTGTTGACGAAGAAAAATGTGATCTAAATCTAATCCACTAAACTATTGCTAGAGAGACAAGAAAGGCCTCTCCCTAAGCCCACTTTAGGCACGTGGGGGCCTAGAGTAATTAGGGAGAGGGAGTGAAAAAGTGCTAGAGCAAGATAAAAAACAAATGCGACAAGAATTTAAAAGAAGGCAACTTGAATTGAATTGAACTTGTTCTACATAGAACACATAGAGGAAAGCTTCTAATCTACTTGAAATGTAAGAAGATAAAAACACAAATCCTCTAAATGAAATGGGGAGGAAGATGATGGCTTCTTTCTCCAAGCCTGGTAGCTCCCAAGCTTGAAAAGAGTCCTCCAACTCCTTCCTTGTAAAGCTCCATCAAATGGTGTCCTCTAAGGTGGAAGCTTCCACCTTAACTTTCCTCCTCCAAGGGTGGGCGTGCACCTCCCTTGCTCCTCCTTGCCTGGCCGTCCTCCTGGTGGTGAAGATCCTCCTCCTTCTTGGCGTGGCACAAAGGGAAGGAATGGGGAGAAGAAGGCACCAAGGGGGCGGGTGATGTGCCCCCTTAATCTTCCTCTCTATCCCTTCTTCTTGGCTGTGGGTTTAGGTGGAGGTAAGGTGGAAATTATCTAAATGGAGGATGGGAATTATGTGGTGGTAGGATAGGGTATTTATAGGATGGGAAATGGTGCTTGGTGTGACCTTTAGATGGATGGCTAGGATTAGATGATGAGGGTAGTTAGGTGATCCATGGGGAGAGGTAAGTTGGTGCCCAATGAAGGGTTGGAGGGGGGTAGTTGTGGTGATGTTGGTGGCTTTTGGTGGTGAAGAGACACTACAAATTGGCACCAACTTGGGTGTCTTCTAGAAGGTTATTTTTGGCACCAAGTTAGGAAGGGTTAGGATGGGTTTAGATGTTAGATGGATGGTTAGGATGAAGGGAGAGTTGGCACCAAAAACTAATGTGGTTGGAGGTGGCTTTTGGAGACATTTTCATGGTGTCTTTTGGTGATGGTGTGGGTTGAAGAGGTGTGTCTTGTTGGTGCCAAGTTGAGGTGGAGTAGAGTAGCTTAGGTGGAAGCTTAGGTGGGCTTACTTGGTGGATCTAGTTAGGGTTAAGTTGTAGGTGGTGGATGGCCAAGGGAGCTGGAGTTTAGCTAAGCTAAGCTAAGCTAGGCTAGCTTAGCCAGTAATGGAGTAGAGGAGGAGGTAATGGGAGCTAGGGTTTGTGGAGATGAGCTGGACAAAATAAGTCTGGAGCTGAATGGAGCTAGGATGAGCTAACCCTAGTTCAGGTGACCTGGATTCTAGCTATGGTGAGTTGGATCAAGCTAAGTTCTAGCTAGTGAGAGCTTCTCCTTCACCAGTTGCCTTCCTGAGTGCTAGGGTTCTAGGGATCTAGTAATCTATATATCCCTAACACTCACAAAAACACATTAAAAAGACAATAAAAAGTGCAATGCATGCCTAACCTAATTAATGCCTAAATGCAGCCCAAAAACCCATTTGAAGAGCAAAATCCTAAGAGGTAGGTTTGTTTTAATGCATAAGAATGATGATAAGCTAGCGTTTATCACTACTCACTTGGGTATGGGGGATGGGCTCCCTGGTAAGGCGCGCACTACATGTACCTTGTCTGACCTATCTTTGTACTGTATTGTGTGTGGTTGACCTATAGAGTGTTGTGTTTAGAGTCCAAAGCCTATAGGTTAGGGTGCTATTGAGAGTGCATCCCAACTAAGGGTGGCCCATTATGGGTGGCCTTCGAGCGAGTTGGGCTATCAATGCAACTGTTGTTACGACCCTTATGGGGCTGTTGATTTAGTTCAGGGCAACCCAACAACCAATTTTTTTACGAAGTGTTGGGCTTAAAAAGAGAGTGAAAGACGTCGTCGGTAACGTTATAACGTTGTAGTAAAGCCGGTTGTTACCAACGTTTCATATAAAAATTTTTTACTTGGAAAAATAAAAGAGTTCCCGAGGTCGAACTCAGGGAGCAAGTTGTATTCTAGAGATATACAAGTTCTATTACAAAAATAAAGAGAGAGAGAGAGAGAGATGAAAATTTGGCTTCTTCTTCTTCTCTTCTTTCTTCCTCTTTGTCTTATCTCCTCTTTGGCTTTTGTTCTTCCTGTTCTTCTTCTTCTTCTTCTGCTTTCTTCTGTCTTCTGTTCTTCCTTGTTTTCTTTCTTTCTTTTTCTTCAGATCTTCTTCTTCTTTCGCGATGGCCGTTGCTCTTCCTTCTTCTTCAGCCTGTCTTCTTTCCTGCTCTGGCTGCTGACCTTCCGTCGTCTGCCCCGGTGCTGAGACGACTTAACGATGCCTTCGCTACAGTGCAGCAGCTCCTTCTTCTTCAGCGGGTCTGCTTCTTCTTCTTTGGCCTGCACACTTCAGAGTTTTTTCGTCAAGAGGCAAAAACCTACTCTACCCCCCTCCCCCGCGTATCTCTCTCTCTGAAATCACTCTTCGGAAGCTCTCCCAGAGCGCTACCGGGTAATCGGGTTCGGGTCAGGCCCGGGTCCAGGCCCACCGGCGTGCGTGGTGGGCGAGGAGTGCAGGTCAGTCTAATCGGGTCGGGCCAGGTCCGCGGAGCGTGGTCACGGACGAGGCCGAGTCGGGTCGGGTCGGGTGAGAGGGACCTCACCCCGTGGTAACTGAGGCAAACAGATGGTGGCACTTTTGCAACTTATGTGGGTGTGTGGCTTCAGAAATTCCCGAGGTGGGACTATCCGCGCACCCCTTTTCTCTCACGCCTGCTGTAGGGAAGGTGCTTCCAATTGCAACAGCTGTTGAGGCTCGCAACTCCAATTGAGGGCCAGGGTGTGTGCGCAAGACTCTTTCGCGCAGCCTAGGTCTTCAACCTGGGATATCTAGGCTTGGAGCAACCTCAAGCGAGCTTCGAGCTTCCTCGCCAATGGCGGTCAAGGCCTGGAACCTGAAATCAATAGAACGGCCTCTCGGCCAAATCAGACAGGCGGGGGACCTTCGCCGTGGCACGGCGAAGGTGGTCAGGGGGTCTGCAGAGGGCGAGATGGAGCTAACAGGTCGTCCTAGGTCAAACTGTGAGCGAGGAAGTGGGTGTGTTCGGTGGATCTGCAGAGGGTGTTTGGTGGGAAGTGGAGGGGCGGAAGAGGATCAGGGTGAGGAGGCGGAGGTTCTGCGGTGGTCGGCGAGCCGTGTGGGTTGCTGAGGTGATGGGAGCGGCTCGCCGGAGGGTGGTCGGAGGCGGAGAGGATGAGGGTGAACAGGAGCGGTCGAGGGTTTAATTGACTAAATTGAAAGCGGGGAAAGAAAGAGGAGAAGAAGGGGAGTAGGTCTAACTTACTTGCAGGGACGAAGGGGGAGGAACAGGGCGACAGTCGTATCGACTGTCGCCGGAGAAGACGATGCTCAGGGAGAGGGGCGGCGGCGAGCAGAGGGCTGGAGAGGCGCCAGCTGGGTGCGGCGTGGCGCGGGAAGAACAGGGGAGGAAGTCTCTGCTGCTGGTATTGCGGCAGAGCGAAGAGGTGGAGGGGGAGGAAGTCGCCGGAGCTGGTGAGCGTCTGCCGGAGAAAGAAGAGACGAAAGCTGGGGGTTTTCTCCGTCAGATCCAGGCTGCCCTCGTCGGTGGAGCGGCGGGGGGTATTTATAGGGATGAAGCAGGGAGGAAGGCGGAGGGAGACGACGTGTCTCCCTCGCCGGAGAGTGGTCGGAACATGAACCCATACCGTCCGTGCGTTCGCACGGCCGGTATGGTGGCCTACAATGTCCAGGGGGGTGCTCCTGCGACGGCTGACGACGCAGGGCACCCCCGGTACACTTGCCAGGTCCCCCACCTCACCCTGCCCGGCGCCATGCTCCGCGCAAGGTCGCCGGAGCATGGTGCTGGCAGGGTTTTGCAGGAGGGACCTGATTGCAAAGAACGAAGGAGAGTTAGGGGCCAAAATGCGAGGGTTCAAAAGTTGAGGGCCAAAGAGTAAATATATGAGGACCAAAGTGTGAAGTCGGTCAAGGAGGTTTCTTCTTAGGCTCAAGTTTTTATACATGACTAATTAGGACCTAAGGAATCTGATGGTGAATTTTATTTTCATATTAAACCTTGTTTGACCGGTCAATTTGCGCAAAAACCCAAATTAAGTTATTAATTGGGCATGGTTCTCAATGTAGGTCAAAATGGGTTCTAAAGGCCAAATTGAAGGTTCTAAACCCTAGAGATTATTTTTCTATGAATTTTAGAGGGTTTATTCTATTTTTACTTTGCCTCGAACCTTGTGAATTGAAGTGGGTTGTTTTAGGGTTACAGATTATCATTTGGTTCCTTGGAAGTGCTGTAGCCCTTGCTAGATCATCTCATCCCACTTTTATTATTATTAAGCTGTTTTGACCTATGTTTGGGCCCTGAATTACCCTGTATGCAGATTATACTGGTAAAATTGCACTTTTACCCCTTATGACTTGTTTTCTTCTCAAACTCAGAATTCTCTGAGTTAAGCTTTTCCTTGAGATATGCAGGAGCTTTTATCCTTTGTATTGGGTCAAAATGAGCTAGTTATGGCTCATGATGAGGTTCTCATCATACCCCCATGCCTAGCTTTTGCTAGTCCCTTAGCAAAAACTTAAGGTTTCAACCCTTGTTCTAGACCATGAAGTTTTCAATAGTTTTAGATAAGTGCCTTCATAGATTAGGTTAGAATGCTGATCATAGGCCTAAAAGGTACTCCAGTACCAGTCAAGATCCAAATCTGTCTAGCCTTAGCCTCAGTCTTTTAGCAAAGGTTTTTAAGGCCCACAAGAACTAACCTAAGGTTTATTGGACTTCGTGGTTAAAGCACCCGTGCTTGAAATGATTTTAGCCCTGGCTCAGTTCGCAGTGCGTTTTGTAAGAGAGAGATAGAAAGTTTTTCTGTTTGGAGAGTTTTCTCTCTCTTTTTCTTTTTAGTTCTAGCCTAGGATTGGCTTTTCAACACGGTCTGTATCAGATTCCTTGCTCCCATCATCAATCCTCAAGGGTTCCTGGCGATCGATGCTTCGAGATAGCACCGCCCATGGCAACCCCCGGAACCCTGGCTGTTGAGATTTCGAGATAATCCCATCCATGGTATTCCGTGGCCGAATCCAGACCCTGGCAATTGACATTTCGAGATAATGCCATCCATGGAATCTGAACCAGCAGAGTGCTTATATGCCCCCCGTAGGATATGTAAATATCCTAAGAGACAAGCACCGAGGAGATGATATTTTGTTACGCATCTTTGAGGGGATTTCCCGCCTCTCCGCGCTGGGAACTCGTCCAAATCAACTTGTGTTGATCGGCCGCTCCTATTCTAGATGTTCTTTTCAGATTTTTGTGACGCTTCTGCGTGATTCTGATTTTTACGCTTACTGAACCAGGCTGTGTGTGAGATTAGGGTGCTTAGGTTACTGAGTCCCGTAAACCAAAAATTAGTTAACGAGGCCGAATACTCCCTAAGCCTTAGACCTAATACTTCAGCTTTTCATTTTCCTCAACCTCTTGAGGAGTGTCCAGATCTTAATGGGTACTAAGAGTCTATTCAAGAATGCCTAAGGTTTGCATTCTTACTAATCTCATTGTGCACTTTTCAGTTATTTTCTCGAATGAGGTCTAGAACTTAGGTTAATTCCTTAGTTCCTTACTAATGACTATCACTTTTTCTCATAATTTTGTGCTCCTTTTTCATTTTGTTTCTTTTCTCCTTCACAAAATTTTCCTTCTCCTCTTTTCCTCTTATTCTTTTTCGAAAAAAATTTTTTTTTTTTTTTAATTTTTATGGTATTTTTGGCATATGTGAATTTTTTTGTTTGAAACATTTTCTTACAAGTTTTTGCACTTTCCTACCCCCCCATGCCTAAGATTTGCAATGTCCTCATTGTAACCTAGGGGGTCTTAGTTCATTCCTTAAGACAGAAATTTGGGTGAGTGGATGGGTCGGGTTGAATTTTTGCGGACGATTTCAAATTTCAGATGCGAACATCTGAGTTGGGGTCGGCTGTCTATAAGGGTGAACTTCGAGTGCTGAAAGGTGTCAGAACAAGTTTCAGGTTTTCAAAGAGAATGACGGGCTGCCTCCCGTTAAGCGCTGAGTTTTACGCCATCGGCTGGGCGCAATAAGCTCAAGGGGAACGGAGGATATAAGATGCCTCAGCCAAATCAGTAGAAGTTACATCAATGAACGGCTTGAGTCTTTGACCATTCACGATGAAAGGTTCAGAATCGTGGCTGAGTGGACTGATTTCGATTGCTCCATTTCCAAAAACCTGTCGGACCAAATATGGTCCGACCCACTTAGATCTCAGTTTTCCTGGGAAGAGTTTGAGTCGGGCATCAAAGAGTAGGACCTTTTGACCAGGATGAAAGATCTTTCTCGAGATGTGTTTGTCGTGGAAGGCTTTAACCCGCTCCTTGTAGATTTGCGAGTTCTCGTACGCGTCTGTGCGTAATTCATCGATCTCGCTGATTTGGAGTTTTCTGTGGGTCCCAGCCTTGGAAAGATCTAGATTACAGTTCCGTACTGCCCAATAGGCTTTATGCTCCAGTTCGACGGGAAGGTGGCATGCCTTTCCGTCACCAATCTAAAGGGAGACATGCCCAATTGGGTCTTGTGGGCGGTCCTATAGGCCCACAATGCTTCCGGAAGTCGGGACGACCAGTCCTTCCTGTCAGGTCGAACAGTGACCTGCAGGATTTTCTTGATCTCCCGATTCGACAGCTCAGCTAGACCATTAGTTTGGGGGTGGTAAGGAGTAGAGATTCGGTGAGACACCCCGTATTTGGTCATCAGTGACCTAAACTGAGCATTTGTGAAATGGGTCCCCCCATCAGAGATTATTGCACGAGGAATCCCGAACCTTGAGAAAATGTGTTGATGAATGAATTTGAGAACGATTTTGTGATCACAGGTTCGGGTCGGTATGGCTTCGATCCATTTGGACACGTAGTCCACAGCCAACAGAATGTATTCGAAACCATCCGAAATAGGAAAGGGGCCCATAAAATCAATCCCCCAAACATCAAAGATTTCGCATACTAGAATCGGTTGCATAGGCATCATGTCACGACGACTCATGTTGCCCAAAGTCTGGCAACGACTGCATGCCTTGCAATGACTGTGTGCGTCTTTGAACAGTGTGGGCCAGTAAAAGCCGCACTGGAGGACTTTTGATGCGGTTTTATGCCCGGCAAAATGGCCACCGCATGCCTGGTCATGGCAGAAAGAGAGGATATTGTTGACTTCCCCTTCCGGGACACATCTCCGGATGATCTGATCGGCACCTATGCGGAAGAGGTACGGGTCTTCCCAAATGTAATACTTGGCATCGGAGCGTAATTTGTCTTTCTTGGCCTTCGGCCAATCGGACGGGGTCTGATGAGATGCCAAGTAATTTACAATATTAGCAAACCATGGAAGGCTAGTACCAATAGTCAGCAGGTGCTCATCGGGAAAATGCTCAGTGATGGGTCCGGAAGGGTCTATCATTTCAGAAGGAAGACGGGACAAGTGATCAGCTACCACGTTTTGTTTTCCCGCTTTATCGCGAATCTCGAGGTCAAATTCTTGCAACAGCAAGATCCATCGGATCAATCGAGGTTTCGCGTCCTTCTTTGCAAGGAGATGCCTAACAGCCGTGTGATCCGAGTATATGATGACATGGGAACCCAGAAGGTATGATCTGAACTTCTCAAGGGCAAATACTACAGCTAGCAGCTCTTTCTCAGTAACTGTATAGTTACGCTGAGCCTCATCGAGTGTTTTGCTGGCGTAGTAAATGACCACAGGTTTCTTGTCATTTTTCTGCCCCAAAACTGCTCCTACAGCAAAGTTGGATGCATCACACATGATCTCAAAGGGTTGAGACCAATCAGGGGATTGTAGGATCGGGGCTTGGGTGACTCGGTCACGCAGGATTTCAAATGCTTGAGTGCATTCCTTGGAGATTTCGAAGGGAACATCCTTGGAGAGAAGAGTGGCCAGGGGGCGTGCGATTTTTGAAAAATCAGGGATAAATCGTCGATAAAAACCGACATGCCCTAAAAAGGATCGGATGTCCCTGATCGAGCTAGGCATAGGAAGGTGAGAAATCAGATTAACCTTAGCTCGATCCACTTGGATACCTTTCTCCGAAATTGAGTGTCCCAGGACAATTCCCTCAGGCACCATGAAATGGCTCTTTTCCCAGGAAAGAACCAAATTCACGTCGATGCACCGCCTGAGTATCTGGACCAAGTGTTGGAGGCAATCGTCGAATGATGCTCCGAAAACTGAAAAGTCATCCATGAAGACTTCCAGATAATCACCTACCATATCTGAGAATATGGCAAGCATGCATCGCTGAAAAGTAGCGGGTGCATTGCAAAGACCGAAAGGCATCCTTCGGAAAGCGTATGTTCCGAAGGGGCAGGTGAACGTGGTCTTTTCTTGGTCCTCAGGATGGATTGCCACCTGGTTGTAACCGGAGTACCCGTCAAGGAAGCAGAAGAACCTATTTCCCGCTAATTTTTCGAGAATTTGATCAATGAAGGGTAGTGGGAAATGATCCTTCTTCGTGGAGGAATTGAGTCGACGGTAATCTATACAGACTCTCCACGAGTTGGCTAATCGGGTAGGAATGATTTCTCCGGTCCCAGTCGTTATAGTGGTGAGTCCTGCCTTCTTAGGCACGACCTGAATTGGGCTCACCCAACGACTATCGGAGATCGGGTAGATGATCCCGGCATCTAACCACTTGATGATCTCCTTTTTCACGACCTCCTGCAGATTGGGGTTTAAGCGTCTCTGCATTTCACGAGAAGGTCGTGTGCCCTCTTCTGAATAGATATGATGAGTACAATAAGAGGGACTTATTCCAGTCAAATCATCGAGGGTCCATCCGATGGCTCTGCGATGTTGCTGGAGGACAACAATCAGACGGGATTCCTGTTCAGGACTAAGGTTGGAATTGATGATCACAGGAAGGGTCTGATTAGAACCCAAAAAGATGTATTTCAAATGAGCAGGAAGGGGTTTCAGTTCGAGGATGGGGTTTTCAGCAGCAGCGGGTGGTTCAGTGTAGATGTGAGGTTCAAGGGTGGGAGTTACTGGGTTGTTCACATCTGGATTTGTCTCCTCTATTTGCGGGTCAAGATCCTTCTGTGGTTGATGAGGAATACTCAAGTCATTCTGGAGGTGTGATTCATCAACCAAAGTCTTGATGTCACAAATTTGCTCGATGACGCCGCAATTAATTCCTTGTTGGGCCTTAAATATATCAATTTTCAGTGTTTGATCTCCAAACTTAAGCTCTATTTGGCCCTCCTCACAGCTGATGTTGGCTCTAGCAGTAGCCAAGAAAGGTCTCCCTAGAATGATTGGTGTATCCCTAGGGTTCTCAGGTGCATCCATGTCTAAGACTATAAAGTCCACTGGAAAATAGAAATCCCGCACTCTCACGATAACATCCTCGAGAATCCCTTTTGGTGACTTTATAGATCGATCTGCTAATTGTAATGTCACCTCGGTTGGTTTCAGCTCAGATTCTTCCAGATGGTCAAGTAAGGATGTGGGTATCAGATTTATAGATGCACCTAAGTCTAACAATGCTCTATCAAGTTGGGTACCACCTATCTTACAGGAGATCAGGGGAGTTCCAGGATCTTTTGCCTTGGGTGGGAGTTTACTAAGGATTACAGAGCTGGCTTGCTCTGACAGAACAATTGGGCTCCCCCCCTTGGTTCGCGGCTTACGCTGGGGTGTACATATATTCTTTAGAAATCGTGCGTAAGCTGGTACGTGGCGGATTGCATCCATCAAGGGGATGTTTATGTGGACCTGCTCAAAGAGCTTGACCAGGTCCTCCTCAGGGGCCACGGGTTTGGTGGTCTTCTTTCCCTTGGTCAGGGCCTCGGGAAACGGGATCTTGGTTGGTTCCTCTAGGATAGGTCCAGGTTGTGGGTCTGGAACAGCGGTACCTTGGATAACTATCCTAGGGTCATGGTTATCAGGCTGGGATTGGTTTGGATAATGCGGGTCCTGAGTTGTCTTACCACTACGTGTTGTTACAGAATTTAATCCAGCCTGATTTTGGTTTGGATTTGGTAGGAGGGGTGGCTGCTGCTGAAATCCCGTACAAGAAGTAGAGGCTTCCATCTCGTCTGGAGATGGAGCAGTGGGGGCCTGATAAATCCATTGAGCGTGGCCTAAATTTGGATTCATAACGCGCTTCTGGGTTGGCACGTTATTTGGGTTAGGAAGAGGTTGGGAAGGGAGTGTGCCTGGCTGGCGAGAATTTGTCAACTGGGCCAGCTGAGTTTTAACTTCAGTAAGCTCGTCCTTGTGCTGTTTTTGAATGGCCGCATTCGATTTCTGAATGTCAGCCAGAGTCTGAAGGATTAAGGACATTTGATCTTGATTTGGCCCTGATGGATAAGTAGGGTTGGGCCGAGGCTGAGGCGGCTGGTAGTGATGAGAGGGCTGTGGGCGGGACTGAAAAGGTGGTCTTTGGGTTTGGGAATTTCCCGCCCACTGAAAATTGGGATGGTTTCGCCATCCAGGGTTGTAAGTGTTGGAGAATGGGTCGTTCTGGATGGCGTTGAGGTCCTCGCAGGTCTGAGGAACCTCCTGAGAATCAGGGAAAGGAGGAATGGAGTTCCCCCGGCTGGTGAAGAAAGGATCGGATGATCTTCCAGTCCAAGAATCAGATGGGGGTGGATATGGATCCATCCCAAGGGAGGATCGGTGGAGGATATTTTGCACAGTCTCCTGTGTGGAAGGAGGTTGTGCAAAGGAGTTACGCGCAGAGGTGGCTTGCTGCAAGTGCTGAGTCAGCTCATCCACCTTCTTTTCAATGATTGAGACCTTGTCCAATCGACTGGCCATTAATTCCAGGTCGACTGATGCGGACAGGCCCTGCGTCTCATGTGCTCCCTTAAGATTCGTCGCTGCGCGGGTATTCGTCCTGTCGAATAATCCCATGGAGTCATTGTTGATGGAGTTCTCGCACATGTTTTCGAGAATCTCCCATACGGTGTCTTCATGTTGACCCATGATGTTTCCTCCGCAAGTTGCATTGACGAAAAGGCGGATGTCCTCATGGAGTCCCTGGTAAAAAGATTGGACTTGTTCCCATTTAGGAACTCCGTGATGGGGGCACTTCCTCATGAGATCCTGAAAACGATCCCATGCCTCATGGAGAGGTTCTCCTGATTGTTGAGTGAAGTGTGTAATCTGATGGCGCAAGGCGTTGGTCCGACCAACGGGAAAGAACTTTTTCAAAAACGCGGATTGAAGTTCTTCCCAAGTGTTGATCGGCCGGGTCTGAGTTTGATACCAATGGGCGGCCTTGTCCATAAGAGAAAAGGAGAACATCTTCATGAGAAGTATATCCCGATTTTGCGCATCTGATCCAAAAGTGTGGGCCAGATGCTTAAGCTGTTTGATGTGCTGGAAGGGATCTTCAGAATTAAGCCCATGGAATTTAGGTATAGCATGAATCATGTTGGGCTTTAGTTCGGAATCAGGTCCTCCAATCGGGATTCTGACTCGAGGCTCAATGGCCACCGCAGCAGGATTGTAGTGGTCCCGCATCATAGGACGCTGCGGTGGGTGCACGAAGTTTTGGAAGAGGTCATTGAGTCGCTGGAGCTGGTGTTCCAGATTATTTTCTTCCTCAACTGGCTGAGCCATGATGGGGGAAGAAGAAGAACTTGGTTCTGAATCAGAAGAGAGAATAATGTGAGGGTGTTGCTGCACAAACACGGGCGTCGAGGCTTGGCCTTGACGAGAGTGAATTTCTAAAGGAGGTCTTAAGGGTGGTCTTAGAGACCTCCTTCCGTACATGCACAGTTGGGAGAGGTAAGTTTAGAAGGTGCTGGACCCAATCAAGACACCCAAAAATGTGTTGGGTGACTATAGAGGTGCGGGGCAGATGGACCCCTTGATCAGAAAGATCGTCCACCTGAGAATTACCTGGGCAGCCAGAGAGGGAGAGTCCCGCGAAGACCCCTACACGGTAGAGCGTCCCCACGGGTTACAGGGTTTCCCCCACCCGACCTCTCTTGTCACTGCGGTTCCAGGTAGACCAGAATGGGGATCTTGACCTCTTAAGTCTACCAATTTTAAGATCAGGGTGCTTAAGGTTTCACTTGAACTTTAGTCTTTTTAAGTGCAAAGAGTGACCTAATTTAAGGTTGGTTAACCCAAGGGGTCAACTTTACCTATTGTTTTCTTTAAGAGCTTTTAGGTCCTGTCTTTTAGGGTTCAAGTGTTTAGAGAGAGCCAATTGTTTAGGATTTTTCTTGTTAATTATTTTCAATCAATGGCTTGGGCACACCTCCTTTGGATTTCCTTAATTCTTGATTAAGGGGTGTGTCTCTACTGAAATCCTAATGTTTGACCTTATGTTGGCTCTACTTGGTCCATTTAACTCTTTGTTGGGCAATTAGGGCTCAAGCAAGAATGTGTTAGCCCTTAAATACCCTTAATAGTGTGCAGGAGTGATGAGTTGAAGACATGCAACTTTTTATGGTTACTAAGTATGGAAGACAGGTTAGCCCTATATTGTTTGTTCTTTTCTTTTCTTCCTCTTTAGAGTGTAGGGGTTAATAGTGAGAGAAAAGATTTACCAGTCTTCGGAGTGGTTGTGTGGTTGCTTGTCTTCTTGAGTTCCTGTAGCTGCACAAAAGAGAGGAGATTATCAGAACTTAAAAGAAACAGGAATGTTTACCTCTAGAATAGCCGTTGCTCCCCGGCAACGGCGCCAAAATGAAAGACGTCGTCGGTAACGTTATAACGTTGTAGTAAAGCCGGTTGTTACCAACGTTTCATATAAAAATTTTTTACTCGGAAAAATAAAAGAGTTCCCGAGGTCGAACTCAGGGAGCAAGTTGTATTCTAGAGATATACAAGTTCTATTACAAAAATAAAGAGAGAGAGAGAGAGAGATGAAAATTTGGCTTCTTCTTCTTCTCTTCTTTCTTCCTCTTTGTCTTATCTCCTCTTTGGCTTTTGTTCTTCCTGTTCTTCTTCTTCTTCTTCTGCTTTCTTCTGTCTTCTGTTCTTCCTTGTTTTCTTTCTTTCTTTTTCTTCAGATCTTCTTCTTCTTTCGCGATGGCCGTTGCTCTTCCTTCTTCTTCAGCCTGTCTTCTTTCCTGCTCTGGCTGCTGACCTTCCGTCGTCTGCCCCGGTGCTGAGACGACTTAACGATGCCTTCGCTACAGTGCAGCAGCTCCTTCTTCTTCAGCGGGTCTGCTTCTTCTTCTTTGGCCTGCACACTTCAGAGTTTTTTCGTCAAGAGGCAAAAACCTACTCTACCCCCCTCCCCCGCGTATCTCTCTCTCTGAAATCACTCTTCGGAAGCTCTCCCAGAGCGCTACCGGGTAATCGGGTTCGGGTCAGGCCCGGGTCCAGGCCCACCGGCGTGCGTGGTGGGCGAGGAGTGCAGGTCAGTCTAATCGGGTCGGGCCAGGTCCGCGGAGCGTGGTCACGGACGAGGCCGAGTCGGGTCGGGTCGGGTGAGAGGGACCTCACCCCGTGGTAACTGAGGCAAACAGATGGTGGCACTTTTGCAACTTATGTGGGTGTGTGGCTTCAGAAATTCCCGAGGTGGGACTATCCGCGCACCCCTTTTCTCTCACGCCTGCTGTAGGGAAGGTGCTTCCAATTGCAACAGCTGTTGAGGCTCGCAACTCCAATTGAGGGCCAGGGTGTGTGCGCAAGACTCTTTCGCGCAGCCTAGGTCTTCAACCTGGGATATCTAGGCTTGGAGCAACCTCAAGCGAGCTTCGAGCTTCCTCGCCAATGGCGGTCAAGGCCTGGAACCTGAAATCAATAGAACGGCCTCTCGGCCAAATCAGACAGGCGGGGGACCTTCGCCGTGGCACGGCGAAGGTGGTCAGGGGGTCTGCAGAGGGCGAGATGGAGCTAACAGGTCGTCCTAGGTCAAACTGTGAGCGAGGAAGTGGGTGTGTTCGGTGGATCTGCAGAGGGTGTTTGGTGGGAAGTGGAGGGGCGGAAGAGGATCAGGGTGAGGAGGCGGAGGTTCTGCGGTGGTCGGCGAGCCGTGTGGGTTGCTGAGGTGATGGGAGCGGCTCGCCGGAGGGTGGTCGGAGGCGGAGAGGATGAGGGTGAACAGGAGCGGTCGAGGGTTTAATTGACTAAATTGAAAGCGGGGAAAGAAAGAGGAGAAGAAGGGGAGTAGGTCTAACTTACTTGCAGGGACGAAGGGGGAGGAACAGGGCGACAGTCGTATCGACTGTCGCCGGAGAAGACGATGCTCAGGGAGAGGGGCGGCGGCGAGCAGAGGGCTGGAGAGGCGCCAGCTGGGTGCGGCGTGGCGCGGGAAGAACAGGGGAGGAAGTCTCTGCTGCTGGTATTGCGGCAGAGCGAAGAGGTGGAGGGGGAGGAAGTCGCCGGAGCTGGTGAGCGTCTGCCGGAGAAAGAAGAGACGAAAGCTGGGGGTTTTCTCCGTCAGATCCAGGCTGCCCTCGTCGGTGGAGCGGCGGGGGGTATTTATAGGGATGAAGCAGGGAGGAAGGCGGAGGGAGACGACGTGTCTCCCTCGCCGGAGAGTGGTCGGAACATGAACCCATACCGTCCGTGCGTTCGCACGGCCGGTATGGTGGCCTACAATGTCCAGGGGGGTGCTCCTGCGACGGCTGACGACGCAGGGCACCCCCGGTACACTTGCCAGGTCCCCCACCTCACCCTGCCCGGCGCCATGCTCCGCGCAAGGTCGCCGGAGCATGGTGCTGGCAGGGTTTTGCAGGAGGGACCTGATTGCAAAGAACGAAGGAGAGTTAGGGGCCAAAATGCGAGGGTTCAAAAGTTGAGGGCCAAAGAGTAAATATATGAGGACCAAAGTGTGAAGTCGGTCAAGGAGGTTTCTTCTTAGGCTCAAGTTTTTATACATGACTAATTAGGACCTAAGGAATCTGATGGTGAATTTTATTTTCATATTAAACCTTGTTTGACCGGTCAATTTGCGCAAAAACCCAAATTAAGTTATTAATTGGGCATGGTTCTCAATGTAGGTCAAAATGGGTTCTAAAGGCCAAATTGAAGGTTCTAAACCCTAGAGATTATTTTTCTATGAATTTTAGAGGGTTTATTCTATTTTTACTTTGCCTCGAACCTTGTGAATTGAAGTGGGTTGTTTTAGGGTTACAGATTATCATTTGGTTCCTTGGAAGTGCTGTAGCCCTTGCTAGATCATCTCATCCCACTTTTATTATTATTAAGCTGTTTTGACCTATGTTTGGGCCCTGAATTACCCTGTATGCAGATTATACTGGTAAAATTGCACTTTTACCCCTTATGACTTGTTTTCTTCTCAAACTCAGAATTCTCTGAGTTAAGCTTTTCCTTGAGATATGCAGGAGCTTTTATCCTTTGTATTGGGTCAAAATGAGCTAGTTATGGCTCATGATGAGGTTCTCATCAGAGAGCAAAATGGCTAAGGGTTGGGGGCTAAAATAAACTAAGTGTTGGAGAGTCTAAGCTTGAGAGACTAAGTGTGCGTGAATTGACTAAGTGTTGAGAGTAAACAAGAGATAACTAATAAAGGAGAAAACCCCATCCCTCCCCCAGAGAGCCCCCTTTCCCCCTCTCTGCTCCTCTTGTGCACTCCTTCCCTTTCCGCTCTCCCTCTTCCCCTTCCCCATGTTCCTTCGCATCCTACTCATCTTGTCCTGGTGAAACCCTACTTCCCTCCTCCCCTTTTAGAGTGAGGCTAGTAGACCTTCACCTCTATAGGTCCTCTCCTGACCTTGTGATGGATAGGGATTGCGTCCCCCTTCCCTTTTTGCTTTTCTTTGCTTGCATGTTGTGGTTTTTGCCCTTTTTGGTTGGTTTGGCTTGATTTCTTCATGTTGCTTGCTCCCAATCTTGCTTTTTGTTGTTCTGCCATTTTGTTGCATTTTTAATCTTTGTGGCATTT
This sequence comes from Thalassia testudinum, assembly GCA_037157565.1. NCBI lineage: Eukaryota > Viridiplantae > Streptophyta > Magnoliopsida > Alismatales > Hydrocharitaceae > Thalassia > Thalassia testudinum. The sequence goes on along the minus strand of JAZHRO010000009.1, from coordinate 40,519,807 downwards.
CTACTTCTCGTGTTGCCTCTGAATTTTAGGTTTGCGATGGCTTTATCTCGTGCTGCTGAGGAACACCCTTCTCCTCCCCTGGAGGTCCCTATCCCAGATCCTCCTCTAAAGCCTTCCTTCACTTTAGTGGTCTTTGGTCAGTCCCGTTCCTCTTTGGTGCACTTTACGGAGATCTTTCTGCCTGTTCGCAAGTCGACCATCTTGGATGGTGTTTCTTGTACTTCCTTCTCGATGAAGGAGGTCTTTGGTCTGGGCTGGGACTTCTCCTCTACTTTGGTGGCTTGATCTTAGGGCCCCAAGCCCTCTTTTCAAGCCATGGGGGACTTCCTCTCCACTAAGCTCAAGATCCCCCCCTTTCGATTATCTCTCTTGATCTTCGCCATTGGTTGATTCGTGCTCCTTCTTATCTGGATTTCTGCAAGATTTTTGCCTTGGATTCCGTGGTTTTAGATCAAGTGTGTCCAATTCATCAAATGGACCCCTTCTCTTCACACTGACTTGCCGGTTTCTTCCGCTCCGATTTAGGTGGGTTTTCCAAGTCTTAATCTTCATCTCCTTCATCCCAGTGCTTTGTTATCTTTGGCTTACCAAAATGGTAATCCAATCTATGTAGATCCTCACACTGTTCATGGTTTTCATCCTGGCTATCTGCAGGTTTATGTTGAGATTGACATGCTTTCTCCTTGTCCGGATTTTGTTTACATTCTAAATGGGGACATCAAGGTTGAGCAACGAATTGTCTATGAGAGACTTCCTCTCTTTTGCTCCCGATGTTGTCTCTTTGGCCACTCTTTGTTGCGTTGTTTAACTCTTAACACTCCTAAAAACCCTCCCATTAAGGGGGGAAGGCTTCTAATGATTCTCAGTTTCCCTCTTAGGTTGAGCATTCACATTCCTCTGTGGATACTTCTCCTTTTGATCCTGATGAGCATCGGCCACATCCTCAAGTGGAAGCCAATCCTCTGCAGCAAACCTCCGACTTGTCTCATCTACCAACGGAGGAGTTGGGCAAGGGCGTTTGTAATGAAACTCCAGACTATAATAACTCTTCCTCCTCTCTGGGGGGTACTCAGTCTTCCCATCCCCATTCTAATCCTCTGTTGGTCAAGCCTTCGAAGAAGTTCAGGCTCCGTCGTTGTCCTCGCCCTTACACTGTCAAGCGACTTCCAAGGTTAGGGAATAGGGTCTTGAAGGTTCATCCTCAGGATCCCTATCTCACTGCTAAGGTGACTTCTTCCAATTCCCCTGTGGTTGATGAGGATATGCATGCTAAGGTTTCTCCTGATCTGCTTGTTTTCGATGATGTTTTCCCTTCTTCTGACAATGCTTGCAATGCTGTTGGTTTTTCGCTTTTCTTAACTACTACCTTCACTGATAAAATCTGGTCTAAATAAGGTCTCTCGAATACGCACCTCACTAATGATTTTTCTTGCTACAACGATCCCTCAATCTTTGCTCACTCTTACGATTTCAGTTACTTGAAGACTCTTCCTCAAAATGGTTTTCAAAATGCTTTTAAATTTCTCAGTTCTGATGGTAAATGTTTGGTTGGGAATAATTTTAATGGAGAAGTTAGCTGGGGCATCTACCTCCCCAGGCCCACCCCTACTTCAGACCCTAACCCTCCCCTAATTTTGGAAATCTCTTAGGAGGGTGGGCCTGGGGAAAAGAGCGATAATGGTTACAGTGGTTTTATGTCTTCTGATGCGAGATCTCTTGATTCTTCAAACATCCTTGTGCCTAAGTCCTTTACCCATCTTGATTTGGCACATGTGGCACACTCACCGTCTAGGCATAGAGGAGTCCGTGGAAGTCATTTCTCATTAGGAACGACTAGGGTTACTAGAAGTCAATCAAAATCCTAAACACTCTGTTTCCCAGTGAATTTTGCCTCTTTTGGAATTGTAGGGGTATCATCAATATCCCTACCCTCAACCATCTCAAATCTATGATTTCTTCCAATCACCTTCAACTTATTTTCCTGTTGGAGCCTTTTTCTAACCCCCATGAAATCTCTAGAATCATGCAAGAAATCCATTTTGACCATGCTTTAGCCTCCCCTGAATGCCCTAATATCTGGTACCTTTGGAAAGATCTGATCTCCATTTCCATCTTTAATTCCTATTCCTAAGCCTTGACGATTGAATGTAGATAGCTTAGTCGTGTGTCTATCTTCTCCGCGGTCCATGCTTCCTATGACTTCAATACTAGGCTTATTCTTTGGAATCACCTTTCCTCGATTATTGCCTCACGTCCCTCCCTACCCTGGATTATTGGTGGAGATTTTAATACTATCCTCTCCCCTTCTAAAAAGAGATGAGGTCATCCTTTCTCCGCTTCCCAGGCCCTTCCCTTTCAAAGGTTTATCGATGGCTCGTCTCTTATTGACCTCCTTTGGGAGGTAACCAACTATCCTCTTGTAATGGTAGTAGGGCTCTTCTAGGATCTACCAGAAGCTTGACCGTGTTCTTCTCAATCCTAAAGCCTTGGCCCTTATGCCTTTTGGGCACTATTCTCTCGTCACAATTCTGACCATGCGCCCCTTCTTTTTTGTCTTGCTACTCCCACGATGGTTCGTCCTAGACCTTTCAAATTTGAGAACATGTGGTTGAGGGATGAGAGCCTCCAGGACTTGGTGGTTGAAGTCTGGCACACTACTACTTCTTACTCTGATCCTATTTCCAAAATCTATTCTAAGCTCTATATTTTGAAACGGCGTCTTAAATCTTGGAATCAATCGACTTTTGGAAATATTCACAAGATGGTCAAAAATCTCGAATCTCGCTGAGGACTTGGATGCCAAATTATCTCTTCGTTGGGATGACAACACCGCTACTAAGCTCAATGATACTTCTATCCTCCTTGATGATGCCCTTGCTAAGTTCAATGATTTTTTACTTCAAAAACCTAAAATTAGTTGGCTTCATAAAGGCGAAGGTTGCAATAAGGTTTTCTTCACTTCCATCAAGAGACGATCTGTTAAACGGGCTAGAACCTCACTTCAACCATTGGAGGCAGTTCTTGGGAAAGAGCTACTACTCTTTCTTATGATTTCTTCAAAAACTTGCTCTTGTCTCATGGGGATCTTGATGCGACTTCCTTTATTGATACCATCCCTCCCATTCTCTTTAATGAAGATTGTACTGAGTTAAATTGCATTCCCACTGAATCTGAAATTTTTGAGTCCCTCTCGAGTATGCCCTCTAACAAGTCTCCAGGCCTTAATGGTTTTTGTAATTTCCTACAGGAGGGGGTGAGATTTGCATGATAAAAAAAATAATGCAGAAATAAATGATATTCAATCTCACAAAAAGCAATCACACAAGTACGCAAGGATTTTTAGGTGGAAAACCAAACCCAGGTAAAAATCACCACCTAAGTCTCTCAACTTAAGATTTTCTGATCGACCAAGTCGATCAAATCCACTAACGAGTCACTTAAACGAGAGTGACTCAACCTCAATACAACCACACTACTTTGAATGAGGGTAGCATACCTCAAAACCCCTCCTGTTCACGAGGAGTATTTTGTCCCACGAAGGAGACAGGAATTCACAAAGCAAATACCCAATCAAAAATAAATAAAATAACAGTCCTATAGAGCCACAAAGTATAGTCTTAAACTTAGCTTCTATAGGTAATAGGTACTTCCCTGAGATGGAAGTGAAGTGCGCAATCCACGCGATGGCATGACGATGCTCCCGTATATGTAGGCGGGAGAGCGGGTGCACAGTTGGGAAGATGCTCTCAAGATGTAAACTAAGGTTTGAGCACTTCTCCTTTGATTCTAACTTCTCTTGGACACAAAAGGATGTGGAAATAGTATTTCTTGGTGTTTCTTGAGTGTGTCTAACAAAGGAGGGCTCCCCTTCTATTTATAGATGACTTAGGAGCCCTTTGGAAGGCCTTAGAAGGCTTTAATAGCCGTTGGGAACAAACCCAAGGCAGATTGGACCAGAATCAGAGTCATTAATGATTTTGATAGGATTATTAGACATTTGAGAAAAGTATCAGACGTCTAGAAACTACTCTTAAGACATCCAGAAACTAAATTAGACGTCTGATCCTAGAAGGGTTTCCTTACTGACTTGAGTTATACCTAAACAGGGTTCTTGTGTAAGTTGGTCGATGACTTGTCGAACGTTTGGCATTAGGTCTGGACATTTGGAAACTTAGATTACTGCGGGAATGGATTTCCCGAGGCACCAATGGCTAAATCACTGATGAGAGGTGATTTTCGCTTAATCGAGAGCTAACGTCTATTTATCAGATGTCTGAGCTCCTCTACGGATGTTTGATAGAAGATTAAAAGTCAATCCTCAACGATTATATTTCTAAGCCAAAGTTCCACTAATTGGACGTCTGGCAATGTCATCAGACTCTTGGACTAAGGGCTGGACATCTTAATTTGGCAGACAGTAAGTGGTTCTCCAACCTAAGCGTTTTGGACATCTGATCAAACAGTTAGACTTCTTAAAAGTCAAGATCAGATGTTTGAAGTCCAAATTGGATGTCTGATTAGGCTGTCTAATGCCTACTTTGGTTTTCTAGGTTCTCTAAGAGTTGTCTAAGTGTCCTAGGCTTTAGTAGGCGATCCTAGGACTTAAGGTAGGCTACTTTGAGGCTCTTTAACAAATGATCTAAACACAAATAAAGAGCAAAGAAAATAAAGACTAAAGTATAGACTATAAGACAAATATAAATCTATCCTATTCTTCTTGTCTTCTAGCTCTTGCTCCAAGCGAAGCTCCTTCTCCTCCAATGAGCTCCTCCAATCCACCATGGACGCAAGCTCTTCACACTTCTCCTTCAAGCTTGTATCCATTTGCAAATAACTTGAAATCTTAGACTTCAAATGCAAATGTTAAATACAAGTGTTTTGTTATCATCAAAATTACCGATCGTGGTGCCCTTGCACGAACATTCTCCCCATTTTTGATAATGACAAAATCATAAATATAAATCCAAAAATTCCCCCCCTTTTTGACATTATCAAAAAGGTTTCATCAATTTTAATTCTCCTATACTCCCCCTTAAAACATGCTTCTTCTAATTTCATCTTTTTCACAAAATAAGATAGCTATTTATTTTATCCATTAACTCCCTCTTTCTAATGAAAATATAGCTATGTTTAACTATTAAGATCTCCCCCTTAATGATTGACAAGTAGCTTATCATATTTTAACTCCCCCTATCTAGATGCTATTTATCAAAAAATAGGGTTTAGAAATAACCTCAATTTCCAAGGCCAATAGCATGGCCTAAATGGAGGTTGATGCTAGAATGAATGGGGCTCCCATCCATAGCTTGGAGGTTCAGGCATTGGAACCCGTCTCCATTTGAGTGGTTGACATGCAGCGGTTCAATCACCCGCTGGCCTTCTTGCTGGTCTTTTGGTCTTCCTCCTTGGTCTTGATGTTAGTCCACCTAGCTTGAGTAGACCATTTTCCATCTTGTAAGTCCAATCTTTGATGTTGAAATCTTTGCAACCTACGAAACAAGTTTCAAGTTCTTTTTTCGGTATCCAAGTCAATTTGGATCCAGATTTGTTAGTAGGTCTCCTTGAAGGAGATCCTTTCTCAACCTTCTGTATAATGCTAACTCCATTTAACAACTTATCTAATTTCTCTTTAAGATAAGCAAGATCATTTTTAATAACATGCATCTTAATTTTTAAATTAGAAGTTTCCATTTTTAGACTAGTATTCTCCTCAATCAATTTACTATTCTCATTGATTATGTTATTATTCTTTAACAACAAGTTATTCATTTAAGAAATGTTAGAGCTAGGGCTTATTTCTAGATCCTTAAGTTTAATTTCTAGCCTTTCAATTTCATATTTAAAAAAACTAAGATTCTTTTTCATGCTATTGTTTTCTATTTTTAGTGATTTACTAAGCTCATATAATTCATTAAAAGCATCTTGTAATTCAGAATTTACCACATTGTCGCTGTCGTTGCTGTAACTATCCGTGATTACCATGAAACCAAGGCATGTGGTCTCCTTATCAAATTCTTCTCCTTCCTTCGAGCATGATTTTTCATGAGTGCCTTCTAACTTCCTCCATATCTCATGGGCAGTGGTGCACTCTTGGATTCGCTCGAATTCTTCCAAACTCAACACGCAATACAAGGCATTCATAGCCTTTGCATTGAGGTTGAGATCCCAAACCTGATCTTCCGAGTAACCAAGCATGGGTTTCTTGGGAATCACAAATGCGGACTCACATTTTTCCCAAACTCGAAAGTCGTAGACTTGCCACCACATAGACATACGGGTTTTCCAATAAGTAAAATTTGTACCTTCAAAATACGATGGTCGTGAGGTGTCATGTCCTTCGGTGTGTACAAATGTCTTTCCCTCCATGATCTCTTGATCTCTTGCCAGTTTGTTACACCGATCTACAAGACCTACTCTGATACCAAATGTAATTTCCTACGGGAGGGGGTGAGATTTGCATGATAAAACAAATAATGCAGAAATAAAATATACAACAATCTCACAAAAAGCAATCACACAAGTACGTAAGGATTTTTAGGTGGAAACCTAAACCTGGGTAAGAACCACTTATTGGGCGTTTTTCATTTCGCAGAAATGTGTCAGAAAAATAATGCGTCGTAGTAAATAATGTGGTGGAAAAACCCTCGATCAAAAATTAATAAAAATATACTGACATTGATCCACAAAATCAAGTTGTATCCATGGGGAGGCATAAACCAATAAATTCACCGATGTTTTTAATACAATATTCGATTATGTTGTACGAGGAAAAAATGATGCAAAAATTAATTTGTCACTATGTTGTTGCATCAAATGAGAGAAAAAGAGTCTTGAATAAGCATGCATGTGAAATAGAGAGAAAGAGAGGGGTGCACATGCAACTTCACTTCATATAACAAATATTAATGTCAAAATTCAACTCTCGACAAGGGCATCAAATGTAAATATTAATACCCCCTTCACTATAGAGAAATAAGGGACTTGCACCCCTTTACTCGTGCGAGGAGAAGAGGCCGTGGATGGAGGCATGGCTTGTTGGAGGAGTAGGGATAGCAGAGAGGAATGCTCTGGTGGTGGGACGGCGGCATGCGGTGATTGGAGATGTCGCCGATGACGAGGAAGGCCGGCAGTGGTGGCGGAAGCTCGTCAACGTGCGCGTGCTGTCAGGTGCGGTTCTGAGGGTGTGGCTACCCTTGTGGGGTCAAGGCGAGTTTGTGGGCGTTGAAGGGATGAAGCTTCGAGGCTGGAAATGGCGGTTGCGAGGAGGACCGGTGGTGGCTTTGGGTTCTTCTCTGTTGATGAAGAAGAAGATGAAGAAGGCTGACTTGCTGGGTTGTACGCCCAAGGGGGAAGCGAGGGCACGCTCAAGGGCACGCGAGGGCAGTGGTGGCATGCGCGCACGGGGGGGAGGCGTAACTGTGCGTCTGTGGAGCACATGCGGCGAGGATGGCTGGTGGCTACGCGTGACGAGGGTGCTAGTGGTTTCTGGCCGTGAGGGAGAGGAGAGGTGGTATGGGTGCTTGATGAGTGCACGCTGTCACCGTTCACTCGTTGGTGGTGAAGGCAATAGGGAACGCCCAACTCACGGTGCACGCAAGAGACACATGGTGCAGGCATTTCTTTACGGTGGAGTGCACGAGGAAGAAGATAATTTTTGAATCCTAGTGGAGCGGCCTCTTTTTAAAACCTCCCATCTGTTTCTCTTCAGCTTCCAACTTCTCCAACCACTCGGCGAAGATCATGAGTGGTTGGAACAAAAGGATAAGCGCTAGCGGTTCTCGTCAAACGTCTGATCAACACTCCAGACGTCTTAAAATGTATGGATAGCAGTGAGTCCACAATGGAGGTTCTCAGACGTCTAGACTAGGCTCCAGACGTCTTATAGAGTGCCTTTGGACGTTTGACTAATGCATTCAAGTGTCTTGCACCTAGCCTGCATCCGCCAAATGATTATCATATCATGTCATATGTTATTAAATAAAATTGGTGCATGAGATTATATGAAGATAAAGGTGAATTACCTTTTAACTCCTAATCAATTAACAATTACAAACAACTAATCAAAGAGTACTTAGGCCAAACAATGGTCCACGAAAGTGGACTTATCAACCATAACCTAAGTCTCTCAACTTAGGATTTCCCAATTAATCGAGTCGATCAAATCCACTAATGAGTCACTTAAATGAGGGTGACTCAACCTCAATACTACCACGCTACTTCGAACGAGGGTAGCATACCTCAAAACCCCTCTTCACGAGGATTATTTTGTCCCACGAAAAAGATGGGAATTTGCAAAGTGAATATCCAACCAAAAACAAATAAAGCAATAGTCCTATAGAGACACAAAGTATAGTCTTATTCCCTGAGATGGAAGTGGAGTGTGCGATCCATGCGATGGCACGACGATGCTCTCGTATACGTAGGCGGGAGAGCGAGTGCACAATTAGGAAGATGCTCTCAAGATGTAGACTAAGGCTTGAGCACTTCTCCTTTGATTCTAACTTCTCTTAGACACAAAAGGATGTGGAAATAGTACTGCTTGGTGTTTCTTGAGTGTGTCTAACAAAGGAGGGATCCCACTCTATTTATTGATTGCTTAGGAGCCCTTTAAAAGGCCTTGGAAGGCTTCTATAGTCATTGGGAACAAACCCAAGGCAGATTGGGCCAAAATTAGGGTCATTAATGATTCTAGCAAGGTTATCAGACATTTGCAAAAAGTATCAGACATCTGAAAACTACTCTTAAGACATCTGGAAACTAAATCAGATGTCTAATCCTAGATGGGTTTCCTTACTAACTTGAGTCAGACCTAAATAGGGTTCTTGTGTAAGTTGGTCAGACGACTTGTCGGACGTCAGGTACTAGGTCTGGACGCCTAGAAACCTAGATTACTGCAGGAATGGATTTCCCGAGGTACAAACGGCTAAATCACTGATGAGAGGTGATTTTGGCTTAATCGAGGGCTAACGTTTATTTATCAAATGTTTGAGGTCCTCTACGAATGTTTAATAGAAGATTAAAGGTCAAGCCTCAATGATTATATTTTTAAGCCAACATTTCACTAATTGAATGTCTGGCAATGTCATCAGATGTTTGTTAAGACATCTGGACTAAGGGCTAGACATCTAAATCTGGTAGACAGTAAGTGGTTCTTCAGTCTAAGTGTTTTGGATGTCTGATCAAACAGTTAGATGTCTTAAAAGTCAAGATCAGACGTTTGAAGTCTAGATTGGACGTCTGATTAGGCCGTCTGATGCCGACTTTAGTTTTCTAAGTTCTCTAAGAGTTGTTTAAGTGTCCTAGTGTTTAGTAGGCGATTCTAGGACTCAAGGTAGGCTACTTTGAGGCACTTTAACAAATGATCTAAACCGAAATAAAGAGCAAAGAAAATAAAGACAAAAGTACAAACTACAAGACAAATATAAATCTATCATATGCTTCTTTTCTTCTAGCTCTCGCTCTAAGTGAAGCTCCTTCTCCTCCAACGAGCTCCTCCAATCTACCATGGATGCGAGCTCTTCACGCTTCTCCTTCAAGCTTGTATCCATTTGTAAATAACCTGAAATCTTAGACTTCAAAAGAAAATGTTAAATACAAGTATTTTGTTATCATCAAAATTACTAATCGTGGTGCCCTTGCACCAACAGTTTTAATGTGGAATTCTTCTCTGCCTATTGGGACCTGGTTAAATCTAATGTTGTTGTAGCTATCTCCCACTTTTTTGCTATTAAACTTGCCCCTAGAGCTTTCAAAAACACTTTCATTTCCTCGATTCCTAAGAAGCCCTCGGCCTCCAGCCTTTCTGATTATCGCCCCTTTAGCTTATGAAATGTTCTTTACAAGCTTGCCTCTGGAATTGTTGCCAACCGCCTTAGTGCTATCCTTCCTAAAATCATCTCCCCTGAGCAGATTGGCTTTATCAAGGGTAGACCCATCTTTGATCACATTACTACTTCCTTTGAATTAGCCCAACGTATTGATCGCAAAGTCTTTGGCTCTAATGTTATTGTTCAACTTGATGTTGAAAAAGCCTTTGACAGAGTCGATTGGGAGATCCTTTATAAAATCCTTTCACGTTTTGGTTTTTCCAATGACAACATCTCCCTTATCAAAGCTTTTGTGCAACATGCATGCTCTTTTGTTCTTATTGATGGGTGCTCTACCAATTTCTTCCCTGTCTCTCGCAGTTTAAGGAAAGGGGATCCAATTTCTCCTTTTCTCTTTGATATCTTCATGGAACCATTCATCCGTAGCATTAAGGAGTTGGCCTTCCAAGGTAAAATCTAGCCTTTCTTTGTAAAAAGAGGTATCGACTCCCCTTTAGCTCTTCTTTATGCGGATGATGTCATCATCTTCATTAATGGTAATCTCTCTACCATTCAAAATCTTGCCTCCTTCATCAAAGATTTTGAGACTTCCATGGGTCAAACTGTTAACCTCTCCAAGAGCTTTTGCTTTGTGGGTCGTCACTTCCCCTCTTCCTATATAGTTCGTCTCCTTTCCATCTTGGACATTAGGCAAGGTTCCTTTCCTTTCACTTATCTTGGATGTCCTATCTTCCCTAGTCGTGCTAAAGTTTCCTATTTTTACCCTATCATTGACAAGATCAGGTCCAAACTTGCGAGATGGAAAGCTCATCTCCTCTCCTCTACTGTGAGACTGCTCCTCATCAAACAGTATGGTGGTCTTAGCGTCCTTGATCTGAACCTTTCTATTAAGGCCTTGAGAATGAAACGAGCTTGGCTCATTTTCTTTGAGGACTCTCTTTTTCACCGCTTTATGAGGAATTTGTTAAGCAACTTGGAGTCTATCCTTCCCCATGGTTGTCACCTATTACTGTAAGCTTTTGGGGACATGAAGCCTTTTAGTCGTTGGAAAATCCATGAGGGCTCTGTTGATTTTTGGTATGATCTGTGGGTTGGTGATTCTCCCCTCCATTCTCTCTTTCCTGAAGGTCTTCTCCCCCTTCCATTTTGATCCAAAGGGCTCTTCCCTTGCTCCACAGCTCCCCTTTCACTTCCGTCATTCCCCTCAACATTCTTGATGATATCTCCAATACCTTCCTTGACTCTCAGAAAGACATCCCAATTTGGACCCCTACTGCCTTTGGTACTTTCTCTGTGTCCGCTTATAATCTAATGTTCAGAGACTATTCCAGGAACTGCTCCTTAAGGATCCTTTGGAACCTCGAGCTTCCTCTCAGGACCTCCTTATGTGTTTGGAAACTTCTCAAATTCTGCCTTCCCACTGATGACACTATTATGAAATTAGGTATCCCTTTGGTCTCCAAATGTCACTACTATCCTTCTAATTCTAGGCTAGGAAGCTTGCTTCATCTTTTCTCTGATAGTCAATTGGTTCACCAAATCTCTAATTGGACCTTCAAGCATCATTACAAGCCTCTCATTGATCCTCTTCATTTCTTCGACATCATCTTGAATACCTCCCAAATTCCTTCTATTAAGATTGTCAAAGGATTGATCTGCTTCATCTGGTACAATGTTTGGTGGGTTCGTAACAAGGTCAGAAATGATAATTTCAATTTAGCCAATCTTCACCTTTTTCTCTACCAAAATTGGAGGAATTTCCATATGGCTGATTGGCTAAAAGCTTCTAAGCCCCCCCACCTCATTCTCAGCTGGGTCCATCCCTCTGTGGGCCTTAACATCAAATGTTGCATCCTCTAAAGTTAAGGACCGCTGCCCTCCTGGGTGGATTATTCGAGATAACCTTGGTAACTTTGTCATGGTGGCCATTGCTAACCTTTCTACTTCCTATCTGGAGATTGCACTTATTTAGACTATCATCCATGATTTTACTTGTTCTACTCATGATACCTTTCAGGTGGAAGTGGACTCAATGCTTCTGTACTACCGGTGGTCTGGAAAGCTTCCTATTGCTTGGCAGGCTCAAAGCCACTTTGCATCTCTCCATGCGCATGTCACCAAAATTCACTCTATTTCTTTTGTCCATCCAATTGCCAATGAAGTGGTAGGATCAACTCCCCTTCAAGATTGCTGGGCTCATCAAGTTGGACAGGATTCAAATGCCCTATATTTTGTCCTTATAGCCCCTTCTTTTTGCTTGATATTCTAGGCCACAGTTGTGGTCCTCTTTCTTGTATGAGGCAGGTTTTGATCTATTCCCCCTACCTCCCCTTTTCTTGCCTCTACGGAGTGGGGGATGAATAATATTGGCTCTCGTATTTTGCAAATAAAAAAAAAACTAATAAAGGAGAAAAAGATGAGATTCATACTTAAACTTAAATTATTTTTGCCTCTTATGTGTACATAGTTTTTTAAAGTTTATGTACATATCTATAATCCTTCCTTCCTATTCTTTTTGCCTTAAGTTTGTACATATTTTTAAGGCAACTTGTATATAAAACTTTCTTCATTTTATTCTTTTTTGTCAAGTTTGTATATGGCTAATGTAGTTCTAAATAAATAGATACTAATAATGTATGTAGAATTAAGTATAAATTAAACTAACCTAGATTGACTTAGTATTTTTAAGCCTTTATTTTGTAGATATTCTTGAAGCTTTATATATTGCTAACATTTGCTTACATATGTCACTTGTATAGAATTAATTTCTTATGTATAAATTGCATTGATTCTAATTCATTTCATTTGTAAATAATACTTATATTTTTTGAATAAAAGAATGATTTTGGATCATAGAGAGAGATGTATATCAATAATTGTCTCATAGTGAACGACTTGGAATAAAACCAGTAAAAATTTTATATTAATAAAATGACATCTGTCTGGATTGTGACATTATACTATAGATATGGCTGTGACATTAATAAACCCCAATTAACATGTGATCGAAACTTCGATCAGAGGCAAGGTGTCGATTTGAAGACCCAATGTTTAATGCCTTGTGTCTTTTTGATATTTTAGTTTTGTGATTTTTTTCCTTTTCCAATAAGAAGAAAATAAAATATAAATCAAATTTTTTGGTCACAAGAGATAATATCAACAACTTTCAACCAATTAACAAAGCTAAAGAATATAAAGATAGCTTAGCAATTGAACTCACAAGCACCACAGTAGGTTGCTTGTAAGCAACTACCAAGCAAATTTACACACCCAACAAAATCAAAGATGGAATATAAATGTAACTTTCATTGCCATAATATTCTAAATTCAACAAAAAGATGCTTCATCTAGAAAATTCGCAAAAGTGAAAGACTACCAACTATCAAAAAACAAGCAAGAAACTAAAGGGGAAGGAAGCTTATGAAAGGAGATGCTCGGATGATGGTGTAGATGATGATGGCCCTTCTTTGCTCCTCGACGTAGAAGCAAGCTTCCTCCAAGACGGTGACGTGCTCCTCCTAGCTCCTCCTTAGCATGGAAGAAGCTGCAACCCAATTTCCTCTAAGATGGTGGCATGGGATGATGGTGGTGGAATGACAATTGAAGGGTGGTGGAATGACTCCCTTTCAGTGCCTAAAAGTTGGACTTAGGTGATCCTTAGGCCTTCCCTTTCTCCTTTCAAGTGCTCAAGAGATGGGATTGCCAAAGATGGTTTGGAAGGATGGAATGGATGACCTTATATAGAGGTGGAGAGGGATAAAAAGGGAAGGAGGGAGGGGTATGCCAACAATTATGGTTATGGGTAGATGTGTTGAGACTTAATGATGAGGTCTTGAAATTGGGTTGAGTAGCTATTAATTGGTGGAGAGATGTAGGTGTGGTGAAATGTGCATTTATAGTGAGGGTGGCTTTGTTGGAATTGGGAAGAGGGCCTTAATGGTGCCGTGGAGGACGTGCAAAGGTGTCTTTAACTAGGTGGATTTTTTGTGTGGAGCTGGAGCTTAATAAATGAAGTGGAGGGGTTCATTAATTGTTGATGCAGGATAGCTTTTCGCTTTGTTGAGCTGGAGCCTGAGGTTTGTGAAGCTCCTGAGTTCAAATCTCCAGCTCAATTTCTTCAATTCTTCCTTGCTTCTTCTCTCTTTTTCTCAACCTTCAATCCTGTGGTCACAAAATATTATTAATTAGTGCAGATCATAGAAATTATGCAAAATTGGATGTATGCATGTTTAAAATGCAAAACATGCTAAACATATGTTGTATGGTCATGCTTCTAACCTAATTGGCTCAGAAAACCTAGCAAAGTATATTTATAGGCAATAGAAAATGTGGTTTGATCAGAGGGTTAGGATATAGTTGGTTCCTAAAGTTTGAAAGGAGCTTTAGGATGAGATTTGGAGGGTTTAGATTAGAGCAAATGGTGGTAAGCCATGAAGATTCTAGAAGGGCTTTGCATGGTCGGGCAAGGGAGGATCAAGGTAGGCCTTTGATGGGAAGAAGGAAGGTGTATATTGACAAGATCACTTTAGTGGACAATAATTATGCCTAAGTGCATTAAATATGGAGACTAAAACAGACTTTGGGCATGCGTTGCATTGAGAAACTAGTTAAAATCACTAATGACGTTCCTGTATATCTATGTATGCATATACTTTATTAATTAATATATAATCATATAGCTAGTGATATGTTCATTATGTTTTTTTTGCAGGAGCCAACAAATATTTCCACCAACATCCAATCCTTTGTGACTAGACCCATTCCTAATTCTATGCACATTTTTCCTTCCTACGTAACCCTCTCAACCCCATCCCACGTCCAAACCCCATGCAATAACCTACGTAACCACACCCCTATCCCCTCACCACTCCACGTTCGATATCCCAATCCCATGCAAGCCTTATCCCATCACCTACCACAAAAAAAAAAAATCGAATTTTCCCCTACACCGTCAATTAAAAGGCCTTCCCCCACCATCCTCCCCCTCTCAGACCGTGACCCCCTCCTCTTCGTTATTTCCTCACCGCCTGCACTCTCTCTCCGCCCTCATTATTCACGTATCCCCTTTGCATGCAACCACCCCCCGTAATCCCTCACGCACATCACCGCCACACCCCCCTTGGTTCTCGACCACTCCCTCTCTCTCACGAACATCTCCCTCTACCACTCCTCATCTCGCTTGCTTTCCCTGTCACGCACAACACAAACCACCCACATACCCCCACTAACCGAAGATGCACCACCGTAACTGCAACAGAGAACATCACCACACCCATGACCGTCTTCCTCGGCTGTGACTCCACCGTCTTGCTCGTGAGGACAACCACATCTGCGACAACCGTGCACTTCCCACTACCGCAAGCCACCATCATCACCATGCGTCGACGACCCTCAACCTTTCATACAGCAGCAGCCACACCACCGCGACCGCACCTTCCACGCACCGATGAGAGTGGTGACCGTGGCTCACTGGTGCATAGCCGTGCCCTGTTCGTATGCTTTTGTGGGGTTTTAAAGAATGTCACGTTGTAGTATAGCCGACAAAGCGTTCAAACAAATAAAAAGTTTTTATTACTCGAAAACCGGAGTATCCAAGGTCGAACACAGGGAGCAATTGGAATCTACTACTAATCTCAAATGTAATTGAACACTCTAATTTACTCAAAACTTTACTTCAAACGTGAATGTATGTGGTTAAAAGTAGTTATGACAAAAGAAATGAAATTGGACGTCTGATCTTGTGATCAGACGTCTTAAAAGTGTTATTTTTCTCTTCTGATATTTCTTTCTCTGCAGCCTCTCTTTTTCCTTGCTTCTTTCTCTTCTTCTCAGTAGTCTCTCCTTCCTTCTTCTTTTCTATTCTGCGAATGCTTCTTCCTCTTCCTTGGTCTTCTGTTCTTCCTTCTTTCTGCGAAGGCTCTTTCTGCCTTGGTCTCTTCTTTCTTCTCCTTCTTTGGCTCTGCAATCCTTTCTTTCTTCCTTCTTCTCTGCCTTGCTCAGCCTCTTCTTCTACTTCTTCTCCCTCACGGCTAAGTCTTTCTTCCTCAACGTTCAGCCTGCCTACACAGAGAGCAAAACCTACCCTTTTCCCTCTACCCAAACGTCTCTCTCTCTCTGCAATTCGCTCAAGGACGCTCTCCCAGAGCCACACGGGTAATCGGGTCAGATTTCGCACCCGGGACCAGGCGCATCTGCAGGTGGGTGATGCGCAAGGTGTGCTCAGGATGGGTCTCGGGTCGGATCCCGCCAGATCCACGAGGTGAAACTGCGGACGAGGCGAGTGGGTCAGGTGAGGGACCTCACCCCTGTGCTTTCGGAGGCGGTAAGCAGATAACACAAAAATAATTTAAACTACAGCGGCACCTCGTATTTCCACGATGTGGGACTAAAGTCTCTGCCCCAATCTCGCGCGCGCCCGCAGACCTTCGTGCGATTGCCACAGCTACAGACTTCGCAGCGCTCCTTGCTGAGCCAGACCTCTTCGCACCGCTCGCGTGAGTCTGCTGCGCTTGAAGCCTGGAAGACCTGACGCCTGGAGCTGCTGCGAAGCTGCTTCAACCTTCGTCAATGGCGGTAGGAGCTTTGATACTGTCAAACACAAAATGAGCCTCTCGGCTCAATCAGACCAGCTAGGGACCTTCGTCGTGGCACGGCGAAGGTGGTGAGCCATGCGGCAGGCCGTGGGATGGCCTAGGCGTGTGTGCCTAGGTCAACCTGTGGCCGGAAGTGTGGGGTTGTGCGGGGGACTATGGTGGAGGTGTAGAGGGATGGCTGATGGGCGAAAGTTGTTCCTTGTGGTGAGGCAGAGCTTATGAGTCGGTTGGCGAGCCGTGTGGAGGGGCAGAATGGTGGGAGCGGCTCGCCGGAGGTCGGTCGGAGGCGAGGAAGATGGAGGTGGTCAGCGTCGGTCGAGGTGCAATTAAATGAAATAACAGGGGGAAAAGAGAGAGGGGAATACGGGGAGTAGTTCTAACCTAATTGTAGGGACGAAGGGGGATGGAGGGCGGACAGCTGTACCTGCTGTCGCCGGAGAAGACGTTGCCCAGTGGAGGACGGCGGTGACAACGGGGCTGAGGCGGCGTGCGCGGGTGTTGCGCGACGCGGAGGGGAATCAGGAAGATAACTCTGCCACTGGTTTTGTGGCAGAGCGAAGGGGGAGGGGAGGGGGGCTCGCCGAAGCTCGCTGGGTTCTTGGCCGGAGAAGAAGAGACGAATTGGGGGTGGAAGTTCGGCCAAGTTAAGCTAAAATTGAGCAGCCGGAGGTGTGGGTTCTTTTATAGGCACTGGGCCGGGTGTTCAGAGCGTGGAGGGCACGCCTATTGCCTCTGATGGATCGCCGGAGTAGGAAAGAGGTTAAGATACCAAATCCCTCGTGGGTTCGCACGAGAAATTGGGTTCACACCAGAGATTGTGATTGGCCGTAGATGGAAGGGAATTCCTCAGAGAATCTCCCTTCCATTTGTAGGAGGGGATTTCTGAGGAATCAGAGAGTAATCCCTCTCTAAACCTCGTCGGAGGTTGCTTCTGCCCTAACAATGGCGACAGGACCTGATTGCAAAGGTGGCGAGGAACTTAGGGGGCTCTCTGCAATGATTTTCAAAAGATAGGGACCAAATTGTGATTTGGGTGTACTGAATTGCAAAGTAGGTTAAGATGACCTCCCCTTAGGTCAAAATTCTAGTAAAAACCTAATTTGGACCTAAGGAATCCAATGGTGAAGTTGGATTTTAGGTTTGACCTCGTTTGACTGGATATTTTGTGTAAAAACCCAAATTAGGTTACTTGAAGAGCTAAGACCCTAATCTAGGCCAAACCGGGTTCCAAAGGCCAAATTAAGTGTTCTAAACCCTATAGGATATTTTTACATGAATTTTAGAGGGTTTACTTGATTTTTATCCTAACCGAAACCTTGTTGAATTAAGCAGGTCTATTTTAGGGTTACCAAATGTCATTTAATTCCTAAATTGCACATGAACCCATTTCTGATTGACTCAACCCACTTTTTATCTCATTTAGACCATTTGACCTATGTTTTGCCTCTGAGGAGTCCCGTTTATGTACTGCAATGGTAAAATTGCAGTTTTAACCTTTAATTCCTGTTTTCTTCTCAGAGCACTTATTCCTTCATTTAGGCCTTCTTCTAGGTTATGTAGAAACTTTTATCTTCTTTATTGGGTCAAAATGAGCTAGTTATGGCTCATGATGAGGCTCTCATCATGCCCCCTCTCGACGTCTACACATTGACTGCGTCCGAGACCGCATGCTTTCACCGCAATTCCGCATCCACCGCGATTCACTGCCTTTGCTTTGATTTTTATAATTAATTTATTTTTTTCTCTTATTATTGGAATCAATATTTTTCGGTATTATATTAGGATCTTGAACCTAGTTGAGTATTATTTTTTTTCTTCGAAGATGATATTATTTTTCGTGGTTTTTTTTTTTTTGATTGATGCATATTTAAATTAATTATATCTTAGATCCGTGTATATTTGATTATTTGTTGATCTTAGATTTTTTCACCATAATTTATACTATGAAATCCTATCATTATTATTAGTATTATTATTACAAATGCAAGAAAAATCCCTCGATCGTATATGGAGTGGGATGAGGTGGCATGAAGAGGTCATTAATCAAAGTTTGAAATAGACCCTTGGATGATAGGTGAAGAGATAAGATTAGGCTAAGTTTGGACAGCCATAAGGATATGTTTTTGTTGGACAACAAGGGCCATTGAATGATGGATGTAAGGTGGAGATTGGGTTCTAGCTTTTAGGAGGAATATGGGGACCAACTATGGAGGTGTCTTGGAGTGGATTTTAGGCCAATTATTGGGGACCCTAAGATGGCAATTGGAGGGTGGAGATGATGCTAGGTTGGCTGGTCACCATGTAGTCAAGATAAGGTCCATGGCTAGCCAAGTAATATGTTTTCTTGTCTAAAGATAGTATGCTGTTTTAGGCCACTGGAAGGAGGGTGTAAGGTCTACATGAAATAGAGGTTTATTACTAAAATTTGGTGGGTGATTGGTGACCCTTAGATCAAAGATGAAGGATGGTGTGTGATCTACGTGAAAGGTATGTGAAAACACATTTGTTGTAGCAAAAAATCACATAAATATTTTAGAAAAATTTCTATATTGAACTTGAAAAATTGTAGTTAAAATTGAAGTTCGGGCCATCTCACGGGGAGACAATCGGATATTCGTGCTTCCTGACGTTATTATCTTTTAGGTAGTTTTATATTTTATATTTTTTTGTGATTTTTGTTTGTAAAGTGAGATCAACAATAAAAGTTAGCAACTACTAAATAAAAACAAATAGAATAGAAAACAAAGATAGAAATAAAAACTTTGCTTTTATTGATAATCAAGAAGACCTATTACAAACTAAGATTGAACTAATGACAAAGACAATAAAACTACAACTAGAGGAAAGCTTAAGAAAATAATAAAAATTACTAGAGAGAATGTGGCCACGAAGGTGTAGCTCAATGGACGGAGATGCTGGTGAGGAAGTGATGGCAAGGCACACCCGGCAGAGGCTCCACACCAAAGGTGTCATAGAGTCACCTTGACCTAAAGGAAGGCCTTAGGATCAAGGTGAAGGAGGGAGGGAGGGTGGACGACTAGGGTTAAGTGTTGGTGGCCTAGGTAGACTAAGGTAGATATGGAATGGAAAGGAGGAAAATAGCGGAAGGCTAAGTGTATTTATAGAAATAGTGGAGTGAGTTGATTGGTCAAGATGGTTGGTCATGGATTGAGGCTAATGAAGGACTAGGATTAGATGGTTTAAATTGGAGGGCTAGGATAATTAGGTTTAGTTTGAATTGAGTGAATGGTTAAGATGGAATTAGAGGCTAAATGGAGGGAGGATAGGACATCTATCATGGATAGCCATTAATGATTTGAATTATCCTAAGTGGCGGGCCATTTCGAATGGAATAATGACATGTTGATGGTTGGGATTTGAAGTGATGAGGTGGCTGGACATTTGAAGTGGTTATTTGGAGGTTTTGGATGATCAATTCTAGGCCATGTAGATGTAATCTAAAGGTGGAATTTAAACCTTTAATAACCGGCCATGATAGAGATTTTA
This sequence comes from Thalassia testudinum, assembly GCA_037157565.1. Lineage (NCBI taxonomy): Eukaryota > Viridiplantae > Streptophyta > Magnoliopsida > Alismatales > Hydrocharitaceae > Thalassia > Thalassia testudinum. The sequence continues at coordinate 40,499,880 of JAZHRO010000009.1, read as the reverse complement.
GAAAGGAGGTTAGGTTAGGTTTTGGGAAGGGACATCTAAGCCATCTACTAGGTGATCAAGGGTGGAGATGGAAATCATGTTGGCCAGCCATGAAGCCTCTAAGAGAAGCATCATATGGCCATTCAAATGGATATGGCCTTTCTATTTTTGGCAAATCAAGTAGGGCCTTAAGATGGAAGATCAATGATAGCAGATATATAGGTAGTTTTCCTAAAATAGGTTCAGGACTTAGGCTTAGGATAAAATAGGTTGTCTTAAGGTGGAATTGGAAGGGTATTTGGGTGATGCCAAGTGTCCTCTTGTCCTTTGTCCTTGAGCCTCTTGTCTTCATTCTTTATTAACCTCCTCAAACTTATTTTATCTACATCCTGCATATATAGAAAATACACTAATTAGTCTCAAATTAATTTTTGTGCTAAATGCATGCTCTAAACTTAATATGCAACTATTTACAATAAAGCTAGCTAGGAAACTAACATAATATAGGCATATTAACATTAATTATCATGCATTTATCAGTGTGGAAGTGGATAGATAGGATCATTGGGAGGCTTTGGACAAGGCTAAATTTAGAGTAGGTTGTCTTGGGGTTTAGGTTGTAGAGAAAATGTAGAGCTACCATGTGTCCCATGTCTTTGTCTTCCTTCCTTTTCTTGTCTTTTCTTTGAGCACCGTTTTATTCCTACAAGTAAAACACACCAATTAGTAGCACAAAAACAATTATTAATCTAACCATATATGTAGTACCTAAATGCATGAAATGCAACAATATAAACACATGAATATGCATGCTAAGGCTAAGCTAAATTAGGCATGTAATATCCATTAATTGCACATTTATCAGGGCTCATAATTTAGTTCTTAGACCAACTCACACAAATGTTGTGGGATGTATATGGATTTATAAAATCAAGAGGAACGTCGATGGTTCAATTGATTGCTACAAGGAGAGGTTGGTGGCTAAGGGCTTTACTTAATAGCAATGTGCTGATTATTTTGATATATTTAGTCCAATGGTCAAGGCAACTATTGTGTGTCTACTTTTATCTCTTCTTGTTGCTAACAAATGGTTCTTTATCAAATAGATATTCATAATGTTTGTTGAACGTTACGAACGCTACGCTAACATGTTCGATTTTGGAAAACCTGTCGTTGTAGTTCGAAAGCGAAGAATTCGTGTTCAACAAATAAAATTTATACCGAAATTAAAATTCCTGGTCGAACACAGGGAGGCGGATGTTTGATTTAAAAACTACGCGTTTATTTTTATTTGTCACGGAATAATTCAATTTAAAACTATCTAATTATTTACAATAAATAGAAGAGAGAGAGAGAGAGAGTAAGAGAGAAAGAGAATATTACACAGAGAAATCAAAATGAGATATGGAATAAACAAGGAATTTATCATTGAGGAGATTGTTCATTACAACTAGAAAGCATAAAACAATTACACTAGAAAGCAATAAATTTACTCTAGAAAGCATTAAAAGAATGGAGGGAGAAATATCCTCCTCGACGATTGCTTGGAGGATGAGCAAAACTACACTAGAAAGCAGTAAGTTTATACTAGAAAGCAGTAAAAAGAATAGGGAGAGAGAAATCCTCCTCGACGGTTTCTTGGAGGATGAGCCGGACGGGACGACGTTTGGACGAAGGGGAACAAAGCAGGATGAAGGAGGACGAGCAGAAGAACGGGAACGAAGCAGCACGCCGTCGTCATCGCGGGATCCACTTCCGAATGGGAATGAAAATTGGACTTTATCTCGCGAGAAGCATCCCAGGTGTGGGACAAGCTTCTCTTGAGCTTTGGAGGGGTAGAGACGAGAAGGAAGGGATGAAAATTTTGTATGGAGGGGGTTTCCTTTTATAGTTGCAAGGAGTGGGGGCAAAATGGACATTACAACTTGAAAAAAATAAATAAGGGGTCTTTAGTGACGGATAAAACCGTCGCTAAAGCCCCCAACGTGGGCGTAGCTTCCGCGCCCACGCGCGCCCGCTCAGCTGCCCCTGTGTGCAACGCTTGCGTACATTCGTCGATTCTCAGCCGTTCGATCGCGAGATCGGACGGCTTAAGATGCGTCTCCACTCGCTCGTTGTGCGCCCGCCTGGCGCGTGCAATCGCGCGTGAACGCCGCGCGTTCAATCGCGCGTGAACGCTATCGGGCGCGCGCGACCGTCCGATCTCCATCTGACGCTCCACGTACCTCAATTGCCAGCGCCTTCCAACCCCTCGCCGCGGCTCGAACCCGCGCCCGCCGCTCGCGAAAGCGCGCTCGACCGCTGCGCTATGGGGCGCGGATGGTCGAGTGGACGCTTTTAGGCACGGTCGACCACAGCCGTTAGATCAAGATCCAACGGTGGAGAGCGAGCGGGTGCGGGGCCTTTGTGGAATGCGTGAGGCCGTTTGGACGGTCGAGATGGTGCCACGTGGTGCCATCTTGGCCGTCCATCTTCTGGAAGTTGTAGATGATGCCACGGATGTCGGATTGACTTGATTTTTGCGTCCTTGGGCTGCGATCGTCGATCCGAATTCATCCATGCGATCGGATTTGTCATCTAAAGTGTGGATTTTCACCATCCTGGCCCTTGATCTTATAGGGTTCCCTGGTCACTATCTGATGCTACGGATGTCTGATTAGGGCGATCTTGGAGTCGTTGAACTCCAATCGTCGCCCTGATCACATCCATACGGTTGGATTTTTGATCCGAGGCCCCGATAAAATGTTTTCCCTGTCCAAGCACATAAAAGGAGATAATTAACCTCCATTTTATTTAAACTACTCTAAATGCAAGATGATGCATGTTATGCAATATTTATATCATGAAATGTAATCCTATGGTTAAGAACATGAATAAATAGACATTTTAAGTAGTGTAAATGTGTTTACATCATACCCTCATGCCTATCTTTTGCTAGTCCCTAGCAAAAACTATATGCTATTTATAAAAGAATTAGGTTGGACTATTTGGACCTAAGTTATTTTCAATCATTAAGAAATTGTCTACTTAGGAACTGAACTTTCAAAGGCACAACAGTGCCCGGGTATCAGCCAAAATGCAGACCGCCTCAAGCCCTCGCCTTATTCAAAGAAAAATTTCTTTTTCTCTTTTTACTCTTTTCTAATTTTTTTGGATTTTCAAATTTTAGGGTTTAAGAGTGTCTTTCTACGGCCATTCAACTCACCCAAGATTTGATGAGAACCCTAAGTTTTAAGCATCCTATTGTGATTGTGATAGACTCGTTGACCGGCAATTAAAACGGATTTCGGATTTCTACGCCTTTAGGTGACCTCAAAAAGAATTCTGCCTAAAGGTGTATCTTTACAACCGGTAGCTTTCTCCCTACTTTTATTTTTTTACGGGGTCAACACAAGGGTGAATTCAGTGTATATCTCCCCGATTTATTCTACTTCTCTGCTTCTTCCTAAGTGTTTTGGGGAAGTTTTAGTGCATTTACTGAGCTGGGTTCTGGACAATCGGTAGATGAGCTGTTACCACCGACAACTTGCCAGCCATACTCGTGCGGCGAAGTGTGGCTTATTTCTTTTTGTTCTTTTCTCCTTTTCTTTTTGATTTTTTTTTTTTAAAGTAGGTGGCTTCCCTGGTCTAAGATTTACCTAAGGGCAGGAAAAAGAGAAAGGTCCAGTGATTGGGCTCTGGACAACCTACCTATGGGCTGTTACCCACGATAACTTGTCAGCCATATCACCCTAAAAGGTTCATTAGCTACCCAATTTCCGTTAAGATCGCCGAACAACGAGTCAATGCAAAGAAAGTGTGTAGATGCTTAAGACTCAAAGTTCCCTCAAATCAGAGGGCGGGTTGATAAGTCGTGTACTTATCACCCAAACTTATTTATTCCAATTATAATAGAATTAAGATGGCGAGGACTCAAAGACAAATCCCCATTTTAGTGGATACACAGGCTAATTAAGTCCAAAGACCTGAAGGGTCTTTGTGTTCAGATCTTAATGTAGTATTTTCTAAGATTGAAAATTTTCTTAAGCCAAAATTCTCTTTCCTAATTTCGATTTTTTTTTAATCAAAATAAAATAAATCTATGGAGCTAACGAATGAATTCAGAGATAAATATCCACCCCCCCATGCCTATCTAATGCAATGTCCTCATTGTATTAAAAAGACATAAAACAGAGTGGAAAAGCGAAGAAAGCACCTGAATTGCGTGAATGTCAGGTCCGCTCCGAGATGAAAAATTAAAAAGAACTGTATATGTGCTGAGTTTAGTGCATTCAGCTAGGCACACTATACAAAGAAAAGAAATGAAGAATTCACAAGTGCAGGTCAGAATTAGAATGAACAGAAGAATCCTCTGACATGTCAGCAATGGTCCACAGATGTGGACCAGATTGTGGTGCAGACCCATAACCCATAATCGAGAATATCTTAGGTTCTGGATAAAAATTACCAAAAAACTAAAATAAGAATGCAAGTGGGGTCGGGCTGCGATTTATGAGGATGCAACCCAAGACCAAAAAGTCAGGTTACAGAGAATTGAAGCTCAAAAGGATAATCATTGAATGTGTGCTTGAGTTTGACATCCTTGAAACAAATGTCGTAAGGGTTCTAATTTGATGGTTTCAACTTAAAAGGAACCCTTCGACTCAATCTTCTATTTCCTCCAAAATTAACTTCCCAAATCAGAACTTCCTAGCTGCTATCCTCCTCATTCAGCAAATCAAATTCCAGGACCTCTTGTATATTCATCACCCCGTCTGAAATCTCCAAGTCTAAATGATGTGGCAGAATCAAAATTGACTTGGGTCTAATTATCTCAGAATTAGAATCATCAATAAGCTCAACAGGGTGTAACTGATAATCAGGGCATTGAATTGATTCCTCCAGAAAATGCAATTCTGGACCCGTAATGTGTGCCCTAATAAGATCAGTTTCCTCAGTTATTGGGCTATCAAATGATCTATTAGATTCCTCAGGCCCAATCGTCTCACAGAAATTGTGTTCAGAAAACTTGCGTGAGACTTCGCAACTTGAATCTTCACATCAGGATCCGTATCAATGTATGTCCCAAAATCAGTTGTCACTTTGTGTTCCCCAGAGACATACGTTTCCTCGTAACCCGGCTCAGGGATCTCAGGTGAAGAAATCAGATCATCCTTAATTAATTGCTTTAATTCAATCTGGTCAGCCTCGTAACACGTGTCCCCCCCAACAGGTGCCTGAGCGGGTTCTGTCATTGGCTTTCCTGAAGAGGGTTCATCCTGGGAATTATTCCAAGATTGAATCAAAGCAACCACGAATCTCATCCTCAATTTTGCTAATTTCCCAAGTAGAAACTCACCCGGGTTCTTATCCTTAACATCCTGGAGCCAATCCAACAAAGACTTGTTTAAATCATTAATCATTTTAATCAGGGGCTCCAATCTCTCAATGCAAGGTGTTGGCTGATCTTCTAAAGATTGAATAATATTCCTCAAGTTAGCCAGAACCTTATCTTGAACCTAGTTAACCTGAACCAAATGAGTTGGTTCCGGGTTCGGCGGGTTTGGGCTCAACGCAGGGGAATTAACGAATTGAGATTCGTTATACCCTTCTTGAAAATAGGTCATTTCAGATTGTTCAAAAGATGGTGATGACCTAAGGGCAGTGAAATCAGAGGATGGGTAAGGATCGGTGTATCCTTCTTGATTGTAGATCGTATTAGGTTGTGCATGAAAGGAAGACGATCTATAATCGATGTAACTCTGAGAAGGATAGAAATCAGAATCAAAGTATTCAGGGTTAGACCCTAAACACGGGGGTCCGGAATTGTATCCCCAATCTGAATTATCCCAACTAACTACAAGTCGGGATAATTGTCATGTTGAGGATAATTCACAACAGGAGTGAAAGAGTGGGATTGCGTGAAATATGTGGAAGGATTCATGAGACACGGGAGGAAGAAAGGTGCCCTGCAATACAAACAATCAAACCTGTCCTTAAATGGGTTAGCCTACAAACCTACAGACTCCCAAAACCCGTCTTGAGATAAAGGAACGATTTGATCTACTTCTGTCTGTTCAATCCAACCAGTTAGAAGGAGGGACTGGGGAGAAGGTTCTTCCTTCGGTTTGCGCCTCCGGTTCCTAGTGTACCCCCCAGCCGCGATCGTTTGACTCTGCTTCCCTAGCTAGACATCAGATTAAACAGTAGAAATAGACTAATCAAAAATAATCTCGTTCTGAGTTCTGAAGAGCGAGTCCAATCCTTAAGGCCAACGTCTACTCTGTTTTATTTAGGGCTAGGTTTGAATGTGCTTTGGAATGTGATGGGACCTTTAAATGGGTTGTGCCCTTAATGATTGATTGATTTGTGTGTGCATGCACAACCAGTGATTTTCAAGCAAGATTATTTTTGATGTGGTGAATTTTAAGGTTCAAATCTTGCTTAGAGCTTTTAGGATTCAACTTTAGGTGTTTTCAAGCAGGTTTCGTTGGCACACCAGGTTTTGCAAGCACAGGTGAAGATGTTTTCCTTTAAAGTTTAAAAAGAATGTGGAGTGCCTGGTAAATCCCTAAGAGTTGAACCTAATTGGCAGCTACTTGATGAGTTGATTTTAATTGAAGTGGTGCGGCCCAAACAACTCAAACAACTGGCCACAAATGCACCACTAAGTTAGGCACACAAAGATGGTTAACCTAGAATGATTTCTACTCTTTTATGTGTTGCCTTATGTGTACCGGTTCCACAGATCAGAACCCGGTTGAGTAGAAACAAATCAATTTGGTTAAGTGCCTTTGAATGTGGGTGTACGTTGTGTGTTTGTTGAAAATTGCCCCACAGAATTATCTTTTTATTTTATTTTTATATAAATGAAGGTGGAATGAATGTGAGTGAGTGATGTAAACACATTTACACTACGTAAGATGTCTATTTATGCATGTTCTTAAGCATAGGATTACATTTCATGATATAAATATTGCATTACATGCATCATCTTGCATTTAGAATAGTTTGAATAAAATGGAGGTTAATTGTCTCCTTTTATGTTCTTGGATAGGGTAAATATTTTATCAGGGCCATGGATCAAAGATCCAACCGTATGGATGTGATCAAGGCGACGATTGGAGTTCAACGACTCCAAGATCGGCCTAATCAGGCATCCGTAGCATCAGATAGTGACCCGGGAACCCTGGAAGATCAAGGGCCAGGATGGTGTAAATCCACACTTCAGATGATAAATCCGACCGCACGGATGAATTCGTATCGACAATCGCAGCCCAACGACACAAAAATCGAGTCAATCCGACATCTGTGGCACCATCTACAACTTCCAGAAGATGGACAGCCAAGATAGTGCCACGTGGCGCCATCTCAGCCGCCCAAACGGCCGCCTGCGTCTTGTGAAAGCCCCGCGCCCAATCGCTCTTTGCCGTTGGATCTTAATCCAATGGCTGTGGGCGCTCACATTTAAAAACGCCCGCTCGACCATCCGCGCCCCATAGTGCAGCGGTCGAGCGCGCTATTGCGAGCGCGGGGCGCGGGTTCGAGTCGTGGCGAGGAGCGGCAGGCACGAGCAATTGGAGCGTCGGATGGAGATAAGACGGCCGCATGCGCTCGATAGCGCCGACGTGCGATTGGACGCGCAATTGGATGCACAATCAGACGCTCGCAGCGCGCAAGCGCGGACGCATCTTAAGCCGTCCGATCTCGCGATCGGATGGCTGAAAAGCGTTGGACGTGCGCGGGTGTTGAGGAGCGGGTAGCCGAGAAGGCGCGCAAGGGTGCGGAGGCGACGGCCATGTCGGGGCTTTAGTGACGGATTTATCCGTCACTAAAGACCCCTTATTTATTGTTTTGAAGTTGTAATGTCCATTTTGCCCCCACTCCTTGCAACTATAAAAGGAGACCCCCTCCATACGAAATTCTCATCCCTTCTTTCTCCTCTCTACCCCTCCAAAGCTCAAAAGAAGCTTGTCCCACACCCGGGATGCTTCTTGCGAGATAAAGTCCAATTTTCGTTCCCCTTCGGAAGTGGATCCCGCGACGACAACGGCGTGCTGCTCCATTCCCATTCTTCTGCTTCGTCCTCCTTCGTCCTGCTTCGTTCTCCTTCGTCCAGGTGTTGTCTCATCCGGCTCATCCTCCAAGCAATCATCGAGGAGGATAACTTCTCTCTCCCATTCTTATTTACAGCTTTTCTAGTGTAGAATTTTCTTGCTTTATAGTGTAATTGATTTTCCGCTTTCTAGTGTAACTTTTATAAACAATTGAAATATTGAATGCATGTTCTCTTTCTCTCTCTCTCTCTCATAGTTTGATAGCTCCATTGTAATTATATCGCCTTGCTTATAAAGAAAATCCTAAAAAAATATAATTGCGAATATAGATCAACGTAGCCTCCTTGTGTTCGACCCGAAATTATTTTCGGTATAAATTTTATTTGTTGAACATAAATTCTTCGCTTTTTGAACTACAACGACAGGTTTTCCAAAACTAATCTCGTAAGCGTAGCGATTCGCGAAACACGTTCAACAGTGAGAATCCAAACAACCAAACTATTCCTAGGATTTATGAAAACACCTAGGTTAATTGGAATTTGGATTCAAGGTGGCGAATGAAATCTATGGAGGGGGAAAGAATGGGGGATAACTTACAAAACCTTCCCCAGCACTTTACTCCAATCTACCGCTTTTGCTCGTCTCAAAAGTGTACCTGTAATTACATTAAGAAAGCAGAAAAAGTGAAGTAAATAATTTGTAAGTTACAAAACGCGAAGAGAAATCAAAGATCGTCGCCTCCCCGGCAATGGCGCCAAAATGTTGTACGTTATGAACGCTACGCTAACGTGTTCGATTTTGGAAAACCTGTCGTTGTAGTTCGAAAGCGAAGAATTCGTGTTCAACAAATAAAATTTATACCGAAATTAAAATTTCGAGTCGAACACAAGGAAGCGGACGTTTGATTTAAAAACTACGCATTTCTTTTTATTTGTCACGGAATAATTCAATTTAAAACTATCTAATTATTTACAATAAATAGAAGAGAGAGAGAGTAAGAGAGAAAGAGAATATTACACAGAGAAATCAAAATGAGATGTGGAATAAACAAGGAATTTATCATTGAGGAGATTGTTCATTACAACTAGAAAGCATAAAACAATTACACTAGAAAGCAATAAATTTAGTCTAGAAAGCATTAAAAGAATGGAGGGAGAAATATCCTCCTCAACAATTGCTTGGAGGACGAGCAAAACTACACTAGAAAGCAGTAAAAAGAATAGGGAGAGAGAAATCCTCCTCGACGGTTGCTTGGAGGACGAGCCGGACGGGACGACGCCTAGACGAAGGGGAACGAAGCAAGACAAAGGAGGACGAAGCAGAAGAACTGGGACGAAGCAGCACGCCGTTGTCGTCGCGGGATCCACTTCCGAATGGGAATGAAAATTGGACTTTATCTCGCGAGAAGCATCCCGGGTGTGGACAAGCTTCTCTTGAGCTTTGGAGGGGTAGAGAGGAGAAGGAAGGGATGAAAATTTCGCATGGAGGGGGTCTCCTTTTATAGTTGCAAGGAGTGGGGTCAAAATGGACATTACAACTTCAAAATAATAAATAAGGGGTCTTTAGTGACTTAGTGACGGATAAAACCGTCGCTAAAGCCCCCAACGTGGGCGTAGCTTCCGCGCCCACGCGCGCCCGCTCAGCTGCCCCTGCGCGCAACGCTTGTGCTCATTCATCGATTCTCAGCCGTCCGATCGTGAGATCGGACGGCTTAAGATGCGTCTCCACCCGCTCGTTGTGCGCCCGCCTGGCGCGTGCGATCGCGCGTGAACGCTATCGGGCGCTCGCGACCGTCCGATCTCCATCTGACGCTCCACGCGCCTCAATTGCCCACGCCTTCCAGCCCCTCGCCGCGGCTCGAACCCGCGCCCGCTGCTCGCGAAAGCGCGCTCGATCGCTGCGCTATGGGGCGCGGATGGTCAAGCGGACGCTTTTAGGCGCGATCGACCACTGCCGTTGGATCAAGATCCAACGGCGGAGAGCGAGTCGGTGCGGGGCCTTTGTGGAAAGTGTGCGGCCGTTTGGGCGGTCGAGATGGCACGACGTGGCGCCATCTTGGCCGTCCATCTTTTGGAAGTTGTAGATGGTGCCACGGATGTCGGATTAACTTGATTTTTGCGTCCTTAGGCTGCTATTGTCGATCCGAATTCATCCGTGCGGTCGGATTTGTCATCTGAAGTGCGGATTTTCATCATCCTGGCCCTTGATCTTCTAAGGTTCCCTGGTCACTATCTGATGCTACGGATGTCTGATTAAGGCGATCTTGGAGTCGTTGAACTCCAATCATCGCCCTGATCACATCCATACAGTTGGATTTTTGATCCGAGGCCCCAATAAAATGTTTGCCCTGTCCAAGCACATAAAAGGAGACAATTAACCTTCATTTTATTCAAACTACTCTAAATGCAAGATGATGCATGTTATGCAATATTTATATCATGAAATGCAATCTTATGCTGAAGAATATGCATAAATAGACATTTTAAGTAGTGTAAATGTGTTTACATCAATGTTGAAATAAACGCATATATGAAATAAATAAATAAATATGCATTTTCAACATTTCTCATATATCAGAAATATTAAATCAAGCAAGTCAAACATGATTTGGCAAGATCCAGAATGAAATAAAGAACAAATAACATGAAATAGCACAAATAAACAAAGCGAGAAGGGATTAGATTTTACTCCGATCGAAGTGCCTATTAAGGACTTCCCTTAGAGAAAGTATCGCCCCTCACAATACCAATGCGTCGGGGTCAGACGAACTTCTCCTCGGATTCAACGATCCACCTCCAAGATTTGGCGCACTCCAATCTTGGACGTCTTCAAAAACCACCTCAGGAGAACGAAGTCGAGGCAATTTGATTTCCAACCAAATTTCCAATTGATCTACCAATTTAAATGGTTTGATCAACTAAAAAGTTCTCATGGATCACTCAACCTCCTTGTCCAATATCGACAAAAAGTGATTGGAGATTTTTCTACCAATCTCACTTTGAACGAATGCACCAAGAAAGAGAGACAAGAATGAGAGAGAGGGGGAGAGAGTGGAGAGAGCTTTTTTGCTCTTATTGTGTGTCAAATGAGAGCTCCCTCATGACCCTTATATAAAGTCCACAACTAGACATTTAAGGAAATTCCCATTTTATAGAAACACGACAATTGATTGACCAAAACAATTGGTCAATCAAACTTCACTATTTGGTCGACCAATCCAATTGATCAACCAAACTAAATTCATTGATCGACCAAAATAATTGGTCGACTAATTTCACTATTTGACCGATCAATCTAGGTTAAAATCGTGAGATTAAAATCCGTAGACAAAGGAGTCCAAGTTCCAAGTTTCAAATTGATTCTCACCCGAGCCCGAGCTCAAGTCAGGGCGAGACGAGGTGCACGTGCATGTGTGCGTGGTCCCTAGCCCCACCTCTCACTCTTTGCTACATAAGTTATGGGAGGCAGAAGCCTTTTACACCTACCAAGAGATTTATCCACTTCCAGTATGGGACCAAAAACCTATCTCAAATCTCATTGACTTCAACATGTATTCCCACATCACCATATAACATTTGCATCTCAATTGATGCAATTAGGCTCTCAAATCCAATAATCCCCCACAAATTCATCGTTGAAATTCAATAATAAATTCCTTGGCTACCACACTTTGCTTTTAGTAAAGGTACCTTCTAGTTTGAACCCTTACCTAAGTCATTCATCTTCACCACCACAGGAATAAAGTGAAACTAGTCTTGAACTCTAGACCTTTGATGTGGGGTATATAATGGTGACAACAGAATGAAGTTCTTGGTGATAATCTTCAGGGTTGGTGCTCTTAAAGGTCATGCACCCTTTCTTGTTTCATGAGTGTAATCGGGAAAGGCCATATTCCCTTACCTGTGGCCCGCAGTAACACTCACATAGGTGGCGTTCTCCAAGGATGCACTGCTCACATCCTGCCATAAAGGCTTGAACCCATTCAGAGCCTTTGCTCTTTCTAAATTTGCAACTTAAGGCACTTAGGTTTCCAAGGATTGGACTCAGATGTAAAAGCATCTAACAATGAGTGCCAACGAGTTCCCCATACAACTTGCTGTTACCACATTGAACCTACTTTGTGGGATCTCCACTCGATTAGGTTGGGTTGCTACTGCGGGTGAACTCCCAATGGGTCTCAGTCCCATCCCAAGCCTAGACTTAAGGCCTAAAGATCTATCAAATCGTTTAGTAAATAGATCTACTGTGTTATCCTTAGATTCTATAAATTCCACAGCAATCACTCCTTGAGACACAAAATCCCTTACAGACTTTGTCTGTTTTGGATATGACTCCTTATTTTCTGATTAAACTTTGAACTCTTAATCTTTGCTATAGTAGTTATGCTATCACAATGCAAAGATATCGCAGGAATTGGCTTACCCACCATAGGGATTTCATTAAGACGTCCCTTTAGCCATTCAGCTTCAATTCCAGTGGTGTCCAAAGCAGATAGCTCAACCTAAAAGGTAGATCGAGCTAAAATGGTCTGTTTTGCAAACCGCCAAGAGACTGCACTGCCTCCGAGGGTAAAGATATACCCTGTAACACCATTACTTTCGGAATCCTCCATTTGACCGATCCAACTCGCATCACTATATCCTTCCAAAACTGAAGGATTTTACCATAATGCAACTTAAGGGAAATAGTCCCTTTAAGTACCTAAGTACTTGGTCTATGGCATCCCAATGAGTATGATCAGAACAGGTTGTGTATCTACTCAACTTAGACACGGAAAAGGAAATATCCAATCTAGTACAGTTAGCCAAATACATCAAGCTTCCTATAATCTATGAATATTTTAGTTGTGAAACAGGCGTTCCACTTTTGTTCTTATAGAGTTTTTGATGAATCAAAAGGAGTACTTACAGCCTTGCAATCTTTATAGCCAAATTTCTCAAGAACTTTCTCAACATAATGAGATTAAGAAATAGCTATCCCCTCTACTGACCGAATTAGTTTGAGGCCTATGATCACATTTGCAACATCCATATCCTTCATCTCAAACTTACTACTCAAGAACAACTTAGTTTCATTCACAATTCTAATGTATGATCCAAACAATAATATATCATCTATATATAGGCATAGGACAATACACATATCACCCTTAATCATAGAGTAGACACACCTATCATATTTGTGACCTACAAAGTCAAAAGATTGTATAGTCTTATCAAACTTTTCATGTCATTGCTTGGGTGCTTGTTTCAAACCACAAAGAGATTTAACAAGCTTGCAAACCTTTTTCTCATTCCCAGGAGCTAAAAATCCCTCAGGCTGGTCCATATAGATCTCCTCCTCAAGATCGCCATGAAGAAAGGCGATCTTCACATCCATTTAGTGGATAGTGAGATCATAAATAGAAGCCAATGCAATAAGCATCTAGATAGTAGTTATCTTAGTTACTAGAGAATAGGTATCAAAATAATTGATTCCTTCCACTTGCTTGAACCCCTTGGCAACAAGTCTAGCTTTATATTTTTCAATAGATCTGTCAAGCCTAAGTTTTCTCTTAAACACCCACTTGGACCCAATAGTAGAACACCCTAAAGGTAAATCAACCAACTCCCAAGTTCCATTAGAAATGATTGAGTTCATCTCATTTTTAACATCTTTCCAATGCTTAGCTTCAAAAGAAACCATAGCATCATGATAACTGGGGGGATCGCCCTTGTTGTGTAGGGCTGGATTGAAGTTTTAAAAGATGCATTCATTATAGTAATAATTCCTCAAAAATAGCTCGAACAACAGATAAAATTTATACTCGAATGTCAAAAATGAAGTTCGAGGTTGTTCGCTAGGAGCAAATATGAAATTCACATACTAATCTCAATAAATAATGTAAATGAGTATAAGAAATTGAGCAAAGTATAGATTTTCAATGAGTAATAACCTATCACATTAGTTATTTAATGAAATCTAATGTATCTCAAGAATATGAGGATAGAAAGAAAAGACAATGGTGATTTGAATCACCACTTATATCCTCTAAAGTTTAAGCATGCATTCAACCATCAATTATCTCAATTAAACCAACAGTAGCTTGAATGCGATAGTGCCTCAAATGACAGGCTTAGCAATCAGACGTCTTAACAGAAGGCAAGCACAACCCTTCTCTTCTTTTGAACCTCTCCTCTTCTTTGTTCCTTCCTTCGTTGGTCTTTTTGATGCATAGGGGGGAACTCTCCTCTGAAATTGACTAAGTGTCGAGAACACTGAAGAGAAAAACCTCCCTTAACCCCATGCTTTTTCTCTATTTCTTCCTCTCCTTCTCTTCGTAGGGATAATTGGGTAATTGGTATCGGATCAGAGCGCACTCGGGATCAAGGCTGCTAGCAGTGGGGTAGCAGCTAAGGTGTGCACAGGCATAGGTGAGTAAATGGGTCAGACCAGGTCCACGTGGTGGTGTCACGAGCGGGGCATGTGAAGGGGTGCGGGGTACCTCACCCCCTGTGTCTTAAGGCAGTAAGCCATAAGCACAAATTCAACTTATGTCACCGCGGGCGCTTGTGAGTCCCCGATGTGGGACTATATGTGTCCCTCTTCTCATGCGTGCAGTAGCAAGTGGAGTTGCATCTGATCAGGAGGTTGCTGCTGAGGGAATCCTTCGATCGACTACCCAGGAAGATTCCTGGGATGATTCTGCATTGTCTGGGACTTCCACCTGGGGCTTGCAGGTCCTGAAGCTCGAAGAACAAGGCTGGAGATGGCGACAGCGGCAGAGCTCTGACCTAACACTTGAAACAAACAAATAAAGCCTTTCGATCGTGTCAAACACGTTCGGTAGCTTTGCCGTGTGACGGCGAACACGATGATGGTCGTGGTGTGCTATGAGAATGCATGTAGGTGGCTGACGGAGTCAGAACTGGACGAAAGAACGTGGGTTGTTCGGGGGCATGTTTGGGTGAGAGGTTAAGCGAAATAGGAGAGGGGGTTGATTGGTGGAGTCGTGGCGAAGGTTTTGGGAGTTGTGGTGAGGTGTGTGGATGGGTGTAGCGATGGAGGCACCTCGTCAGAGGAGTGGTCGGAGACAGAGAAGATGAAGGTGATCAGTGGATTTGAGGGGTTCTTTTTGAGATTTTTTTGGGTAGGAACTAACCTCCAGATCTAAAGAAGCTAAACTAACCCTAATATAATGGACGAAGGGGGTAGAACGGCCGTACTGGTGGTATGTCAGCGTCGGGGAAGAAGCTTTGGTGGGTGGTAACAGGGACGATGATGGAGAGAGAGAGACGTCAGCTGGTATTGCACGATGCAAAGGAAGATGAGGAAGGAGGATCTGTCGTCGGTATTGCTGACAAACGATGAGGGAGATCGGGAGGAGTCACCGGAGCTCGAGGAGCTATTCGATGGAAATAGGAGAGAGGAATGTGGAGGATTTCCGGCCAAATTCGAGCTTAGAGGAATGGGCAGGCCCTGGTGTTCCTTTTATAGGTGTCTAGAGAGGGTGATTAGAGCTTGGAAAGCAAGCTTCCCAAGATTGGAAGGCTTGCTGGAGTTGGAAACCCAACGCTTTGAAGGATTCGTATGAGGATTTGGGTGGTTTTTGGGACTTCAGATCTGGCTAAAAAGGAAGTTAATTTCTTAACGAATTCCCCTTTCAAATCTTAGAAGGATTCGTCAAGAAATCAAAGAGATCTTGCCAAATGAAGCTTGCTGGAGTTGTATGATTAGGAGTTCATGTGTAGTGAGGACCTTTTCGTTAAGAAGACAAAGAAGCTGGGGGTTTTGTGAGGAATTCAAAAGTTGAGGGGTTATTGGAGATAAAGAAAGTTAGACTTGGACCAAAGTGCAAAATAGGTCAAAACAATCTTAGATTAGGTCCAAATTTTGGTACAAACCTAATTTGGATCCAAAGAATCCAATGGTGAAGTTAGATTTAGGTTTTAATTAAGTTTGATTGGGTAATTTATGCAAAAACCCAAATTAGAGCATAGGTCTGTTTGTGACTCTATTTTAGGTCAAAATAGGTTCTGATGATCAATTCAAGGATTTCAATCCCTAGAGAATATTTTTCTATGAATTTTAGAGGATTTATGTGAATTTTATCTTGACCAGAACCTCAGTAGATTAAGCGGGTCTATTTTTAGGATTTCAGATGTCATTTAATTCCTGAAATACGTGAAAACTCATTTCTATCTCCACGGACCTAATTGTTAGATATTTAAGACATTTGACCTTTAATTAACCCCTGAGAAATCCCATGATTATTCTGTAATTGAGATATGCTGTTAAAATTGCAATTTTACCCCTATTTTACTGTCTTTCCCTCAAAATGGATTTGCATGAATTATGGTTCTCTGGCAGTTATGTAGGAGCATTTATTCCTTGATTATGACTAATTAAAGTTAGATATGACTGATGATGATGTTATCATCAGCCCTCGATTTGGTAAATAATAAAATGACTTCCCAAATCCTTGGCAATTCTTGATCTTTTATTTCTCATAGGTTCAGGCTCTTCTACTTGATTGGGTTCAGAACGAGAAGAGCTAGCCCCCACATTAGACATCATTTCCACTTGATCAAGAATAGAACCAGATGTGGTGACTAAATCATCTAAAGTCACATTTTGAGGTAATCCAATCTTCATATGGAAGACATCCTAAAAAAAGGTAGCATCGCGAATCTCAACAATGGTGGTGACATCTATGCCTGAAATCTTAGATTTTATAACCAAAAATCTATAGGCATAGCTATTATCAATGTAACTCAGAAAGACTACGCCAACTGTCTTAGGTCCAAGTTTCTTCTTCTTGTGTTCTGGGACAACCACTTTTGCAAGGCAGCCCCACACTTTAAGGTATTTCAAACTTGGTTTTCTATTTCTCCAAGTCTCAAATGGACTACTTTCCTTATGCTTAAGGGGAACTCTATTCAGAATATGGCATGCCTTATTCAAAGCTTCCCCCAATATGTAAGTAGGTAATCCTGAGCTTTGCAAGAGAGTGTTGACCATGTCAGTTAAGGTCATATTCTTTCGCTCTACTATCCCATTAAATTGAGGGGAATATGAGGCCATTACTTCATAAACTACACCAAAAGCCTGGCATTGTTCATCAAATAAATTAGACGTATATTACCCTCCTCTATCTGACCTTAGTCTCTTAAGAGTTTTCTCAATTTGTGTTTCCACTTCTTTCTTGAAGATAAGGAATTTACTTAACGCCTCATCCTTAGACTTAAGCAAATACGCATAGCAGTATCTGCTACTGTCATCTATAAAGGTGATAAAATACTTTTTATTGTCCTTAGTCAACACACCGTTAAAGTTGCAGATATCCATGTGCACCGAATCTAGAACCTCAATATCTCTATTAATAGAGTGAAAATGCTTCCTAGTTTGTTTAGCATGCACACATATCTCGAATTTCTTATTTTTATTTATGGTGTGTTCAGGAATCATATTTAATTTCATCATTCTTTTTAAAGAATTAAAATTTACATGACCCAATCTACCATGCCATATATCACATGATTCAATATTACTGCAAACAGACTGAATCGAATGAAAACTAACATTATTTAGAGCTTTTCTAGATGATACATCGACATCACATCTCAGTCTAAATAATAGATCAAAATCTACTAAATACCCCTTTTCATAAAATATTCTATGTCTCAACATAACAACTTTATTACATTTAAAGTTTAACTCAAAACCCTCTCTAACTAACAAGGACCAGTCTTTTTCACAGCAGGAATGTGCAACACCCTATGCAGTATCCAGACTCGTCCTGAGGAAAACCTCAAGTCCACGCATCTGAATCCCAACACCTTGGCTACAGAGTCATTCCCCATCTTCACATTCTCACCACTGCAAGTCGGATTGAAAGAAAAGAACGATCTATCAGTACAAATATATACATTGGCTGCAATATCCACGAGCTATTCAGTAGGACCGTGAATAATATAGAGTTCAGATTTTATTAAGACATACCCATCGCTAGTCCTGGCCTCCTCGGTGATCACATCACCCGAAGATTCCCATTTATGGTCTTCTGCTAAGCTTTATTAGAAGGCAACCTTCTTCCAATGCCCAACTTATCCACAATGCCAGCATGCTTTGTTCTTGGATTTCTTCTGGATCTTGGATTTAGCCTTCATTTTGATTTTATTGTTCCTATTTTTATTCTCCTTGCCCTTAAATGTCATGACATTCACCTTAGACTCTATAGGCAATACAGGTTTTTGTTTCTTATGCTCTTCCTCAATAGCATTGGCTATCATCAAATCATCTAGAGAAATTCTTCCCTTCCTATACTTGAGAGTCATCCCAAAGTCCTCCCAGGATTTAGGGAATTTCTCAACGATAGACATAACTTGAAACTTCTCAGGAAGCTTCATTTCAGCATTTGCTAAGCCATGGAGTAATAACAGAAATTCGTGTGCCTGCTCCGATACCGATTTACTCTCAGTCATTTGGAATTTAAGGAATTTTACGACAGATATTTTTCAATACCAAGGTCCTCGGTATTATACTTCTTGTTCAACTCCTCCCATAACTCCTTCGTAGTGGACGTGGATGTGCTGTACACATCAAATATCATATTGGACAATACCAACAAGATGCAACCATGGCAAATACGGTTGCACACATTCCACACATCCATCACCTTTTGGCCATCAGGAGTGAGTTCTTCCTTATCCAAAATCAGGCAATCGATTTCCAACACTGAGATCAAACCAATGGTCGTCAACCAAATTCTCACGCGTTGTTGCCAACGCTTGAAATTTTGCCCACCAAATTTCTCGAGCATACCAGATAAGTCTACACGTGATTTAAAAGTCATTTCCGACATCTCAAATATTTTAGATCTAAGCGATACCTTCTCTAAGATTGTTGAAATAAATGCAACATTTTTGCATAAATAAAAATATTAAATCAAGCAAGTTAGACATGATTTGGTAAGATCCAGAATAAAATAAAGAACAAATAACATGTAATAACACAAATAAACAAAACGAGAAGGGAACGGATTTTACTCCGATCAAAGTGTCCATTAAGGACTTCCCTTAGATAAGATATCGCCTCCCAGGATACAATGATCCACCTCCAAGATTCGGCACACTCTAATCTTGGATGTCTTCGAAAATCACTTTAGGAGAACGAAGATGAGGCAATTTGATTTCCAACCAAATTCCTGATTGATATACCAATTTAAATGGTTTGATCAACCAAAAAATTTTCATAGATCTCTCAATCTCCTTGTGCAAGATCGACAAAAAGTGATTGGAGATTTTTCTACCGATCTCACATCAAACGAATGCACCAAGAAAGAGAAATAAGAATGAGAGAGGGGGAGAGAACTTAGAGAGATCTTCTGCTTTTGTTATGTGTCAAATGAGAGTCCCCTCGTGACCCTTATATAGAGCTTATGACCAAACATTTAAGGAAATTCCTGTTTTATGGAAACATGGCAATTGATTAACCAATTAAGTTCATTGATCGACCAAAATAATTGGTCAATCAAACTTCATTATTTGGTTGACCAATCCAATTGATCGACCAAAATAATTGGTCAACAAATTTTACTATTTGATTGATCAATCCAGGTTAAAATCATGAGATTAAAATCCGTAGCAAAAGGAGTCCAAGTTCCAAATTGATTTTCACTCGAGCCTGAGCTTGAGCATAAGCTAAAACTAGAGCAGGAGCCAGAGTAGGAGCCAGGTCAGGGCGCACGTGCGTGCATGCATAGTCTCTAGCCCCATCTCTCACTCTTTGTTACATAAGCCATGAGAGGTAGAAGCATTTTACACGAACTAAGAGGTTTGTCCACTTCTAGTATGGGACTAAAAATATCTCCCAAATCTCACTGATTTCAACATGAATTCCTACGTCACCATATAACAATTGCATCCCAATTGATGTAATTAGGCTCTCAAATCCAACACATAATGCTTTCTTACAGATTTCAATGAACATGTCTTTATGGAACAACCTTAAGGGCTAGTTTACTGTGGGAATAGCTAACACGGGTTAACTTCTTTGCAACAGGGGATAACCCCTATTTCGTTTACCTTAGAACAAGGGTTTGCTGTTGTTTGCATTTACTGAAGGGTTAAGAAAGGGGGTTCTTCTATGATGTGACGAGAGGCGTGAGTAAATTTGGGGGGATAATTCAAGGGATAAGTTAACCCCCTAACAGACTTGGGTTAGCTTATCTCGAGATAAGGAGGCTATGAGGGGTTAGGTTATCCCATGAGGTAGACAAGCACTATCCCTCAAAAGGAAGGCATAACCCCCTCCGTAAACCAGTCCTAAGGATTTGTTAATCCTAATTATATGTGCATTCGCTCAATAAGTCCTTGTATGGACTTAAACAAGCTCTGAGGGCTTGGTTTAAGAAATTTAGCTTTTTTCTTTAAGACTATTGTTCCTTAGGCTCAACGACTAATTCATTTCTATTCATTTTTTGCTCCACTCAAGGAATACTAGTTGTTTTAGTATATGTTAATGATGTTTTGGTTTTGGCTTCTAAAAATTCTATTCTACAAAAGTTCTTATAAAAGCTCAAATGTGTCTTTCCTATTCAAGACCTGGGGTTCCCTTCTTATTTTCTAAGTGTAGAAATACTCAAATGTTTTGATGGATTTTTCTATCCCAAAATAGATACATTGCTGATCTTTTAAATGCCTCTCATATAGCAGAAGTAAAGGCTATTGCTACTCCTATGACACCTGCTTTTACTCTTCAGTTCTCTAAAGATTTGGGAGTTCCTTTAACTAATCCTCTTCACTTTAGATAGTTACTTGGTAAGTTGCAGTACTTGTTGTTTGCTTGTCCTGATATAATGTTTGCTATGAATAGACTTTCTCAGGTCATGCATGCTCCTACAGATAAACATATGGAGCTATTAAAAAGGATTCTACAGTATCTTAAAGGAACTACTACATATGAGCTTCTCTATTCTTCAACTAATCCTTTGCATCTTTATGTTTATTTAGATGCAAATTGGGCAACTAATGTGGATGGTCGCAAGTCCACTACTATCCATTGTCTGATTTCATGGGCATTAAAGAAGCATCAAACAATTGCAAGGTCTAGTATTAATTAAGGCTGAGTACAAGGCTCTTGCTATTCCAACATGTAAAGCGACCTAGTTGTAGTCTTTATTACATGAATTTGGCATCTATCTTCCTTATTCTCTAGTTCTCTTTTGTAAGAATCTTGAGGCAAAATATTTGACTGCAAACTCGATATTTCATGCTCTCATGAAGCATATACATTTTGTTTTCACTTTATACAAGAGAAGGTGGCCACGAAAGATTTGCAAATATTCTTTATTTACTCCAAGCTAGTTGTAGCTGACTGATGCTCTTACCAAATCTTTGCGCAAGGAAAGATTCTTCTTTCTTTGAGAGAAATTGAAGATCTGATGCAAACCTTCAATTTGAGGGGACATATTAATCTACATTGAATCATGTTGTATTTATGCGTATATTGTTAGTAGTTAGTTTTGTGCGTGGAGTCTATTATGAGTGAGTGAAGTGAGTTACAATTGCTAGTAAGGGGTCATTATAAGAGTTGAGTCACCAATCTTGAGGTCTATAAATATCATTTTGTTTTGTTGCATTGATTATCAAATTAATGATGCTTCTCACTTCACTTTCCAATTCTAATACATATAATGTATGAATGTAGCTTAACAAGGGCTGTATGGTTCTGAATTGGGTGGAGAGTGAATGAAAATTTTAGAGCCTTCTTAGAGTATATCATTTAAAGTGCTAGCAGAAATGAAACATGCAGGTTAGTGTTCTACATAATGCATTTTATATGGTTTCTTAGATGCAAGAGTCACTTTGAAGGCAATAAAGTTGATGTGATGTGAATTATTAGATAAACTAGATATTCATATAATTTATTCAATAAAGGAGATGACTATGATCAAGTGATGAAGGAAATACAAGATAAAGACTTGGAGAAAGCAGTTCCTAGAAATCAATCTATTTCCTTGCAGCTTTTACTAATCAAGAGAGCCTTGGTGCAACTATTTGTTTAAATGAAGATGGAAGTTGCTTTTAGGGCATGGTTATTGTAACGACCCGGTTCCCGAGTCCCTACGAGACACGAGAACCGGACCGACTCGACTAATCCCAAGACCTAGTCGTCCAACGAGGAAGTAACCAAAAGAGCAGTAAAATAAACCACATTCAACATGAATATAACTAACAGTAAGGAAGTACAGCAGTAAGGAAAGAAACTACTACAGTAGATACCACCACAACAGTAGAACAACATTTATCATATAACAAGAACTGCAGGTAAAGAAAGTACAGCGGAAACAAGAACTATTCACTATAACAGAAACAAAAGAGGTACAAAAGACTGTGGAAAACTCTACTGGACCCTACTCGGCCCAGCGTCCTCTGCAGCCGCTGACCCTGGCTGCTCAACACCTGGTCCTGAAAAAGGTAACGAGTGTAACACGTCAGCAAAACGCTGAGTAGAGTGGCAAACTAAACTAGAGACAACAGTAGAGTGTACAGTAGCTGTTATGTTCTATTACTTTCTTTATTTACATCTTTCAATTTTCTCACTATTTCATTTATTTCTCAGATCCTTTACTTGATCTCGAATGTCCTCGTGGGAACGATCATGATTGCAGTCTTTTCCAAAAGTAGAAGTAGCACGTGGTGCTCTCCTGGCCGGGAGAGTCCCCCGTGGTGATCCTACCCTCAGTCAACCACCCCAAGGTCACTGACAGATGTAACGGTGACTACGGCACGCGCGATAAACGCACAGGTAGCTAGCCCGCACTGGCACACGGTTAGTCGTTTCCGTTAACGGGTGCGCCCAAAGCACAGCACGGAACCAGGGCAGAGCCCTCTCAGTAACAGGGGTCCAACCCCTCCACAGTAACCAAACTGGGGCCTTGCCCCTCCACAGTCCGCGCACCCTCGCCTGACTACCTTGGTTTGCCCTAGTGGGCCTAACAAGTCGGTGAAGGAGGCTAGCCGCCCCAGGGACTCGACTAATCGGGTCGTTACAGTTATTGATCTCCCTTGTATAGATCCATGTACTATTGAGGGGTTAATGTTGATAGAGTTAATTAATATAGTGAAGTTGATGAATGCAAGAAGGGTGGAAGAAAGTGCTACAAGTTTCTTGATTGACTCAAGTGTGGCTCATAAAGGGCTTGTTTGGTAAGTAGAATCAGGCTTTCGATTCTGCCTTTGGCAACATTAATGCTAGCATTAGTGGGACTCAAAACTATGCCCTTAAATCCAAAATTGGGAGTTCCATCCCCCCTGGAATTGCTTTGTTCCATCGATAACCCTACCATGTCAATGGCAATTCTCCTATCCCTAACCCTGACCCTGAGCCCTAATTTCACCCAGTACACCCATCTCCTACGAACTAGTAATCACCTCGTCCTTCTCATCCTCGGTCACCTTGCTTCCTCCATTGCTGCAACTCTGCTTGGTTGAAGTATGTCTTCTCTGATTGATGAGGAGGTGCGATGTCGTTGTGGCCTCGAAAGAGCAATGGTAGCCTAAACATGGCAATGAATGGCATCATTAAACAAATTTATCCATTACCATATTATTCGATTATTTTTATTTTTTTTTCTTGGTTGATTTCTCATGGTTTGAAGTTGTCGTGTTTGTCTTGATGTGTTGAATGAGGTTGTTGGATTCTTCTAGTTGGGGGCTTTGAATAAAATGATTTTAGGGCTTGGTGTTTCGACTTGATCTTGCAATAAAGTCCATCATTGGGCTTGTAGTCTACAAGATGACTCAGACCTTTATCTGGAGGTGGGGGCTTTTGGTTCTTCCAATATATTCGAGTGATATTTCGGCATGATCGAAAATATTTGAAATGTCACCTGTGATATTCAGCTATGAAACAAATATCACCAGTAATATTTGAAAAATCACTCGTAATATTTGAATATTTTAGTTCTGAACCACATGGGCAAATTTGTCCATTACTTACTTCCCAACTAACTTTCTCCCCCTTATTCTTCCAATTTATTTCACTCAACAAACACCCTAGGTGGAATAAAACTCCTTAATTCCTTGACAAGACAACAAAACCAACCATATATCAAAACCTCTCAATTCCTCTATTCCTTCCACTTCTAATTTTTATTCCTTCTAATATTTCGATTTGCCAAATGGGTCCGAAGAGATCTTGGGGGAATATTCTAATGTTAGATGAGCTATGCAAAATATTATAGATAGTTGTAATTTTTTTTAGCATCAAAATATGATGTGCAAAATCCTTTAAGTGATAAGAGTGTTGTTGCAATGTGAAAATCACGATCATTTTTCAATTTTCAAACTCGTAATAGATGAAATCTTAGAAATAGAAGAGTTTGAGTCATCTCATAAGAAAGATAATTGCTCAAGTTACTTTATGACTTATGAGACAAATCTATGACTATTTTTTTGGATTTTTGAAAGTGTTTGTCTATTTTATTAAATTTTTATCTTCTAAGTAGGGCAAAAAGATTATTTTGACCCTACATGAAAGAGATGCAACTAAACTAGCCCCAACGATAATTGAAAATTCTTAATTTATGTAAGACTTTTGACTTAGTAAGAAAACGACTGCAAGTGATTTCATGCAATTTGAAGTTGTAGAAAAATCTCTAAAAATCCAGAAAGATTGAAGCTTTCACAATGTATTTAATAGTAGACCCCAAGTTAGTACAGGAAGTTTTTAAAATTGCATAGATTGAATTAGGGCTCAAAATTGTTTACCATAAATTCCTACTTGAATCTTAACTTATGGAAAAAATTTGGTGATTTTTGGATGATTGAAAATTACACAATGAATTTTCTAATTCTACGTGGTGATTCTAGATAGGAGATGAGCAGCGCGAATTGGAGAATAGTACACTTTTTTTAATTTTTTGGTTTTTCTAATTTTTTTGGTGTTTTCATATATGAAAGCTATAAAAATAACATGAGCAAAACTACACTAATGAAGCAAAGAAACACATGGATTGCACAAGAAAGAAAGTGATTTTCATTGATAGCATAAATGCATGAATCAAGTACTACAACTAGAGAAGAAGAATAATAAGAAGAAGAAACAAGACAAAAGATGTTGAGGCAAGGAAGATGGAGGATTCGTGGCAGAGGTGGAAAGCATCGCCAACAACCACCAGGATGAAGTAAGCTTGAAGAAGATCTGGAGAAGTAGCACCTTGGACATGTATAATGATGGAGAAGAAGGTAAAGGTAGGGAGGAAGAAGAAGAGATGGCTAAGGGAAGAAGAACCTAGAGAGGAAGAGGAGACCTAAGGGAAGGGAAGAATAACTAGATGGTAGTGGAGATGAAGAGAGGGTGGTCAACCATGAAGATGGAGGTGGATGGTGGGTAGCTAGGGTTTTGTAGAAGGTGAAGGAGATAGCATGGAGGAGGAGAAGAAGAAGAAGAAAGCAAGGGGGTCAGCTACAGTTAGGTGTTCGTTGCGAAACACAATCGTTGTAGTGCGAATCACATTAAAACAAATAAATTTATAAATTAGAATCGGTGAGTCCAGAGTTGTTCGTAGGGAGGCAAAATACGATTTTCAAAACTTTTCGTACTAACTAATCTATCCTAATGCAACATAGAGACATAGACTAGATATTTAGAAAATCAGATTTTATTGGTAATGGCAAATAGTTCTCACACTAGGAATTAAAACAACTATGCTAAATTATAGAGAAAGAGAAAATAGATGAAGGACAATGCTGCTTGTGGGATGCTTATGCGAAGTGCGGCTGCACTTCAGATCTAGAGAGCTGGGAGGAATACCAAAGAGAAGTTGTAGAGAGAGAGAGGCTGGAGATGTGTCTGGTGCATGTTGCTCTCAACTGGGGACTCTGGGGCTCTTTTTATAACTTCAATGAGGGGCAAAGTAGGTATTTAGGCCCCCAAAACCATGCAACAACTTAGGTGCGATCAGATCTATCAATCAGGAGATCAACAGCTCAGATTGCACCTAAAAATAGCCTCTTTCGCACCTATAGCGCGCACACCGCATCAGATGCTGACATGTGGTGGCCTCTGAGCCGCTGGATCCGATCACGCCACACCGCTCACGTTCCTTGCGTGCGCGCTCGCATCTTTACGTGCGCTTTCAATCTCAGTCGTTGATAAATGCCAGTTAATCATCATCCTTAGCTTTCATTCACATCTAGTTCCTAAGATTTTATCCACTACATTGCATTTAGCATTCATGTGCATTTAGGGTTTAGAGCATACGTTAGCATTCATTTCACATTATCTCATGTAGTTTCCGTTTGATTGCCAGGGATGAATGCACTAGAAACAAGAGAAACCCTGGCAGTATGGAAGGCACTTGGAACATTTGTGAAGACAAAAGCTTCAGTAGTTGGACCCCAGCTCAACTCAGCTAGATCCAAGTCAAATCCAACTCCTACCCTACTCCCTCTTCACCTTAATAGCCATCCACCTACATTAAAACCACCAACCATTGGTGCCGAAAATACACCCCTTGTCACCCTTTCACATTGCACCATGGAAGCTCCCTAACCACCCTCCCTGGCACCCTTTCACATGGTGCCAAGGAAGCTTCCTAACCACCATCCAAGCCACCCTCCGTAGCACCCTTTCACATGGTGCTAAGGAAGCTTCTTAACCACCTTCCTTGGCACCCTTTCACATGGTGCCAAGGAAGCTTCCTAACCACCATCTATATTAGCCTATAAAAAGATCCCCCATCCTACCATTCAAACCATCCTTGGGAAGCAACAATTCTTCCTCCTATCAAACACCTATAGCAACCATACATCCCACGCCCAAGAAAGGAGGAGAGAAGAAGACTAAGGGAGTAACCTACTGTTCAGACGCTTTCGATCGGTGATGAGAACCTCATCATGAGCCATAACTAGCTCATTTTGGCCTAATACAAAGGATAAAAGCTCCTACATAACTCAAGGAAAGGCTTAACTCAGAGAGATTCTGAGTTCACAAAGAAAATAGAAACTAAGGGCTAAAAATGTAATTTCACCAATCCAATATGAAAACAGGGTAACTCAGGGTCTAAACATAGGTCAAAGAAACCTAATAAGAGGAAAAGTGGGATGAGATGATTCAATAAGGGCGACAGCAACTCCAAGGAATTAAATGACATCCTGTAACCCTAAAAACAAACCCACTTAAAAACATGAGGTTCGAGGCAGAGAAAAAAATCAAATAAACCCTCTAAAATTCATAGAAAAATAATCTCTAGGGTTTAGAACCTTCAATTTGGCCTTAGGAACCCATTTTGACCTACATTGAGAACCATGCCCAATTAATAACTTAATTTAGGTTTTTGCATAAATTGACCGGTCAAACAAGGTTTAATCTAGAAATAAAATTCACCATCATAATCCTTAGGCCCCAATTAGTCATATATAAAAACTTGAGCCTAAGAGGAAACCTTCTTGACCAACTTTACACTTTGGTCCTCATTTATTTACTTTTTGGCCCTCAACTTTTGAACCCTCACATTTCTGCCCCTAACTCTCCTTCGTTCTTTGCATTCAGGTCCCTCCTGCCAAAACCTGACCAGCACCATGCTCTGGCGACCTTGCGCGGAGCATGGCGCCGCACAGGGTAAGGGGGAGGGTCTGGCAAGTAAACCGGGGGTGCCCTGCGTCGTCAGCCGTCGCAGGACCACCCCCCTGGTCACTGCAACCCACCATACCGGCCGTGCGAATGCACTGACGGTATGGGTCTCCATCTCAGGCGTCCTCCGGCGAGGGAGACACGTCGTCTCCCTCCGCCCTCCTCTCTGATTCTACCCTATAAGTACCCCCCGTCGCTCCACTGTTCAAGGGAGCTCAGTCCTGACGGAGAAAGACTCCCACTTCCTCTCTTCCCACTCCGACAGGAAGCCTTCCAGCTCCGGCGGCCTCTCCTCTTCCTCCTCGTCGCTCTGCCGCACTACCAGCTGCAGGGTTGCCCTCCCTCGCTCTTCCCGCGCCACGCCGTACCCAGCTGGCGCCTCTCCGGCCCTCTCCTCGCCGCCGCCCCTTCCCCTGGGCATCTTCTTCTCCGACGACAGTCGATACGACTGCCGCCTTGCTCCAGCCCCTTTCGTCTCCGTAGCTAGGTCAGAACTTCTCCCCATCTCCCCCTCTTTCTTTTCCTCACTGTCTTTTATTTGATTAAACCCTCGACCGCTCCTATCCACCGTCACCCCCTTCGTCTCCGGCCAAACTCCGGCGAGACGCCCCCATCGCTCCACAGCCTCACACGCCTCGCCGACCCTCACCGAACCTCCGCCTCATCACACTGAGCACCCCCCACCCCTCCACTGCCACTCCACACCTCCGTAACGCTCCCCCAAACAAACCCATTGCTCCGGTTGCAGTCCGACCTAGGGCTGCCGCCAGACACCGCCTTGCGGCTTGCCGCACAGCTCAACACCTTCGCCGTGCCACGGCGAAGGTTCCCCAGTGGTTTGATCAGGCCGAGAGGCCATATTCGTGTCTGACAGGTTCTGAGGCTCGACCGCCATTGACGCCACATTGAATCAGCTTCTCCCGCGCTCCAGGCTTGAGGACTCCAGGTTTCCAGCTGCTGCGGATTACGGAGACTCCTGCGAAGGCAGCCAGCCAGCAACCGACGAAAATCGAAGCTGCAGCTGCAGAAGCAAGGCCGCGATCCTCCAGCAGGCGCATGCGAGGAGAGGCCTCAGTTTAGTCCCACATCGGTAAGCCTCGCAACTCTTTCACCGTTTAAATTGTTTTTGTGAATAAGCCTTATCGCTTCAGCACACGGGGTGAGGTCCCCTTCACCCGCCCGATTACCTGGCCTCGTCCGCGCTTACGCCCCGCGGACCTGGCTCCGACCCGATTAGCCCGACCTGCACTCCTCGCCCACCACCGCACGCCGGTGGGCCTGGACCCGGGCGCGACCCGCGTACCCGATTTACCCGGTTGCTCTAGGAGAGCTTTCCTAAGAGCGAATTCTGAGAGAGAGTGACGCGGGGGGGGGGGGGGGTAGAGTAGGTTTTGCCCACTGACGTAAACTTTGAAGTGTGTAGGCATAAGTAAACAAAGAAGAAGAACCGTCGAAGAAGAGAAGAAGAAGAAGGCCGACGAAGACTGAAAGAAGGTGGAGCACTGTAGCAGCAGCGATTTAAGTCGTCTGATTGGAAAATCAGACGACGCCCTACAGTAAAAGGACTATAGAGAAAGAAGGAGAACGAAGAAGCCGTGCCGCTGAGCAAGGGATCGCAAGAAGAAAG
Source organism: Thalassia testudinum (assembly GCA_037157565.1). Lineage (NCBI taxonomy): Eukaryota > Viridiplantae > Streptophyta > Magnoliopsida > Alismatales > Hydrocharitaceae > Thalassia > Thalassia testudinum. Next base: position 40,470,618 of record JAZHRO010000009.1, on the reverse strand, counting down.
GCTTTACAGCTGAGGCAGAAAGAAGAAAGAAGAAAGGAGAAGCTGAAGAAAGGCAGAACTGAAAGAAAAGAAGATGAGGAGCTCTGAAGAAGAGAAGAAATAAGAAGAACAGAAGGCAGAAGAAAAAGACCACCAGGAGATTAACAAAGAAGAAAAACCAAAAGCCAAAGAGAAGAGAAAACAAAGAGGAAGAAAGAAGAAACCAAATTTTTATCTCTCCCTCTCTCTCTCTCTCTTTATTTTTGTAATATTTTTGTAATAAGAATTTGTATCTCTAGAATACAGTTTGCTCCCTGAGTTCGACCTCGGAAACTCTTTTATTTCCGAGTAACAAATTGTATTAAACTGGTAATCTCTTCTCTATACTATACTATGACGAAATAATAGAACTATAGAGGAAGGTCGTCACCAGTTTTTGGCGCCGTTGCCGGGGAGCAACGGCTATTCTAGAGGTAAGTAAATTCCTGTTTTTAAATTTCTAATAATCTCCTTTTTTGTGCAGATACAGGAAAAACAAGCAACCGCACGACAACCACTCCGAGGACAGGTAATTTTCTATCCTCTCAACCCCTAAATTCTAAAGAGGAAGAAAAGAAAAGAACAAGCAATATAGGACTAACCTATCTTCTATACTTAGTAAACCATAAAAAGTTGCATGTTTTCAACCCATTATTCCTGCACACTATTAAGGGTATTTAAGGGCTAACACATTCTTGCTTGAGCCCTAATTACCCAACAAAGAACTAACTGGACCAAGTAGAGCCAAAATAAGATTCAACATTACGGTTTTAGAGATACACTACTTAAATCAAGAATGGAGAAAATCCAAAAGAAGTGTGCCTAAACCATTGATTGAACATACTTATTCAGAGAAACCCTAAACAATTGGCTCTCTAAACACTTGAACCCAAAAAGAAAGGACCCAAAAGCTCTCAAAGGAACAAGAGGTAAAGTTGACTCCTTGGGTCAACCAACCTTAAAATTAGGTCACTTTCTCACTCAAAATACCTAAGAGATCAAGTGTAACTTTAAGCACCCTGATCTTAAGCTAAAATTGGTAGACTTAAGAGGTCAAGATCCCCATCCTGGTCTACCTGGAATCTCAGTGACAAGAGAGGTCGGGTGGGGGAAACCCTGTAACCCGTGGGGATGCTCTACCGTGTAGGGGTCTTCGCGGGACTCTCCCTCTCTGGCTGCCCAGGTAATTCTCAGGTGGACGATCTTTCTGATCAAGGGGTCCATCTGCCCCGAACCTCTATAGTCACCCAACATTTTTGGGTGTCTTGATTGGGTCCAGCACCTGCTTATCTCATCCAGTCCTTCAGTATTTTGCAGGAGGTCCTTGAAACCTCCTATAGAAATTCACTCTCCCCGAAGCTAAGCCTCGGCTCCCTTGTTTTTGCAGAAATCATTCGCATAGCCCCTCTTTCCTCTGATTCTGAACAAAGTCCCCTTCTTCCATTAATTCAAACTTCTGATTCTATATCTTGATTCCACCACCTGATTCGAAGATGCAGCCTAATTACCTAGCAAGACTACCATGTAAAAAACCTGAATATCTGAGATCCATGAAAGATAAGATGATTGAGGATGCCCTTGAATTCTATGAAATCAAATATAAACCCTCAACACCAATAGAAAACATTCAGGTTGATGTCCCAACAACCACAGCTTTCATCATAAACTGTGCCCAAATTCTATTGACAGAAGTTACAAAAGGATCAACCCGAGATATGCTCATGACAGGATACATTGAGATAGAAAAATTACACCAATCTGAATACCTTCAATGCTTGACAAATCCTGTACTTTGGGAACAACACCAAGATGCCCTTACAAAACGGGTAGAAATGATGAAATCACTAGAACAAACTATCAACCAGAAATACCCGTATATACCAGAAACAGAGGATGAACCATCTTGGAACAGTATTAAGGAACAATCCAGTTTCCCAGATCTCAGGACTAAGGCACGAAGTGGTTGTAGAATCCCAACCCAGATAGAAGACAATGTTGAATTAGGTTGGGATATTGCAGGAGAACACAATGATGAGCCAAACGTAGACCATAATTGCCAAGCCTAGAATTCCAAAACTCCTGCAATAATGAGATCAGAACTGAACCTTTTGAGGGTATAAATTCCGCCCCTTATTTTGATAAGGTGGCCCTCGAAGGTTATTCAGACTTAGGTTCTAGTAACTCTGCCCACATCCTAAGCCTAGAACCTAGATCTGAAACTTATTGGAAAGATTATGAGCCCCCTTATGAGAAAGATCAAATTTTTACAGAGTATGATTCCGGGCCTCTATATGATGAATATCCCTCTCCAACATCCTCAGGAAATCTGATCGATTTTTCAGAAAACATGCCAATTTATGATACAGAAACTGAGGAGTTGGATGAGCAAGGTTTAATGGGGTCTATCCTACCAGCTTCGAGCTTGGACAGAACACCTTTTTGAGCCCAGAATTGACATATAGGCTAGAACCCAGTCAGGCTGCTGATTCCACATCTGATGATTTTTTGCTGTGGTGGAATTCATGATCATGAATCTCATTTTCGCCAACTCTCCGACAATTTCAGATCTAACTATAATTGCGGAGAGACTTTCCTTCCTGAACATGCCAGGCCCATCTACGACCTCAGTTCACATGACTCTGACTCCGACTCTGAGGTCCTGATTCCTGAGATCACTGATAACACAGAATCATTCATTTTTGATCCTCAGGAACCAAAAATAGAAAATGCCAAGAGTGATTGCAACCCAGAATTCAAATCTTTTCTCAATTCAGATTTCCTTCATCCTATAGACACTCTTCAGGCATTTAATAGTTACCCAGAGGACTATCTACAGAAAACCACCTGTCATTCCTTTCTAGAAGAGCCCTCATACACAGTTGCCACCTCGTCTGCACACACAGAACTAATCAAAACCTCTTCCCAACCCCGACCCGCAACCGGACTCAATTTCTATTCAGATTCACCTCTCACCGAGCCGATTGCATTTCCACATCGGGTTTCGAACATTTATCAGACTACATACCATGCTCTATCATTCTCTGATCACCCCTGTAGGGTTCCTACATCAATCACTGATTATTCTACGGGTCCCTACTCTGACCAGGCTGATTCGACTCAGCCAAACCCTGCATTCACACTTCCACATCCATCTGAGCTTCATAGTATATGGTGGGTTCCACACCTTTTGATCTACATCTATCAACCCACCAGATTGATTGGGTTTGGGCTACATCATCAGCCTGTTAATCTAAACAAGCACCTGGTTGGACAAACCAGGCTCTTAATCAAGGTGCTTGTCTTAGAAAACTCTGCTGATTTGATCATCCCCTCTCCATCGCATTTCCTGCTTGGCTGAAGGCATCAAATTCAGCACTTAACGGGAGGCAACCCGTCATTTTCCAAAAAATCCAAAACTTTTTCTGACACCTTTTTGCACTTAAGGTTCACCCTTGTAGACAGCCGACCCCACCTCAGATGCTTGCATCTGGGATTAGAAATCGTCCGCAAAATTCAACCCGACCCATTCACTCATCCAAATTTCTGTCTTAAGGAATGAACTAAGTTAAATAAAAACCCCCTAGGTTACAATGAGGACATTGCAAATCTTAGGCATGGGGGGGTATGAAAGTGCAAAACTTGTAAGAAAAGGTTTCAAACAAAAAATTCACATATGCCAAAAACACCATAAGAATTAAAAAATTTTGAAAAAGAATAAGAGGAAAAGAGGAGAAGGAAATTTTGTGAAGGAGAAGGAGAAAAGAAACAAAATGAAAAAGGAGCACAAAATTATGAGAAAAGGTGATAGTCATTAGTAAGGAACTAAGGAATTAACCTAAGTTCTAGACCTTATTCAAGAAAATAACTGAAAAGTGCATGATGAGATTAGTAAGAACGCAAACCTTAGGCATTCTTGAATAGACTCTTAGTACCCATTAAGATCCAGACAATCCTCAAGAGGTTGAGGAAAATGAAAAGCTTAAGTACTAGGTCCAAGGCTTAAGGAGTATTTGGCCTCGTTAACTAATTTTTGGTTTACGGGACTTAGTAACCTAAGCACCCTAACCTCACACACAGCCTGGTTCAGTAAGCGTAAAAATCAAAATCACGCAGAAGCGTCGCAAAAAAATTCTGAAAGTACACCTAGAGTAGGAGCGGCCGATCAACACAAGTTAATTTGGACGAGTTCCCAGCGAGAGAGGCGGGAAATCCCCTCGAAGATGCGTAACAAAATATCATCTCCTCGGTGCTTGTCTCTTAGGATATTCACATATCCTACTGGGGGCATGTAAGCACTCTGCTGATTCAGATTCCATGGATGGCATTATCTCGAAGTGTCAATTGCCAGGGTCTGGATTCGGCCACGGAACACCATGGATGGGATTATCTCGAAATCTCAATAGCCAGGGTTCCGGGGGTTGCCATGGGCGGTGCTATCTAGAAGCATCGACTGCCAGGAACCCTTGAGGATTGATGATGGGAGCAAGGAATCTGATACAGACCGTGTTGAAAAGCCAATCCTAAGCTAGAATTAAAAAGAAAAAGAGAGAAAACTCTCCAAACAGAAAAATTTTCTATCTCTCTTTCTTACAAAACGCACTGCGAACTGAGCCAGGGCTAAAATCATTTCAAGGACGGGTGCTTTAACCACAAAGTCCAACAAACCTTAGGTTAGTTCTTGTGGGCCTTAAAAACCTTTGCTAAGGACTAAGGCTGAGGCTAGACAGATTTGGATCTTGATTGGTACTAGAGTACCTTTTAGGCCTATGGTCAGCATTCTAACCTAATTTAAGCTCAAATGAAAAAGCACTTATCTGAAGCTATTAAGAACTTCATGGTCTAGAACAAGGGTTGAAACCTTAAGTTTTTGCTAAGGGACTAGCAAAAGCTAGGCATGGGGGTATGATGAGAACCTCATCATGAGCCATAACTAGCTCATTTTGGCCTAATACAAAGGATAAAAGCTCCTACATAACTCAAGGAAAGGCTTAACTCAGAGAGATTCTGAGTTCGCAAAGAAAACAGAAACTAAGGGGTAAAAATGCAATTTCACCAATCCAATCTGAAAACAGGGTAACTCAGGGTCCAAACATAGGCCAAAGAAACCTAATAAGAGGAAAAGTGGGATGAGATGATTCAATAAGGGCTACAGCAACTCCAAGGAATTAAATGACATCCTGTAACCCTAAAAACAAACCCACTTAAAAACACGAGGTTCGAGGCAGAGAAAAAAATCAACTAAATCCTCTAAAATTCATAGAAAAATAATCTCTAGGGTTTAGAACCTTCAATTTGGCCTTAGGAACCCATTTTGACCTACATTGAGAACCATGCCCAATTAACAACTTAATTTAGGTTTTTACGTAAATTGACCGGGCAAACAAGGTTTAATATGGAAATAAAATTCACCATCATAATCCTTAGGCCCCAATTAGTCATGTATAAAAACTTGAGCCTAAGAGGAAACCTTCTTGACCAACTTTACACTTTGGTCCTCATTTATTTACTTTTTGGCCCTCAACTTTTGAACCCTCACATTTCTGCCCCTAACTCTCCTTCGTTCTTTGCATTCAGGTCCCTCCTGCCAAAACCTGACCAGCACCATGCTCCGGCGACCTTGCGCGGAGCATGGCGTCGCACAGGGTAAGGGGGAGGGTCTGGCAAGTAAACCGGGGGTGCCCTGCGTCGTCAGCCGTCGCAGGAACACCCCCTGGTCGCTGCAACCCACCATACCGGCCGTGCGAACGCACTGACGGTATGGGTCTCCATCTCAGGCGTCCTCCGGCGCCTCCGCCCTCCTCTCCGATTCTACCCTATAAGTACCCCTCGTCGCTCCACTGTTCAAGGGAGCTCGGTCCTGACGGAGAAAGACTCCCACTTCCTCTCTTCCCACTCCGACAGGAAGCCTTCCAGCTCCGGCGGCCTCTCCTCTTCCTCCTCGTCGCTCTGCCGCACTACCAGCTGCAGGGTTGCCCTCTGTTGTCAACGTTTTGTGCGGATTTAAAGGCGTATTACGTTGCAGTAGAACCGACAAAACGTTTAAACAAATATAAATAATTTTATTACTCGAACAACTAGAGTATCCGAGGTCGAACACAGGGAGCAAACTCAGTACTTTGTAAAACCCAAGAATACAACTGTTAAATGCAAATATAATTGATTCAAAGAGTTTTTAAGAAAGATGTAAAAAAAATAGAATTAGACGTCTGATTTATGTATCAGACGTCTTAAATGTGATCCTTCTTTCTCTGTTCCTTCTTCTGCTTTGCCTTTCTGATCTCTTTGCAATCTTCCCTTGTCCTTCTTCTTCTTCTCCTCTGCGAAGACTTCTAATCTTTCTGCTTTCCTTCTTCTCCTGCGAAGACTTCTTTCTTTCTTCTTCTTCTGTCTTGCTCCTCCTTTCTTCGTTGCCTTCTTCTTCTTCTTTGGCTTGCTTTTCCTTCTTCTGCAGCGGCCAAGTCCTTCTCCTGCGATCAGCCTGCCTGCACAGGAGCAAAACCTAACCCTTCTCCCTCTACCCGTGCGTCTCTCTCTCTCAAGCAATTCACTCAAACCGCTCTACCAGAGCCACAGTCTTAAATCGGGTCGGATCGTACCCGGGACCAGGCGCACCTGCAGGTGTGTGATGCGCGAGGAGTGCGTAGGTCTAGGTCGGGTCGGATCCGCCAGGTCCGCATGGTCAGGCCGCGGACGAGGCGGGTGGGGTCAGTGAGGGACCTCACCCCTGTGCTTACTGAGGCGATAAGAGTAAAACGCAAAAACAACTTATATGGTACCTGACGGTTGCAATCCCACGATGTGGGACTATCTGGTCTCGCCTTCACGCGCGCCTGCAGAAGCCTCGTCGTGCGATTGCCCCGCAGCTGCTGGCTCTGCTAGCGCTCCTTGGCTGGACTCGTTCACCTCGCGACACTCGCGCTAGTATGCAGCACCTGTAGCCTGGAAGACCGGGTGCCTGGAGCTTCGTGGGAGCTTCATCAGAGGTCGTCCATGGCGGCAGCGGCTCAAATCCTGTCGTACACAAAACGCGCCTCTCGGCCAAATCAGAATAGCTAGAGACCTTCGCCGTGGCACGGCGAAGGTGGTGGGCAGTGCTGCAGGCCGCAGGTCGGCCTAGGCGTGCGTGCCTAGGTCAACCTGTGGCCGGAGATGGTGGGTTGGTCGGGGGGTGATTGTGGAGGGCTGGAGCGGCAGTGGTAGGGTGGAGTGTGTTCCTGGAGGTGAGGCGGAGCTTTCGAGGTGGTTGGCGAGCCGTGTGGAGGGCTGGAGCGAGGTGGGCGGCTTGCCGGAGTGTGGTCGGAGGCGAAGATGATGGAGGTGGTTAGCGTCTGTCGAAGGTCGATCAAGGGAGATAACTGGGGGAAAAGAGAGAGGAGAAGGTGGAGAACGTATCTGGGGTTGTCTGGAGGGAAGGGAGGCGGCGGAGAGGACGGCTCGTGACTGCCGTCGTCGGGGAAGAAAGACCCTGGGGGAGGAAGCGGCGACGAAGATGAGGTCAGGAGCTTGCGCGCAGGGTACAGCGCGCCGCGGGAGGAAGAGGCGGAGAGGACTCTGCTGCTGGTATGGCAGCAGAGTGACGAGAAGGAGGGAAGGCGGTCGCCGGAGCTTGTGGGTCGTTTGGCCGGAGATGGGAGAGAAGAAATTTGGAGGGGATCTCCGTCAAAATCAAGCTTAAGATGAGCGGCCGGGTCCGGGGGGTGTTTTATAGGTGCTGGCCGCTCCTATCAATGCGTGAAAAACGCGCAATTAGGTCAGCCGGCTCGCCGGAGTTGGAAGGAAGAAAGATACCCAAATCTCTCGTGCGTTCGCACGAGAGATTGGGTTCACGCCAGCGAATTTGATTGGCTTTAGAAGGAAGGGAATTCCTCAGAGAATCTCCCTTCCATTTCTGGGAGAGAATCTCTGAGGAATTAGAGAGCAATCTCTCTCGAAACTTCGTCGGAGCTCGGTTCTGCCCTAGCAATGGCGGCAGGACCGGTTTGCAAAGAAGGCGAAGAACCTAGGGGGCTCTCTGCAAGGATATTCAAAAGATAGGGACCTATTTGTGATTTGGGTGTACTAACTTGCAAAGTAGGTCAAGATGACCTCCCCTTAGGTCCAAATTTTGGTACAAACCTAATTTGGACCTAAAGAATCCAATGGTGAAGTTGGATTTTAGGTTTGACCTCGTTTGACTGGACATTTTGCGTAAAAACCCAAATTAGGTTAATTGAAGAGCTAAGACCCTAATCTAGGTCAAACTAGGTTCCAAAGGCCAAATTAAGTGTTCTAAACCCTAGAGGATGTTTTTCTATGATTTTTAGAGGGTTTTCTTGATTTTTATTCTGACCGGAACCTTGTTAATTTAAGCGGGTCTGTTTTAGGGTTACCAAGTGTCATTTAATTCTTAGATTGCACATAAACCCATTTCTGATTAATTCAACCCACTTTTTATCTTATTTGGACCATTTGACCTATGTTTTGCTTCTGAGAAATCCCGTTTATGTACTGCAATGGTAAAATTGCAGTTTTAACCTTTATTTCATGTTTTCTTCTCAGAGCACTTGTTCCTTCAGTTAAGCCTTCTTCTAGGTTATGTAGGAGCTTTTATCTTCTTTATTGGGTCAAAATGAGCTAGTTATGGCTCATGATGAGGCTCTCATCATACCCCCATGCCTAGCTTTTGCTAGTCCCTTAGCAAAATTTCAAAGTTTTAACTTCCATTCTAGACCCAAAGTGTCCTTAGTTATGATAAGTGATTCTTTTGTGATTAGGTAGGAATGCCGACAATAGGCCTAGAGGTACTCAAGTACCAACCAAAATCTGGACCTGTTCTGCTTTAGCCTCAGTCCTTCGCAAAGGTTTCTACGGCCCACAAAAACTATCCTAGGGTTTGTTGGACTCTGCGGTTAAAGCACCCGTGCTTGAGACATTTTTAGCCTAAGCTCAGTTTGCAGTGCGTTTTTTTTTTTTTTGTAAGAGAGAGATAGAGGATTTATTTGTTTGGAGAGCTTTTCTCTCTCTTTTCTTTTTATTTCTAGCTTCGGATTAGCTTCTCAACACGGTCTGTATCGGATTCCTTGTCCCCATCATCAATCCTCAAGGGTCCCTGGCTTTCGAGATTTCGAGATAATCCCGCCCATGGCAACCCCCGGAACCCTGGCTTTCTAGATTTCGAGATAATCCCGCCCATGGCGTTCCGTGGCCGAATTCAGACCCTGGCGATCGACATTTCGTGATAATGCCACCCATGGTATCTGAACCAGCAGAGTGCTTACATGCCCCCAGTAGGATATTAAATATCCTAAGAGACAAGCACCGAGGAGACGATATGTTGTTACGCATCTTCGAGGGGAATTTCCCGCCTCTCCGCACTGGGAACTTGTCCAAATCAACTTGTGTTGATTGGCCGCTCCTAATCTAGGTGACTTTTTCAGAACATTAAACGCTCTTGCGTGTTTTGAATATTTATGCGCACTGAACCAGACTGTGTGTGAATTTGGGTGCTTAGGTTACCGAATCCCGCAAACTGGAGGTCAGTTAACGAGGCCGAATACTTCCTAAGCCTTAGACCTAATACTTAAGCTTCGCCTTTTCCTCAACCTCTTGAGGATTATCCAGATTTTAACGGATACGTGAATTTTTAAGCTAAAAATCTAGCCCAAGAGGCCTAAGACCAGCGTTCCCGCTAATCTCTTGTTATATCTCCGTAGCACTTTTCTTTTCTTTTTCTTGACTCGGTCTAGAACTTCAGTTAACCCCTTAATCTTTTACTAATGACTTTTTCTTTTTCTTTTCCTTTTGTGCTCCTTTCTTCATTTTTGCTCTTTTTCTCCTCCTTAACATTTCCTCCCTCCCCATTTTTTTTTTGTTCTTTTTGTCATTTTTCTTTCTTTTCCTCCTCTCATTTGTATGACCCTGAATTGTTCCTCCCCTCTATCAAGTCTTTTTTTTTTTTTTTACGTGAAACCCTTTCTTGATATGAATTTTCTGACATTTTGCACTTTCATACCCCCCCATGCCTAAGATTTGCAATGTCCCCATTGTAAATTAGGTGGGTTCGAATTCAGCTTAGTTCATGTATTAGGACAGGTGTGTGGTGAGTGAATGGGTCGAAGCGACTTGTTGCGAACGATTTCTAATCTCGGGTAGGTATACCTGAGGTGAAGTCGGCTGTGCTAATGGATGAACCCTAAAGTGCAATATGAGTTCCGCATAGCGATGTCAGAAACGGTTTCAGGTTTTTCAAAGAATGACGGGTTGCCTCCCGTTAAGCGCTGAGTTTTACGCCATCGGCTGGGCGCAATGAGCTCAAGAGGAAAGGAGGGTAAAGGATGACTCAGTCAAATCTATATCGGTCATGTCAATGAACGGCTTGAGTCTCTGCCCGTTCACGACAAAGGGTTCAGAATCATGGCTGAGTGGGCTGATTTCAATAGCTCCATTTCCGAAGATTTGGCGGACTAGGTAGGGTCCGACCCACTTGGATCTTAGCTTTCCTGGGAATAGTTTGAGTCGAGCATCAAAGAGTAAAACTTTTTGACCAGGATGAAAGACCTTTCTAGAAATGTGTTTGTCGTGAAAAGCTTTAACCCGTTCTTTGTAAATTCGCGAGTTCTCATACGCGTCGTGGCGTAATTCATCGATCTCGCTCATTTGAAATCTTCTGTGGGTTCCAGCCTTAGAAAGGTCGAGATTACAGGTCCGTACTACCCAATAGGCTTTATGCTCCAATTCGACGGGGAGGTGACATGCCTTCCCGTACACTAGTCTGAAGGGAGACATTCCTAATTGGGTCTTGTGGGCGGTCCTATAGGCCCACAATGCTTCCGGAAGCTGAGAAGACCAATCTTTTCTATCAGGTCGAACAGTAACCTGAAGGATCTTCTTGATCTCTCGGTTAGATAGCTCAGCTAGACCATTAGTTTGGGGGTGGTAAGGAGTAGAGATTCGGTGTGACACCCCGTATTTGATCATCAGTGACTTGAACTGAGCGTTCGTAAAATGGGTCCCTCCGTCGGAAATTATAGCACGCGGAATCCCGAACCTTGAGAAAATGTTTTGATGAAGGAATTTTATAACGACTTTATGATTGTTGGTTCGGGTCGGAATGGCTTCTATCCACTTGGAAACATAATCAACTGCGAGTAAAATGTATTCGAAGCCATCCGAGGTAGGAAAGGGTCCCATGAAATCAATCCCCCAAATATCAAAAATTTCGCATACCAAGATCGGCTGTAGAGGCATCATGTCTCTATGGCTCATGTTGCCTAGAGTCTGGCAACGGGAACATGCCTTACAGTGATTGTATGCATCTTTGAAAATTGTGGGCCAGTAGAAACCACACTGGAGGACTTTCGATGCGGTTTTATGTCCCGAAAAATGTCCACCGCATGCCTGGTCATGGCAGAATGAGAGTATGTCTTTGATTTCCACTTCCGTGACGCATCGTCGGATTATCTGATCAGCACCAATGCGGAAGAGATACGGGTCTTCCCATAGGTAATACTTGGCATCGGAACGCAATTTGTCCTTTTTGGCCTTCGACCAATCGGGCGGAATCTGATGTGATGCCAGGTAATTAACAATATCGGCGAACCATGGAAGACTTGTACTGATAGTCAGGAGGTGCTCATCAGGGAAATGTTCTGTAATAGGTCCGGAAGGATCAATAATTTCAGAAGGAAGGCGGGATAAGTGATCAGCTACCACATTGTGCTTTCCCGCCTTGTCGCGAATCTCGAGGTCAAATTCTTGCAACAGCAAGATCCAGCGGATTAATCGAGGTTTCGCGTCCTTCTTGGCCAGGAGATGCCTCACAGCTGTGTGATCCGAGTATATGATAACACGGGAACCCAGAAGGTATGATCTGAATTTTTCCAGGGCAAATACTACGGCCAGCAGCTCTTTCTCAGTAACCGTATAGTTACGCTGAGCCTCATCCAATGTTTTGTTGGCGTAGTAAATGACCACAGGTTTCCCGTCAATTTTCTGCCCCAAAACCGCTCCTACAGCGAAGTCAGATGCATCGCACATGATCTCAAAGGGTTGAGACCAATCAGGGGACTGTAGGATTGGGGCTTGGGTGACTCGGTCACGTAGGATCTCAAATGCTTGAGTGCATTCCTTGGAAATTCCGAAAGGCACATCCTTGGAAAGCAGATTGGTCAGGGGGCGCGCGATTTTGGAGAAATCAGGGATGAATCGACGGTAGAAACCGACGTGCCCCAAAAAATATCGGATGTCCTTAATCGAGCTAGGCATAGGGAGCTTGGAAATCAGGTTAACCTTAGCTCGATCCACTTGGATGCCTTTCTCTGAGATTAAATGTCCCAGGACAATTCCCTCAGGCACCATGAAATGGCTCTTTTCCCAGGAAAGAACCAAATTCACCTCGATGCACCGCCTGAGTATATGGACCAAGTGTTGGAGGCAATCGTCAAATGATTGTCCAAAAACTGAAAAGTCATCCATGAAGACTTCCAGATAATCACCTACCATATCTGAGAATATGGCAAGCATGCACCGCTGAAAAGTTGCAGGTGCATTGCAGAGACCGAACGGCATCCTTCGAAACGCGTACGTCCCGAAGGGGCAGGTGAATGTGGTCTTTTCTTGGTCCTCTGGATGGATTGCCACCTGATTGTAACCGGAGTACCCGTCAAGAAAGCAGAAGAATCTATTTCCCGCTAGTTTCTCGAGGATCTGATCAATAAACGGTAGTGGGAAATGATCCTTCTTCGTGGAGGAATTTAGTCTTCTGTAATCAATGCAGACTCTCCACGAATTAGCTATTCGGGTAGGAATGACTTCCCCGGTTTCAGTCGTGATGATGGTAAGTCCTGCCTTCTTAGGTACCACTTGTGTTGGACTCACCCAACGACTGTCGGAGATCGGGTAGATGATCCCTGCATCTAACCACTTAATGATCTCCTTTTTCACGACCTCCTGTAGGTTAGGGTTTAGGCGCCTTTGCATTTCTCTTGAAGGTCGTGAGCCTTCTTCTGTGTAGATTCGATGCGTGCAGTATGAAGGGCTTATACCAGTCAAATCATCTAGAGTCCATCCAATGGCTCTACGATGTTGCTGGAGAACAGAAATCAAACGGAGTTCCTGGTCAGGTGTGAGTCGAGAATTGATAATCACAGGAAACGTTTGATTTGAATCCAAAAAGACATATTTTAGATGTTCGGGAAGGGGCTTGAGTTCCATGACAGGATTGTCAGCAGCAGCGGGTGGTTCAGGGTTTGTATCGGGAGCAATGGTAGGAGTCATAGGTGTGTCTAGATCGTGTTCGCACTCCTCTGTTAGCGGTTTTTGATTTTCTAGTGGTTGATCAGGAATAATCAGGTTGTCCTCTATATGCAGTTCATCAACCACGGCTTTGACATCACAAATTTCCTCTATAACCCCGCAATTAATCCCTTGTTGGGCTTTGAAAATGTCAATCTTCAGATTTTGATTCCCAAATTTTAATTCTATCTGGCCCTCTTCGCAGTTTATATTGGCCCTAGCAGTGGCCAAAAAGGGTCTCCCTAATATGATTGGTGTGTCCCTTGGGTTCTTAGGTGCATCCATGTCCAGTACTATGAAGTCCACTGGGAAATAAAAATCTCGTACCCTAACAATGACATCCTCGAGTATTCCTTTGGGTGACTTGATGGATCGATCGGCTAACTGCAATGTCACCTTAGTGGGTTTAAGTTCAGATTCTTCAAGGTGGTCAAGGAGGGATGTAGGTATTAAATTTATGGAGGCACCTAGGTCTAGTAGGGCTCTATCAAGTTGGGTTTCACCAATTTTACAAGAAATCAAGGGGGTTCCTGGGTCTTTAGCCTTGGGTGGGAGTTTGCTCAGGATGACAGAGTTGGCTTGCTCTGACAGTACGATCGGATTCCCATCCTTGGTTCGCGGCTTACGTTTAGGTGTACATATGTCTTTCAAGAATCTTGCGTAAGCCGGTATGTGGCAGATTGCATCCATCAACGGGATGTTTATCTGGACCTGTTCAAAGAGCTTGACCAGATCCTCCTCAGGAGCCACAGGTTTGGTTGTCCTTTTTCCTTTGGTCAAGGCCTCAGGAAATGGGATCCTAGCTGGTTCCTCTAGGATAGGTCCAGGTTCTTGATCTGGGACAGTAGTATCTTGGATGACTACCCTAGGGTCTTGGCGATTATCAGGCTTGGAGTGGTTTAGATAATGTGGGTCTTGTGTTGTTTTACCACTACGTGTTGTTACAGAGTTTAATCCAGCCTGACTTTGGTTTGGGTTAGGTAGGAGAGGTGGCTGCTGCTGAAATTCTGCATAAGATGTAGAAGCCTCCATCCCGTCTGGTGATGGAGTAGCAGGGGCCTGATAAATCGAATGTGCGTGGCCTGGATTTGGATTCATAATGCGCCTCTGGGTCGGCACATTATTTGGGTTGGGCAGAGGTTGCGAAGGAAGGGTGCCAGGTTGGCGAGAATTTGCCATCTGGGCCAGTTGGTTGCGAACCTCTGTGATCTCGTCCTTGTGCTGTTTTTGCATTGCCGCATTCGTCTTTTGAATGTCAGCCAGCGTTTGAAGGATAAGAGTCAGTTGATCCTGATTTTGCCCGGATTGGTAGGTGGGATTGGGCCGAGGCTGAGGCGGCTGATATGGACGAGGAGCTTGTGGGCGGGGTTGATATGGTGGTTTTTGAGAATTTCCTGCCCACTGAAAGTTAGGATGATTTCGCCATCCAGGGTTGTAGGTATTGGAGTATGGGTCATTCTGGATGGCGTTGAGGTCCTCGCAGTTCTGAGGAACCTCAGGAAAGTCAGAATACGAGGGTTCAGAGTTCCCCCAACTCGAGTAGAAGGGATCGGAGGTCACTCCGGTCCGGGAGGTAGACGGGGGTGGATAGGGGCCCATCCCCTTGGCAGGTTGGTGATAGATGTTTTGCACTGTTTCCCTTGCCAGAGGAGGTCGTGCAAAAGAGTTTTGTGCAGAGGTGGCTTGCTGCAAATGTCGAGTTAGCTCGTCCACCTTCTTTTCTATGATAGAGACCTTGTCCAACCGACTGGCCATCAATTCCAGGTCAACAGAAGTGGACAGGTCCTGCGTCTCATGTGTCCCTCTTAGATTCGTCGATGCGCGGGCATTCGTCCTGTCGAATAAGCCCAAGGAGTCATTGTTTATGGAGTTCTCGCACATGTTTTCGAGAATCTCCCACACCGTGTCCTCGTGTTGGCCCATGATGTTTCCTCCACATGTTGCATTGACGATTAGACGAATATCCTCACGGAGTCCCTGGTAAAAAGACTGGACTTGTTCCCACTTAGGAACTCCGTGATGGGGACACTTTCGCATGAGATCTAGGAATCGATCCCAAGCTTCGTGAAGAGGTTCTCCCTGTTGTTGAGTGAAATGAGTGATCTGGTGGCGCAAGGCATTCGTCCGGCCAACAGGGAAGAATTTTTTCAAAAATTCGGACTGTAATTCCTCCCAAGTGTTGATCGGGCGGGTCTGAGTCTGATACCAGTGCGCGGCCTTGTCCAAGAGGGAGAACGAAAACATTTTCATGAGTAGGATATCCCGGTTTTGTACATCTGACCCGAAGGTCTGGGCCAGATGCTTGAGCTGTTTAATGTGTTGGAATGGATCCTCAGAGTTAAGCCCATGGAACTTTGGTATGGCATGAATCATATTGGGCTTTAGATCAGAATCGGGTCCTCCAATTGGGATTCGTACTCGGGGTTCGATTGCCACCGCAGCGGGATTATAGTGATCTCGCATCATAGGTCGCTGTGGTGGGTTTACAAAGTTCTGAAAGAGATCGTTCAAGCGTTGAAGTTGGTGTTCAAGGTTATTCTCCTCTTCAATGGGTTGTGCCATGATGGGAGAAGAAGGAGAATCAGGGTCTGAATCAGATGAAAGATTTATGTGGTGGGATTGCTGCACAAACAAGGGCGTCGAGGCTTGGCCTCGGCGAGAATGAATTTCTAGAGGAGGTCTTAAAGGTGGTCTTAAGGACCTCCTACCGAACATGCACCGGAAGATGTGATGAGATTAGAAGGTGCTGGACCCAATCAAGACACCCAAGAATTGTTGGGTGACTATAGAGGTTCGGGGCAGATGGACCCCTGGATCAGAAGATCGTCCACCTGAGAAATACCTGGGCAGCCAGAGAGGGAGAGTCCCGCAAAGACCCCTACACGGTAGAGCGTCCCCACGGGTTACAGGGTTTCCCCCACCCGACCTCTCTTGTCACTGCGGTTCCAGGTAGACCAGAATGGGGATCTTGACCTCTTAAGTCTACCTTTTTTATTTTAAGATCAAGGTGCTTAATGTTCCACTTGAACTTTTAAGTATTTTGAGTGCAAAAAGTGACCTAATATTAAGGTTGGTTGACTCGAGCGATCAACTTCACCTCTTATTCCTTTGAGAGCTTTTAGGTCCTTCCTTTTATGGTTCAAATGGATTATCAGCCTGATTTGCTTAGGGTTCCTCTTGTATAAATCTTTTCAAACACGGTTTAGGCACACTTCTTTTTGGAAAGTTTGTTTCTTTGTTTTAGAGAAGATGTGTCTCTAAAAACCCTAGCTTTGCAATCCTAACTTGGCTCTAATGGGTCCAATTTAGTTGCCTTAGAAATTAGCACCTAGGGCTCAATCAAGAAAGTTTTAGCCCTAGTTGCCTTAGTTGGATGACAGACAAAAATATGTTGAAATGAAAATCAGGCAACTTGATGAGTTACTAAATATAAGACAGGTAGCCCTAAGTTGATTTCTCTCCTTTTTTTTTTTTAGATTGTGAGAGGGTTAAGGGAGAGGGCTTATGGAGATTACCTGTTCCAATCTGTTGTGCAGTTGCTATTCTTTCCTTTTTGTTTTTCTTTCCCTGATTGAACACAACAAAAGAGAAGTTAAGTCAGATATTAGATAGAAAAGTTGTACTCAAAAGCTTTAAAAGTGCCCGTTGCTCCCCGGCAACGGCGCCAAAATGTTATCAACGTTTTGTGCGGATTTAAACGCGTATTACGTTGCAGTAGAACCGACAAAACGTTTAAACAAATATAAATAATTTTATTACTCGAACAACTAGAGTATCCGAGGTCGAACACAGGGAGCAAACTCAGTACTTTGTAAAACCCAAGAATACAACTGTTAAATGCAAATATAATTGATTCAAAGAGTTTTTAAGAAAGATGTAAAAAAAATAGAATTAGACGTCTGATTTATGTATCAGACGTCTTAAATGTGATCCTTCTTTCTCTGTTCCTTCTTCTGCTTTGCCTTTCTGATCTCTTTGCAATCTTCCCTTGTCCTTCTTCTTCTTCTCCTCTGCGAAGACTTCTAATCTTTCTGCTTTCCTTCTTCTCCTGCGAAGACTTCTTTCTTTCTTCTTCTTCTGTCTTGCTCCTCCTTTCTTCGTTGCCTTCTTCTTCTTCTTTGGCTTGCTTTTCCTTCTTCTGCAGCGGCCAAGTCCTTCTCCTGCGATCAGCCTGCCTGCACAGGAGCAAAACCTAACCCTTCTCCCTCTACCCGCGCGTCTCTCTCTCTCAAGCAATTCACTCAAACCGCTCTACCAGAGCCACAGTCTTAAATCGGGTCGGATCGTACCCGGGACCAGGCGCACCTGCAGGTGTGTGATGCGCGAGGAGTGCGTAGGTCTAGGTCGGGTCGGATCCGCCAGGTCCGCGTGGTCAGGCCGCGGACGAGGCGGGTGGGGTCAGTGAGGGACCTCACCCCTGTGCTTACTGAGGCGATAAGAGTAAAACGCAAAAACAACTTATATGGTACCTGACGGTTGCAATCCCACGATGTGGGACTATCTGGTCTCGCCTTCACGCGCGCCTGCAGAAGCCTCGTCGTGCGATTGCCCCGCAGCTGCTGGCTCTGCTAGCGCTCCTTGGCTGGACTCGTTCACCTCGCGACACTCGCGCTAGTATGCAGCACCTGTAGCCTGGAAGACCGGGTGCCTGGAGCTTCGTGGGAGCTTCATCAGAGGTCGTCCATGGCGGCAGCGGCTTAAATCCTGTCATACACAAAACGCGCCTCTCGGCCAAATCAGAATAGCTAGAGACCTTCGCCGTGGCACGGCGAAGGCGGTGGGCAGTGCTGCAGGCCGCAGGTCGGCCTAAGCGTGCGTGCCTAGGTCAACCTGTGGCCGGAGATGGTGGGTTGGTCGGGGGATGATTGTGGAGGGCTGGAGCGGCAGTGGTAGGGTGGAGTGTGTTCCTGGAGGTGAGGCGGAGCTTTCGAGGTGGTTGGCGAGCCGTGTGGAGGGCTGGAGCGAGGTGGGCGGCTCGCCGGAGTGTGGTCGGAGGCGAAGATGATGGAGGTGGTTAGCGTCTGTCGAAGGTCGATCAAGGGAGATAACAGGGGGAAAAGAGAGAGGAGAAGGTGGAGAACGTATCTGGGGTTGTCTGGAGGGAAGGGAGGCGGCGGAGAGGACGGCTCGTGACTGCCGTCGTCGGGGAAGAAAGACCCTGGGGGAGGAAGCAGCGACGAAGATGAGGTCAGGAGCTTGCGCGCAGGGTACAGCGCGCCGCGGGAGGAAGAGGCGGAGAGGACTCTGCTGCTGGTATGGCAGCAGAGTGACGAGAAGGAGGGAAGGCGGTCGCCGGAGCTTGTGGGTCGTTTGGCCGGAGATGGGAGAGAAGAAATTTGGAGGGGATCTCCGTCAAAATCAAGCTTAAGATGAGCGGCCGGGTCTGGGGGGTGTTTTATAGGTGCTGGCCGCTCCTATCAGTGCGTGAAAAACGCGCAATTAGGTCAGCCGGCTCGCCGGAGTTGGAAGGAAGAAAGATACCCAAATCTCTCGTGCGTTCGCACGAGAGATTGGGTTCACGCCAGCGAATTTGATTGCCTTTAGAAGAAAGGGAATTCCTCAGAGAATCTCCCTTCCATTTCTGGGAGAGAATCTCTGAGGAATTAGAGAGCAATCTCTCTCGAAACTTCGTCGGAGCTCGGTTCTGCCCTAGCAATGGCGGCAGGACCGATTTGCAAAGAAGGCGAAGAACCTAGGGGGCTCTCTGCAAGGATATTCAAAAGATAGGGACCTATTTATGATTTGGGTGTACTAACTTGCAAAGTAGGTCAAGATGACCTCCCCTTAGGTCCAAATTTTGGTACAAACCTAATTTGGACCTAAAGAATCCAATGGTGAAGTTGGATTTTAGGTTTGACCTCGTTTGACTGGACATTTTGCGTAAAAACCCAAATTAGGTTAATTGAAGAGCTAAGACCCTAATATAGGTCAAACTAGGTTCCAAAGGCCAAATAAGTGTTCTAAACCCTAGAGGATGTTTTTCTATGATTTTTAGAGGGTTTGCTTGATTTTTATTCTGACCGGAACCTTGTTAATTTAAGCGGGTCTGTTTTAGGGTTACCAAGTGTCATTTAATTCTTAGATTGCACATAAACCCATTTCTGATTAATTCAACCCACTTTTTATCTTATTTGGACCATTTGACCTATGTTTCGCTTCTGAGAAATCCCGTTTATGTACTGCAATGGTAAAATTGCAGTTTTAACCTTTATTTCATGTTTTCTTCTCAGAGCACTTGTTCCTTCAGTTAAGCCTTCTTCTAGGTTATGTAGGAGCTTTTATCTTCTTTATTGGGTCAAAATGAGCTAGTTATGTCTCATGATGAGGCTCTCATCACCCTCCCTCGCTCTTCCCGCGCCACGCCGTACCCAGTTGGCGCCTCTCCGGCCCTCTCCTCGCCGCCGCTCCTTCCCCCGGGCGTCTTCTTCTCCGGCGACAGTCGATACGACTGCCGCCTTGCTCCTGCCCCTTTCGTCTCCGTAGCTAGGTCAGAACTTCTCCCCATCTCCCCCTCTTTCTTTTCCTTACTGTCTTTTATTTGATTAAACCCTCGACCGCTCCTGTCCACCGTCACCCCCTTCGTCTCCGGCCAAACTCTGGCGAGACGCCCCCATCGCTCCACAGCCTCACACGCCTCGCCGACCCTCACCGAACCTCCGCCTCATCACACTGAGCACCCCCCACCCCTCCACTGCCACTCCACACCTCCGTAACGCTCCCCCAAACAAACCCATTGCTCCGGTTGCAGTCTGACCTAGGGCTGCCGCCAGACACCGCCTTGCGGATTGCCGCACAGCTCAACACCTTCGCCGTGCCACGGAGAAGGTTCCCCAGTAGTTTGATCAGGCCGAGAGGCCATATTCGTGTCCGACAGGTTCTGAGGCTCGACCGCCATTGACGCCACATTGAAGCAGCTTCTCCCGCGCTCCAGGCTTGAGGACTCCAGGTTTCCAGCTGCTGCGGATTACGGAGACTCCTGCGAAGGCAGCCAGCCAGCAACCGACGAAAATCGAAGCTGCAGCTACAGAAGCAAGGCCGCGGTCCTCCAGCAGGCGCACGCGAGGAGAGGCCTCAGTTTAGTCCCACATCGGTAAGCCTCGCAACTCTTTCACCGTTTAAATTGTTTTTGTGAATAAGCCTTATCGCCTCAGCACACGGGGTGAGGTCCCCTTCACCCGCCCGATTACCCGGCCTCGTCCGCGCTCACGCCCCGCGGACCTGGCTCCGACCCGATTAGCCCGACCTGCACTCCTCACCCACCACCACACGCCGGTGGGCCTGGACCCGGGCGCGACCCGCGTACCCGATTTACCCGGTTGCTCTGGGAGAGCTTTCCTAAGAGCGAATTCTGAGAGAGAGTGACGCGGGGGGGGGGGGGTAGAGTAGGTTTTGCCCACTGACGTAAACTTTGAAGTGTGCAGGCACAGGTAAACAAAGAAGAAGAACCGTGGAAGAAGAGAAGAAGAAGAAGGCCGACGAAGACTGAAAGAAGGTGGAGCACTGTAGCAGCGGCGATTTAAGTCGTCTGATTGGAAAATCAGATGATGCCCTGCAGTAAAAGGACTGCAGAGAAAGAAGGAGAACGAAGAAGCCGTGCCGTTGAGCAAGGGACCGCAAGAAGAAAAGCTTTACAGCTGAGGCAGAAAGAAGAAAGAAGAAAGGAGAAGCTGAAGAAAGGCAGAACTGAAAGAAAAGAAGATGAGGAGCTCTGAAGAAGAGAAGAAATAAGAAGAACAGAAGGCAGAAGAAAAAGACCACCAGGAGATTAACAAAGAAGAAAAACCAAAAGCCAAAGAGAAGAGAAAACAAAGAGGAAGAAAGAAGAAACCAAATTTTTATCTCTCCCTCTCTCTCTCTCTCTTTATTTTTGTAATATTTTTGTAATAAGAATTTGTATCTCTAGAATACAGTTTGCTCCCTGAGTTCGACCTCGGGAACTCTTTTATTTCCGAGTAACAAATTGTATTAAACTAGTAATCACTTCTCTATACTATACTACGACGAAATAATAGAACTATAGAGGAAGGACGTCACCAATCGGGTTTAAAGAATGTCACGTTGTAGTATAGCCAAAAAAGCGTTCAAAACAAATAAAGATTTTATTACTCGAAAATCGGAGTATCCGAGGTCGAACACAGGGAGCAATTGGAATTTACTACTAATCTCAAATGTAATTGAACACTCTAATTTACTCAAAACTTTAATTCAAATATGAATGTATGCGGTTAAAAGTAATTATGACAAAAGAAATGAAATTGGACATCTGATCTTGTGATCAGACGTCTTAAAAGTGTTATTCTTCTCTTCTGATATTTCTTTCTCTGTAGCCTCTCTTTTGCCTTGCTTCTTTCTCTTCTTCTCAGCAGTCTCTCCTTCTTCCTTCTTCTTTTCTCTTCTACGAATGCTTCTTCCTCTTCCTTGGTCTTCTGTTCTTCCTTCTATCTTCTTCTGATTCTGTGTTGGCTTTCTGTGAAGGCTTTTTCTGCCTTGGTCTCTTCTTTCTTCTCCTTCTTTGGCTCTGCAGTCCTTTCTTTCTTCCTTCTTCTCTGCCTTGCTCAGCCTCTTCTTCTACTTCTTCTCCCTCGCGGCTAAGTCTTTCTTCCACAACGTTTAGCCTGCCTACACAGAGAGCAAAACCTACCCTTTTCCCTCTACCCGAATGTCTCTCTCTCTGCAATTCTCTCAAGGATGCTCTCCCAGAGCCACGGGTAATCGGGTCAGAATTCGCACCCGGGACCAGGCGCACCGGCAGGTGGGGTGATGCGCGAGGTGTGCTCAGGATGGGTCGGGTCGGATCCCGCCAGACCCGCGAGGTGAAACCGCGGACGAGGCGAGCGTGGGTCAGGTGAGGGACCTCACCCCTGTGCGTTCGGAGGCAACGAGCGTATAACACAAATTCAACTTATACTACAGCGGCGCCTCGTGGATTTCCGATGTGGGACTATTGGTTCTGCCCCGCTCTCGCGCATGCCCGCAGAACCTTCGTGCAATCGCCACAGCTGCAGACGTCATTGCGCTTCTTGTTGGACTTAGATGGCTTCGCAGGGCTACCCCGAATATGTTGCACCTGAAGCCTGGAGCTGCTTTGAAGCTTCTTCAACCGTCGTCAATGGCGGCAGGGGCTTCGATACTATCACACACAACACAAGCCTCTCGGCTTAATCAGACCAGCTGGGCACCTTCGCCGTGGCACGGCGAAGGTGGTGAGCCATGCAGCAGGCCGTGGGATAGCCTAGGCATGCGTGCCTAGGTCAACCTGTGGCCGGGGGTGTGGGTGTGTTCGGGGGACTATGGTGGAGGCGTAGAGGGATGGTGGATGGGCGGAGAGTGTTCCTTGTGGTGAGGCGGAGCTTATCAGACGGCTGGCGAGCCGTGTGGAGGGGCGGAATGGTGGGAGTGGCTCGTTGGAGGTCGGTCGGAGGCGAGGAAGATGGAGGTGGTCAGTGACGGTCGAGGGGCAATTACATGAAATAAAAGGGGGAAAAGAGAGAGGGGAAGATGGAGAACAATTCTAACATACTTACAGGGATGAAGGGGACGGAGAGGCAGACAATTGTACCTGCTGTCGCCGGAGAAGAAGCTGCCCAGTGGAGGAGGACGACGGTGACGACGGGGCTGAGGCGACGTGCGTGGGTATTGCGCGATGCGGAGGAGAATCAGGAAGATGTCTCTACCACTAGTTTTGTGGCAGAGCGAAGAGGGAGGGGAGGGGGGCTCACCGGAGCTCGCTGGGTTCTTGGCCGGAGAAGAAGAGACGAATTGGAGGTGGACGTCCAGCCAAGTCAAGCTAAAATTGAGCGGCCGGGTTTAGAGGTTCTTTTATAGGCACTGGGCCGTGCTTTCAGAGCGTGGAGGGCACGCCTGTGCCTCTGATGGCTCATAGGAGAAGGAAAGAGGTTAGATACCCAAATCCCTCGTGCGTTCTCATGAGAGATTAGGTTCACACCAGGGATCAAGATTGGCCTTAGATGGAAGGGAATTCCTCAGAGAATCTCCCTTCCATTTCTGGGAGGGAATCTTTGAGGAATCAGAGCGTAATCCCTCTCTAAACCTCGCCGGAGGTCGACTCTGCCCTAACAATGGCGGTAGGACCTGATTGCAAAGTTGGCGAGGAAATTAGGGGGCTCTCTGCAATGATTTTCAAAAGATAGGGACCAACTTGTGATTTGGGTGTACTAATTTGCAAGGTAGGTCAGGATGACCTCCCCTTAGGTCCAAATTTTGGTATAAACCTAATTTTGACTTAAGGAATCCAATGGTGAAGTTGGATTTTAGGTTTGACCTCGTTTGATTGGACATTTTGCGTAAAAACCCAAATTAGGTTAATTAAAGAGCTAGGACCCTAATCTAGGTCAAACTGGGTTTCAAAGGCCAAATTAAGTGTTCTAAACCCTAGAGGATATTTTTCCATGATTTTTAGAGGGTTTACTTGATTTTTATCCTGACCGTAACCTTGTTGATTTAAGCGGGTCTGTTTTAGGGTTACCAAATGTCATTTAATTCCTATATTGCACATGAACCCATTTCTGATTGACTCAAGCCACTTTTTATTTCATTTAGACCTTTTGACCTATGTTTTGCCTCTAAGAAATCCCGTTTATGCACTACAATGGTAAAATTACAGTTTTAACCTTTAATTCATGTTTTCTTCTCAAAGCACTTATTCCTTTATTTAGGCCTTCTTCTAGGTTATGTAGGAGCTTTTATCTTCTTTATTGGGTCAAAATGAGCTACTTATGGCTCATGATGAGGCTCTCATCACCTACCCTCTCTCTTGGTGCCTTCTTCCCTTCTCTCTCCTTCCTTATGGAACACCAAGGAGCAAGCTTCCATCTAGGGAGGACAGCTAGGCAAGAGGAAAGAAGGGTGAAGGACGTCCACATTTGAGAGGAGCAACTCAAGGAGCTAGAAGGAAATCTTCTTCAAGTCTGGGAGCCACCATTCTTGGAGCGAAGGCTGCCTCAGCTACTCAATAGAACTTTCTGTCTTTTATTTTGTTGCATTTTAATTCTTGTTAAGCATTCATCTACCTAGGGATTAACTAAGTGGAACCTCTGCGTAGTTGAGCTCCCTAAGTACTTTGTAAATATTTCTTCTTAATAGCGAAGTGTCTTTCTTCATTCTTAAATTTTCAATTTCAAGTAACAGCTTTATTTATTTTAGTGCATCATGTTCGTCACGTAAATCACGTTTTAGAAGTTAATTCAGTTGTATATAGTGTGAAAACACGTCGACAAATAAATTCATAAAACTGGTGAGTACCGAGTCGTTTGCAGGGAGGCAATCACAAATTATGCAGAAGCTTTTCAATAGAACTTGTTCTAAACAGATATTTATATATGTGTATATGTATAGGAATCAGATATATGCATTCAAAAGATCATAACTTTAATTTCAATTAAACAGAGTTTTCACAATAGAGAATGCTACTAGAATTAAATAGATAGATAGATAGAGAGAGAGAGATAAAAAGTGGCAGAGAGACGACGCCTCTTGTAGGATGCTTGTGCGAGGTGTGGCAGCACCTCAGATCTAGAGTGCCGAGATGAAGGTCGAAGCAGAACTGCAAAGGGACAGAGAGTTGCAGAGAAGGTGGAAGATATCTAGAGTTGATGGAAGAGAGATGCCTCAACTAGGGGGCCCTAGGCCTTCTTTTATAGTTTTAGTGAGGGGCAAAGTGGGTATTTAACCCCTTTATCTCGTACAACAACTCTTATTTGATCAGATCCGTTGATCAGAAGATCAACGGATCAGATCTGGCCTCAAAATAACCTCCAACGTGCCTCCATCGCACGGATCGCACCTCTGCTTGACACGTGGCAGCCGCTGCTTAATTCAAGTGATTTAGGTTTCATGATTGCTGTGCAATCACATCTCTCTTCTAATTACCTTAGGCACACTTGCCTAGGGTGAGCTTAGAAGAGAAGACTTCTCTTCTCACTTAGGTTCTAGTTGTTAGGCAAGTTTCTTTAGCATAGTTCTATCTTCGCATTCGTATCCCACTTATTTCCAAACATAAAAATTTACAAAAATCAAAATACAAAAAGAGAAGTGACGATTTGAGAGACGAAAGAGAGAATAACTTATTTGACTAACAAATTGGCATCTTTGGACGACCCTAGATACCACCACAATCTAGGAATATAAATTTAAAAGTTGATTGATTTTGCGCTTTGCAATGACATTAAAACCCCCATTTATAAAACCATGCAAATCTCTTATCAGTCGTCTGATCGTGAGATCGGATGGCTTAAAATGAATGCAGCACTACCTTAAGAACCTGCATGTGGTGAGGCATTAGTTCGAGCATCGAATCGGGCGTCATCCGCACCGCCGCATCAGTTTCACCACGTTGCACCACGCAGCCGCATCCGTGCCCTTTGATCTCCATCGCACGGTCTGATTTTGTGCAAGTGCCAACACCTTTCCAATTTCATGCAAAGCATGAATTGAACCCACGCCAGCCGCTTGCATGAGAGCGCTAAGACCAGTGCGCTATGCATGCCTTTGTGTTGCAGTTTTGATTTTCAAGTGCAGCCGCTCTTAGCCATTCGATGGAAACCCAACAGCTAAGATGGACTCCTCCACTGATGAAGCGCGTGGTAGAGGCTACATGGCCTCTTCATGGCCATTGGATGACGATCCAACAACCCACATTTTTCCTTAATTGGTTGGGAGTGTGACGGTGGATTGTTGGGATGGTGCCACATGACACCATCCTGACTGTTCATCTTCCTACCTTTGTAGTTGATGCTAAAGGGCTCCGATTGAGCAGATTTTTCTGTTGTTGGACTACGATCACTGATTCGGACCCATCCGTGTGGTTGGATTTGACATCTGAGGTTTTGATCTCTACTATCTTGCTCCTTGGCCTCTAATCTTCTACGGACTGTATGTGATGCTACGGACATTTGATCCAGACGATTCTAGAAGCATTAGACTCCCATTGTTGTCCTGTTAGTTTCGTACTGTCTGATCTATCATCTGAGGCACTGAATCATCTGCAATTAATATTGTATCTCTTTTAGAGCAAAAGATAGCATTATTATCTATAAAGCTAACCAATCATCTATGATACAAATTATGATGCTTATGCATGCATTGTTCCTAAGTTATACTAAAATCTAACTTAATTCAAGTAAATTAAGTCCTATGATTGCTGTGCAATCACAACCCCATTCCTGAATCTTGTTAGTCCCTAGCAAATGCAAGACTAAATGCAAAGTGATCCTAAATGACTAATTTCTATCAAGAGTTCAACTAGAGATTTATTTCTTTTGTTTTCATCCAAAATTTTAGAAATTTAAATAGTCCTGAAGTGTAATGTTGTAGCCTATGCAACATATTCAAGTGAAAAGTCAATCCACATTTAAAGCTCATAGTTAACCCTTAATAAAAATTCTATTGGGATATGCAAACTTCTTCCCTCAGAGTTGCAAAATAATTTATAATTTCAGCCCTGGCTTTTGGCTTAGGTAAAAGATATCTGAGTCAAGTAGGTTTGTATTTGGTGGCTCACACTCATTTGGTGCTACACATAGACTAGTACTACAGAACCTAGATTTCCGGACTTATTCAATAATTCAACTCAAAGAGAGGTAGAGAAACTATTTTCTCTTTAGTTCCTTTGCACTCATTCTCTCTCTTTCTTTTTTCTCTCTATTTTTTCTTTTTCAAGCTCACAATCTCACCAAATTTGTCAATATATTTGGTGCCTCTCATGGAATTAACACTTTGATTAAGTTTTGATAATCCTATGACTAAGTCAGAATTCCTCAGCCCGTATTCAGGTGGTTGGAAATACAGAAAAGTAGGTCAAACCTGCATTTGGTGGATTGTAAAAGGAATGGGTGTTGTTGCCTCAATGTGCTAAACATGGAATAAACATGAGGCAATTAACACTTTTTTTTCTATATATATATTTTTTTTTTCTTTTTCTTTTCTTTTCTCTGTCTCTCTTTCTTTTATTTTTCTTTCTTTTTTTTCTTTTTTTTTCTTCTTGTCTTTTTTTAAATTATTTCTGCCAACACATGTAATGCAGCACCCATCACATTTTTATTCATGAGACATTATTAGGGATTGAGGGTGTTCAAGAGAATATCGGGTGGCTTATTTGGTGGAAGTGCCTACTCTTGGCACCGGAAAAGGAATGGATCAAACATTGTATTTCTGACCTTGATATTAATACCCTCCTTCTGCCAAGGATTCTATAAAGGACGCTTGTAACCATCCACCTTAGTCCTAGTTTTATTAGAACTTGCTCTCTACCTTTTTTCCTTATTTGGTGGCTCTCCAAAAATTCACACACTAAGAATCTGTACGTAGGAACCGAGAGCGAAAACTATGTCAAACTCCAAGTATCATTATCCAATTACCCAAAAACTAAAATTCCTTATACTAGCCTTACAGCACCAGTAGCCTCTCTACTCTCACCTCACACTTGTCTGGTAGATCTACTAGAAGATGGTTTACCTGACTCCCTAATTACTGTCCAAGAGTTCAAGAGAAGAAGCATTGCTTCTTCTTGACAAACTAAAGATGTCTATTGGTCTTCACAGAGGATCTATTACAAATTCTACGTGTAAGTGTTAAATTTGTGTTGGATTCTAAATTTAGGAATTAGCTTAAGAATAAATCCCTAATAAAACCTTTTTGATAAAAATTCTTTATGCATGAATGCAATTTTTTCTTTTTTGACATAAAAAAAAGACATGCAATATCCACCCCTCCATGCCTATTCATTACAATGTCCTCGTTGAAATGTATGCTGAAAAATCAAAATGTAATAAGTGAGAGGAGGGGATATCACCTAATTGAGCTTATTAATCCAGGTCAGCTTGATCAAACAAAAATGAAAAATACTTGTATAGAATACTGGGTTGCCTTCCAGCCAGCGCTAAGTTTAACGTCATTTGTCGAACCTAAACCTAAAAATGAATGATTAAATTAATGAGTTGAGTTAGGATTAATATGAAGATATGATCATGCAGCTCAAGAATCAGTGATCCACATATATGGATCAGTTGATGGTGAATACCAAGCCCAAAAGGTCAGAAAAATAAAATAAACGGGCTTGGAATTATTTGCAACCAGGTGGTACAAAAGAGAGAAAAAGAAGTGTAGGTGCAAGAGTGGAAAGTAGATAGTGGCAACCCTAAGAAGTGGTGAAGAAGGTAGATGAGGTGGATAAAAAATGGTCAGTGGGGAATAAATCATATGGGTCCTGAAAGCGATGGGAAAGGAAAGAAGGAACCCGACTGGTGTAGTCTGAAATGGTATAAGGAACCATTTCATAAGTCAAGTGTAGATGGATGTAGAGTAAGTAGGTCAAATAAAATCTAGTGGTCCATCTCAATAGTTCCAAATTCACCTAAATCATGCTGGATATTAGCATCCTCAAGCTCATCACTAGGGTGATAAAAAATCTCATACGAGTCGCCCAAATCTTCTCTTAATTCATGATGCAAATCCTCAAATGCAATGAGAGAAAATTCGTTATTCCATAGAATCAGTTCCCCAGGGGGAGTAACATCGGAATCTAGATTAATCAAGGCCTCAAATTCATTTAGTTCTGTGAATTTCTGAGTAGGATTATAAATTTGATCCCAATTGTTTTTCTCTTGAACTACATCTTCTGAGGGAGTGTCTTCTTATTTCTCATCAATCAAATCAAGTTCCTCAAAACTCCATGATTCAGCTAAATTCTTTACTTCCTCAGATAAATCATCATAAGTAATCCCCAATAATTCTGCAATCTCTTGAACATCTTTTTCATAAGGGGATTGTCAATTTCGTTTAATCTCGAGATGTTGGAGATAAAAGTAAGGGTTTTCCTCAAAGCTCTAGTGGATGGGAAGAGAAGGGTATGAATTAGCTGATATAGAAGCAAAAGCATATTCGACTTCTATATGGAATATCTCAGAACGATTATTATCGTCGAATCCATATATCGAATCATCTAAGCACATCTGATCATGGTAATCCTCAAACAAAATCATATCAGAACCATCCAACTGTGCCTGGCTGGGAGTGTCACTATCCCCAATCCTTCTATCTTCTTGATGGGGCTCTTCATAATCTTGTTCTGATTCTCCTAAATTTTTCGAAGTATCCAAATCCAAATCATCCGCATGGTCCAATTTGCATCTTTTAACATAAAGTATTGTAATTCAAGTTCTGAATCAAGATTTAGATCCTCGAGTAACTCTTTCTCCTCAAAGAAAGTTCTTCGGGATATCATAATTATCAATTAGTTCCTCAAAAAAAAAAAGAATTATCAATTAGTTTAGATGTAGGTCTGGGTAGGATCTGTTCTAGATAATCACAGGGCTAGTGGGTGGGCTCAGTGTATGTAGAGGTTGGGATTGGATAAGATGTCATACTTAAAGTTGGATCCTCAACCTTAAGTGGCTTACCACCAACTTGTGGCACACTCAGACTAGGTTTATCACGTTGTGCTTCCCGGATTCTATTAGCTCTTTTGTCAGGTTATCCATATTTCTTTTATTAGATTCTCTCATCTCCTGGACTACTTGGAGCAGCTGGGTAATCTCAAGATCACCGCCATGGTCAGGGGTTTGAGTGGGCTGAGGATAATAATTTCTAGGATTTCCAACCTCAGTCAAATCAAAATATCTATCATTGTCAGGACTTGAATACCTAGGGTAAGAATCATATCCTTGGTTGGATCCTGTAGGGTTATCCCAATAAGAAGGTGGAGTGGGTTTGGTGGAATTGGGATGATTTGTAAAGTGATTTCGAGGATAGGATTGATATCCCAGGTATTGGGACTCTGAGGCATATCCTTGACCAGTGGAGAGATGAGTCTGGCTAAACTGATCAAGATGGTTGGTCATGCTGATCAAGTGCTAGTCCTGTATGGAGAGTGTCTCTTGAGATTGTAAAGATCCTTGATATCCAGATGTTTGTGTGGGATTCCATAGGGACAAGGTAGGCCTAGGTATACCCGAGGAATATGAGGTGTAGGTAAGGGAATCAACTCCCGGGTGTTGAGGAAGGTTCTCCCATCTTGAAGGAGTTGGATCAAGGGAAGGGCTGGGATCAAGAGGAAAAGTGGAATAGTAGGAAGAAAAAGAGTATGGGTCCAAGTTCTCTTCCTCAATCAGCTCTTCCTCATGGTGATTACCCATAGGAAAGGATTCAAAAATAGAAAAATTGGGCCTTCTCCTTAGATTACTCTCTAAAGGTGGTACCAAATCAGGGTTCAGAGACCTTCTAACGTCCATGTACCAGAAGAAAGTTAATAGATGAGAGAGAGAAGACAGATGAGAGAATCCCCACCCTCATAGTACAAATAATCAAGCTAATCCTTAGAGTGTAAGCCCTAATTAGACCTAATCTTGCTCCCCAAAACACGACTAGGTTAGATCAACCCTTGAATTACTTAGTTGGCTAGAAGGGTGGGACCCCCTAAGACACCCTGCATAGCGGAACACCACTAAGGGATAATACGGTTACCACACCGACCTTTCTTGTCACTAGTGGATCCAAGTAGACAAGGCCTTGACTTTAGCCCAATTTAATTTCAAGTCACCAAGAAAATTAGTCCTACCTAAGTCACGTCTACTCAATTTTAGGCTTAGGCTTGAGGTGCTTTTGGAATATGATGGGCGTAAGGGGGGTGTTGCCCTTAAAATTGATTTTCAAAGTATGAAGTGCACAGGCAAGGGGTTCACAAGCAATTTTTTTTATGATGAAGTGAATTTTAAGGTTCAATTACTTGTATTAGTGAGTTTTAGGGTTCACTTAAGTAAATATCTTCAAATAATGATTCTGATGAGACACAAGTGGTTTTGCAAGTCCTAATTGTTTGATAGATTTCCTTTAAGTATGAAAATGCAAGTGTGCACTACCTTAATGTGAAACCCTAAGAGCAGATCGTGCTAAATGATTGGGTTTAAGTACAAAGAAAGTACGGTAATGCGACTCGATCAACGCAATCAATTGGACCTATTGCACCACCAACTAGGCACTCAGAAAATATTTTTTCAAGAATTTAAATGCATGATTTCTATTTTTCAGATTTAAAGTGTGCTGGGGGTTCAACAGTCTATTTTGACCCCCAGTTAGTGATTGAATAGTACGTGCAATCAAATGTGTAGAAAATATTTTTTCATATTTATCCTAAATTCTTGATTTTTTTATGAATTTAGTTCCATAAATAGCAAGTCAATCGGAGTTGTATAAAAATTCCTATAATATTTTTAACTTTGAAAAATTAGGAACAATAATAGATTTGATAGCAGTTTAGTTTATAAATTTTTACAATTTTTATATAACTCATAATTATGTAAAATTTGGATATGTTGTTCCTAATTTCAAAACCCACGTCTAGTAGAAATTTTAGAATTTTTGGACGTGTGAATTTCTAGAAATTGAATTTTTAAAATGAGAGTTTTTTCGGCCTGAAATATAGGTGGTTTTGTTGATTCCCTCCAACAAAGAGTTTTTTTTTTTTTTTGGATTTTTTTTCAAAAGAAAATCTAACCTATTCTAAGATACGGGTACTTACCTAAGATTAGAAACCTGTAATTTTTCATTGTCACGTTTCTTCTTAGATTTCTGCATTTCCTGTGCACATGAAATCAACAAAAATAAAGTAGGTTAAAAATCTCAAATAAGTACTAGGAAGAAAAGATTTAAAAATTTCTGTTGCCGCCCCAGCAATGGCATGAACTTGTTCTTTGCGAAATGCATAAAATATTATTTCTATCGTTATAGTGTGAATCATGTTAAAACAAATAAATTTATAAATCATGTTAAATTGTAGTGTTAGTCCTGAGTCGTTCGCAGGGAGGCAAAATACGATTTTCAAAGCTTTCCATACTAACTAATCTATACTGATGCAACATAGAGACAAAGATTGGATATTTAGAAAATAAGATTTTTATTGCTAATGGAAAACCATTCTCAAACTAGGAATTAAAACAACTATGCTAAAGAATAGAGAGAGAAAATAGATGAAGGACGACGCTACTTGTTGGATGCTTGTGCGAAGTGTGGCATCACTTCAGATCTAGAGCATCGGGAGGAAGATCGGAGAGAAGTTGTAGAGAGAGAGAGGCTGCAGATGTGTCTAGTGCAAGCTGCTCTCAACTAGGGGCTCTGGGGCTCTTTTTATAGCTTCAATAAGGGGCAAACTAGGTAATGAGGCCCCCAAAACCATGCAACAACTTAGGTGCGATCAAATCCATCGATCGAGAGATCAACAGCTCAAATTACACCTAAAAATAGTCTCTTTTGCGCCTGCAACGCACGACCGCACGAGATGTTGACATGTGCAGCCTTTGAGCCACTGGATCTAGTCACGCCGCACCGCTCGCGCTCCTCGCGTGTGTGCTACCATCTTTACGCGTGCTTTCAATCTCAGCCGTGTGTGGCAAGGCGTTAGTTCGGGCGTCAAATCGAGCGTCATCCACACCACCGCATCAGTCGCACCACGTTGTGCCACACGGCCGCATCTGCGCCCTTTGATCTCCATCGCACAGTTTAATTTCATGCGAGTGTCACCGCCTTCCAATTTCATGCGAAGCACGAATCGAACTCGCGCTAGCCGCTTGCATGCGAGCATTCAAACCAATGCACTACATGCACCTTTGTGTTGCGGTTTTGATTTTCAAGCATGACCGCTCTTAGTCGTTGGATGGAAATCCAACGGCTGAGATGGACTCCTCCTCTAATGAAGCGCGTGATAGCGGTTGCGTGGCCTCTTCGTAGCTGTTGGATGATGATCCAACGGCCCACGATTTTCCTTCATCGGTTGGGGGTGCGTCGGTGGATCGTTGGGATGGTGTCGCATGGCACCATCTTTACCATTCATCTTCTTGCCTTTGTAATTAATGCTACAGGGCTCCGATTGAGCCGATTTTTGCGTCGTTGATCTAGATCCATCCGTGCAGTCGGATTTGATATCTGAGGTTTGGATCTCTACGGACTGTATGTGATGCTACGGACGTCTGATCAAGACGATTTCGGAAGCATTGGACTCCTATCGTCATCCTATTAGATCCATTCGATCTGATCTATCATCTACGGCATCGGATCATTTGCAATTAATATTGTCTCTCTTTTAGAGCATAAAATAAAATTATTATCTATAAAGCTAACCAATCATCTATGATGCAAATTATGATGCTTATGCATGCATTGTTCCTAAGTTATACTAAAATCTAACTTAATTCAAGTAGATTAGGTCCTATGATTGCTGCGCCATCATTAGGAAGGGAAATGGAGAGGGAGAGACATGAATGGTGGCATGGAGGGTAGGTGGGTGATTATATAGAGAAAGAATTAGCTTTGGCTTGGAGTATGGTTTAGGCAAGGATGGATCTAGGCAAGTAGGATTAGGATTAGGATTTGGAAGGTGGGAAGAGTTGGTGTGGAATGTGGGTTTTTGAGAAGGGTGTGGTGGGTTTTTATTGGTCACTACAACAAGTTCTACTTTTGTTGTTGGTTGAAAACCAATGCTAAAGCCATTATAACCAACGCTAAAAAGCGACGGCATAAGTAGCATCGCTATTTCTTTTTCCCATTGATTACAAGGAACATTCGACGTTGAAATATCGTTCGTCTAGCAAACCAATTGGATCTTTTTCTGTCGGTTTCTAACCGATGAAAATTAGATTTTCCATCGCTTATTTAAAAAAGTGACGGCATTGTTAAGTTATTCTTTCGTGTGCTAATGCACCTTTCTTTCAGTTTCACGTTTGTTTAAAGAAACGTCACCGCTTATAGAAGCGACGGAAAAAATATTTTTATCGTCACTTATCATAAGAAGCGATGGCATAAAATGGGAATAGTGATTCTTCCGAACATTCTATGCTGTCGGTTATTAAATAAACGACAGCAAAAATATTTTCACCATTGCATATATGGCGACGGTTATTCAAATAACTGACGGCAAATGTATGGGTTTTTTTTTTAATTACCAAATGATGGAAACTACCTACTAAACCTACTTAAAATGAAAATGAACAGAAATTTATATTTAATAAATATAAGATATAGTACATTAAAAGTTTTAAAATGAAATATTTACATAAAAAAGGTTACATGAAAAACATAAGAAAAGAAAATGGATAGAAATCAAGATACAGCTGCCCCAATGTCACCAGCTCTACCTGCACCACCCATGGAGTCGTTGTCTCGTCTGTAGATGCTGGGATTTGTGGAAGATGGATGCTCTGACTAATCCTTCTTCTGAATAAGGGCTATAAGCATCTGAAGCTTATCATCCATGGCATTCATCTTATTATTCATCTGTACTCCTCTCTTCTCCCTCTCCACTCGTCTCTGTAGTGTGTCAATCTTTTTATGTAGCTGATCGACGACACTAGACGTGACGGCACCTTTCCTCCCATACCAGGTGGATAACGTGTATGCCCTCCTCACACTATGAACGAAACCACCGTGGTCTGGTGGCATCACAATCCTAGATGCCTCCTCTGCATCTAAAGGCTGCTGGATGCTCTCGAACATCTCGTCAGTGGGGGGATGTACTAATTGTACCATTTGATCCTAAATGTATTAAAAAATATTATTATAATATATATATATATAAAGTTATAAATTTTTTGAGTTTAGGAAACTTACATGTTTCTCTTGGTATGACCAATGGATCCACTTACGAGCACCCTCAACTGCAGTCTTACTGTAGGTGACCTCGTAGATATCCATCTTATTCATTTCAATCCCATCATGTGCAGCAGACTGAAAATATAAAAATGATACAATTAGGTTAAAATAACTTAAAAATTAAGTAATATTCAACTGAAAGGTAGTTCCAACACTTACATAACGGCTCCTGACTGTCGGCCTTATTTTTTTTGCTTTTTCTTGTAGACATATACAATAATATTTTTTATAAATTTAAGATATATGAAATTAATGAAATAATTTTTAATTACTTACTAACCTCCGTCTTCGAATTCAGCCAATGCTCGCATGCCTTCTTCCAATCGTCAGGCATGACATCAGGAGGAGCATCATCCATTACCTCCTCAGGTGAAATCTTGTTCAAGAAAAACTAAATACCAAATAGAAATTGTTAGAAATAATATAAGAAATTATGTATATAAAAAAAATGTAAATGTTTAAAAGTTCTTATATTTCTCTTCATCTCCATCCTCCAATCCCTGTGGATTTTGGCAGTGTGCTTAAGGATATATCGGGAGGCATTGGGGTCGTCACCCCAATCGTAATTTGCCTACATTAATTTTAAAAAATATTGGTCAATCTTGCTTTATAATAATTTTAAGATAAAGTTATAAAAGAAATAACTTTTATAAATAAAATTACCTCAAACTGACGGAGGAACTGCCTCTTCAGCTCTGCGGGCACCTTCCTCCAATCAAAATAGCAAATGGGCACAATGGACTTAACAATTGTGCCCACTCGATTGATAAATCCCAGGTAATTCTCCGCCTCCCCTATGGTTCAAAGCCTAATTGTTATTCTCATGCCCTTGGGGATACACTGGAGGTCTAGATTTTTTGTCTTCCCCCGTCCTCTTGCTACTCTACCTGCATAAACATTAATCATATTCATTGTATATTTTTAAAGTTATAATAAACTTTAAAACATATAAGTAATTTACTTCTTAAAGGTATATGATTTCTTATCAAAACTTGAGCCCGTCGCTGAGGGGTCGACATGAACTGGGGACATACTCCCCACCATCTCATCCTTTGCCTCCTTGCCCTCCTCCTCTCCTTCGTCTCCCTCCTCCCCTTCCTCCCCCTCCTCCTCATATGATCCTCCATAATTTGGATCATCCTCTACTCGGTCTAGCAAGGTCTAAGCAATCTCCTTCCTCTTTCCCTTCCCCCCCGTATGTTGTAAACGTGCCATCTCCCCAAGTCGTACGAAACATGACTGGGGTGGTGGTTGAACCTGCTATCGAAGGGGTGGCTGAGCCTGCTATTGGGGGGTGGCTGAGCCTGAGGAGACGAATCAGGCTACGTGGAGGGCTATGTCTCAGGAGGACCTTTTCTTTTATGTTTTTTCTTAAACAACTTCATTTGTAACACATAAATAATGCAATAATTAATATAATTAAAAATCATTAATATATAAATCAATAGACATGAATTTCAATTTTACTCAAAACTCCCTTTGTAATGACATATATGCCCCTATAAATTTCAATTTTAAGAGGAATTTCATTTAAACAGAAATGAAACAAAGTAAAGAAATTATTACTAACCTTAGATGTCAACATCGGTTGCAAATAAATGACCCTCTGTAAATTCTTGGTATGCTTCAGACTGTTCGTCAAAATAATTGCGTGGTATTGTTCTTATGGGTATAACCCATCCCTTTCGGCAATTATTGAGGACGTAGAAAACTTGTGCTGCTTGACATGCCAATGTGAAAGGTTCATTTGACTGAAGAATTTGACGATTAGGATTTAAACTCAAGAAATTATGTTTTTTGTCAATTTTGAAACTGGTGCCCTCTTTAAAAACATCAAACCAACGACATTTAAATTGGACAACTCTGCGATCAAATTTGAAGCTGATGTCCATAATTTCTCTGATTTCACCATAATATCCATCAGGACCAGTGGAAAGATCTGAATCAACAACTCCGGCTTGTTGTGTAACCTTTCTATCATCAATTTCTTTTATCCTGAATCTGAACCTATTTATTATATACCCAGAGTGGTAATGTGCATAATGTAGTGGTGAATCGACAATTACATCAAAATCTGGTACCCATCGTGGGTCCTTATCCTCTTTCAATTGATTAACCCAGTCTTTAAACCAATCTAAGAAGTCAAATTCAGTTGTCCTTGAAAGAGGTATTCATTCAAATTCCTCGTAAAATGGATCAATTTCAGGAATTTATTTTAAAATATATAGATGTGCGCAACATCTGTCATTTTCTGAAATTGCCTTGTACTCTGTATGAAGAATCGACCTTCCTCTGATATCAAAAATTGACAAACATTCTTCATCATTGTCAT
Source organism: Thalassia testudinum (assembly GCA_037157565.1). Classification (NCBI taxonomy): domain Eukaryota; kingdom Viridiplantae; phylum Streptophyta; class Magnoliopsida; order Alismatales; family Hydrocharitaceae; genus Thalassia; species Thalassia testudinum. Next base: position 40,433,342 of record JAZHRO010000009.1, on the reverse strand, counting down.
TGTATTCTCCCTCATAGTTTCTTTGAAGTTTATTAAAACAGTTGTCCATTTCATTCATGTACATGGAAGTAAAATTTATGCATTCCTCCATGAGATGCCCTTCTACAATGGATCCTTCCGGCTTTGTCTTGTTCAAAACATAATCTTTAGGCTTTTTCAAAAATCGCTCCATAGGATACATCCATCCGAATTGTATAAGTCCACTGATTCTCACTTCATTTGCAAGATGCAAGGTGAGATGAACCATTACATCGAAGAAGGCTAGGGGAAGAATCTGTTCCATCTTACAAAGAGTAATGACTATTTGTTTATCCTTGTGATCCAGCGTATCATTTTGTAGCGTATTCGAACAAACAGCCTTGAAAAACCTACTCATCTCTATGAATGAATCAACAACTGGCTCTGGGAGTATCCCCCATATCGCTAATAGAAATAACACTTGCATATAAATGTAGGAGTCATGACTTTTCAAACCAGATACCTTTTTCTACGCTTCATTCACACAACGAGAAAGCTGCGATGAAAACCCATCTGGTACTTGAATTCCCTTTAAGAAGGAGAATAATCTACTCTTTTGGCCTTGATTGAAGCTGTAAATAGCAGATGGGAAGTAGCCACCATCCTCATGAATATGCAGCTCCGGAAGTATCCCCAAACTCTTCATGTCTTTCCTTGTTTTAACCGTGTCCTTTGGATCATCGGTTAGATTTAATACGTCTAAGATGTTATCCATCACATTTTTTTTGATGTGGAAAACATCTAAATTATGATGTATTGTAAGATATTTCCAGTATGGCAGCTCCATAAAGAAAATGCTTCTCTTTCGAAATCTAGAATTCCTCGAGGTTGTCTGGTCTTATTTGAATGGTCAACCTAACCATATCTCATGCATTTCTTATAATCTCTCCATTATAACTTAACCCGACAACCTGATAGAATCTATAGTAAGTTTATTCTTTGGATTTTTCTTTGAATACCGACACGTCCTACCATCAAATTTACTCTCAAACTATGACATTCGCCATCTATGTTCAATAGGTAGAAATCTACAATGTTCTACGTAACAGAATTTCTTATTTTCTAATAATTGTAGATGATGAGTGTCCTCCATACAGACTGGACAAGAAAGCTTTCCTTTAGTACTCCAACCTGACAAATTTGCATACGCCGAAAAGTTGTTTATGGTCCACAATAATGTTGCATGCATATTGTAAAATTCTTTCTTTTCTGCATCATACATCTTTACACTAGTGTACTACAATTGTTTTAGTTCATCGATTAATGGCTGGAGATAAACATCTATTGCATTTCCTGGTTATTTTAGACCGATGACTAATAGGGTCAGCATTATGAATGATGATCCATACACAACCAGGGAGGTAAGTTATAAGTGACCACTACCACTGGCCATATAAAGTACGACGGGTACATACTCTTAAATGGATTGAATCCATCGCTTGCAAGAACCAATCGCACGTTCCTTGCTTCTAAAGCGAATAAATTATTTCTTTCATCAAATCTCTTCCACTCCTCTGAATCAGTAGGATGACGTATTCTTCCATCTTGAGATTTTGAATCCTGGTGCCATGTCATCCACCGTGCAGTTTTAATTGATATAAAAAGGCATTGAAGCCTAGGTGTCAATGGAAAATAACAAAAAACTTTCTGAAGTTATTTCCTCCTACTTTCATTTTTACCTACCTTATATCTCTCATGTTCACATTCAGGACAATTACTCAAATTTGTGAATTCATTTCTAGAAAGAATGCAGTCATTCGGACATGCATCAATTTTCTAACAATCCAAACCAAGCTTACGAATCTGTTTCCTTGCCTCATACCATGAAGCTGGAAAACCATCAAGGTTATTCAACAGCTTAGCAATAAACTGAAGTATTTCTGACATGAATTTAGCACTAGCTCTATTCATAACCTTCAGTTGAAACATCTTCAACAAAAATGACAACTTTGACATTTTTGTAACACCGGGAGCAATAGGATCCTCAGCTGCTTTAACAGCATCATAGAACGGATCACAACTGAACAGATCTTCCTGGTCTGTATTTATATCCTCTCCTGCTCTCATCTCGTTCAACATTTCTTCTATTTCTTCACCTCCGCTATCAGCTATGTTCTCGTCGATCTCTTAGTCAACAGTGTTTTCATTGTTTATGACTTTCTCAGTCAACTCCTCTCCATGAGCTATCCAAGTAGTGTAATGCTGCCACCACACATTACAAATGCAGTGCTCAAGCATAGTATTACGATCATGTAATGAAATGACCCTTCGCAAGGGCCATTCGAAATTTTTCGGAAAGATAGGGGCGTGAGTGCAATTTTAAACCCCCTGGGCTTAGGTGTGTGGGCCTTACGGGAAGAAAAGGTTCTGTGGGGGAGATTCCATAATTTTCACACACTCTCTCCTCCCACACAACACACCCCCATGTACACACCCACGCACACACACCTCCCCTCATAAACCCTATCCCTCTCCCTTTAAAAGGACACCACCACCCTTACCATCTCCCCCACACCTTCATTCTCCACCACCTCCACCTCCACCTTCGTCCTCCACCACCTACCGGCGACCTCTTTCTCATCCCTGTCCCCTTGCAACCATGAGTAGGGGAAGGAGGGAAGCTCGAGATGAAGGAGAAGAAGAGAGGGAGAAGTGTGGGTGGAGAGCGAATGGGAGAGCGAGGAGCTTGTAGGAGCTCAGGAGTGGAGGTACGATCGAGGGAGCTCATGGAGAGGAGCTCCGCGACCTCCTGTAATCATGGGAGGAGCTGCTACAGTCCTATGGACAGAGGATCGTGCGAGGAGGTTGTAGGGTGCACTGCAGAAACATTTTCCACAGTATCAGACGTCTAGGATGATATCCAGATATCTGGAGGATCCTCATGACATCCAAAGCTGGTGCCGGACGTCTGACAGCACGCAGGGTGCCGAGGTACGTGCTCTGTACGCGTCGCATGCATGTACATCTTCTTTTTATGTGTCATGTTTTTAAGCACGCGCACATGCGCAGGTACAGGACATGGGAAAGGCACGTGGCGCATCCTTCAAGGTACTTTAGGATGTCTAGAGACGGTTCTAGACGTCTGATTGCACTCCCAGACGACCGGAGGTAGTGTCAGACATCTGGGATCTCCCTCAGACAGTTGCGAAGGGGTTTGGATGTTTGAGGAAGCCGCAGGGAAGAAAGGTGAGATTTTGAGATCGTTTAAGATGTCTGTGTCTAGCCCCGAACGTCTGATTTTAGTCAGTATGCACGTTTTTAGCCCGTTTAGGGTCCAAACGAAGTCGATTTTGCGTAAACGAAGTATTGTTGGTTTCCGTTCGAGTTTCTCTGTGTGTTAATGTCACTTGGTTATAGTTTTGAACTCATTTGATGTGTTTGGTTAGTTGTATAGGTCTCCAGCCAATAGAGTATACGGGTCCCATGGAGAGGACGGGATCTGCGATTCGAGCCCCCATTTCACCCATGTATCCCTGTGAGTAGTTCTCCCTCTAATCCCAGAATTAATAATTAAATTTCATACTTTAGAAATATTTGATTGAACCTTAGGTTGTGAGATGAACCCTAGGGCTGAAAAAGATAAATGCATGCTACTTTAGAAATATTCGATTGAACCCTGGTTTGTGAAATGAACACTGGGGATGAAAGAGATGAATACGCATGTATTGAATGATTAAATTGTTGTGATGCTTACTAAAAGTAGTAAACCATGAGCTGCCTGTACCACATTTAATGAACAATGACATAAATGAAAATATTTGCGGTGTACTGAATAATCGATTATGAAATCTTAAGCTTCATATTATGCATTTAATAAATCGGATGTGGAAATGAGAAAGTCTATGTACGAACCCTACGGGAAACTAGAAAGGAACTCACGTGTATGGAATGAATATCGTATGTAGGAGGGAAGTGAGCTGGCCCTCGAGCACACGGTACCGAGGAGAAAAACTATCCCTTTTGCATGGAAAGCGAGCTAGCCTTTGTGTACGTGTTATTGAGAAGAGCTACCGTCACTTTAGTGGAGGGGGAGCTAGCCGCCCTTGGGTTGAGACCCGGGGTTAGGAGTAGCCCCCTATACAGACTCTTGTTACTTTAGTGTAGGGGGGGAGCCAACCGTCGCATGGGACTCAGGGTTAGGACTGGCCACCCTACACTGACTCTTGTTAGGCCCTTTAGGCAAATTGGGATAATCGGGAGAGGGTACGCAGACTATTGAGGGGCGAGACCCCTGTTCTGTTCTGTGTTGTACATTTGGGCATACCTACTAGTGGAAACAATTGACTGCGTGCCGTAGTCACCGCTACGTCGCAACTGTGACCTCGGGGTGGTAAATCGGGTGTAGGACTACCACAGGGGCTCTCCCGACCAGGAGAGTGCCATGTGTACATCCTACATCGCGAAATAAACTGCAATCAAGATCGTTCCCTCAGGGAACAAGAGGATTAAGAAATGTTGTGGACCCTTACTAGAATAACCGAATTAGAAACACCTGGTTGAAATAAATGGAATTGAATGAATAGTTATTTGTTTGTTTCTTTTAGTTAAATTGCATATGAATGGCTTAACCACCATTCTATTCAACGTTAGCTGACCACGAATTGTATAACCATGTTCAGATCAGGGAGTTGAGCAGCCAGCGCCACCAGCTGCCGAGAGTGCTGGGCCTAGCCAAGCCCAACCGTAGTGTTATTCCTTTTTTGTTTCCAGAGCTCTTTTGTAGTAGTGAGTACCTTTAGCATGTATTAGATGTTTCTGCTATATTTCTGTTCATGTTATATTTCCCTTTATTGTAATTGTGATGGCTATGTTGTAGTACTCTTCCACTTGTGGCATGTAATATTTTTGCGACTTCTCGTTCTATTTTCCATTACTGCCTTTTATTATTTCTGGTTAATTACATTGCATGTGTGGTTGTAATATTTTCTACTTTTGGTTATTTCTCGTTGGACGACTAGGTCTTGGGATTAGTCGAGGCGAGCCGATCTCAGATCCTGTAGGAAGCTGGGATCGGGTTGTAACATGTAAGGAACTATTTAAACATCTTTTGCATAGGCAGAAGATATTATCAAGTTGACCTCCTCACATAAATATCTTTCTATCATCATGAAAAGCCTAATCCAGGAATGAAATTACTCAATCCTTATATCTGGTGTAATCTAAACCCCGCAATCAAATCCAAGATCTATCCATTATAACCTAAAATTTAATGTAAACAAATCACTTATTAGGAAGAAAAATGACCAAATGATGTCATGTTGATTAAGATCTTCACTTTATAGCCCATCCTCAAAGATTTCATGATAACTTAGTTTTGCTCGTTACATGTAACCTTAGTGCGGTGAAATTTCGGTAGCATATCCCTGCACTTCTCCAGTATAGCCCCCAATACTAACCTTAGCTAAATTTTCTTTAACACCCAATTAAGGGCACCACAGGAAACTAGATAAGATTAGCTAGTATACCATAGAAGAGTAGGAATAAGCAACTGAAATTTCACCGCACATGGTTACATGTAACAAGCAAAACTAAGTTATCATCAAATCTTTAAGGACATTCTTTAGTTCGGTACTTCACCGAACTAAAGTTGTTCGAGTCTTATGGTATGCTATAAAGATAACACATCATACATGTGAGGTATACATACACTTCCTGCATTGTCTGTATAACATGATCATAAGTCTCAACAGGCGAGTAATTTGGACACAATTTGACTCGGAAGACTCTTACCCTAGGGGTTAGAATACCTAATATTTGGCCTCACATGCATATATCTTGTTTAGCAAGTGTATGTAACTAAACAATAATTAATTTAAACATTAAAAAATTTACCAAAAAACTACAATATCATTCAATTAAATTAAAAAGATTGAATGTATATATATATACCTCAAACTACTATAGCCTCCGAGTGTACCCGACACTGATAACCTACAATTTCAAAAGTAAAATTAATTAAATAACAAATTATAATTATAATCCTAAACCCTAACCCAAACTAAACATGCAAACTAAGGGCAAGAGCAAGCGAAAATCCTAACCCTTACCCAAACCCTTATCAAATCATAAAACCCTAACCCTGACCCAAACCAAACATCTAAACCTTAGACCAACCCAACCACCATAACCCTCTCCCAACTCAAATCCTAAAACCCTAGGCCAAGCATCATATACACAACCTAATACTAAACCTAAACAACATATATTAATCCCAACTAAACATTGAAACAATTTTGAAAAAAGAATTGACAAAGTTTCCCCTTATATTTTCAATTTTCTATAAACCTGCATAGCAAAATAATACTCATCATAAAAGTGGGCACACCCCACATTAAATTTCATTCAATCAAACAAGTGGGTACACCCCGCATTCACAATAAATCATACAAGTCACACCATCTAACAAAAGCCTAAAACATTATTTCAATAAATAAAAAACATTAAAATTATACCTCCAACGACTACAGCTTCCGAGAAAGATCGTCACCGATAACCTGTAATTTCATAAACACAATTAATTAAATAACATATTATCATATTATTCAAAATTTTACAACTTATAAAATTAAGGTGATGGCAGCGGTGATAATAGGAGGTGGAGGGCGATAGGAGGGGGGAAAGGCCAGCCACATAGGCAGCACTAAGAGAAGGAGGAGGAAGAGGGTAGTGGGGGAAGAGGAAGAGGAGGTCGTCGGGCAGTGGTAGGGATAGGAGGAGGATGAGGAGGGGTAGTAGGATGAGGAGGAAGAGGAGGAGGTCGATAGGACAAGGAGGAGGAGGAGGGGGCTATAGGATGGGGAGGAGTAGGAGGATGAGGTCTGCAAGAGGAGGAGGAGGAGGAGGGTGGTAGGACGAGGAGGAGGAGGGGCAAGAACCAAGGAGGAGGAGGAGGCTACAGGCGGAGGAGGAAGGTGAGGAGCTACGGAGGAGGAGGAGGGGGAGGAACCAGGGAGGAGGGGGGGAACCAAGGAGGAGGAGGAGGAGGGGGGCATAGACAGAGGAGGAGGATGGGTTAGAACCGAGGAAGAAGAGGAGGAGAAGGGCATCATTGGTCCGGGGAAGAGGGGGACGATGGCGCTAGCGGAGGAGGAGGGCAAGGGTGCTGGCGGAGGAGGAGGGCGAGGAGAAGCAGAGGAGGAGGAAGGCGAGGATCAGCGAAGGAGGAGGAGGAGCAAGGTGAGCTGCCACAGAGGAGGAGGGGAGCAGCGCGTGGAGGATGAGGACAAGGAGGAGAAGGAGGAGGGGGGACGACAACGACAAGGATGGGGATTCACCTGAAAAGGAGAGGGCGACGCAAGGAGGAGGAGGGCGTGGAGGTGCTCAGTGCGAGGGGGCGACACGAGGGTTTCGATGAGGAAGATGAACAGTAGGCCACAGCGTGTAAATAGATTTAGGAACCCATGTAGTCGGTTCTCTCAAAAATCGACGGCAAATGATATTGTCTGTTCCCTCTCCATCGCACCCAAAATTTCACCGCTAAATTTAACTTAACTTTTACCGTCGTTTATTCCAATAATCGACAGTATAAGTCACCAATCTCGCGCAAATTTCACATGCAATTTTTTTACCGTCGCTTATTACCCAAACCGACGGTAAAGGGTACACATCATCATACCTAAAATTTTTGCCTCTAATTTTTACCCACTTTTGCCATCGTTCATTCCAATAACCGATGGCAAAAATATATTTGCTGTCACTTAATAAACCGATGATAAATATGAAGGACCACCCCGTCGCCCAATCATTGATGGTGGGTCGAGTACTAACCTTTGCCATCACTTTTTTGAATAAGCGATGGCAAAAATATCTTTGCCATCGGTTTAAATAACCGACGGCAAGTAACTGACGACATAACCCATTTTTCTAGTAGTGAGTGGATGCAAGGTGGCATGGGATGTGGGAATTTGGTAGAGGTAGCATGGAATTGTGTTGATTTAGAGTTAGGAAAGTGTGGTGGTTGTTTGATTTGGAAAGTGTTTTGATAGAATTTCTTGGAAATTAAGAATAAGCGAGTGGGGAAATTGGATTTAGGAAAGTGATATTTGGTGGGAACTTGGTTAGTGGGCATGGGATTTAGGGTTGAGGGATGGTGGGTGTAGGCTTAGGATTAAGAAAGTGGAGGGCTAGGATTTCTAGAAGGGTGGCACCACTTAGGGTTTTAGGGTTAGGGTTTGTATAGCTTCATTTGTCTTCCCCCTTAGCTTGAGCATGATCTTCCTTTCTTCCTTGGCTTAGCTCAGGCACTCCTGCAAAGAATAAAACCTTTTATTCAAAATTAGTGAACAATTGAGCTTAATTATATATTCCTAATTCTAAGATGCATGTATGCACTTATATACAAAAATGCTCAAGTTCTAATGCAATTAATGCTACAAAACTAACATAATTAAACATGATAAAATCAATTATTCTTGTTTTTCTCAGTAGCCTAATTGAAGATGCAATGTTATTTTATTCTAAGATCTACGATTGTGATGGCTTATGAAATAGCTCAATATTAATTGTAAAACTACTTCTATGTGTATGTTGTTTAAATTACCAGATGTAGTTAAAACTATTGTACAATTTGTTACACAATATTTGTAATGTAATATGATGTTTAGGTTCAAAAGGAGGAACTTGTTACTAAATATGACATATCAACAAAAGCAACATGTTAGAAAATAAGATGAGATGGGACTTCTTTCTTAGGCATTTTTCTCTAAAGAAAAATGCATGAGAATCTTGAAATTTTGAAGGGGCTATTTAAGAAGACAACTTTTCATCCAAGATGCTATTTTTGGGCCCAAAACACTATGTTTGGAAAAGAGTGAATACATTTTGGAACTTTTTAGCCAAAATACAAATTTGAAATTTTAGCTTTCAAAAATGGTGTTTGAGAAAAGGCGAGAACTATTCACTTATATGGACAATGGGTAGCTTCTTTTATTTTAAGATTACCCTTTTGGTGAAATGGGATCTCTTTTGCCTAAACTATGATCAGGTTGTTTAGTGGAGCACAGCCTGGTTCCTCTAGAATATGCCAAAGTTCTCTTGATTCCTTTGTCAGGACTTATTGATTCAATCCTTTCTATCCTTGACCATCTCTTTGGATGGATACTTGTGGAGTCTACCTACTGCCTCATTTGTGATGTGGAGGATGAATCTGGAAACCACATTTTCTTTGAGTGTTCCTTCTCGTCTTACATTTGAGAGCATTACTACCTCAGGCTCCTACTACTCCTTAATGGTATAAGGCTTATTTTAATGCTGTTTTAGGAGAGGTTTTATCCTTCCCATGTAAATCCCTTTCTGGCTTCATTAAGCGACGAGTACCTGCTAGGCAACTCGGGAAAGTTAAAAGATCAAGAATAATGCTTGGGCTAAGGAGATTAAGCCCTCCATGTTAGATATCTTTGAGTAGCTGGAGTTTGATGTAAGGTTGTGTCCTCACCATCTTGCTCTGGAGGCATTCACTCTGTCAAGGAGTGTTACGACCCGGTACCCGGATCCCTACAAGACCCGAGACCGACTCGCCTCGACTAATCTCAAGACCTAGTCGTCCAGCAAGAAATAACCAAAAGCAGGGAAATAAACCACATTCACACATGCAATATAACTAAGCAGAAGGAAAGAACGAAGCAGTAAACAAAGGTAAAACAACTGTCTCAAAATAGTACATGCCACCACAACAACAATAGAAAACAGAAATGTATGAGAACAGTAATTTAAAGTCTAGTACTCACAACTACAGCATAAACAAAGGATTGTAAAAGAAACCACTACGGCTGGGCTCGGCTAGGCCCAACTCCCTCTGCAGCTGGAAACTCGGTCTACTCAACTCCTAGTCCTGAACAGTGCTACGAAAAGACAGGATCAGCGAACGCTGAGTAGAGTGGTGTTTATATTATCTATGTACAAGTAAAGTAAAAATAACAAGCAGATTTTATTCTCATTTCTATTTATCTCATTTATGTATTTCTGGTTTCTTTTTCCCAAAGTATCCAAGTATTTCTTGATCTTGCTTGTTTCTCGTGGAAACGATCTTGATTGCAATCTTTTCCGTGGAGTAGAAGGTGCATGTGGTTCTCTCCTGCCCGAGAGAGTCCCCCGTGATAGTCCTACACCCAATCAACCATCTCGAGGTCATTGTCGAGACGTAGCAGTGACTACGGCACGCATGACAAGTGCACGGGTAGCTACCCTGCACTGACACGCAGTTAGTAGTTTTCGCTAGCGGGTATGCAAAAAGTACAGCACAGAATAGTATAGGGCCTTGCCCTCTCAGAACAGGGGTCTCGCCCCTTAGAACCAAACAGGGGTCTCGCCCCTCTACAGCCCGCGTACTCTCATCCGACTACCCCAGTTTGCCCAAAGGGCCTAACAAAGTCGATGTAGGGTGGCTAGCTGAACCCTAGGCCCCGTGGGGTGGCTAGCTCCCTCCCTACACTAGTAGCATGCCTTGGTACCACGTACGCGAGGGCCAACAGGAGTCGGTATAGAGTGGCCAATCCTAACCCCGGGTCTCAACCCAAGGGAGGCTAGCTCCGCTCTACACTAAAAAGGGACAGTTGCTCTCCTTAGTACTACGTACATAAGGGCCAGCACACTTCCCGTCTACATTCCAGATTCCTTTCATGCACAGGAGTTCTACTCCTAATTCCCCGTAGGGTTCATGCTCATATTCACCTCATTTATCCATATTTAGATCTCATGTTTCATAACTCGTTCCTCACCCATATACAGGCAGCTCGTATTTTCATAATTTAGTTCTCAATCATAAACATGCAACTTATAGTTTCACAGTTCAATTTCTCATTTACATACAGGCAGCTCGTATTTTAACATGCATCTTGATAACACCACGCAAGGGGGTAGTAATTAGGTTGAATATGGCCCATCTTTAGAATAAAAGGCACAACATAAAGTAGAATAGGAGCGTTGCATGCATCAAGTACCAAGATTGCTTATAAACCGTATTAATGGCAATTTGTGTAAAGTATTTGTCAAAGCAGGCCTCAGATGAGCAATCGGACCGCACGGATGGATTCAGGACGACGAACGGAGTCCAACGGACTCAAGATCAGCCAAATCCGACATCCGGAGCTCCCACAATGGGCCCAAGAAATCATGACCGTTGATCTGGAGATCAACGGCCCAGAACGCGCCACGTCGCCCCGCCCCCGCCGCTCTCTCGCCCTCAAGCCAGCCAAGAACGAATCTCGGCCGTTGATCTTCGATCGAACGGCCGAGATCCGCGTGCTCGCCGGCGGTCGCCGCGACAAAGCGCGGGCGTGGCGCAACGGTTAGTGCGCACGCCCGCGTCGCAGCGACGCGCGTTCGAATCGCGCGGAGTGGAAATCAAGCGCGAGCGAAGGGCGCGGTGAAATTAAGCCGCCCGATCAGCAGCGGGCGGTCAGGATTGTGCCACGCGGCGCGACGACAGGGCGGAAACGCACGCGCGCACGCGCGCCCTAAGCGCGATCTCAGCACGGGCGCGGGAGGATCTCAGCCATTCGATCTTCGATCGAACGGCTCTCGTTCATCATCCACGGATCGCGCTTGGAGAGAGAGAGGGGGCAGGCGGCTGACCGGCAGCAGAAGGCCTTCACCGACGTATCTGGAAGCGGTTTTAGCGACGTTCTGGATGTCGCTAAAGCACATTCTTCTTTTAGGAAGCCCTTAACTCTATTTAAACCCCCTTCTACCACCATTCAAGGCATCCTCTCCCACTTGCAACTACTCCACTCCTCTCCTAGCTAGTCTTAGGCACTCTTGTAATCGACGGAGACGACGAGCCGCCGACGGAGCCTCCTCCACCGCCGTGGCTGCCTCGTCGCTCTCCACTCTCTCTCTACCTCTCTCTCTATCTCTTTTAATCTTTCATTTACTTTTGTTGAAGCATGTATTTAATGTTGTAAACCATGAACTATGAATGCATGTTTAATGAAATTATTTTCCATTTAGTTGCCATTTTAATTTCTGTTTAAAGTGCATGATTAAAACCAAGAGCTTTCTAACCCTAAACTCTCTCTATCTCTCGCTTTTCAAAATCGTCTCTTTCGCAAGCAAAACTCCGCCTTTTTCGTGACAACAAGTGGTAAACAAAACCTGATTTCCACGCCTCCCTGAGATCGACACTCGGACTCACCTCTGTTTACTTCTTTTAAAACCGGCGTATCAAGTGCAACTATAACGACACCTCTTAACACACACGCACGAAGGCACGTCAGTTTTTGGCACCGTTGCCGGGGAGGCAACGGATTTGTTTTTATCACCTCCATTCCACATTCATTCTCACATCGTCTAATGCCCTATTTTCCTTTTTACTTGGTGGTTGCAGGAATTCGGCGCATGGACGGCGAAGCGACGCATCCGACAGTAGCAAGGGAGTAGGCGCCTCGAGGAACGATAGTGAGTAACCTGTCTCTCATTGTTTGCTTGCGTGAAAAAGCTAAAAAAAATTGTAAAAACTGCAAAAAAATTGGCGTGGTGTATGATTACTTGACCCACATCCTTAACACATCACCCCACAAAAAAATATACACTCTAACATTCTAAACAAATTCTTGGAGTGTTCTTTTCTTTCTTGAGTGGTGTTTGCGAAGCCACCGTGAGTTGACCTGGGCCGCACCACTCAACCCTAAAAACTGACTCATCTAATAGAAGTTGCATGATCATTAGGATGAGTACACTAGGATTTTAGAGCCTCTACAGAAGAAAAAGGAAATCTACTTTCACTAAGTTGTGTGCAGAACTTGACGTGCCCACTGAAACTTGTTTGAAAACATTAAGACACGTCAACCCTAAAAAGTACTCAAGTAAGGATAAAACACTAAAAGACACTATATCTTAACAAATCCTTGCTTGAAAATCATGTTTTGCTAGAAGCGCACACTTTGAAAGTGGAAAATTAAGAGGCACCACCCCAATCAACGCCTCATCACATCACCCTAAGCACAAGCACTATCCTAGCCCTTTAAAACTGAGTAGATGTGCCCTAGGTAGGACTGAGTTAAGTCTCAAAAGGTGAGGTTTTGTCTGCTAGGCACTTGGCTTTCATTCCCTTGGTAGAATCTGGTGACTAGGCTGCGGGGCAGTGTCAAACGACCGTGGTTATGGGGTCTATGGAATCGGAGGCGCAAGCCAAAGGAATAACCTTCCCTGCAATCCCCTCGTAATCAACCTGGCCAGATTAGCCTTGAGAAGGGGAGTCCAGTGCTTACGGACTTAATCACCCTTTGTGAGATTTCTAGGTCTCCTAAGGAATACACCATAAGGATTAGGCTTGCGTGCTTGATTGAAACACATTTCTCGCATCTGTCGCCCTCCGCATCCCCTCCTGTTCTTCTCTAGTGTATGCACGGGAGGCGCTCACTGCATCCCGAATTGTGTGTTTTGGGGCAGGAATCTAGGCGACGTAATTCTGTTGAAAACATGGCTGAACCTAGGGTAGATGAGGCTGAAGATCAACCCCACCAGATGCTATGGCTGTCATCCAGGCTCAAATCAATGCTAACCATCGGCTTCAGCAATAACAAATCCACACCATCATGCAAGCCATACAACGGTTACAGAACCCGCAAGAACAACCACCACCTTTCAATGACATACCAGGACAACCACCACTTGATTTACCACCATTTCAGGACCAGCCAAGACCCCTCCGTGATTTCTATAACCCTTCTGCCATTAGAGTCGAGCCACACCTTAGGATCCCCGAAGGGGGAGACGATTTTGAGCTAAAACCTAATGTATTAAGTCTAATCCAGAGCCACTTTCATGGAAGCTCAAATGAAGACCCCTTTCAGCACCTAGAAGATCTCGACCGCATAGCAAGAATAGTAAAACCTAGGAACATTAGCCTTGACATTGTTCTAATCAAGATGTTCCCTTTCTCATTAAGAGACAAGGCTTCTCATTGGCTTAGAACCCTAGGTAGACCCATCACCACCTGGGAGGAACTGAGGCATGCATTTTTAAAGAAATTCTTCCCCATAGGAAAGACCAATGCCCTCAGAAGAGCTATCACTACCTTCACACTCCAGGGTGGGGAACAATTTCATGAGGCGTGGGAAAGATTCAATGAACTTTTGAGGAAATGCCCACACCACGAAGTTCCAAGGTGGCAATTGGCCCAGATCTTCTACCACGGTCTGGATAGCAACCTACGGAACTTCGTCGATGCCTCATGCGGGGGAAACTTCCTAAACAAAGACGAGGAGAGCGCGTTTGAGCTCTTTGAGTCTATGAGCGAGAATTCGCTCAACAATGCCTCCATGAACCAGTTTAACAGGTCCAGTCAACCCCGTGGTGGGATTTATGAGGTGCAAGCAAATTCTGGAATGGTTGACATGGACATCATTGCCAAAAAGTTGGATCGAGTGGAATTGGTGGACAAGAAGATTGATGAGCTTCTAAACCAGACCAGGAACCCCTTGCAGACTTTCACCCTAGCAAAGGGAGCACATAATGTTGACCTGGTCCAACCCTTCACCCAATTGAACCTGGAACAAACCCCAACCACGTTCCAAGGAGGGACCTTTGCTCCCTCGACCCTTGATTACTCCCTTCCTTCTTCATCAACATCGGCTATTCTAGAAGATGTGCAAGCCGTCCAAGGATATGCAAAACCTGACCCTTTCTCCAACACTTACAACACCGGCTGGCGTAATCACCCCAACTTTGGTTGGACAAACCAGAAACTACCGCAATTCCAAAACCAGCCCAGGCCAAACCAACAGCCACACTTGCCCCCCTATCAGCAAGGACCACCAGTTAGATCCCAATATAACCAAAATAGGGCGGCCCCTCCCCCACAAAACCAAATGGACACCCTAATAAAGATGATGGCTGACATGAACCAAAAACATCAGGAAGAAATGGCCTTGGTAAAGGGACAGTTAAGCCAACTCTTGGACTATAAACAGCAAGGATCTCTACCTTCCCAACCGCAACCAAACCCGCGAAACATAATTAACAGAGGCCCCAATTCGCAAGGGTTCCAAGGCAACCCCGGGCAGGCTCATATGGTCCAGCCGGCCCCACAAACACCTCCTGGGTTTGGCGCTTCTTCATCCTCGTCTTCTCAAGGATCACCCCATGGCCCCAATGTCTCTGCGAATGCGGTGACCTTGAGAAGCGGCACCAAAACCCAGGATCCCAAATGGTCGACTCTCCCCGAGACTTTACCCGACTTAGAAGAAACACCAACCAAGGACCCAAACATGGAACCAATTCAGACACCCTATCCTGAGGCCTTGGAAACAATCAAGAGAAAAAAGAATACTGTGGAAACTGAGGAGCTGATGGAAATTTTTAAACAAGTACAGATTAATATTCTGCTTCTAGAAGCTGTCAAACACATCCCCGCTTACGCCAAGTTCTTAAAGGATGCCTGTACACCCAAGCGTAAGCCGAGACCTCAAGCACCTAGGAAGGTTGTACTCTCTGAGCAAGCCAGTTCCGTGATATCAAGCAACCTTCCACTCAAACGAACTGACCCAGGACCACCCCTGATTTCCTGCAACATCGGGAACATGACATTTGATAGAGCGCTCCTGGACCTAGGTGCTTCTATCAACCTAATTCCCACAACCTTGTACCACCAATTTGGTTTTGGGGAGCTGGCACCAACCCCTGTCACCATCCAGCTGGCGGATAGATCAGTGAAAACCCCGAAGGGGGTTGTCGAGGACGTGATTGTATGGGTCAAGGACTTCTATTTTCCAGTCGACTTTTTGGTGCTCGACATGGAAGTCCCTGAAAAATTACAGAACGCACCCATAATCTTAGGCAGACCTTTCTTAGCTACGGCTAAAGCAAACATCGATTGCGACACGGGATGTATGGAAATCGCCTTCGGAGATAGGAAAATGCAATTGGATATCTTTCGGGCAACAAAGTCTTTTGATTGTGATTACATTGAGGAACATGATCCCGTGGAAACTTTAATCGAGGAATGCCTTACCCTCAGTTCTGTCTCAGACCACCAAACCCGTAGTTCTGACTCGTCACCATCATTACCTATGGACCTCTGTAAGGCTGAGTATCATCACATGACACCATTTGAAGAAATCGATGTTGATCAACTACCGCCCTTTCCATTCCCATCGACTGTGGTCCCACCCGCACCTGAACTTAAACCATTGTCCGAGAATCTCAAGTACGTCTTCTTGGGACCTGGCCAGACCTTCCCAGTGATTATTAATTCCCATCTAACCAAGGATCAGGAACTAAGGTTGACTGCAACTCTTTCAGAACATCGGGCCGCCATTGGTTGGACCATCTCAGATCTAAGAGGAATTAGCCCCACTTATTGCACCCACAAGATTTACCTGGAAGACGGGGCCCGACCTTCCCACCAGATGCAGAGACGGTTAAACCTTAACATGCGGGAGGTCGTTAAAAAAGAAATTATCAAATGGCTCGACGCCGACATCATCTACCCTATCTCTGATAGCCCCTGGGTGAGCCCCACTCAAGTGGTTCCAAAGAAGGCTGGGCTCATCGTTGTCACTAATGATCATGGTGAATCCATCCCCACCCGCACCACCACCGCATGGCGGGTGTGTATTGATTATAGGAAGCTTAATGAAGCCACTAAGAAGGACCACTTCCCCTTGCCATTCATTGACCAAATCCTTGAAAGATTGACAGGGCAGAAGTATTTTTGCTTCCTGGATGAATATTCAGGATATAACCAAGTCGTAATTGCTCCGGAAGATCAGGAAAAGACCACATTCACTTGCCTGTATGGCATGTTTGCATTCCGTCGAATGCCGTTCGGGTTATGCAACGCACCCGCGACCTTCCAGCGTTGCATGCTAGCCATTTTTTCAGAAATGGTGGGTGAATACTTGGAGGTCTTTATGGATGATTTCTCTGTATTCGGGAATTCATTCGACCATTGTTTGAGCAACTTGGAGAAAATCCTGAAACGATGTATCGAGGCTAACTTGGTGTTAAGTTGGGAAAAGAGCCATTTTATGGTTCAAGAAGGAATTGTCCTCGGACACATCGTTTCGCATAGGGGCATCGAGGTAGATCGAGCTAAGGTTGATTTAATTTCCAAACTTCCTCCACCTAGTTCAGTCCGACAGATTCGCTCTTTCCTAGGACATGTTGGCTTCTACCGAAGGTTCATCAAAGACTTTTCCAAACTTTCCAAACCCTTGACCGACCTTCTAGCCAACGACGCCACTTTCCACATGTCTCCTGATTGCACCCAGGCTTATCATACCCTCCGGGACTTAGTCTCCACCGCACCTGTACTTCAACCCCCAGACTGGTCCCAGGATTTTGAGATTATGTGTGACGGATCAGATTTTGCCATAGGCGCTGTCCTGGGACAAAGGCAAGATAAGAAGCCCGTGGTGATATACTACGCGAGCAAAACGTTGGACGAGGCCCAACGTAATTATACCGTCACAGAAAAGGGGTTGCTCGCTGTAGTCTTTGGACTGGAAAAATTCCGATCATACTTGCTGGGATCCCACGTGACTATCTACACCGACCATTCAGCCATCTGGCACCTGTTGGCCAAAAAGGACGCAAAACCCAGGCTCATCAGATGGATCCTGCTTTTGCAGGAATTTGACCTGGAAATCCGAGACAAGGCCGGATCAAAAAATGTGGTGGCTGACCACCTGTCAAGACTTCATCCAGACCACATTGGACCCTCCCTACCTCTATCTGATACCTTCCCTGATGAACACATCCTAGCCGTGCAAGACAAGAAAATGCCATGGTATGCTGACTATGTCAACTACCTGATTATAGGACAAACCCCGCACAGCTGGTCCAGACAGCAACGGGACAAGTTCTTGGCTAAGGCCAAGCACTATTTCTGGGATGATCCCATGCTGTTTCGCCTCTGTGCTGATCAGATCATCAGGAGGTGCCTCCCCGAAGACGAAGTTCAGAGTGTGCTTTCCTTTTGTCATGACCAAGCGTGTGGCGGCCATTTCTCTGGCAAGAAAACAGCTGCAAAAGTTTTGCAGTCTGGATTTTATTGGCCGTCCCTATTCAAGGATGCCCACATCTTTGCCAAGACTTGCTCACGATGCCAAACACTAGGGACAATAACCAAAAAAGATATGATGCCCCTTCAGCCCATTTTGATTGTCAAAATTTTCGACGTTTGAGGTATCGATTTTATGGGCCCCTTTCCACCATCCAACGGCTTCGAGTATATCCTGGTCTCGGTAGACTATGTTTCCAAATGGATTGAAGCCGTCGCCACCCAACGATGCGATCACAAGACGGTCATGGACTTTGTAAAGAAGAACATCTTTTCCCGATTTGGAATACCCAAGGCCATGATCAGTGATGGTGGAAGCCATTTTATCCATTCCCAGTTCCGTGCCCTACTTAGAAAATACGGGGTAAACCACCGCATTGCCACCCCGTATCATCCACAAACAAATGGGCAGACTGAGGTCTCAAACAGACAAATCAAGAACATTTTACAGAAGACTGTGAGACCTGACAGGAAAGACTGGTCCACACGACTTGATGATGCCCTGTGGGCATACAGGACCGCTTTTAAGACCCCGATAGGCATGTCACCTTACCGCTTGGCCTTTGGCAAAGCTTGCCATCTCCCTGTCGAATTGGAACACCGGGCTTACTGGGTTGTTAAGTAATGTAACATGGATCCCCAGTTAGCTGGTGCGTAAAGGACTCTTCAATTATCTGAGCTTGAAGAAATTCGTCGGGACGCCTTTGACAATAGTCAGCTATATAAGGAAAAAATGAAAGTCGTCCACGACCGACTCATTCATAGGAAAACCTTTGAGCCAAACCAACAAGTCTGGCTATTTGATGCACGCCTGAAACTCTTCCCAGGGAAACTTAGGTCCAAATGGACAGGACCATTTCGGGTGGTCAAGCCCTATTCCAATGGGGCAGTCGAAATCGCCGATCTTAATACCGGGCACACCTTTACAGTCAATGGTCAAAGATTGAAGCATTTCCTGGCCCAGGTACCCCCCAAGGAAAGTGTCACCCTTGTTGAGGGCTGACACCAAGCACCGCCCAGCTGGAGGCGTTAAACTCAGCGCTTCCTAGGAGGCAACCCAGCGGATTCAGACTGATCTGGTAGTTTACGTCACTCAGGTACTATCTTTTTGAACCCTTCTGCATCCATGCATCTGCCAATGAGGACATTGTCCAACTTAAGCATGGGGGGGATGGTAAATTGCATAATCCTGAGCTTAATTAATCAGTCTGAATGAATAAATTAATTGATTAAAAAAAAATTGAATTTAGGAAGAAAAACTTAGGCATTAGAAACTTGTCAATAGTGGGAAATAATACAAAAAGAACTTAAACGCTTAGACTTTTCAGGCCTTCAGGCTTAATCAGCCCTAGTGTCCATTAAAATATGGATTTAGCGGCGAATCCTTGCAACTTTAAGCTATTCTAATCCACCTAATAAATAAGGTAATAAGTATACGACTTATCAACTCACCCTCTAACTCAGGAAAACTTTGAGTCTAAGCATCTACACACATTTTTGCACAGACTCACTTCTTGGAGATTTTGACAGAAATTGGGTAGCTAATGAACTCTCTAGGGTGGTATGGCTGGCAAGTTGTCGTGGGTAACAGCCCATTGGCAGGTTGTCCAGAACCCAGCCACAGGTCATTTCTTTTTCGCTGCCTCTAGGTACATTTGAGATTAGGGAAGCCACCTACGAAGAAAAAAAAAAAAAAGAGAAGAAAAGAAAATAAACCACACTTCACCGCACAAGTATGGCTGGCAAGTGATCGTGGGTAACAGCCCATTGGTCGGTTGTCCAGAGACCAGCTCAATAATTGCACAAAAAAGACCAAAACACCTAAGGACGAAGCGGGGAAGTAGTACAAGCTGGGGAGATATACACTGGAAAATCCTTGTGTTGACCCCAAGTAAAATGAACGTAGGGAGAAAGCTACCAGTCGAACAAATACACCTTCAGGCAAAAATTTATTTTCTTTTCCGGACAACTAGAGGCGTAGAAACTCGAAGTCTGTCTCAATTACCGTTAAGTGAGTCTATCACAACATTCACACCAAGATGCTTAGCACTTAGGGTTTTGACCGAGTTTTGGGTGGGTTGGGTAGCCGTAAAAAGTTACCAACCCACACTGAATTCCGAAAATTCTAAAAAGACATATATAGATATATACGTATACATATGTATAGTTATATATACAAAGCAAGGATTCGGGCGATTCGTATTTTGGAAGACACCCCGGTGCTGCTTAGTCTTTGTAGATTAAGATCTTCGTATATTTCCTCTTATTGACGAGTAACGAAGTGCCGAAGCAATTACTTCTTGAATTCTCCAAAGAAATAAAGGCTAGAATAAACCTTGCTAGGGACTATCAAGGAGTAAGCATGGGGGTATGATAACACCACGCAAGGGGGTAGTAATTAGGTTGAATATGGCCCATCTTTAGAATAAAGGGCACTACATAAAGTAGAATAGGAGCGTTGCATGCATCAAGTACCAAGATTGCTTATAAACCGTATTAATGGCCATTTGTGTAAAGTATTTGTCAAAGCAGGCCTTAGATGAGCAATCGGACCGCACGGATGGATTCAGGACGACGAACGGAGTCCAACGGACTCAAGATCAGCCAAATCCGACATCCGAAGCTCCCACAATGGGCCCAAGAAATCATGATCGTTGATCTGGAGATCAACGGCCCAGAACGCGCCACGTCGCCCCACCCCCGCCGCTCTCTCGCCCTCAAGCCAGCCTAGAACGAATCTCGCCGAGATCCGCGCGCTCGCCCGCGGTCGCCGCGACAAAGTGCGGGTGTGGCGCAACGGTTAGCGCGCACGCCCGCGTCGCAGCGACGCGCGTTCGAATCGCGCGGAGCGGAAATCAAGCGCGAGCGAAGGGCGCGGCGAAATTGAGCCGCCCGATCAGCAGCAGGCGGTCAGGATTGCACCACGCGGCGCGACGACAGCGCCCGAGCGCCCACGCACGTGCGCACGCCGGGCGGAAACGCGCACGCGCACGCTCGCCCTAAGCGCGATCTCAGCACGGGCACGGGAGGATCTCAGCCGTCCGATCTTCGATCGGACGGCTCTCGTTCATCATCCACGGATCGCGCTTGGAAGATCGGACGGCTCTCGTTCATCATCCACGGATCGCGCTTGGAGAGAGAGAGGGGGCGGGCGGCTGACCGGCGGCAGAAGGCCTTCACCGACGTATCTAGAAGCGGTTTTAGCGACGTTCTGGATGTCGCTAAAGCACATTCTTCTTTTAGGAAGCCCTTAACTCTATTTAAACCCCCTTCTACCACCATTCAAGGCATCCTCTCCCACTTGCAACTACTCCACTCCTCTCCTAGCTAGTCTTAGGCACTCTTGTAATCGCCGAAGACGACGAGCCGCCGACAGAGCCTCCTCCACCGCCGTGGCTGCCTCGTCGCTCTCCACTCTCTCTCTACCTCTCTCTCTCTCTTTTAAGCTTCCATTTACTTTTGTTGAAGCATGTATTTAATGTTGTAAACCATGAACTATGAATGCATGTTTAATGAAATTATTTTCCATTTAGTTGCCATTTTAATTTCTGTTTAAAGTGCATGATCAAAACCAAGAGCTTTCTAACCCTAAACTCTCTCTCTATCTCTCGCTTTTCAAAATCGTCTCTTTCGCAAGCAAAACTCCGCCTTTTTCGTGACAACAAGTGGTAAACAAAACCCGATTTCCACGCCTCCCTGAGATCGACACTCGGACTCACCTCCGTTTACTTCTTTTAAAACCGACGTATCAAGTGCAACTATAACGACACCTCTTAACACACACGCACGAAGTCACGTCACATCTCAAGTAAACCAGAGTAGTTCCATATCATGCTCATACATCTCTACCCTAGGGTTCATTCCACATCCTATAGTTTCAATCAATTTAATCTACACAGACATATTCTTTATTCATATCTTAATAATTACAATAAACCACTCTATAGAGTATCACGGGAGGAATGGAGGCCTGTGCCACAGATCTCGTCGTCTCTGCGGGCCCCGAACACACCACCGGTTGGTAACTTGTACCAGCGACTAATTTACATTAGATGAGGTCAAAACATTAGATACTCAACACGAACACATAGAGGAACTCGAGTGGAAAATAGTGGTACTTCGTTTGCAGAAATTCGATTTTGTTTGGGCCCTAAATGGGCCAAAAACGTGGTTACTGACCAATATCAGACGTCTAGGACTAATCCCTGACATCATAAAAGACGTCAGAACTCACCTTACTCTTCCTGTGGCTGCTTCAGATGTCCAGACTCCCTCTGTGACCGTCTGGGGGCAGCTCCAGACATCGGACAAGGTCTCCGGTCGTCTGGAAGTACCTCCAGACGTCTAGCGACGTGATCAGACATCTAAAAGTACTTGGGAAAGCGCACCGCGCACTTTCCCAAAGCCTTCACCTGCTACGAACAATGCAGGCACAAAAATTAACCGACATCCCCTGTGTTACGATCTGCATGGTGGAAAAGTAGCGCAGGAAGATACATACCTCATGCAATATGTGTTTCTAGACGTCCGACTTCAACTCCCGATGTCTTGGTGCCTCGCCAGCCATTTGGACGTCACTCTAGACATTTGATGCTAGAAACTTCCAGTATCAGAACTCCTTCACGCAGCTCGCCCCGCTCGCCCTCCGCCCGCAACGGTTGCTCCAACAGCTGCAGGAGCTTGAGAAGCTCCTCGCCGGCATCCTCCTCTCTCCCACGACTCCTCCTCGAGCTCCACCGAGCTCCCGAGGCCCTCGTCCTCCTCCCCCACTCTCACTCCCTCGCTCTCACTCCCCGTTTTCCCCTCGTTGGTTCCTCTCCTTCCTTGCCATGACTACAGCAGAGACGGGAGGGGGCGTGACCGTCACAGGAGAAGGTGGAGGTGGCGGTGGCTTGAGTGGTGTGAGGAGGTGAGAAGAAGAGAAGGGGGGTTTTTATAGAGTGGGTTTAGGGTTCAGGTGAGGGGGGTGAAGGGGAGAGAGCGGGACTCTGCGCTTTGCTCGCGCGCAGAGTGAAAAGAATATGTGATATTCTTCTACTTTCGGACGTTCGGACATATGTCCAGATGTCTGACTGACAGTACAGACGTCTGATCATATTTAATTTGGGCTTATTTTGGTTTGATGTAACCACACCTTCCTTTCTTTTGGGAGGTGTGGCATTTAATTACCTCGGGAGTTACCCCCTACCTCCTTTGTACCCATATACTATAGCTCTTAAATGAATACAATACCTTTTTTACCTCTCAAATAGGAAATGCAAATATTTCCTTGCATTTCTAAACATAAAAGGTGCGTTTTCAATAAGCCAATGCAAACATTGCCACGGTGAAAGACTCTTGAGTCAAAATCCTCTGAGCTTAGGTTTACTTTTGGGAGTTAATCTAAGCTTTAGGTGCTTTGAATCTTTCACATAGGATGGGGATCTGTCCTTTGGAGTTGAAATTGATTTTATCCCCTACATTTCAAAACACCCAAAATCAATCCCAAAATATCCCCTTCTCTCGTTTACATTCCCCACAACTCACAACTATCAACTCCTTTAACCTCTACCTATGGCCGTTGGACACAATCAAGCATGTTCTCCGACACATTCACAACTCGGCTAGGAAGCATTCACAATCTCTGTGATGCAGGTGACACTTCCCTTCTTCCACTTTCTTTCTCCCCTCAGGCCACCCCCTTGCTACCTTTTAGCCCACTCGCCTCCTCTAAAACCCACTTGTGACCATTTGACTCACCACGTCCAATCACTACAAGAAAATTATTTTTCAATGACGTTTATTCTACATCATCATAAATAAAATAAACATCAATGGCCACCGCCAAGAACCACCCTCCAGCCCTTGGAACACTAACCCCTACAAAATCCCCGAAAAGGCCTACATAGCCCGTATGCATCCAAAACAATATCAAATAAGACCGAACTTTAGGTAAAACTTCAATAATAAGGGCTGTAACATTTTGCACTTGACATCAACATTTGGCCCAATTCTAAAAGCCACCTACTCCAAATTGCTGTAATGACATAAAAATAAGACCACCAACAGCTGCAAAAAAAATTCACTAAATTAAATGCTGCATAAGTTTGTAAGCATCTCCTTGATGTCGATTAGAGCTTCATTTTGGACCAGCTAAGTATCAATATAGTCCAAAAAATTCAGTTAATTGATAGCCCTGCACTCCATATCCATGTCCATTCTAAACTCAAAATAAAATCTTAAGGAACCAAATTAACGTTCTTTGGCCAACTAAAATTGATGTAGCCAAATGAGGTAGAAATTAGTAAATCACCAACTTGGGAAAACCAAAAGCTAAGTTAGCAAACCCAAAATCAATTTCATTTCCAAAACTAAATTTATATGCTTGAAACTAAAGTTATGTGGTTAAAACTAAACCTCTATGAATGAAACTAAAACCATATGGCTGAAGTTAAAACCATAAGGCTCAAGCTAAAACAATATGATCAAAATTAGAGCAAGGTGTCATTATTCTTAAAGATAGATTTTATTAAAGAAATAACCTAAGAATGGACTTCAAGAGGAAAATAATGATTTTAAGATGTCAATTTTTGGTTGGTCCACTTGGCCGAACTCTCTAGACTGTCACAACCTTCCAGTCCAACCTAACATGTTTTGCCACATGTCACCGCATCATTTTTCTGCAAAGAAACACAAGGATCCCTATCCAAATTGTTGGGGCCTTCCTTGGGTGTTAAAACAAAATGTTTATCATCGATTCTCTCACTAATTATATAAAGGAATGGGGGAGTTTATTTAAAGGGAATTTTTCCTTTTTTCCTTCTTCCTTAAAGAGTTATAACATGTATATCTCCACAATACCTTCTCCCTTGAGGTCCAGTTTACTTAGTATACGACATAGTACAATAGTTGACGTGTTAGACCTCATCATTGGTCGAGAAATAGTTCTACATACCTTGGGAATACCTCATCAACGTCATGGGTCTCATATGGAAGTTTGATTGATTTATCCTGTCCGTGCTTCTTTGATTTTTTGTTGCATAAAGCAAATACTTTGATGGGCCTTGAAGCTTTGACAGAGGCTTCCCAACCCATATCAAGTAGCAAAAGATCCAAATCCAATCTTTGTATACTTAGAGCTCACAATCTCTTCCTTTAGGGCCTATTTTTTTAAAGGAATTAATTATTTGGTCCATTCCTTGTTTGAGTACACAAATTCCAGAAGTAAATAAGAATGGAATTAAGTCTCTTATTTTAAAAGAAAATAATTTCACCTCATATGTGAAATTGTTTAATTCCTTCTTTTTTTATCTCTAGCAATTCCTTGATGTGACTTGCTTTTCATCTAAACACCTAGTTTAATTTTGTCTTTGTACCCAAACACAAAATTCATCTAAGTCCTCCATTTGTTCTACAAGTTTATGATTCTTTGTGCAATTCCTTTTTTTTTTTCTTTGGTAACTTTACCCTAGCCAATAGGCATTAACAATGCAAGGGATAGATTGAGTGTTTCGCATCACCTTCTTCCCACTTAATGCATTTAGAGGTTAAATCCCTCTCTTGAATATACATGGTAGGGCTTCTCCATATGCCTCTGAAGGGAAGGAAATTCCACTACTGAATTGCTTCTCTTTATACCATAGTTCTCTGCCCCCAATCACGAGGAAATACCTAATTAGTTCATATGACCAATTACTACTTAGATCAAGAAACTCGAATGGTTTGGTTCATATTTACTTGAATAAGATTTATCAAGTGAATATGATCCCAAAAGCTCTTTGCCTATATCATCCTTACAATTCCTTGATTCGGATGGTCTCGCACTCGAAGTATAGGTTGACAACTTTGAGAACGAGACCGTGGCTAACAGTTTAGCATCTCAACATCAACCTTGCAATATGTTTTTGTGTCCTAAGTGAGTGAGTTATTTTGCTCTTGTCTCTTACATGCGAAGAGTAATGGCTAGCAAACAATGGCATTTTGGTTGCTCATAAAAAACGGGTACACGTGGTAGATTGAAAATATCAACCGCTTAGGATAGAATTTTCTACCCAAACAAAACCTCATCTTTGGCAAATTACATAAGTGTGAAGAAATACATCAATCAAGTTGTGGTAGCTAGGTTCTAATCATAATGAAGACAACCATTTTATGAAAGAAGACATGTTCATACTCCTCTTGAACATGATATTTGACAGAGAATTGATAATGGTAAAAGATAATCTCTTGGTACCGGAAGCACCTTTAGTAACACAAGTGTTCTCTTCACACAATCCTTTGAAGCATCAAAGATATCTTTTAAGATAATCCTTCACCCTGACATACCCAATGTTGGGATACAGCTTGGAAGCCTCTTGGTGATCATCTATATCGAAATTCGTAAGGCAGCCCTCGTAAAAGACTTGATAGTAGTGCCCCAACCCAACTTGTGTGCTATAGTCCGAGTCTAAGCATAAAGTTCCAAAACGAGCAAATTAAGGCAATCAGTAACATAGATGTTATAAACAGGCACAACATATATAGTTCGGACATAAAACTATCCAATTTAAAGAGTACGTGCTCTATATATACATGTCACATGGAGATGCATAAATGAAACTTCAACTACTTACTCTTCCGGTACCAATAACATTCTATATTAATTGATTTGAAGAATGATTTATTGGGAAACTAATCATTTTCTTTGATCAAATGAAAATCGATCAGAACTCATTCTGAATTAAATTAATTTACTTGATAATATATGTGGGGAAGAGAGGTGATTGTTGCGCGGACCCGAACTCACCTTTGATGGCATCAAGGAAGTCATGCTCAGGGACGCAAGTCTTCTGGAGCTTCTTCCCCAGCAGCTGCTCCCAAAGGGTGACCATCTCTAGCTGTGACAAGATGTTCTCTGGTGGGCGGATGTAGATCGATTTGTTTAGAGCACGAGGGTCCTCCATGGTCATTATGGTGTACTTTGCAATATCATCCTCATCCGCAAATGTTGCTGCCGTCAATAGCATGCATTTATAGGAGTACAAACTAAATGATTTTGTTGCTATATATATATATATATATATATATATATATATATATATATATAAGTGATCAAGTTCTTGTACGGTACCTTTCACGTTACCGTCTCCATGCAAGCGGATGACGTCCCTGGAAGGAAGGAACCTTCGGGGTTCACAGAGGCCACCAACAAAGTATGCGGCAAAGCAACCGGCGGAGATGTAGGTGAAAGGGATCCCTGCAGCCTCGACGGCCTTTCTCACCTTCATCTTGTCGTCAAATGTCACCCTTCCTGGTTGCAATGCATTCTCCATCCTCGTTGGGTCGATCCCAAACTCCGAAGGTATGAATCTCTTTTTTTTCACAAAAATACATTAATTAATTATCAAAATCAAGCAAAAATCATACCACAATACATGCAGTGTGCTGTAGCTTCGATATATCAAGATCGAAAACCATGTTCTATGATTTAACAACTATTTTATTTTATTTTATTTTATTTTTAAATAAGAGCAATTTTATTCATTCCTCGCTCTTAGGAGGAAAGGAGGGGGGATAGGGAGACTAGACCAAAACCTACCCCTTACATAGAAAAGAAGACCACGACTCATGACCCAGTACAATAAGCAAAAGAAAGCAAAGGGATTACAAGGGACAATATAAGGCATTTGAATGCGATCCAACCTGAAAATGCCCACAATATTGACAGGGAGCTAATCTAAGCAGTAGAGACATCGCCAGTTGCCATCTCCAAAGTCCGCAATCTTGAAAGCAGCCTCATTGACAAGCAGATGGACGTAGGAGTGGATCCTGGAGGAGCGCTCACGAAGAGAAGCAAAGAACTTTTTAATCTGCCACGCAACCTAAAGCTTACCAGACTACCAATAGTAAAGCAAAACTGAATCCATTTCCACTTGAAAAGAATCAAAAGAAAAGCAAGAGATAGCATTGATGATGGCTCTAATGATAGCAGCCTCAGAGGAGACACCAGCAAGACTAGCAGCCATAGCCATAATGAAATTCCCCAAAGAGTTCCTAACAATCCAGCCATAAACGCAATGATCCCCCACCATAGAAGCAGTAACATTGATTTTAAGGCCCTGAGAAGGGCAAACCCAGCTAAGGGAAAGGCAGGAGGGGTGAGAGGACTTAAGCCAATTCACCATCTAAAGGTTCCTCCAATGTTTATTAAGTAAAAGGTGGAGCTTGGCAGGATTGAAACCATTATGTTTTGTAGAGTTGCGGATCCACGAAACATTATACCTAAGGAAGCAAATCAAACCTTGAACAGACTTAAGCCAACAAGAATGGGAAGGTGTTAGCGGGCTATCGAGGAGTTTTAAGTCGTTTCGATGTAGCAAAGCCTCAATCGCTCAAAAATATTTAAATTTATAACTCAGATTCTAAAGGAGTCCGAGGTCGAACACAGGAGGCAAATCATGAAATTCACAACATTAATCTCATTCAGAATCAATGAGCATAATCAATTGATCACAAAATAAATATGCAATGAATGAAACTGATCAAAATTAATATTCGAATATAAATCAATGTATCTCAAGGTTGCATGGAATCAAAAAAAAAAGACAATCAAAACAATGGTGATTTGAATCATCACTTATTCTCGTATGCATTCAATTACTTAATTATTCAAATCAGAATTTAACCTTAACTTAGGTTCTTAAATTATTCAACAGTGCTCAGAACCAGATCAGACGACTTATGTAGCACAGGCACAAGGCTCTCAGAAAGCCTTCTTCATTCTGCCATCTTCTTCTTTCTTTCTCAAGCCTCTCCTTCCTTCTTCACAGCATAGGGGAACCAACTCCCTTCAACGACTAACTCTCGCACAGGGATTTCTTTCTTCTTCAACACAAGGTAGAGAAACATGCAGCAAAACCCTCCCCCTCTCTCTCTCACAATTCCTCCTCCTCTCTCAAGACCCAAGTGTAATCGAATCCGGCTACAGGTATTCTGGTCTAGAACAATGTCCAGGGTCACCGGGCGTGTGTGGTGACCGAGTGGACGGGCATGAGGGGATGAGGGACTCGACCCTTCAGTGCTTGGGCAAAGAGCTGAAATCACAAAAACAATTTATGTGTGGTTGCGCGCCTCTTAATCCACAAGGTGAGACCATCTTTGTCCCCCTCTTTCGCACAACAGCAGCAGGAGGCAGCATCTTCAATTAAGGTTGATGGCGTGGCTAGTGGTTGCAATTGAGTGCCTAGAGAAGGACTTGGGAGCCGTCCGCGCCATCTGGAGGTGGAATCTGGAAGTATGGTGGCAGGACAAAGGCAGACGACGTTGGAGATGACAAGGGCAACAACAGTCTCCGGTCAATACCTGAAAGTCACAACACAGGCTCAAAAGCCCCAGTTAGATGGTTCATTAGCATCGTTGGAGGACGTGGAGTCTAGTGGTGGTGTTTGCGTGGCATGTTAGGGTGTGTGGTGGTCGGACGGAGGTGAGAAAGTGGTGCAGATGAGGTCGTGTCTGGTGGGGTGTGTGAAAGACCAACCCCCTCAATTTCTTAAGGGATTTTGGTCAGTGGAGCAAGGCGATGCTTATGGGAGTCGTGGAGAGGCAAGTAGTGCAATGTAGTTTTGGGGAGGCATCGTCGAACGTGGGGAAGACAGAGGGTGGACGGTGACGTTGTTGGTTGAAAGGAAAAGGAGAGGAGCTAGAGCAAACAAGGAGGAGAAGAGGAAGAGGTTTCACCTAATCACAGGACGAAGGGTGAGCATTACGAGTACCGGTGTGATTGCCGGCGCCGTGGAAAAAGCTTACTCCATTGAGGGAGACGGCAACGAGAAAAGGGGAAGGCTGCCCTCGCTGTGGCTAGCGAGGTGCGAAAGACGATGAGGAAGAAGTTAGATGGGCCAATTTGGCCGTTGGCTATCCGTAGGATGATAGAGAAGGGAAGTCGTCAGAGCTTAGGTCGGAGGAGGCCGGAGATAGGGAAAGAAGAGGGATTTGAGGCCAAACCTAGCTAAGGAGAAGCAGAAATGCATGAGGGAGCTTTTATCGGCCTTAGGGGACGTTCCCAAGCAAGAAAAGAAGCTTTCAAGCTTCGAGAGTTTCGCGCACATGAAATACCCAAATCTTTCATTCATTCGCATGAGAGATTAGGAAGGACTCAAGGTTCATGGCTAGGTTCATTTGGAAGGGAATTCCTCAAGGAATCTCCGATTCAAATTTGAAAGACTTTGATTGAGAATCGAGCAAGAAATCCTCACTCGAATCTTGACGGAGCTCTTGTGTTCACACTAATGGCGGTAGGGACCCATTTGCAAAGAATGATGAGAAAGTTAGGGACCAATCTACAAATAATTCAAAAGCTGAGGGGCTAATTAAGAGAGAAAGGGTCTGACTGGACTAAAATGCAAACTAGGTTAAGATGATCTCTGATTGGGTCCAAATTTTGGTACAAACCTAATTTGGACCCAAGAAATTTGATGGTGAAGTCAAGTTTTAGCTTTTACCAATTTGACTGAGTAATTTACGTAGAAACCCAAATTATGGCAACTTTCCGTTCGAGACTATTCTAGAAAATAAGTTCAGATGGTCAAACCAGGGTTACCAAACCTTATGGAATATTTTTATATGAATTTTAGAAGGTTTAAATGGATTTTATCCTGACCAGAACCTTTTTTATTTAAGCGAATTTGAAATTAGGGTTTTAGGAGCTAAATCAATTCTCGAAGTACGTGAAATCATGTTTCTGTCTTTGCAGACCTCTTATTAGTCATTAATGAAAATTTGACCTTAGATCAACCCCTAGGAAACCCCATGATTATTCTGCATTCATGATATGCTGTTAAAACTGCAGAATTAACCCCGATTTAATGTATTCTCTCATAATGGATATTTAGTGAGTTATGATTCTCACGCGATTATATAGGAGCATTTGTCAATTGATTCTGACTAATTAAAGCTAGTTATGGCTCATGATAACGTTATCATCAGAAGGGTTCAAGATAATGTCAAGAAAGAGGGAAGGGTTTTTAAAACCCAGGTAATTTTTGTTAAAGGTCTAGGTGGAGATATCATGAACCAGGTGACTATCCGAGAAAAAGTGAGGGAGAGTTTCAAGTGCAGGATTAGTAGGGCAACAGAGACATTTGGAAGCACTGGGAATCCCTAATTTCATGATCTTATCATCGGTGGGGAGACTGTCCTTAAGAAGCTTCCAAACAAAAAGAGAACTTCTAAGAGGTAGCTTGAGATTCCAAAGGGACATAACAAAGGGGTCCTTGGGGAAGGAGCAGAACATCAGTTATTAAGTCAAAGAGATAGAGAAGATTCCAGAAGAGGTCAGAGTCCAAATCGACAAGTCCTTAAGAGAGTTTAATTGGAGGTTGGAAATCTTGGCAATCAGAATAGGAGGGATGGTAGAGCAAAAAAGAGCGCTAGAGAGCAGAGGGAACACTCTATGAATGGAGATCCAGGAGGGAGTAGAGCCTTTAGGAAAGAGAGAGTGGAGAGGTGAGTCACCAATCCACAAATCAAACCAGAAGTCAATGGAGCCTTCATGGACCTCCCAGCAATAAAAGGATTCCACACCTTATGAGCTTGCAGAAGTAAATGAGACCAAAGGGGGAGGGAGGACTCTGAGGCGGAATTGCCAAGCAAAAGATCCCTCAAAAAAGAGTGGTGGGGGGAGTCTCCAAAAAGGATATTCCAAGCTCTTCTCAATCTCAAGACCTTAATGAAAAGATTAAGTCAAGGATGACAAGGCCACCAAAATCTAAGGGATGTGTAATAGAGCTCCAAGAAATCCAGTGGTGGTGAGAGCTATGATCAGAGGAACCCCAGAAAAAGTCAGCAAAAAGAGAATGGAGTTTTCGAATAACAAACTTAGGAACATCAATGGCGGAAAGCATATGAATAGTAGTAGAGGTCAAGACATGCTTGATAAGGAGAAGTCTAACAGCAGAGGAAAGGAGGTGGGCCTTCCAACTAGCAAGTTTGGATCTAACCTTGTCCACCATGGGATCAAAATAAGAAATCTTAGCCCTACCAAAAAAAAATAGGACAACCGAGATAGGTAAAGGGGAAGGAGCCCAACTTAAAGCCCAAAATAGAGAGAATACAGTCTCTATGAGAAGGAGGAAAATGCCGACCCATAAAGCAGAAGCTTTTAGGGAGACTGACAAATTGTCCAATAGAAGACTCAAAATCTCTAATGAAGGAAGCCAGATTGCGAATGGAGGAAAGGTTACCATTTGTAAAGATAATGATATCATCCGCATAAAGAAGGGTAGGGGGGAGGTGATGCCTCTTTTAACCAAGTAGGGATGAATTTTGCCAAAGAAGGCAAGCTCCTTGATAACTTGAATAAACGGTTCCATGAAAATATCAAAGAGGAAAGGAGAGATAGGATCTCCGTGTCTCAAGCCACGAGAAATAGGGAAAAAATTCAAAGAGCTCTCATCCACCAAAACAGAGGAGCCATCATGTTGCACGAAGGCTTTGAAAAGAGAAATATTGTCAGAAGAGAAACCAAAGCGGTGGAGAACCTTGAAAAGAAAGCTCCATTCAAAGTGATCAAAAGCTTTTTCCAGATCGAGTTGGACAATAACATTGGAGCCAAAAGATTTATGATCAATACGTTGAGAAAGCTCAAAAGTAGAAGCAATGTGATCGTAGATAGGTTTACCTTTGATGAAACCAATCTGCTCAAGGGAGATGATTTTGGGAAGGAGGAGGCTGAGGCAATTGGCCAGAATCCCAGAAGCAATTTTGTAGAGAACATTGCAGAGACTTATAGGGAGATAGTGGGAGAGGTCCAAGGCCAATGGAGTGTTGGGAACTAAGGAGATGAAAGTGTTGTTGAAGGCTCTAGGGGTAGATCTAGAGGTAAAAAAGAAAGTAATAGCCTCAACAACATCTGGTTTGACCAAGTCCCAGAAGTGAGAGAAAAATTCAGCATTGAAACCATCAGGACCCGGAGTTTTGTTTAGGGGCATGCTAAGGAGGAAGTCGAAAATTTCCGACTCCGAAGGAATACAACTTAAATCGATGCAATCGTTAGATGGGAGAAGCAGGGGAATGGTGTCAAGAAAGGGGTTAACATTGATATCTCCATGGGAAGAAAGTAGTTTTTTGAAATAATCAAAGGAAAGAGAGGCAGCTTCATCCAAAGAACCATCCCCAATAGAAGAGGTAGGGAAAGTTCTAGCACATTTAGCAAAGCATCTTTTGATTTAGTAGGGCACTATTTTCCATACAAAAAAGCCCATGCACACAATCTCTTACACAAGCCATCTCCACCATCAAATGCTGTATGTTTTTATGTATATATCTCAAACATTTTTCATTTTAGAAGAGTCATTCTCACATTCAGGTTGCCATGTGAGAATTTCATTGCACGCGCACCTAGTATCTTGTATTATTTTTTAATGAAAGATCCACTTATGGAGAGGATTACGTAGATGGTAGGAAATGTTATCACCCTCTTAATCATTGGAGATAAGCTGTCATGTGATGTTTGTCATTCAGTTAATCTGATGTTCTTTTTTTCCATTCTACCAGATTCCAAAATTCTTTAGAAAATAGGGAATTCCCCCCAATGAATTACTATTTTCTGATTGCTCCTAAGGCTCTCTGCATGTTATTTATGACATGTGATTGTTTGCGAAAGGATGGATCCTTGTTGAACTAACCCATTGGTGGCCAGTATGCATATTTATTCTTGTGTGGGGCATGTCTTCTACTTATCAAGGGAAGAGTAAACAACCATATGTTCATTTTAGGAGGTCCTATGTATCAAATGGGGTATATACATGGGCTGACGACATTGGCAATTCAGGTTGAAATCAAAAGAAATCGAGTGAGAATTTTAGTGCCATATAGTAAGCAGCAAAACCCAAGTAAGGTACAAAAAGGGACTTTGGTTCACATGGCGTGTAGCAAAGGAATGGATGGGGGGTTAGGGACCATACATGCTCATTCCTTCGCCTTAGCTTGACCTAGTTGGGCTCAAGTGAAAATTAATTTGCAATTTGAAACTTAGACTCTTTTGCAAGAAAAATCTCCTTGATGTTTTGGCATAATTATTAATTATTTTATTAAATAATTGAACTGTTGGATTTCCAAACATTACGACTCTTAATTAGACGTACCCATTCAACCATGACTTCTTGTATCCCAGCCGCATCTTATACAGGGTGTTTACATGCATGAGGGTTTCCAATTGTGACATACCTTTCCTACTTTTCTCAACACCGTCAAACTTCTCCTTGCGACTTTGTGTGTGTGACATCTCTCTACTGCGACTTGGCAACGACAAGATCTTCCTCTCTTTCTCTCTCTCTCTCTAGAATACCTCTTGTGAGGGGGCTTTCAAGGATGACCACAGGTAAAGAGCATTGCAAATGTGGATATGTGATCATTGGACCCTGGGGCCAACATGCTAGACATGTGCTCTGGTATAGTATGGGCGTCATTTCTCTGAAAGAAGTCATACAAAAGGACGTTCCGATCATAATTTTAACTCTTCCTTTATTTTGTGTGCCACATCTTATTGTTTATGGATTTTTCTTGATTTTCTTGTGATGGTTTTGTACCCTAAATATGTGACGTTAATTTGTTTGTTATCATGGAAATCTAAACTAAATGACACATGTATCATGATAAATATGAATTTTTTGCTTGCCTACATATATGTGTGTGCTATTTTATTTCCAACACCATAGACACTTTGATCTTTCATAACCATTTACTTGCGTATTTTCAAGCCTGGGGTTTGTAATCACTCATCTTCCATGAAGAATTTATTCTTAAGAAAATATATGCTAGCATTAAAGTTAATGCAAAAGTTCACATATAAATTGTACCAGTGATATTTAGCCATGAACATGTAATTTTTGAGTTTTAAACTAAATTTCATCAATGATATTCAGTTTTGAATCAAAATCACTATTGATATTTCAAATATCACCAATGATATTCAATTTTGAACTAAATATCACCGATGATATTTGAAATATCACCCATGATTGAATATTTCAATTCTGAACCAAATGCCACTAGTGATATTTGAAATATTACCAATGATTTTTTAATATCACTAGTGTAATATAACAAATATCATTGGTAATATCTACTTTTTAAAGGGTGTATAAACTTTTACGTGAAACATTTCTAAACCATGATTCTTTTTTTTAGGCTAACATGCGTACATGATACTACTTAAGATACTTGTCACTTGCCTTGCCTAAGAAGTCTTGATTTGTTGTTTTTCTTTCCAATATTGTATTTTTTGTCATTATTAGAAATATAAATGAACTATCTAACTTCATGTTATATTTTTTACAATTATAATATCTTCTATATATAGTGGACCATATGAATCAAATAAGACAATAATAAAAAAGGAAACTAAGTTGGAATGTAATTTCCATTTAATAAATTAGGAAGCATGCATAAAAAGAAATTATAGAAAGAGAAATATTCTTTTTTTCTAACATCTCTCCTCAAATTCAAGATGGTTAACTTCAACTTCAATTTGCAACTTCATAGTCACTATCATTGAGGTACTAGAATGACTCGATATCCATGCATGTAATAATGGAGATAATGTAGTTTGTTAGCTACACAATGGAGGTAGATGGTGCGATTAGATATAGAACACATAGAGAAGATGGTTCAATTTAGTAATTGCACAACAAAGATGATATGATTTGGTAATAGCACAATCAAGGAGATGATGATATTTGATGTTGCACAATGGAGGAGATGGCACACTAGTATTCATGCTATGAAGCCGTAAAAGGGAGGTCATGCTTAATTACCTGAGGTTATCTTATCATCTAAACTGAGGAGATGGTGGCTAGGATTTTGGTAGTAGATTAGACAATGGTCAAAAGGACCAACAAGGAGGTGGTTCTGATATCATATTAGAAATAAAAATGAAATATCCATCTTTGTTCTATATTTTTTACTATTCTATAATATCCTCAATATATTGTGGGTTACATGAAATAAGATAATAATAAATAGGGAAACTAAGATGGCATGTAATTTCCACTAGACGAGGTAGGAAGGATGCATAAAATGAAATTGTAGAAATAGAAATATTCTTTATTCTAACAATCATGTTTTAAACAATGATGTTTCCAATGCTTTTAGCTTTAACACAGGTGCACTCCATTGATGAAACCTTGGTTGTTTCTGGCCTATATGTTGCATATCATAGAATGAGGTGACCTTAATCAAGAAAAAAGCATACCTAGCCATTTTTACTATTATTTAGGACTATGGACACAAAATGTTCATCTATTTATAAGAGCCACGGTATGTGAACACCAGTCATAAGAAACTCTCACTTTTGATTGGGACACCCCTCAGATCTCTCTATGCACTACAACCCAACACTATGTGGCCTTTTAGAGCTAATTTAGGTTAAGAGTTTACTAGCTCAGACTATGTGGTTTTTTTTTGTTTTTCCCTTTGGGTTTTGGTTGTTAATGATTTGTTCTTATTCGTGCTTTATTTTGTGTTACATGTGGGTCATGCTACCCTGATCTTCCCTTTCCTGGTGAAGCCCCTCTTCTTGAGGGTTTCTTCGCCTTGTGCTCGATCTCGAGCTTCGGGATCAATCATTGGGTGGCTTGTGTTGTGCTTGCTTTGCTTTGTGCCGTGGCTTAGGGTTTTTCCTATTGTTTGTGGGAGGCACTTTTCTCTCTTTTGCAAGTTGGATCCTTGCTGGTGTGGTGTCCCTTCAGATTTCCCCCCTGGCTACCGAAGATCCATCTAATCCAGAGTCGGGCCCATCTTCTCCTCGTAGGACCTTTGCTTCAGTGGTTGGGAATCCCGATTCATCTCGAAGCTCGCCCTTTTCGAAACTCTCTTTGAAGGTGTGCTTTCTTGAAATGATTAATGGTGTTCTTGTTACCTCTTTCTTGTCTGAGGAGGTTTCTGATCTTTCATTGCCTTTTGCTTCTTCTCTTGTGGCTTGCTCTTGGGGTCCAAAGCCCTCTTTCCAGCATATGAAGGACTTCTTGTCCTCCCAAGTTTGGATCTCTCCAGGTTTCTTGCTGGTGGCCTTAGATTCGAGACATTGGTTGATCAACTGTGCTTCGTATTTGTACTTTTGTAAAGTGTTTTCTCGTGATAGATCATACTCGACCCCAGTTTGTTCGATGGTCTTCTTTTTGTACTGATAAACGTGACACTTATGCTCTGATTTAGGTGGCTTTCCCTGGTCTTAACCTTCACTTGGTGCACCTGAATGCCCTCCTTTACATTGCTTATCAGTTGGGTACTCCAATTTGTGTGGATCCCAACACTGTGAAGGGCTTTAGGCCAGGCTTCCCCTATGTGTGTGTTGAGATCGATTTTCTTGCTTCTAGACCGAAGTTTGTTTGGATTGGTGATGGGGACACCATCATGAGCCATAACTAGCTCATTTTGACCCAATTAAGTCAGTAAATGCTCCTACATAACTGCTAGAGAGTCACAAGTCACTGCATAATCATTCTGAGGGAAAAATAAGAAACTAGGGTTAAAACTACAATTTTTCCAGCTTATCGTGAATGCAGTACAACCACAGGTTTTCTCAGGGGTTGAATGAAGGTCAAATGGTCTTAGAAAGTTAACAAGTGGGTTAAAACAATCAGAACAGGGTTTGCTCATGTTCTGAGAACTAAATGACTTTTTGAAACCCTAAAAACAGACCCGCTTAATTAAATAAGTTTTTGATCAAGATAAAATTCACCTAAACCCTCTAAAATTCATAGAAAAATATTCTCTAGGGTTTGGAACTTCAATTTGACCATCAGAACCCATTTTAACCCAGAACAAAGTCACAGACAAACATTTGCCCTAATTTAAATTTTTACATAAATTACCTAGTCAAACGTAGTCAAAACCAAAATCCAACTTCACCATTGGATTTCTTAGGTCCAAATTA
This sequence comes from Thalassia testudinum, assembly GCA_037157565.1. Lineage (NCBI taxonomy): Eukaryota > Viridiplantae > Streptophyta > Magnoliopsida > Alismatales > Hydrocharitaceae > Thalassia > Thalassia testudinum. The sequence goes on along the minus strand of JAZHRO010000009.1, from coordinate 40,395,432 downwards.
GGTTTGTACCAAAATTTGGATCCAAGATGAGTTTGTCTTGACCTAGTTTGCAAATTAGTCATGTCTGATTACATTTCTACCCTTAACTTTCAAAATATTTTCAAACAGACCCCTAACTTTGTCATCATTCTCACAAAAAGGTCCATACTACCATTAAACCTATTCCTACTTGCTCCGGCAACCTTTAATTAGAAAGAACTCCCTGATTTCTTGACGAATCCCTTTCAAATTTGAAAGGGAAATTCGTCAAGAAATTCCCTTTTGAACCCAATCCTAAGCCCTAAAACTTACCCAATCTCTCATGCGAATGCATGAGAGATTTGGGTCTCAAGGGATTTCTCAATCCAGCAAGCCTTCCAAGCTTGGGAAGCTTTCTTCCCAAGCTCTAATCGCCCTCTGATGGCCTATAAAAGAAAGCCCAGGCTAGGTCGAACATCTCAAGCTGGAATTCGACCAGAGTAACCCTGAAATTCTTCTCTCCTCCTCCGGTTGAATTTCTCTTCAAGCTCCGGTGACCCTCCTTGCCTCTCCTTGTCGTCTGACCGCAATACCAGCGGCAGATCCTCCTTCCTTGCCTTCTTCCGCATCGAGCACCACTAGCCAGCGTCCCTATCTCCTTCATCCTCGCCGTCCAACTCTTATCAGAGCAAGCTTCGTCTCCGACGCCGACCATACCACAACCGATGCTAGCTCCACTCCTGGTCATCTGCTACTTCTCCTAAACGATGCCTCAGCCTCCCCTCATCACAACAGCAACTCCACACTTCATTTCAACCCCGTCAATGCCCTCTGCGACTCCATCTTCCAACTCGCTGGCAAACCACCGGCGAGCCCTAGCGGATTCCACAGTTCACCTCCGCCGCCGCTTCCACGCTCCATACTTCCGCCTCAACCTCAAGAGCAAAAGTCCTAACTTCGTTAGGTCAATTGCTCCTTGAGAACCTGCACCCAACTCACGCACCTTTGGCCACCCTTCTCAAGGTCGTCAGACCTCCTCACACACGATCATAGCACACCACCACCACCATTACACTCGCCACTCCACGATGAATCTGCTGAGCCTTCTGATGCGGCCACGAGGCCCTTATTCTTGGATTTCAGGTTCCAACCTCCTCCACCATTGACGCAGCAGCTGCGAGCTTGCTTGAAGCACTAATCAGGTCTGCAACTCCAGGATCTCAACTCCAAACAGAGTGGAATTGGCCCAGGAACATATTTGCGTGGTCAATTGGAGCCTTTGACCACTCCTTACGGTCGAATTGGGCAAAGGAAGGAAGCAGCAGCGTGTGTGCGAAAAAGTGGGAGTAGATAGTCCCACATCGGAAGCCACCGAAGCAGCGCCATCATATATATTGAATTTGTGTTAGAGGCTTATTGCCTCTAAACATGGGGTGAGGTCCCTCTCACCCACGCACTCCTACGCCTCGTCTGCGACACCTAACCCGCAGATCTGGTGCGCCCGACCCACCTAAGCCTGCACTCCTCGGTTGTGACCACGCCCGCAGCCCTGGACCTAGGTATGCACTTACCCAATTACCCGACTACCCACTAAAAGGCCCTAGGAAGGTGGAGCCTAAGAGAGAAAGAGAAGGAGAGATCGCGTGGGTAGGGGGGAGGGTTTTGCTGTAGAGAAAACTGGCTGACACTTAGCCAATTCAAGAAGCCTTCCCCCTCTGTGTGAAGTAGCTGAATAAAGAGAAAGAAGAAAAGAAGAGCCAAAGCTGAAGAAGAAGAGAAGAAGAAGAAGAAGAGAGGGAGACGCATAAGAAGAAGAGGAGAAGAAGAAACAGAGAAGGAGAAGGAGAAGAAGAATAGAGAAAAGCTGCATAGGAAGAGAAAGAGACCCTTGAGTCTCTAGCGCTGTAGCACAGGACTACTTAAGACGTCTGATACTTTAATTGCATATACTTGAGGCTTGATTTAAGTGTTATTTGTGAGGAGTAATAGGTGATTTAAATCACCATTTTACTCCATTCTTTTCAGCATATTGATCCTAACATTATTTTTTATTTCAATCTTTATTCTTGATTTAAATTGTGATCATGAGCTTTAAATTCCATATTGCTCCCTATGTTCAACCTCAGGACCTTTTCGAGTAATAAAATTTATTTGTTTGAGCACTATTTTGGCTATACTACAACATGACAATCTTAAAACACCAATTTAGTGCCCGAGCATTTTTGCGCCGTTGCCGGGGAGCAATGGGCAATTTAGAACTCTTGATTGCAATTCCTGATTTAGATTCTAACTTACTATATCTCTTTTTCTGTGGTGATTTCAGGAGGGATACATTCAAGAAAGATCAGCTGCACACTAAACACGCCAGGGGCAGGTAAGTTCTAACTACTCTCTCTCTTAAGCCCCTAATTTTGAAAAGGTTAAAAGGAAAAAAAATCAATTAGGCCTACTTGCATTCTATCCTTAGATAATTCATCAAGTTGCCTGATTTAATACATTTTATTTAGACAACAAATCTTGATCCGTGCACCCACTTGAAAATGAAGGTATCTAGGGGTATCACATTCTTACTTGAGCCCTAGGTGCCACATTTTGACAAATTAAATTAGACCAAATTAGATCCAATTAAGGATTCCAGTTTAGGGTTTTTAGAGACACACTTGCTTAATCAAGAATTGATCTTTCAAACAATGTGTGCTTAAGCCTTGATTGAACTGATTTATTCAAGTAAAACCCTAAAAATCAGGCTCTTAAAATCATTTGAACACTAAAAGAGGGACGTAAGATTCTCAAAAGGACAATATAGGTGAAGTTAACTCACCTTGTTGGGTCTACTAATCTTCAAATTAGGTCACTTTTTGCACTCAACACATATTAAAGTTCAAGTGAAATTCTAAGCACCCTTACTCTTAATTAAAATTGGTAGACTTAAGAGGCCAAGTCCCCATTCTGGTCTACCTAGAACATCAGTGGCAAGAGAGGTCGGGTAGGGGAAACCCTGTAACTCGTGAGGGCACTCTACCATGTAGGGGTCATTGCGAGACTCTCCCTCTCTGGCTACTCAGGTAATTCTTAGGTGGACGGCTTTCTAACTAAGGGGTATCATCCACCCTGAACCTCTATAGTCATCCAAAATTTTTTTTGGGTGTCTTGATTGGGTCCATCACATTCTACCTCTCATCTAGTCCATCGGTGCATGTTTGGGAGAAGGTTTTTAAGACCATCCTTGAGGCCTCCTTTAGATACTCATTCACGTCGAGGCCAAGCCTCGACCTCCTTGTTTGTGTGACAACCCAATCCTATTGATATCTCTTCCAATTCATCTGAACCTGATTTTCCTTCATCCATCATCATGGCACAACCCGCAAAAGAAAATAATCTTGAAAATCAACTTCAGCGCCTCAATGATCTATTCCAAGCCTTTGTGAACCCACCGCAGCGTCCAATGATGCTAGATCACTACAATCCCACTGCGATAGCAATCGAACCTCGAGTGTAAATCCCTGCTAGAGGTCTTGACACAGAACTCAAGCCCAACATGATTCATGCCATTCCCAAATTCCATGGGCGTAATTCTGAAGATCCTTTCCAGCATATCAAATAACTCAAGCATCTGGCCCAGACCTTCAGGTCAAAAGCTCAAAATCAAGATATTCTAGTCATGAAAATGTTCTCCTCTCTCATGGATAAAGCTGCTCACTGGTATCAAACCCAAACACGTCCAATCAACACATGGGCGGAACTTCAATTCAAGTTTTTGATAAAGTTCTTTCCTGTTGGTCGGACAAATGCTTTACGGCACCAGATCACACATTTCACACAAGAAGCAGGAGAACCACTTCACGAAGCATAGGATCATTTTTTGGATCTCATGAGAAAGTGCCCCCATCACGGAGTTCCAAAATGGGAACAAGTCCAATCTTTTTACCAGGGACTATGTGAGGATATTCGATTATTCGTCAATGCGACTTGCGAAGGAAACATCATGGGTGAACACGAAGACATCGTGTGGGAGATTCTCGAGAATATGTGCGAGAACTCCATCAATAATGAATCCATAGGCATGTTCGACCGGACGAATGCCCGTGCATTGACGAATCCAAAGGGAGCACATAAGATGCAGGGCCTATCCTCTTCAATCGACTTGGAAATAATGGCCAGTCATCTGGACAACGTCTCTGGTGCACAGTAAAAATCGACCAGTCTTATTTGATTTTATTACTCGAATACAAAAATTCTCTGAGGTTGAACTCAGGGAGCAAGCTTGATTCTAAAAGCGTACAAAATCACAATTTACAATAATATACTATTTTACAAAAAGATTAGAGAGAGGAAGTAAAAATTTGTCTCTTCTCGTTTCTTCTCTCTTTCTCCTTTTGTCCTTCTTTCTTTCTTTCTTCAGATGTTTGACTCCATGGATCAGACGCCTTAAGTTGCCATTTTCTACAGTGCTCGTACTCTCTTTCTTCTTCTTTCTTTTAGCTATTGCTGCTACTTCTTCTCCTTGTCTTCTTCTTTTCTCTTCTTTCAGCTACTTGGCCTTCCTCTCTGCAGAGCGGCAGCTTCCTTCTCTTCTTTTTCCTTTCGCTCTGTCTCTACCTTCTCCTTCTTCAGTTGGCTTCCTACTTGGTCTTCTTCTTCTTCTTTGTTGAGATGCATCTCCTTTTTCTTCAGCTTGCTTCTCCTCTTCCTTTTCTCCTACTTCAGCTCCTTGGTGTGGCTAAGTCCTCGACTGCTCCTTCCTTGCTTCTTCTGCTTCCTCTTCTTCCTTCTTCTTCTTCATCTCCATACACAGGTATATGGTTAGGCAAAACCTAACCCCTACCCTCCCTGTGTCTCTCTCTCTCTCCATTCCACTCCAGGGTTCACTCTCCCAGAGCCTGTTCGGGTAAGCGGGTCGGGTAACACGCCCAGGACCAGGCCCACCGGCGTGTAGTGGTGGGCGAGGTGTGCACGAATTGGGTAATCGGGTCAGGCCAGGTCTGCGGGGGGTGATCGCAGACGAGGATGGGTAAGCAGGTGAGTAGGACCTCACCCCATGTGACTGAGGCGATAAGCCTCAATCACTTTTACAATTTATGCACCGTGGGGCTCTCACAAACACCCGAGGTGGGACTAAATGTCCCACCCTTCTGCCTACACACCCGCAGCCACACACGCGAGTAATCGCCACTCTAGCCAAGGCATCAGATGCCAATTGAGGACCTGGAGTTGTGCGTGGAAGTCTTCCACGCAACCTAGGTTCATCTCCTGGAGCAGGAATGGCCTGGAGCTGCTTGCGAGCTTGCTTCAAGCTCGGCGCCCATGGCGACGAGAGCTCAGGACTTGAAATCAAGAATACGGCCTTGCGGCCCTGTCAGAATGCTCGGTGAGCTTTGCCAGAACATGGCGAAGATACTCTGGGGGTTGGCATGGCTTAGAGTGACCTAAGCGTGCGTGCCTAGGTCGATTTGAGTCTGTGTGAGTGGGTCTGTTTGGGGGGAGGCGGCAATGAGTGGCATGGTCAGTGGAGTGTCGCAGGGTGGTCAGTGGGTGGAGGCGATGCTTTTGAGGGGTCTGGCGAGGTGGATGGGTGTGGGGAAGCGACGGAGACACCTCACCAGTGATCTACCGGAGGTGGAGTTGGTGGTGGCTTGTGGTTGTCGAGGGGTTTGAATAGCAAATTGGCAGAGGGGAATTAAAGGGAAGAGTAAGAGAAACTTATCTACGAGTCTAGAGTGAAGGGGAAGGTGCAGAGGTGGCGAGCGATCGGTGCTGCCGTCACCGAAGACGAAGACACTAAGATGGAGAGGCGGTGACAACGAGGAGGTTAGAGAAGCTCGCGCATGTACAGTGCGATGCGAAGGAGTGAGGCGTAGATAGCTTTGCCACTGGTACGGTGGTAGAGCGACGAGAAGAGGGAGGAAGAGTCGCCGGAGCCTACGGGCAGATGGTCGGAGGAGGCGACAAAATTGGGGGGTTATATCTGGTCAAAATAGGCTTGAAAGATGTGGCAGTGGGTGCCGCTCCTTAAATAGGCGTCGGTCGGCCGTGAAGCGTGCAAAAGCGGCAGGAAAACCCTACCGGAGACGTGGGCAGACGGAGACCGATACCTCTCATGCGTTCGTACGAGAGGTATGGTGGCCGACAAGGCGTGGGAGCCGACCCATGCGGTAGGGGGCTTTGCAGGGAGCTCCCCTTTCAAATCTGGGGCCAGCTCCCCATGCATGCGCGGTGCCATCCTCTGCGCAAAGTCGCTGGAGGTATGGCCTACGCAGCGGGTGATAGAGGGACTGGAATGAAGAAGATGATGGGAAAGATAGGGGGTTTTTGCAAGGTTTCAAAAAGCTAAGGGTCAAAAAGTAATTATTGAGGACCATTTTGTAAAATGGGTCAAGACGTCCTTCCCTTAGATCCAAATTTTGGTGTAAACCTAATTTGGACCTAAGGAATCCAATGGTGAAGTTGGATTTTAGGTTTGACCACGTTTGACTAGACATTTTGCATAAAAATATAAATTAGGTCAAAAATTGGGTATGGTTCTCAATTTAGGTCAAAATAAGTTCCAATGGCCAAATTGAAGATTCTAAACCTTAGAGGATATTTTTCCATGATTTTTAGAGGGTTTAATTGATTTTTATCTTTCCTGTAACTTCATGAATTAGAGTGGGTTTGTTTCAGTGTTATAAAATGTCATTTAATTCCCAAATTTTGTCATAACCCTTTTCTGACCAAACCATCCCACTTTTTCTCTTATTAAGTCCACTTGACCTATGTCTAGACCCTTAAAAATCCCGTTCATGCACTGCAATGGTAAAATTATAATTTTACTCCTTATATAATGTTTTATTCTCTGCTCAACAATTCCTTGATTTAGGCTTCCCTTAGGTTTTGTAGGAGCTTTTGTTCAATTTATTAGGTCAAAATGTGTTAGTTAGGGTTCATGATGAGGTTCTCATCATACCCCCATGCCTAGATTTTGCTAGTCCCTTAGCAAAAATTTAAGGTTTTAACCTCTATTCTAAACCATGAATTCCTTTCATCAAATTTGATAAGTGCTTTTTTTCTCTTGTCTCCTTGATTAGGTTAGAATGCCAATCATGGGCTTAAAAGGTACTCTAGTACCAACAAAGATTCAGGTCTGTCTAGCTTTAGCCTCAGTCCTTTGCTAAGGTTTTTAAAGCCCACAGGAACTACCCTAAGATTTATTGGACTCCGTGGTTAAAGCACTCGTGCTTGAGACATTTTTAGCCTTAGTTCAGTTTGCAGTGCGCTTTGTAAGAGAGAGATAGAAGGTTTATTTGTTTGGAGAGTTTTCCCTCTCTTTTCTTTTTAATTCTTAGCTTAGGATTGTCTTCACAACACGGTCTATATCGGATTCCTTGTCCCCATCATCAATCCTCAAAGGTTCCTGGCAATCGATGCTTCGAGATAGCACCGCCCATGGTAACCCCCAGAACCCTGGCTTTTGAGATTTCGAGATAATCCCGCCCATGGTGTTCCGTGGCCGAATTCAGACCCTGGCAATTGACATTTCGTGATAATGCCATCCATGGAATCTGAACCAGCAGAGTGCTTATATGCCCCCAGTAGGATATGTAAATATCCTAGGAGACAAGCACTAAGGAGATGATATGTTGTTACGCATCTTCGAGGGTAATTTCCCACCTCTCCGCACTGGGAACTCGTCCAAATCAACTTATGTTGATCGGCCGCTCCTAATCTAGGTGACATTTTCAAAACATTTGAAATGCTTCTGCGTGAATTTGGGTGAATTTGGGTGTTTAGGTTACCGAGTCCTATAAACCAAAGGTCAGTTAACTAGACCGAATACTCCCTAAGCCTTAGACATAATACTTAAGCTTTTCATTTTCCTCAACCTCTTGAGGAATATCTAGATCTTAATGGATACTAAGAGTCTAGCCAAGAAGGCCTAAGGTTAGCATTCTTACTAATCTTTTTGTGCACTTTCACTTTATTTTTCTTTAATGTGGTCTAGAACTTTAGTTAATTTCTTACTAATGATTATCCATTTTCTTTTTTACATTTTGTGCTCCTTTTTTTTCTTAAATATTTTGCTCTTTTCGTTCTCCTTTTGTAAAGTTCACCAAAAATTGCTTCCCTCTTTTTTTTTTTTTGGCATATGTGAATTTTTTGTTGAAACCTTTTCTTGTTATAAATTTTCATTGCACTTTCATACCCCCCCAGGCCTAAGATTTGCAATGTCCTCATTATACATTAGGTGGGTTTTTATTTAGCTTGGTTCATGCATTAGGACAGGTATTTGGTGAGTGGATGGGTCGAGGTAACTGCTGCAGACGATTTCTAATCTCAAGTACGAGTACCTGAGGTGAAGTCAGCTGTCCTAAGGAATGAACCTAAAGTGCAAAGAAATGTCAGAAAAGGTTTCGAGTTTTCGAAAGAATGATGGGCTGCCTCCCATTAAGCGCTGAGTTTTACGCCATCGGCTGGGCGCAATGAGCTCAGAGAGAATGGAGGATAAATGATGACTCAGCTAAATCTGTATTGGTTACGTCAATGAACGGTTTGAGTCTCTAACCGTTTACGATGAAAGGTTCGGAATCGTGGCTGAGCGAACTGATCTCGACGGCTCCATTTCCAAAACTTTGTCGGACAAGATATGGTTCAACCCACTTGGATCGCAGCTTCCCAGGGAACAATTTAAGTCGGGCATTTAAGAGTACAACCTTCTAACTAGGGTGAAAGATCTTTCTAGATATGTGCTTTTCATGAAAGACTTTAACCCGCTCTTTGTAGATTTGCGAGTTTTCATACGCATCGAGGTGTAATTCATCAATCTCGCTTATCTGAAGCTTTCTGTGGGTTCCAGCCTTAGAAAGATCTAGGTTGTAGTTCCATACTGCCCAGTAGCCTTTATGCTCCAATTCGATGGGGAGGTGACATGCCTTCCCGTACACCAGTCTGAAAGGAGACATGACTAATTGGGTCTTGTGGGCGGTCCTATAAGCCCACAAAGCTTATGGAAGTCATGATGACTAGTCCTTCCTGTCAGGTCGAACAGTAACCTGCAGGATTTTCTTGAGCTCCCAATTTGATAGCTCAGCTAGACCATTAGTCTGGGGTGATAAGGTGTAGAGATTCAATGCGACACCCCGTATTTGGTCATCAGTGACCTGAACTGAGCGTTGGCAAAATGGGTCCCTCCATCAGAGATGATTGCTCGAGGAATCCCAAACCGTGAGAAGATATTTTGATGAATGAATTTGATGACGATCTTGTGATCACTGGTCCAGGTCATAATGGCTTCGATCCATTTAGACACGTAGTCAACAGCGAGTAAAATGTACTCGAAGCTGTCTGAGATAGGGAAGGGGCCTATAAAATCAATCCCCCAAATATCAAAAATCTCACATACGAGAATCAGCTGTAGAGGCATCATGTCGCAATGGCTCATGTTACCCAAAGTTTGGCAACGGCTGCATGCCTTACAGTGACTGTATGCATCCTTGAAGATAGTAGGCCAGTAAAAGTCACACTGGAGGATTTTTGATACGGTTTTATGCCCAGAAAAATGGCCACCGCATGCCTGGTCATGGTAGAAAGAGAGTATGTCATTGATTTCGACCTCCGGGACACATCACCGGATAATTTGGTTAGCACCTATAAGGAATAAGTACGGGTCTTCCCAAATGTAATACTTGGCATCGGAGCGCAACTTGTCTTTCTTGGCCTTTGGCCAATCAGACGGGATCTGATTTGATGCCAAATAGTTTACTATATCAGCAAACCATGGAAGTCCTGTACCAATAGTCAAGAGGTGCTCGTCAGGAAAATGCTTCGTGATGGGTCCAGAAGGGTCAATGATCTCAGAAGGAAGGTGAGACAAGTGGTTAGCTACCACGTTCTGTCTTCCCACCTTGTTGCGAATCTCGAGGTCAAATTCTTGCAACAGCAAGATCTATCGGATTAATCGAGGCTTCGCGTCCTTCTTTGCAAGGAGATGCCTTACAGCTATGTGATCCGAGTAGATTATGACATGGGAACCAAGGAGATAAGATTTGAATTTTTCTAGGGCAAATACTACAGCTAACAGCTCTTTCTCCGTAACCGTGTAGTTACGCTGAGCCTTGTCAAGTGTCTTGCTAGTGTAGTAGATGACCACAGGTTTCCCGTCAATGTTCTGCCCCAGAACCACTCCTACAGCGAAGTCAGATGCATCGCACATGATCTCAAAGGGTTGAGACCAATCAGGGGACTGTAGGATTGGGGCTTGGGTGACTCGATCACGAAGGATCTCAAAAGCTTGAGTACATTCCTTGGAAATCTAAAAGGGTACATCCTTGGAGAGAAGAGTGGTCAGGAGGTGCACGATTTTCAAGAAATTAGGGATGAAATGACGGTAAAAATTGACATGCCCCAAAAAAGATTGGAGGTCCCTGATCAAGCTAAGCATAAGAAGTTTGGAAATCAGGTTAACCTTGGCTCGATCCACTTGGATGCCTCTCTCAGAAATTAAGTGTCACAGGACGATCCCCTTAGGCACCATAAAGTGGCTCTTTTCCCAAGAAAGAACCAGATTTACGTCAATGCAACGCCTGAGTATATGAACCAAGTGCTGGAGGCAATCGTCAAATGATGGCCCAAAAAGTGAGAAGTCATCTATGAAGACTTATAGATAATCACCTACCATATCAGAGAATATGGCAAGCATTGATGAGAACCTCATCATGAGCCATAACTAGCTCATTTTGACCTAATACAAAGGATAAAAGCTCCTACATAACTCAAGAAAAGGCTTAACTCAGAGAATTCTGAGTTTAAGGAGAAAACAAGTCATAAGGGGTAAAAATGCAATTTTACCAGTATAATCTGCATACAGGTCCAAACATAGGTCAAACAAACCGAATAAGAAGGAAAGTGGGATGATCTGATAAGGGCTACAGCAATTCCAAGGAACTAAATGATAATCTGTAACCTTAAAATAAACCCACTTCAATTCACGAGGTTCGAGGCAAAGTAAAAATAGAATAAACCCTCTAAAATTCATAGAAAAATATCTCTAGGGTTTAGAACCTTCAATTTGGCCTTCGGAACTTATTTTGACCTACATTGAGAACCATGCCCAATTAATAACTTAATTTGGGTTTTTGCGTAAATTTACTGGTCAAACAAGGTTTTATCTAGAAATAAAATTCACCATCATAATCCTTAGGTCCTAATTAGTCACGTATAAAAACTTGAGCCTAAGAAGAAACCTTCTTGACCAACTTTACATTTTGGTCCTCATCTATTTACTTTTTGGCCCTCAACTTTTGAACCCTCGCATTTTGGCCCCTAACTCTTCTTCGTTCTTTACATTCAGGTCCTCCCTGCAAAACCTGCCAGCACCATGCTCCGGCGACCCTGCGCGGAGCATGGCGCCGCGTAGGGTAAGGGGGAGGGCCTGCCAGGTTAAATAGGGGTGCCCTGCGTCGTCAGCCGTCGCAGGAACACCCCCTGGTCGTTGCAACCCACCATACCGGCCGTGCAAAGGCACGGACGGTATGGGTCTCCTTCCTCCGCTGTCCTCCGGCGAGGGAGACACGTCGTCTCCCTCCGCCCTCCTCTCTGGTTCGGCCCCTATAAATACCCCCGTCGCTCCACCGTTCTTCCCAGCTCGGTCCTGACGGAGAAACACCCTCTTTTCACTCTCTTCCCACTCCGACAGGAAGCCCTCCAGCTCCAGCGGTTTTTCCCTCCTCCTCGTCGTTCTGCCGCACTACCAGCAGCAGGGCTGCCTTCCCCTGCTCTTCCCGCGCCGCGCCGCACCCAGCACGCGCCTCTCCAGCCCTCTCCTCGCCGTCGCTCCTTCCTCTGGGCAGCTTCTTCTCCGGCGACAGTCGATACGACTGTCGCCTGTTCCGGCCCCTCCTTGTCTTGCTAAGTAGGTATAACTTCTCACCTTTCTCCCCTCTTCCTTTTCCTCACTTTAAACCCTTACTGTCGCCCTCGATTCCGACCAATCGCCCTCACCTTCTCCACCTCCGGCCACACTCCGACGACTCGCTCCCATCACTCCAGCACCCCACATGGCTCGCCGACCTGCACATAACCTCCGCCTCCTCACCCTGATCCATTTCCGCCTTCCAATTCCCGCCACCCGACCTCTGCAGATCCACCGAACACACCCACTTCCCAACCCACAGCTTGACCTAGGGCAGCCCGTAGGCTCCACCCCGCCACCTGCAGACCTTCCGACCACCTTCGCCGTGCTACGGCGGAGGTCCTCTGCGTATCTAATTAGGCCGAGAGGCCCTTTCTCTGTAAACAGGAACTTCACTCGCCGCCGCCATTGCTGAGGTGAAGAAGCTCCTTCGACCTGCTGCTCCAGGCGCACCGCACCCAGGTCACGCTCCCAGGCTGTGCGAGGTATTTTCGCAAAGCGCCAGGCTGCAGTTGAGGCGAAGCCCTCGTGCGAAGCCTCGACCGCCGCTGCTTCCTCCGCACAGGCGCCAAATTGGGGTGGGACATTTAGTCCCACCTCGGAAGACTCCGAAGCGGTGTGCTGATACAAATTGAAAAAGTGCTGGAGGCTTATCGCCTCAGCACACGGGGTGAGGTCCCCTTCACCCGCCCGATTACCCGGCCTCGTCCGCGCTCACGCCTCGCGGACCTGGCCTAACCCGAGTAAGCCCGACCTGCACTCCTCGCCCACCACGCACGCCGGTGGGCCTAGACCTGGGCGCGACCCACGTACCTGATTACCCAGTTGCTCTAGGAGAGCTTACCTAGAGTGAATTCTGAGAAAGAGAGAGACGCGGGGGGGAGGGTAGAGTAGGTTTTGCCCACTGACGTAAACTTTGAAGTGTGCAGGCACAGGTGAACAAAGAAGAAGAACCGTGGAAGAAGAGAAGAAGAAGAAGGCCGACGAAGACTGAAGGAAGGAGGAGCACCGAGTTGCACTGTAGCAGCGGCGACTTAAGTCGTCTGAGTGAAAAATCAGACGACACTCTGAAGGAAGAGAAGAAAGAAAGAAGAAGAAGAAGAACATCACCACTGCTGCAAATAAAGAAGAAGAAAGAAGGAGAGACGACGTCCTGAAAGCAGAAGAAGAAGACCACAAGGAGATAAACAAAGAAGAAGCAGCTGAGACAGAGCTGAAGAAGGAAGACGAGAAGCGCAAGGAAAGAAGAAACAGGACCCGCAGCGAAGATCTGAAGAAAAAGACAGAAGAAGAACAAAGGAAGAAAGCAGAAGATCCGAGAAAGAAGAGAAGGAGAAGATAAGCAAAGAGAAAAGAAGAGAAGAAGAAAGAAGCCAACAAGACAAATCTCTCTCTCTCTCTCTATCTTTATTTTTGTAATAAGAATTTGTACCCCTAGAATACGACTCGCTCCTTGAGTTCGACCTCGGGAACTCTTTTCCGAGTAAAAAAATTATATATTTAAAATGATGGCAATAACTGGCTATACTACAACGCTATAATAAAACCTAGTTATCACTGCCACCATTTTCAAGCATGCACTGCTGAAAAGTCGTGGGTGCATTGCAAAGACCGAAAGGCATCTTCGAAATGCATATGTCCAAAAGGGGCAGGTGAACGTGGTCTTTTCTTGGTCCTCTAGATGAATCGCCACTTGGTTCTAATCGGACTACCCGTCAAGAAAGCAGAAGAATCTATTTCCCGCTAGTTTTTCGAGAATCTGATCAATAAACGATAGTGGGAAATGATCCTTCTTTGTGGAGGAATTTAGTCTTCGGTAATCTATGCAGACTCTCCACGAATTGGCTATACGGGTAGGTATGACCTCTTCAGTCTCAGTCGTGATTGTGGTGAGCCCTGCCTTCTTAGGCACAACCTGGATTGGGCTCACCCAGCAACTATCGAAGATCAGGTAGATGATCCCTGCATCTAACCACTTAATGATCTCCTTTTTCACGACCTCCTACAGATTGGGATTCAGACGTCTCTACATCTCTCGTGAAGGTCGTGCACCCTCTTCAGAATAGATGCGGTGCGTGCAATAAGAGGGACTTATTCCAGTCAAATCATCGAGAGTCCAACCAATGGCTCTGCTATGTTGCTGGAGAATAGCAATCAGATAGGATTCCTGATCAAGGGTGAGTCTGGAATTTATAATCACAGGAAGTGTCTGATTGGAACCCAAAAAGACATATTTCAAATTATCGGGAAGGGGCTTGAGTTCTAGAATGGGCTTATCAGCAGCGGGTAGTTCGGAATGGGTGTGAGGAATAAGGGTAGGAGTTAGGGGTGTGTCCAGATCGATTTTTGATTCTCCTAGTTGCGATTTTCGATCTTGTGGTTGATAAGGGATAATCATGTTATCCTCGATTTGTGGTTCATCAACCACGGCTCTGATGTCACATATTTGCTCTACCACACCGCAATTAATCCCTTGTTGGGCCTTAAAGATATCAATCTTAAGAGTCTGATTCCCAAATTTCAGCTCTATTTGGCCCTCTTCACAACTTATGTTGGACCTTGCAGTGGCCAGAAAAGGTCTCCCTAGTATGATTGGTGTATCCCTTGGATTCTCAGGTACGTCCATGTGTAGAACTATGAAATCTACAGGAAAGTAGAAATCCCGCATCCTAACAATAACATCCTCAAGAATTCCCTTAGGTGACTTGATGGATCGATCGGCTAACTGCAATGTCACCTCAGTCGGTTTTAGTTTAGATTCTTCTAGGTGGTTGAGCAGGGATGTGGGTATCAGGTTTATGGAGGCACCTAGGTCTAATAATGCTCTATCAAACTGGATTTCACCAATCTTACATGAAATCAGGGGAGTGCCTAGGTCTTTTGCCTTGGGTGGGAGTTTACTTAGGATTACAGAGTTGGCTTGCTCTGATAGTACAATCGGACTCCCACTTTTGGTTCGCAGCTTACGCTGGGGTATACACATGTTTTTCAAGAATCGTGCATAAGTCAGTATGTGGTGGATTGCATCCATCAAGGGGATGTTTATTTGGACCTGCTCAAAGAGCTTGATCAGGTCTTCCTCAGGAGACATGGGTTTAGCTTTCCTTTTTCCCTTGGTCAAGGCCTCAGGAAATGGAACCTTGGTTGGTTCCTCTAGGATAGGTTCAGGTTTTTGATCTGGGACAGGGATAGGGACATCCTAAATAACTATCCTAGGGTTTGGGTCACTACCAGGCTTGGAGTGGTTTGGATAAGGTGGGTCTTGGGTTGTTTTACCACTACAGGTTGTCACTGAATTTAGTCCTGCATAGTTCTGGTTGGGGGTTGGTAAGATGGGCTGCTGCTATTGGTAACCCGCATAAGAGGTTGATGCTTCCATCCCATCAAGTGATGGAACAGAAGGGGCCTGATAGATCAAGTGTGCTTGGCCTGGGCTCGGGTTCATAACGCGCCGCTAGGTCGGCACGTTATTCGGGTTAGATAGAGGTTGAGAAGGAAGTGTGCCCGGTTGGCGAGAATTCACCAATTGGGCGAGTTGGTTGCGGACCTCTGTGATTTCGTCCTTGTGTTGTTTCTGGATAGCCGCATTCGTTCTTTGAATGTCAGCCAGAGTTTGGAGGATGAGAAACGTTTGGTCTTGGTTGGGCCCAGATGGATAAGTGGGGTTAGGCCGAGGCTGAGGCAGCTGATAAGGATGAGGGGCTTATGGACGGGGCTGAAAGGGTGGTCTTGGGTTCTGAGAATTTCCCGCCCACTGGAAATTGGGATGGTTTCGCCATCCAGGGTTGTAGGTGTTGGAAAATAGGTCATTCTGGATGGCGTTGAGGTCCTGCAGGTCTGAGGAGCCTCACGAAAGTCAGAGAATGGGGGAGTAGAGTTCCCTCGGTAAGAATAGAAGGGATCGGAAGTTCCTCCGGTCCTGGAGTCAGATAGGGGTGGATACAGGTCCATCCTAGGAGAAGGTCGATGGAAAATGTTCTGCACAGTTTCCCTTGTGGGAGGTGGCTGTGCGAAGGAGTTCTACACAGAGGTGGCTCGCTGCAAGTGCTGAGTTAGCTCATCCACCTTCTTCTTAATAATTGAGACCTTGTCCAACCAACTGGCCATTAATTCTAGGTCGACTGATGTGGACAGGCCCTGCGTCTCATGTGCTCTCCTAAGGTTCATCACTACATGGGTATTCGTTCGGTCGAATAATCCCATGGAGCATTGTTGATGGAGTTCTCGCGCATATTCTCGAGAATCTCCCACACAGTATCCCCATGTTGACCCATGATATTTCTTCCGCAAGATGCATTGACGAACAATCTAATATCTTCACGGAGTCCCTGGTAAAAAGACTAGACTTGTTCCCATTTAGGAACTCCATGATGGGGGCACTTTCTCATGAGATCCTAGAATCGATCCCATGCCTCATGAAGAGGTTCTCCTATCTGCTGTGTGAAGTGAGTAATCTGATGGAGCAAGGCGTTTGTCCGACCAACGGGAAAGAACTTCTTCAAAAATTCAGACTGAAGTTCTTCACAGGTGTTGATCGGGCAGGTCTGTGTCTGATACGAATGAGCCGCCTTGTCCATAAGGGAGAAAGAGAACATCTTCATGAGTAAGATATCCCGATTCTGCGCATCTGACCTAAAGGTCTGGGCCAGATGCTTAAACTGTTTGATATGCTGGAAGGGATCTTCAAAGTTAAGCCCATAAAATTTAGCTATGGCATGAATCATATTGGGCTTCAATTCGGAATCAGGTCCTCCAGTTGGGATTCTGACTCGAGGCACAATTGCCGCTGCAGCGGGGTTATAGTGATCTTGCATCATGGGACGCTGCGGTGGGTTCATGAAATTCTGGAAGAGATCATTAAGACGCTAGAGCTGGTGCTCAAGATTATTTTATTCTTCAACAGGCTGAGCCATGATAGAAGAAGAAGGGGAACTAGGTTCAGAATCAGAAGAGAGGTTTATGTGGAGTGGTTGTCGCACAAACAGAGGTACCGAGGCTTGGCCTCGAGGAGAATGGATTTCTAGAGGAGGTTTCAAGGACCTCCTACCGAACATGCACTGATGGATTGGATGAGGTTAGAACATGTTAGGCCCAATCAAGACACCCAAAATATGTTCGGTGACTATAGAGGTTCGGGGCAAATGATCCCCTTGATCAGAAGGTCGTCCACCTGAGAATTACCTGGGCAACCAAAGAGGGTGAGTCCTGCGAAGACCCCTACACGGTAGAGCACCCCCACGGGTTACAGGGCTTCCCCCACCTGACCTCTCTTGTCACTGAGATTCCAGGTAGACCGGAATGGGGATCTTGACCTCTTAAGTCTACCACTTTTAATTAAGATCAAGGTGCTTAGGGTTTCACTTGAATTTTACGCCTTTTGTGTGTAAAAAGTGACCTAATTTGAAGGTTGGTTGATCCAAGTGATCAACTTCACCTTTTTGTACCTGTGAGAGCTTATTAGGTCCTTTCTTTTAGTGTTCAAGTGAATTAAGAGCGGGATTTCTTAGGGTTTCTCTTAATAGATCTTTTCAAGCAATGGTTTAGGCACACCTCCTTTTGGAATTTTCAGTTCTTGATTAGAAGATGTGTCTCTAAAACCCTAGCTTAGAATCCTAGGTTGGCTCTAGTTGGTCCAATTAGTTGCCTCAAAAATGGGTAACTAGGGCTCAATCAAGAAGGTTTTAGCCCTAGTTACTTTAAGTGGATATGCAGTTAAGATGTGTTGAAATTCAAAATCAGGCAACTCTGTGAATTACTAGATATGGAAGACAGGTAGCCCAAGATCGATTTTTCTTTTCTTTTTCCTCTTTAGAATGTGAGGGGCTTAAGAAGGAAGGTTGAGGGTTACCTATTTTGTGGTGTGGTTGTTGTGCGGCTGCTTGTCCTTTCTTGCCTTTCCTGCACAACAAAAATAGAGATTAGTATAAAATCAGAAATTATGATTTTGAAGCTTCTAAAATACCCGTTGCTCCCCGGCAACGGTGCCAAAAACTGGTGCACGATAAAAATCGACCAGCTTGATTTGATTTTATTACTCGAATACAAAAATTCTCCGATGTTGAACTCAAAAAGTAAACTTGATTCTAGAAGCGTACAAAATCACAATTTACAATAATATACTATTTTACAAAAAGATTAGAGAGGAAGTAAAAATTTGTCTCTTCTCTTTTCTTCTTTTGTCCTTTCTTTCTTCAGATGTCTGACTCCATGGATCAGACGCCTTAAGTTGCCATTTGCTACAGTGCTCGTGCTCTCTTTCTTCTTCTTTCTTTTAGCTGCTGCTGCTACTTCTTCTCCTTGTCTTCTTTTTCTCTTCTTTCAGCTGCTTGTCCTTCCTCTCTACAGAGCGGCAGCTTCCTTCTCTTCTTTTTTCTTTCGCTCTGTCTCTACCTTCTCCTTCTTCAGTTGGCTTCCTACTTGGTCTTCTTCTTCTTCTTTCTTGAGCTACGTCTCCTTTTTCTTCAGCTTGCTTCTCCTCTTCCTTTTCTCCCACTTCAGCTCCTTGGTGCGGCTAAGTCCTCGACCGCTCCTTCCTTGCTTCTTCTGCTTCCTCTTCTTCCTTCTTCTTCAGCTCCCTGCACAGGTATATGGTTAGGCAAAACCTAACCCCTACCCTCCCCACGTCTCTCTCTCTCGATTCCACTCTAGGGTTCGCTCTCCCAGAGCCTGTTCAGGTAAGCAGGTCAGGTAACACGCCCAGGACCAGGCCCACCGGCGTGCGGTGTTGGGCGAGGTGTGCACGAATTGGGTAATCGGGTCGGGCCAGGTCCGCGGGGGGTGATCGCGGACGAGGTCGGGTAAGCAAGTGAGAATGACCTCACCCCATGTGACTAAGGCGATAAGCCTCAATCACTTTTACAATTTATGCGTCGCGGGGCTCTCACAAACACCCGAGGTGGGACTAAATGTCCCACCCTTCTGCCTGCACGCCCGCAGCCACACACGCGAGCAATCGCCACTCTAACCAAGGCATCAGATGCCAATTGAGGACCTGGAGTTGTGCGCGGAAGTCTTCCACGCAACCTGGGTTCGTCTCCTGGTGCAGGAAGGGCGTGGAGCTGCTTGCGAGCTTGCTTCAAGCTCGGCTCCCATGGCGACGAGAGCTTGGGACCTGAAATCAAGAATACGGCCTTGCGGCCCTGTCAGAATGCTCAGTGAGCTTCGCCAGAACACGACGAAGATACTGTGGGGGTTGGCATGGCTCAGAGTGACCTAGGCGTGCGTGCCTAGGTCGATCTGAGTCTGTGTGAGTGGGTCTGTTCGTGGGGAGGCGACAGTGAGTGGCATGGTCAGTGGAGTGTCGCAGGGTGGTCAGTGGGTGGAGGTGATGCTTTTGAGGGGTCTGGCGAGGTGGATGGGTGTGGGGAAGCGACGGAGACACCTCGCCAGTGATCTGCAGGAGGTGGAGATGGTGGTGGCTTGCGGTTGTCGAGGGGTTTGAATAGCAAATTGGCAGAGGGGAATTAAAGGGAAGAGTAAGAGAAACTTATCTACGAGTCCAGAGTGAAGGGGAAGGTGCAGAGGTGGCGAGCGATCGGTGCTGCCGTCGCCGGAGATGCAGACCCTGAGATGGAGAGGCGACGACGACGAGGAGGTCAGAGAAGCTCGCGCAGGTACAACGTGATGCAGAGGAGTCAGGCGTAGATAGCTTTCCACTGGTACTGTGGTAGAGCGACGAGAAGAGCTAGGAAGAGTCGCCGGAGCCTGCGGGCAGATGGCCGGAGGAGGAGACGAAATTGGGGGGTTATCTCTGGCCAAAATAGGCTTGAAGGATGCGGCAGAGGGTGCCACTCCTTAAATAAGCGTTGATCGGCCGTGAAGCGTGCAAAAGCGGCGGGAAAAACCCCACCGGAGACGTGGGTAGACGGAGACCCATACCTCTCGCGCGTTCGCACGAGAGGTATGGTGGCCGAGAAGGCGGTCGGAGCCGACCCATGCGGTAGGGGACTTCGTAGGGATCTCCCCTTTCAAATTTGGGGCCGACTCCCCATGCATGCGCAGTGCCATCCTCTGCGCAAAGTCGCTGGCGGTATGGCCTGCGCAGCGGGTGGAAGAGGGACCAGAATGAAGAAGATGATGGGAAAGATAGGGGGTTTTGGCAAGGTTTCAAAAAGTTAAGGGTCAAAAAGTAATTATTGAGGGCCATTTTGTAAAGTGGGTTAAGACGTCCTTCCCTTAGATCCAAATTTTGGTGTAAACCTAATTTGGACCTAAGTAATCTAATGGTGAAGTTGGATTTTAGGTTTGACCACGTTTGACCAGACATTTTGCACAAAAATCCAAATTAGGTCAAAAATTGGGTATGGTTCTCAATTTAGGGCAAAATAAGTTCCAACGGCCAAATTGAAGATTCTAAACCCTAGAGGATATTTCTCCATGATTCTTAGAGGGTTTAATTGATTTTTATCTTTCCTGGAACTTCGTTAATCTGAGTATGTTTGTTTCAGGGTTATAAAATGTCATTTAATTCCCAGATTTTGTCATAACCCTTTTCTGACCAAACCATCCCACTTTTTCTCTTATTAAGTCCACTTGACCTATGTCTATACCCTTAAAAATTTCGTTCATGCATTGCAATGGTAAAATTGCAGTTTTACTCCTTGTATAATATTTTATTCTCTGCTCAACAATTCCCTGATTTAATCCTTCCCTTAGGTTTTGTAGGAGCTTTTGTTCAATTTATTAGGTCAAAATGTGTTAGTTAGGGTTCATGATGAGTTCACATCATACCCCCATGCCTAGCTTTTGCCAGTCCCTTAGCAAAAATTTAAGGTTTTAACCTCTATTCTAAACCATGAATTCCTTTCATCAAATTTGATAAGTGTTTTTTTTCTCTTGTCTCCTTTATTAGGTTAGAATGCCAACCATGGGCTTAAAAGGTACTCTAGTACGAACCAAGATTCAGGTCTGTCTAGCTTTAGCCTCAGTCCTTAGCCAAGGTTTTTAAGGCCCATAGGAACTACCTTAAGGTTTATTGGACTCCGTGGTTAAAGCACCCGTGCTAGAGACATTTTTAGCCTTGGTTCAGTTTGCAGTGCGCTTTGTAAGAGAGAGGCAAAAGGTTTATTTGTTTGGAGAGTTTTCTCTCTCTTTTCTTTTTAATTCTTAACTTAGGATTGACTTCACAACACGGTCTATATCGGATTCCTTGTCCCCATCATCAATCCTCAAAGGTTCCTGGCAATCGATGCTTCGAGATAGCATCGCCCATGATAACCCCCAGAACCCTGGCTTTCGAGATTTCGAGATAATCCCGCCCATGGTGTTCCATGGCCGAATTTAGACCCTGGCAATTGACATTTCGTGATAATGCCATCCATGGAATCTGAACCAGCAGAGTGCTTACATGCTCCCAGTAGGATATGTAAATATCCTAGGAGACAAGCACTAAGGAAAAGATATGTTACGCATCTTCGAGGGGAATTTCCCACCTCTCCGCGCCAGGAACTCATCCAAATCAACTTGTGTTTATCGGCCGCTCCTAATCTATGTGACATTTTCAAAACATTTGAAACGCTTCTACATGAATTTGGGTGAATTTGGGTGTTTAGGTTACCGAGTCCTATAAACCAAAGGTCAGTTAACGAGGTCGAATACTCCCTAAGCCTTAGACATAATACTTAAGCTTTTCATTTTCCTCAACCTCTTGAGGAATGTCTTAATCTTAATGGGTACTAAGAGTCTAGCTAAAAAGGCCTAAGGTTAGCGTTCCTACTAATCTTTTTGTACACTTTCACTTTATTTTTCTTTAATGTAGTCTAGAACTTTAGTTAATTTCTTACTAATGATTATCCATTTTCTTTTTTTCATTTTGTGCTCCTTTTTTTTCTTAAATATTTTGCTCTTTTCGTTCTCCTCCTTTTGTAGAGTTCACCAAAAATTGCTTCCCTCTTTTTTTTTTTTTGGCATATGTGAATTTTTTGTTGAAACCTTTTCTTGTTATGAATTTTCATTGCACTTTCATACCCCCCCATACCTAAGATTTGCAATGTCCTCATTGTACATTAGGTGGATTTTTATTTAGCTTGGTTCATGCATTAGGACAGGTATTTGGTGAGTGGATGGGTCGAGGTGACTGCTGCGGACGATTTCTAATCTCAAGTACGAGTACCTGAGGTGAAGTCAGCTGTCCTAAGGAATGAACCTAAAGTGCAAAGAAATGTCAGAAAAGGTTTCGAGTTTTCGAAAGAATGACGGGCTGCCTCCCATTAAGCGCTGAGTTTTACACCATCGGCTGGGCGCAATGAGCTCAGAGTGAATGGAGGATAAATGATGACTCACCAAATCTGCATTGGTTACGTCAATGAACAGTTTGAGTCTCTGACTGTTCACGATGAAAGGTTCAGAATCGTGGCTGAGCGAACTGATCTCAACGGCTCCATTTCCAAAAATCTGTCGGACAAGATATGGTTCAACCCACTTGGATCGTAGCTTCCCAGGGAACAATTTAAGTCGGGCATTTAAAAGTAGAACCTTCTAACTAGGGTGAAAGATCTTTCTAGTTATGTGCTTGTCATGAAAGGCTTTAACCCGCTCTTTATAGATTTGCGAGTTTTCATACGCATCGAGGCGTAATTCTTCAATCTCGCTTATCTGAAGCTTTCTGTGGGTTCCAGCCTTAGAAAGATCTAGGTTGCAGTTCCATACTGCCCAGTAGGCTTTATGCCCCAATTTGATGGGGAGGTGACATGCCTTCCCGTACACCAGTCTGAAAGGAGACATCCCTAATTGGGTCTTGTGGGCGGTCCTATAAGCGAGGTGGTGACGATGAGGAGGTCAAATAAGCTCGCGCAGGTACAGCGCGATGCAGAGGAGTGAGGCGTAGATAGCTCTACCACTGATACAATGGCAGAGAGACGAGAAGAGGGAGGGAGAGTCAACGAAGCTTGCGGGCAGATGGCCGGAGGAGGAGACGAAATTGGGGGGTTATCCCTGGCCAAAACAGGCTAGAAGGATGCGACAAAGGGTGCCACTCAAATAGGCGTCGGCCGGCTGCAAAGCGTGAAAAAGCGGCGGGAAAAACCCCACCGAAGACATGGCCAAATGGAGACCCATACCTCTCGCGCGTTCACACGAGAGGTATGGTGGCCGACAGGGATAGGAGCCGGCCAATGCAGCAGGGGGCTTCGCAGGGAGCTCCCCTTTCAAATCTGGGGCCAGCTCCCCATGCATGCGCGGCGCCATCCTCCGCGCAAAGTCGCCAGAGGTATGGCCTGCGTTTGAAGTGGCAGAGGGACTAGAATGAAGAAGACGACGGGAAAGATAGGGGGTTTTTGCAAGGTTTCAAAAAGTTAAGGGTCAAAAAGTAATTATTGAGGACCATTTTGTAAAGTGGGTCAAGACATCCTTCCCTTAAGTCCAAATTTTTGTGTAAACCTAATTTGGACCTAAGGATCCCAATGGTGAAGTTGGATTTTAGGTTTGACCATGTTTGACTAGCCATTTTGTACAAAAACCCAAATTAGGTCAAAAATTGGGTATGGTTCTCAATTTAGGTCAAAATAAGTTCCAACGGCCAAATTGAAGATTCTAAACCCGCGAGGATATTTTTACATGATTTTTAGAGGGTTTAGTTGATTTTTATCTTGCCTGAAACTTCATGAATTAGAGTGGGTTTGTTTCAGGGTTATAAAATGTCATTTAATTCCTAGATTTTGTCATAACCCTTTTCTGACCAAACCATCCCACTTTTTCTCTTATTAAGTCCACTTGACCTATGTCTAGACCCTTAAAAATTTCGTTCATGCACTGCAATGGTAAAATTGCAGTTTTACTCCTTGTATAATATTTTATTCTCTACTCAACAATTCCCTGATTAAGGCCTTCCCTTAGGTTTTGTAGGAGCTTTTGTTCAATTTATTAGGTCAAAATGTGCTAGTTAGGGTTCATGATGGGGTTCTCATCAGTCTCTGTTATTGAGAGGAAGGTGGATGAGCTAACTTGACATTTGCAGCGAGCCACCTCTACGCAAAACTCGTTCACACAACCACCCTCTAGTATGGATGTCGTGCACAACATCTATCACCGACCTTCTCAGGGGATGGACCCATATCCACCCCCATCTGATTCTAGGTTCGGAGCAAACTCTGGATCCACCTACTCTAGTTGGGGGAACTCTAAACTCTCATATTCTGATTTTCCTGAGGTTCCTCACACCTGCGAGGACCTCAACTCCATTCAAAATGATCCTTTCTCAAACACCTACAACCCTGGATGGTGTAATCATCCCAATTTCACATAGTCAGGCAATAATCAAAATCAAAGACCTCAATATCCGCCCTGACCACAAGCTCCTCGTCCATATCAACTGCCTTAGCCTCAACCTAACCCAACTTATCAATCTGGGCCGACTCAGACAAATCAAATGACTCTTATCCTTTAGACTTTGGCTGACATTCAGAAGATGAATGCAGCTATGCAAAAATAGCACAGAGACGAGATCACAGAGGTTCGCAATTAACTTGCCTAGATGGCAAATCCTCGCCAACCTGGTGCACTTCCTTCACAACCTCTGCCTAATTCGAATAACGTGCCAAACCAGAGGTGCGTTATGAACCTAAATCTGGGCCAAGCTCACTTTGTTTATCAGGCTGCTTCTACTCCATCACCTGGCGGGATGGAGGCTTCGACATCATATATAGGTTACCAACAGCAAGCACCTCTTCTACCCACTCCAAACCAGAACCAAGCAGGATTGAATTCTATTGCTACCCGCACTAGCAAAACAACACAGGACCCACCTTATCCAAGCCAAACCCAGCCTAGTAATACAAAGCCTAATCCTAAGATAGTCATCCAGGACACCTCTATCCTAGATCAAGAACCTAGACCCATTCTAGAGGAACCATCTAAGGTTCCATTTCTTGAGGCCTTGACCAAGGGAAGAAGGATAACCAAAACTGTGGCACCTGAGGAGGACCTGGTTAAGCTCTTTGAGCAGGTCCATATAAACATCCCTTTGATGGATGCGATGCGCCACGTACCGGCTTATGCACGATTTCTGAAAGACGTATGTACACCTAAGCGTATTCCGCGAACTAAATACGGAAATCGAATCGTACTGTCAGAGTAAGCTAGCTCTGTCATTTTAAGCAAACTCCCTCCTAAGGAAAAAGACCCAGGCACCCCTTTAATCTCCTGTGAAATCGGTGATATATGATTTGATCGAGCTTTCTTAGACTTAGGAGCCTCCATAAATTTGATACCTACTTCCCTACTAGACTACTTCAAGGAATCCGAACTTAAATCGATAGAAATGACTTTACAATTAGCCGACCAATCAATTAACTCACCAAAAGGAATTCTCGAGTATGTCATAGTTAGGGTGCATGATTTCTATTTTCAGTGGATTTCATCATTTTAGACATGGATGCTCCTAAGAATGTGAAGAATACACCGATCATACTAGGGAGACCCTTTCTAGCCACTGCTAAGGCCAATATCAATTGTGAGGAGGGCCAAATTGAATTAAAATTTGGGAGCAAGACACCAAAGATCAACATCTTTAAGGCCCAACAAGGAATTAATTGCGGAGTCATAGAACAAATTTGCGATATTGAAGCAATGGTTGACGACTTCATCGAGAACCCGACTATTTTTTCTCAACTACAAGAGAATCAAAACCTATAATTAGAGGAGCCCAAACTCAACCTAGACACACCCATAGCTCCTTCCTTTGCTCCCGACACCCATCCTGAACTACCTGCTGCTGCTAAAAACCCAATTTTGGAATTAAAGCCTCTTCCTTATCATCTCAAGTACGACTTTTTGGGTTCCAATCAGACGTTTCCTATGATTATCAATGTTGTCAACGTTTTTGTGCGGATTTGAAGGCATATTACGTTGCAGTAGAACCGACAAAACGTTTAAACAAATATAAATAATTTTATTACTCGAACAACAAGAGTATGCGAGGTCGAACACAGGGAGCAAACTCAGTACTTTGTAAAACCCAAGAATACAACTGTTAAATGCAAATATAATTGATTCAAAGAGTTTTTAAGAAAGATGTAAAAAAAAAATAGAATTAGACGTCTGATTTATGTATCAGACATCTTAAATGTGATCTTTCTTTCTCTTTTCCTTCTTCTGCTTTGCCTTTCTGATCTCTTTGCAATCTTCCCTTGTCCTTCTTCTTCTTCTCTGCGAAGACTTCTAATCTTTTTGCTTTCCTTCTTCTCCTGCGAAGACTTCGTTCTTTCTTCTTCTTCTGTCTTGCTTCTCCTTTCTTCGTTGCCTTCTTCTTCTTTGTCTTGCTTCTCCTTCTTCTGCAGCGGCCAAGTCCTTCTCCTGCGATCAGCCTGCCTGCACAGGAGCAAAACCTAACCCTTCTCCCTCTACCCGCGTGTGTCTCTCTCTCAAGCAATTCACTCTAACCGCTCTACCAGAGCCACAGTCTCAATCGGGTCGGATCGTACCCGGGACCAGGCGCACCTGCAGGTGTGTGATGTGCGAGGAGTGCGTAGGTCTAGGTCGGGTCGGATCCGCCAGGTCCGCGTGGTCAGGCCGCGGACGAGGCGGGTGGGGTCAGTGAGGGACCTCACCCCTGTGCTTACTGAGGCGATAAGAGTAAAACGCAAAAACAACTTATATGGTACCTGACGGTTGCAATCCCACGATGTGGGACTATCTGGTCTCGCCTTCACGCGCGCCTGCAGAAGCCTTGTCGTGCGATTGCCCCGCAGCTGCTGGCTCTGCTAGCGCTCCTTGGCTGGACTCGTTCACCTCGCGACACTCGCGCTAGTATGCAGCACCTGTAGCCTGGAAGACCGGGTGCCTGGAGCTTCGTGGGAGCTTCATCAGAGGTCGTCCATGGCGGCAGCGGCTCAAATCCTGTCATACACAAAACGCGCCTCTCGGCCAAATCAGAATAGCTAGAGACCTTCGCCGTGGCACGGCGAAGGTGGTGGGCAGTGCTGCAGGCCGCAGGTCGGCCTAGGCGTGCGTGCCTAGGTCAACCTGTGGCCGGAGATGGTGGGTTGGTCGGGGGGTGATTGTGGAGGGCTGGAGTGGCAGTGGTAGGGTGGAGTGTGTTCCTGGAGGTGAGGCGGAGCTTTTGAGGTGGTTGGCGAGCCGTGTGGAGGGCTGGAGTGGTGTGGGCGGCTCGCCGGAGTGTGGTCGGAGGCGAAGATGATGGAGGTGGTTAGCGTCTGTCGAAGGTCGATCAAGGGAGATAACAGGGGGAAAAGAGAGAGGAGAGGGTGGAGAACGTATCTGGGGTTGTCTGGAGTGAAGGGAGGCGGCGGAGAGGACGGCTCGTGACTGCCGTCGTCGGGGAAGAAAGACCCTGGGGGAGGAAGCGGCGACGAAGATGAGGTCAGGGGCTTGCGCGCAGGGTACAGCGCGCCGCGGGAGGAAGAGGCGGAGAGGACTCTGCTGCTGGTATGGCAGCAGAGTGACGAGAAGGAGGGAAGGCGGTCGCCGGAGCTTGTGG
Source organism: Thalassia testudinum (assembly GCA_037157565.1). Taxonomy (NCBI): domain Eukaryota; kingdom Viridiplantae; phylum Streptophyta; class Magnoliopsida; order Alismatales; family Hydrocharitaceae; genus Thalassia; species Thalassia testudinum. The sequence continues at coordinate 40,368,157 of JAZHRO010000009.1, read as the reverse complement.
GTCGTTTGGCCGGAGATGGGAGAGAAGAAATTTGGAGGGGATCTCCGTCAAAATCAAGCTTAAGATGAGTGGCCGGGTCCGAGGGGTGTTTTATAGGTGCTGGCCGCTCCTATCAGTGCGTGAAAAACGCGCAATTAGGTCAGCCGGCTCGCCGGAGTTGGAAGGAAGAAAGATACCCAAATCTCTCGTGCGTTCGCACGAGAGATTGGGTTCACGCCAGCGAATTTGATTGGCTTTAGAAGGAAGGGAATTCCTCAGAGAATCTCCCTTCCATTTCTGGGAGAGAATCTCTGAGGAATTAGAGAGCAATCTCTCTCGAAACTTCGTCGGAGCTCGATTCTGCCCTAGCAATGGCGGCAGGACCGGTTTGCAAAGAAGGCGAAGAACCTAGGGGCCTCTCTGCAAGGATATTCAAAAGATAGGGACCTCTTTGTGATTTGGGTGTACTAACTTGCAAAGTAGGTCAAGATGACCTCCCCTTAGGTCCAAATTTTGGCACAAACCTAATTTGGACCTAAAGAATCCAAGGGTGAAGTTGGATTTTAGGTTTGACCTCGTTTGACTGGACATTTTGCGTAAAAACCCAAATTAGGTTAATTGAAGAGCTAAGACCCTAATCTAGGTCAAACTAGGTTCCAAAGGCCAAATTAAGTGTTCTAAATCCTAGAGGATGTTTTTCTATGAGTTTTAGAGGGTTTGCTTGATTTTTATTCTGACCGGAACCTTGTTAATTTAAGCGGGTCTGTTTTAGGGTTACCAAGTGTCATTTAATTCTTAGATTGCACATAAACCCATTTCTGATTAATTCAACCCACTTTTTATCTTATTTGGACCATTTGACCTATGTTTTGCTTCTTAGAAATCCCGTTTATGTACTGCAATGGTAAAATTGCAGTTTTAACCTTTATTTCATGTTTTCTTCTCAGAGCACTTGTTCCTTCAGTTAAGCCTTCTTCTAGGTTATGTAGGAGCTTTTATCTTTTTTATTGGGTCAAAATGAGCTAGTTATGGCTCATGATGAGGCTCTCATCATACCCCCATGCCTAGCTTTTGCTAGTCCCTTAGCAAAATTTCAAAGTTTTAACTTCCATTCTAGACCCAAAGTGTCCTTAGTTATGATAAGTGCTTCTTTTGTGATTAGGTAGGAATGCTGACAATAGGCCTAGAGGTACTCAAGTACCAACCAAAATCTGGACCTGTTTTGCTTTAGCCTCAGTCCTTCGCAAAGGTTTCTACGGCCCACAAAAACTATCCTAGGGTTTGTTGGACTCTGCGGTTAAAGCACCCGTGCTTGAGACATTTTTAGCCTATGCTCAGTTTGCAGTGCGTTTTTTTTTTGTAAGAGAGAAATAGAGGATTTATTTGTTTGGAGAGCTTTTCTCTCTTTTTTCTTTTTATTTCTAGCTTCGGATTAGCTTCTCAACACGGTCTGTATCGGATTCCTCGTCCCCATCATCAATCCTCAAGGGTCCCTGGCTTTCGAGATTTCGAGATAATCCCGCCCATGGCAACCCCCGGAACCCTGGCTTTCGAGATTTCGAGATAATCCCGCCCATGGCGTTCCGTGGCCGAATTCAGACCCTGGCGATTGACATTTCGTGATAATGCCACCCATGGTATCTGAACCAGCAGAGTGCTTACATGCCCCCAGTAGGATATTTAAATATCCTAAGAGACAAGCACCGAGGAGACGATATGTTGTTACGCATCTTCGAGGGGAATTTCCTGCCTCTCCGCGCTAGGAACTTGTCCAAATCAACTTGTGTTGATTGGCCGCTCCTAATCTAGGTGACTTTTTCAGAACATTAAACGCTCTTGCGTGTTTTGAATATTTATGCGCACTGAACCAGACTGTGTGTGAATTTGGGTGCTTAGGTTACCGAATCCCGCAAACCGGAGGTCAGTTAACGAGGCCGAATACTTCCTAAGCCTTAGACCTAATACTTAAGCTTCGCATTTTCCTCAACCTCTTGAGGATTATCCAGATTTTAACGGATACGTGAATTTTTAAGCTAAAAATCTAGCCCAAGAGGCCTAAGACCAGCATTCCCGCTAATCTCTTGTTATATCTCCGTAGCACTTTTCTTTTCTTTTTCTTGACTCGGTCTAGAACTTCAGTTAACCCCTTAATCTTTTACTAATGACTTTTTCTTTTTCTTTTCCTTTTGTGCTCCTTTCTTCATTTTTGCTCTTTTTCTCCTCCTTAACATTTCCTCCCTCCCCAATTTTTTTTTTTCTTTTTGTCATTTTTCTTTCTTTTCCTCCTCTCATTTGTATGACCCTGAATTGTTCCTCCCCTCTATCAAGTCTTTTTTTTTTTTTTTTTTTACGTGAAACCCTTTCTTGATATGAATTTTCTGACATTTTGCACTTTCATACCCCCCCATGCCTAAGATTTGCAATGTCCCCATTGTAAATTAGGTGGGTTCGAATTCAGCTTAGTTCATGTATTAGGACAGGTGTGCGGTGAGTGAATGGGTCGAAGCGACTTGTTGCGAACGATTTCTAATCTCGGGTAGGTATACCTGAGGTGAAGTCGGCTGTTCTAATGGATGAACCCTAAAGTGCAATATGAGTTCAGCATAGCGATGTCAGAAACGGTTTCAGGTTTTTCAAAGAATGACGGGTTGCCTCCCGTTAAGCGCTGAGTTTTACGCCATCGGCTGGGCGCAATGAGTTCAAGAGGAAAGGAGGGTAAAGGATGACTCAGTCAAATCTATATCGGTCATGTCAATGAACGGCTTGAGTCTCTGCCCGTTCACGACAAAGGGTTCAGAATCGTGGCTGAGTGGGCTGATTTCAATAGCTCCATTTCCGAAGATTTGGCGGACTAGGTAGGGTCCGACCCACTTGGATCTTAGCTTTCCTGGGAATAGTTTGAGTCGAGCATCAAAGAGTAAAACTTTTTGACCAGGATGAAAGACCTTTCTAGAAATGTGTTTGTCGTGAAAAGCTTTAACCCGTTCTTTGTAAATTCGCGAGTTCTCATATGCGTCGTGGCGTAATTCATCGATCTCGCTCAATTGAAATCTTCTGTGGGTTCCAGCCTTAGAAAGGTCGAGATTACAGGTCCGTACTGCCCAATAGGCTTTATGCTCCAATTCGACGGGGAGGTGACATGCCTTCCCGTACACTAGTCTGAAGGGAGACATTCCTAATTGGGTCTTGTGGGCAGTCCCATAGGCCCACAATGCTTCCGGAAGCCGAGAAGACCAATCTTTTCTATCAGGTCGAACAGTAACCTGAAGGATCTTCTTGATCTCTCGGTTAGATAGCTCAGCTAGACCATTAGTTTGGGGGTGGTAAGGAGTAGAGATTCGGTGTGACACCCCGTATTTGATCATCAGTGACCTGAATTGAGCGTTCGTAAAATGGGTCCCTCCGTCGGAAATTATGGCACGCGGAATCCCGAACCTTGAGAAAATGTTTTGATGAAGGAATTTTATAACGACTTTATGATTGTTGGTTCGGGTCGGAATGGCTTCTATCCACTTGGAAACATAATCAACTGCGAGTAAAATGTATTCGAAGCCATCCGAGGTAGGAAAGGGTCCCATGAAATCAATCCCCTAAATATCAAAAATTTCGCATACCAAGATCGGTTGTAGAGGCATCATGTCTCTATGGCTCATGTTGCCTAGAGTCTGGCAACGGGAACATGCCTTACAGTGATTGTATGCATCTTTGAAAATTGTGGGCCAGTAGAAACCACACTGGAGGACTTTCGATGCGGTTTTATGTCCCGAAAAATGTCCACCGCATGCCTGGTCATGGTAGAATGAGAGTATGTCTTTGATTTCCACTTCCGTGACGCATCGTCGGATTATCTGATCAGCACCAATGCGAAAGAGATACGGGTCTTCCCATAGGTAATACTTGGCATCGGAATGCAATTTGTCCTTTTTGGCCTTCGACCAATCGGGCGGAATCTGATGTGATGCCAGGTAATTAACAATATCGGCGAACCATGGAAGACTTGTACTGATAGTCAGGAGGTGCTCATCAGGGAAATGTTCTGTAATAGGTCCGGAAGGATCAATAATTTCATAAGGAAGGCGGGATAAGTGATCAGCTACCACATTGTGCTTTCCCGCCTTGTCGCGAATCTCGAGGTCAAATTCTTGCAACAGCAAGATCCAGCGGATTAATCGAGGTTTTGCATCCTTTTTGGCCAGGAGATGCCTCACAGCTGTGTGATCTGAGTATATGATAACACGGGAACCCAGAAGGTATGATCTGAATTTTTCCAGGGCAAATACTACGGCCAGCAGCTCTTTCTCAGTAACCGTATAGTTACGCTGAGCCTCATCCAGTGTTTTGCTGGCATAGTAAATGACCACAGGTTTCCCGTCAATTTTCTGCCCCAAAACCGCTCCTACAGCGAAGTCAGATGCATCGCACATGATCTCAAAGGGTTGAGACCAATCAGGGGACTGTAGGATTGGGGCTTGGGTGACTCGGTCACGTAGGATCTCAAATGCTTGAGTGCATTCCTTGGAAATTCCGAAAGGCACATCCTTGGAAAGCAGATTGGTCAGGGGGCGCGCGATTTTGGAGAAATCAGGGATGAATCGACGGTAGAAACCGACGTGCCCCAAAAAAGATCGGATGTCCTTAATCGAGCTAGGCATAGGGAGCTTGGAAATCAGGTTAACCTTAGCTCGATCCACTTGGATGCCTTTCTCTGAGATTAAATGTCCCAGGACAATTCCCTCAGGCACCATGAAATGGCTCTTTTCCCAGGAAAGAACCAAATTCACCTCGATGCACCGCCTGAGTATATGGACCAAGTGTTGGAGGCAATCGTCAAATGATTGTCCAAAAACTGAAAAGTCATCCATGAAGACTTCCAGATAATCACCTACCATATCTGAGAATATGGCAAGCATGCACCGCTGAAATGTTGCAGGTGCATTGCAGAGACCGAACGGCATCCTTCGAAACGCGTACGTCCCGAAGGGGCAGGTGAATGTGGTCTTTTCTTGGTCCTCTGGATGGATTGCCACCTGATTGTAACCGGAGTACCCGTCAAGAAAGCAGAAGAATCTATTTCCCGCTAGTTTCTCGAGGATCTGATCAATAAACGGTAGTGGGAAATGATCCTTCTTCGTGGAGGAATTTAGTCTTCTGTAATCAATGCAGACTCTCCACGAATTAGCTATTCGGGTAGGAATGACTTCCCCGGTTTCAGTCGTGATGATGGTAAGTCCTGCCTTCTTAGGTACCACTTGTGTTGGGCTCACCCAACGACTGTCGGAGATCGGGTAGATGATCCCTGCATCTAACCACTTAATGATCTCCTTTTTCACGACCTCCTGTAGGTTAGGGTTTAGGCGCCTTTGCATTTCTCTTGAAGGTCGTGAGCCTTCTTCTGTGTAGATTCGATGCGTGCAGTATGAAGGGCTTATACCAGTCAAATCATCTAGAGTCCATCCAATGGCTTTACGATGTTGCTGGAGAACAGAAATCAAACGGAGTTCCTGGTCAGGTGTGAGTCGAGAATTGATAATCACAGGAAACGTTTGATTTGAATCCAAAAAGACATATTTTAGATGTTCGGGAAGGGGCTTGAGTTCCATGACAGGATTGTCAGCAGCAGCGGGTGGTTCAGGATTTGTATCGGGAGCAATGGTAGGAGTCATAGGTGTGTCTAGATCGTGTTCGCACTCCTCTGTTAGCGGTTTTTGATTTTCTAGTGGTTGATCAGGAATAATCAGATTGTCCTCTATATGCAGTTCATCAACCACGGCTTTGACATCACAAATTTCCTCTATAACCCCGCAATTAATCCCTTGTTGGGCTTTGAAAATGTCAATCTTCAGATTTTGATTCCCAAATTTTAATTCTATCTGGCCCTCTTCGCAGTTTATATTGGCCCTAGCAGTGGCCAAAAAGGGTCTCCCTAATATGATTGGTGTGTCCCTTGGGTTCTTAGGTGCATCCATGTCCAGTACTATGAAGTCCACTGGGAAATAAAAATCTCGTACCCTAACAATGACATCCTCGAGTATTCCTTTGGGTGACTTGATGGATCGATCGGGTAACTGCAATGTCACCTCAGTGGGTTTAAGTTCAGATTCTTCAAGGTGGTCAAGGAGGGATGTAGGTATTAAATTTATGGAGGCACCTAGGTCTAGTAGGGCTCTATCAAGTTGGGTTTCACCAATTTTACAAGAAATCAAGGGGGTTCCTGGGTCTTTAGCCTTGGGTGGGAGTTTGCTCAGGATGACAGAGCTGGCTTGCTCTGACAGTACGATCGGATTCCCATCCTTGGTTCGTGGCTTACGTTTAGGTGTACATATGTCTTTCAAGAATCTTGCGTAAGCCGGTATGTGGCGGATTGCATCCATCAACGGGATGTTTATCTGGACCTGTTCAAAGAGCTTGACCAGATCCTCCTCAGGAGCCACAGGTTTGGTTGTCCTTTTTCCTTTGGTCAAGGCCTCAGGAAATGGGATCCTAGCTGTTTCCTCTAGGATAGGTCCAGGTTCTTGATCTGGGACAGTAGTATCTTGGATGACTACCCTAGGGTCTTGGCGATTATCAGGCTTGGAGTGGTTCAGATAATGTGGGTCTTGTGTTGTTTTACCACTACGTGTTGTTACAGAGTTTAATCCAGCCTGACTTTGGTTTGGGTTAGGTAGGAGAGGTGGCTGCTGCTGAAATTCTGCATAAGATGTAGAAGCCTCCATCCCATCTGGTGATGGAGTAGCAGGGGCCTGATAAATCAAATGTGCGTGGCCTGGATTTGGATTCATAATGCGCCTCTGGGTCGGCACATTATTTGGGTTGGGCAGAGGTTGCGAAGGAAGGGTGCCAGGTTGGCGAGAATTTGCCATCTGGGCCAGTTGGTTGCGAACCTCTGTGATCTCGTCCTTGTGCTGTTTTTGCATTGCCGCATTCGTCTTTTGAATGTCAGCCAGCGTTTGAAGGATAAGAGTCAGTTGATCCTGATTTTGCCCGGATTGGTAGGTGGGATTGGGCCGAGGCTGAGGCGGCTGATATGGACGAGGAGCTTGTGGGCGGGGTTGATATGGTGGTTTTGAGAATTTCCCGCCCACTGAAAGTTAGGATGATTTCTCCATCCAGGGTTGTAGGTATTGGAGTATGGGTCATTCTGGATGGCGTTGAGGTCCTCGCCGTTCTGAGGAACCTCAGGAAAGTCAGAATATGAGGGTTCAGAGTTCCCCCAACTCGAGTAGAAGGGATCGGAGGTCACTCCGGTCTGGGAGGTAGACGGGGGTGGATAGGGGCCCATCCCCTTGGCAGGTTGGTGATAGATGTTTTGCACTGTTTCCCTTGCCAGAGGAGGTCGTGCAAAAGAGTTTTGTGCAGAGGTGGCTTGCTGCAAATGTCGAGTTAGCTCGTCCACCTTCTTTTCTATGATAGAGACCTTGTCCAACCGACTGGCCATCAATTCCAGGTCAACAGAAGTGGACAGGTCCTGCGTCTCATGTGTCCCTCTTAGATTCGTCGATGCGCGGGCATTCGTCCTGTCGAATAAGCCCAAGGAGTCATTGTTTATGGAGTTCTCGCACATGTTTTCGAGAATCTCCCACACCGTGTCCTCGTGTTGGCCCATGATGTTTCCTCCACATGTTGCATTGACGATTAGACGAATATCCTCACGGAGTCCCTGGTAAAAAGACTGGACTTGTTCCCACTTAGGAACTCCGTGATGGGGACACTTTCGCATGAGATCTAGGAATCGATCCCAAGCTTCGTGAAGAGGTTCTCCCTGTTGTTGAGTGAAATGAGTGATCTGGTGGCGCAAGGCATTCGTCCGGCCAACAGGGAAGAATTTTTTCAAAAATTCGGACTGTAATTCCTCCCAAGTGTTGATCGGGCGGGTCTGAGTCTGATACCAGTGCGCGGCCTTGTCCAAGAGGGAGAACGAAAACATTTTCATGAGTAGGATATCCCGGTTTTGTACATCTGACCCGAAAGTCTGGGCCAGATGCTTGAGTTGTTTAATGTGTTGGAATGGATCCTCAGAGTTAAGCCCATGGAACTTTGGTATGGCATGAATCATATTGGGCTTTAGATCAGAATCGGGTCCTCCAATTGGGATTCGTACTCGGGGTTCAATTGCCACCGCAGCGGGATTATAGTGATCTCGCATCATAGGTCACTGTGGTGGGTTTACAAAGTTCTGAAAGAGATCGTTCAAGCGTTGAAGTTGGTGTTCAAGGTTATTCTCCTCTTCAATGGGTTGTGCCATGATAGGAGAAGAAGGAGAATCAGGGTCTGAATCAGATGAAAGATTTATGTGGTGGGGTTGCTGCACAAACAAGGGCGTCGAGGCTTGGCCTTGGCGAGAATGAATTTCTAGAGGAGGTCTTAAAGGTGGTCTTAAGGACCTCCTACCAAACATGCACCGGAAGATGTGATGAGATTAGAAGGTGCTGGACCCAATCAAGACACCCAAGAATTGTTGGGTGACTATAGAGGTTCGGGGCAGATGGACCCCTGGATCAGAAGATCGTCCACCTGAGAAATACCTGGGCAGCCAGAGAGGGAGAGTCCCGCAAAGACCCCTACACGGTAGAGCGTCCCCACGGGTTACAGGGTTTCCCCCACCCGACCTCTCTTGTCACTGCGGTTCCAGGTAGACCAGAATGGGGATCTTGACCTCTTAAGTCTACCTTTTTTATTTTAAGATCAAGGTGCTTAATGTTCCACTTGAACTTTTAAGTATTTTGAGTGCAAAAAGTGACCTAATATTAAGGTTGGTTGATTCGAGGGATCAACTTCACCTCTTGTTCCTTTGAGAGCTTTTAGGTCCTTCCTTTTATGATTCAAATGGATTATCAACCTGATTTGCTTAGGGTTCCTCTTGTATAAATCTTTTCAAACACGGTTTAGGCACACTTCTTTTTGGAAAGTTTGTTTCTTTGTTTTAGAGAAGATGTGTCTCTAAAAACCCTAGCTTTGCAATCCTAACTTGGCTCTAATGGGTCCAATTTAGTTGCCTTAGAACTTAGCACCTAGGGCTCAATCAAGAAAGTTTTAGCCCTAGTTGCCGTAGTTGGATGACAGACAAAAATATGTTGAAATGAAAATCAGGCAACTTGATGAGTTACTAAATATAAGACAGGTAGCCCTAAGTTGATTTCTCCCCTTTTTTTTTTAGATTGTGAGAGGGTTAAGGGAGAGGGCTTATGGAGATTACCTGTTCCAGTCTGTTGTGCAGTTGCTATTCTTTCCTTTTTGTTTTGCTTTCCCTGATTGAACACAACAACAGAGAAGTTAAGTCAGATATTAAATAGAAAAGTTGTACTCAAAAGCTTTAAAAGTGCCCGTTGCTCCCCGGCAACGGCGCCAAAATGTTGTCAACATTTTTGTGCGGATTTGAAGGCGTATTACGTTGCAGTAGAACCGACAAAACGTTTAAACAAATATAAATAATTTTATTACTCGAACAACTAGAGTATCCGAGGTCGAACACAGGGAGCAAACTCAGTACTTTGTAAAACCCAAGAATACAACTGTTAAATGCAAATATAATTGATTCAAAGAGTTTTTAAGAAAGATGTAAAAAAAAAATAGAATTAGACGTCTGATTTATGTATCAGACGTCTTAAATGTGATCTTTCTTTCTCTTTTCCTTCTTCTGCTTTGCCTTTCTGATCTCTTTGCAATCTTCCCTTGTCCTTCTTCTTCTTCTCTGCGAAGACTTCTAATCTTTCTGCTTTCCTTCTTCTCCTGCGAAGACTTCGTTCTTTCTTCTTCTTCTGTCTTGCTTCTCCTTTCTTCGTTGCCTTCTTCTTCTTTGTCTTGCTTCTCCTTCTTCTGCAGCGGCCAAGTCCTTCTCCTGCGATCAGCCTGCCTGCACAGGAGCAAAACCTAACCCTTCAACCTCTACCCGCGCGTGTCTCTCTCTCAAGCAATTCACTCTAACCGCTCTACCAGAGCCACAGTCTCAATCGGGTCGGATCGTACCCGGGACCAGGCGCACCTGCAGGTGTGTGATGCGCGAGGAGTGCGTAGGTCTAGGTCGGGTCGGATCCGCCAGGTCCGCGTGGTCAGGCTGCGGACGAGGCGGGTGGGGTCAGTGAGGGACCTCACCCCTGTTCTTACTGAGGCGATAAGAGTAAAACGCAAAAACAACTTATATGGTACCTGACGGTTGCAATCCCACGATGTGGGACTATCTGGTCTCGCCTTCACACGCGCCTGCAGAAGCCTTGTCGTGCGATTGCCCCGCAGCTGCTGGCTCTGCTAGCGCTCCTTGGCTGGACTCGTTCACCTCGCGACACTCGCGCTAGTATGCAGCACCTGTAGCCTGGAAGACCGGGTGCCTGGAGCTTCGTGGGAGCTTCATCAGAGGTCGTCCATGGCGGCAGCGGATCAAATCCTGTCATACACAAAATGCGCCTCTCGGCCAAATCAGAATAGCTAGAGACCTTCGCCGTGGCACGGCGAAGGTGGTGGGCAGTGCTGCAGGCCGCAGGTCGGCCTAGGCGTGCGTGCCTAGGTCAACCTGTGGCCGGAGATGGTGGGTTGGTCGGGGGGTGATTGTGGAGGGCTGGAGTGGCAGTGGTAGGGTGGAGTGTGTTCCTGGAGGTGAGGCGGAGCTTTCGAGGTGGTTGGCGAGCCGTGTGGAGGGCTGGAGTGGTGTGGGCGGCTCGCCGGAGTGTGGTCGGAGGCGAAGATGATGGAGGTGGTTAGCGTCTGTCGAAGGTCGATCAAGGGAGATAACAGGGGGAAAAGAGAGAGGAGAGGGTGGAGAACGTATCTGGGGTTGTCTGGAGTGAAGGGAGGCGGCGGAGAGGACGGCTCGTGACTGCCGTCGTCGGGGAAGAAAGACCCTGGGGGAGGAAGCGGCGACGAAGATGAGGTCAGGGGCTTGCGCGCAGGGTACAGCGCGCCGCGGGAGGAAGAGGCGGAGAGGACTCTGCTGCTGGTATGGCAGCAGAGTGACGAGAAGGAGGGAAGGCGGTCGCCGGAGCTTGTGGGTCGTTTGGCCGGAGATGGGAGAGAAGAAATTTGGAGGGGATCTCCGTCAAAATCAAGCTTAAGATGAGTGGCCGGGTCCGAGGGGTGTTTTATAGGTGCTGGCCGCTCCTATCAGTGCGTGAAAAACGCGCAATTAGGTCAGCCGGCTCGCCGGAGTTGGAAGGAAGAAAGATACCCAAATCTCTCGTGCGTTCGCACGAGAGATTGGGTTCACGCCAGCGAATTTGATTGGCTTTAGAAGGAAGGGAATTCCTCAGAGAATCTCCCTTCCATTTCTGGGAGAGAATCTCTGAGGAATTAGAGAGCAATCTCTCTCGAAACTTCGTCGGAGCTCGGTTCTGCCCTAGCAATGGCGGCAGGACCGGTTTGCAAAGAAGGCGAAGAACCTAGGGGCCTCTCTGCAAGGATATTCAAAAGATAGGGACCTCTTTGTGATTTGGGTGTACTAACTTGCAAAGTAGGTCAAGATGACCTCCCCTTAGGTCCAAATTTTGGTACAAACCTAATTTGGACCTAAAGAATCCAAGGGTGAAGTTGGATTTTAGGTTTGACCTCGTTTGACTGGACAGTTTGCGTAAAAACCCAAATTAGGTTAATTGAAGAGCTAAGACCCTAATCTAGGTCAAACTAGGTTCCAAAGGCCAAATTAAGTGTTCTAAACCCTAGAGGATGTTTTTCTATGAGTTTTAGAGGGTTTGCTTGATTTTTATTCTGACCGGAACCTTGTTAATTTAAGCGGGTCTGTTTTAGGGTTACCAAGTGTCATTTAATTCTTAGATTGCACATAAACCCATTTCTGATTAATTCAACCCACTTTTTATCTTATTTGGACCATTTGACCTATGTTTTGCTTCTGAGAAATCCCGTTTATGTACTGCAATGGTAAAATTGCAGTTTTAACCTTTATTTCATGTTTTCTTCTCAGAGCACTTGTTCCTTCAGTTAAGCCTTCTTCTAGGTTATGTAGGAGCTTTTATCTTTTTTATTGGGTCAAAATGAGCTAGTTATGGCTCATGATGAGGCTCTCATCAATCAACTACTGACTCACACTTAATCAGGAAACACACCTGATTTCTATTCTCCAGCAACATCGAAGATCCATTGGATGGACTCTCGACGATCTCACTGGTATCAGCACCTCATACTGCACGCATCACATCTACACTGAAGAGGGCTCATGACCATCTCGTGAAATGTAGAGACGCCTAAATCCCAATCTACAGGATGTCGTGAAAAAGGAGATTATCAAGTGGTTAGATGCAGGGATCATCTACCCGATCTCCGACAGTTGGTGGGTGAGTCCAATCCAAGTTGTACCTAAAAAGGCAGGGCTCACCGTCATCACAACTGAAATCGGAGAAGCCATAGCAACCCATATAGAAGACTAAATTCCTCCATGAAGAAGGATCATTTCCCACTATCGTTCATTGATCAGATTCTCGAGAAACTAGCTGAAAATCGATTCTTCTGCTTTTTGGGCGGGTACTCCGGTTACAACCAGGTCACAATCCATCCCGAAGACCAAGAGAAGACCACCTTCACCTACCCCTTCGGAACTTACGCATTCCGAAGGATGCCGTTCGGTCTCTACAATGCATCCGCCACTTTTCAGCGGTGCATGCTTGCCATATTCTCAGATATGGTAGGTGAATACCTTGAAGTCTTCATGGATGGCTTCTCGATATTTGGTGAATCATTTGACGATTGCCTCCTACACTTGGTCCAGATCCTCAGGCGTGCATCGATGTGAACTTGGTTCTTTCCTGCGAAAATGGTACCTGAGGGAATTGTCCTGAGACATCTTATCTCTAAAGAGGGCATCCAGGTTGATCAAGCCAAGGTGATTTTGATTTCCAAACTACCTATGCCTAGCTCGGTCAAAGACATCCGATCCTTCCTGGGGCACGTTAATTTTTACCATCGATTCATTCCCGATTTCTCGAAAATCGCATGCCCCTTGACTAATCTATTATCTATGGATGTCCCCTTTGAAATCCTGAAGGAGTGCGCTCAGGCATTTGAGATCCTACGTGATCGAGTTACCCAACACCTATCCTGTAGTCCCCTAATTGGTCTCAACCCTTTGAGATCATGTGCGATGCATCTGATTATGCTGTAGGAGCGGTAGTTGGGCAGAAAATAGATGGGAAACCCATGGTCATCTACACTAACAAGACACTTGACTAGGCTCAACGTAACTACACAGTTACTGAGAAAGAGCTGCTAGCCATAGTATTTGCCCTGGAAAAGTTCAGATCATATCTTTTGGGTTCCCGTATTATTATTTACTCAGATCACACTGCTGTGAGGCATCTCCTTGCGAAGAAGGATGCAAAATCTTGGTTAATCCGCTGAATCTTGCTGTTGCAAGAGTTTGACCTCAAGATTCGCGACAAGGCAAGAAAACAGAATGTCGTAGCTGATCACTTATCCCACCTTCCGATATTATCAACCCTTTCGGATCCATTACTGAACATTTTCCCGACGAGCACCTCCTGACTATCATTGCGGGACTTCCATGGTTTGCTGATCTAGTAAACTACTTGGCGTCACATCAAATCTCGTCCGATTGGCCAAAAACCAAGAAGGACAAATTACTTTCCGATGACAAGTACTACTTTTGGGATGACCCATATCTCTTCTGCATTTGTGCTGATCAGATCATCTGACGATGTGTTCCGGAAGTGGAAATATAGGACATTTTGTCCTTCTGCCATGACTAAGCATGCGGTGGACACTTCTCTCGTCATAAAATCACTGCAAAAGTCCTCCAGTGTGGCTTCTATTAGCCAACGATTTTCAAAGACACATACAATTACTATAAGGCATGCACTCATTGCCAGACCTTAAGCAACATGAGCCGTTGCGATATGATGCCCTTACAGCCAATTCTCGTATGCGAAATCTTCGATATCTAGGGGATTGATTTTATGGGACCCTCCCCTGTTTCGGACGACTTCGAATACATTTTTCTCGCTATTGACTACGTGTCCAAATGGATAGAAGCCATTCTGACCCGAACCAACAATCATAAGGTGGTTATCAAATTCATTCATCAGAACATCTTTTCTCGGTTCGAGATTCCACGTGCCATAATCTCTGATGGAGGGACCCATTTCACGAATACTTAGTTTAGATCACTAATGACCAAGTACGGGGTGTCACATAGGATCTCGACTCCTTATCACCCCCAAACTAACGGTCTAGCTGAGTTATCGAATCGAGAGATCAAGAAAATCCTCCAGGTCACTATTCGACCTGACAGGAAAGATTGGTCATCTAGACTTCCGGAAGCTTTGTGTGCTTATAGGACCGACCATAAAACCCAATTAGGCATGTCTCCCTTCAGATTAGTGTACGGGAAGGCATGTCACCTCCCCGTCAAATTAGAGCACAAAGCCTATTGGGCAGTACGGAACTGCAATCTCGATCTTTCTAAGGTAGGAACCCACAGAAAGCTTCAAATGAGCGAGATCGATGAACTACGCCATGATGCGTATGAGAACTTATGAATTTACAAAGAGCGGGTTAAGGCCTTTCATGACAAGCACATATCCAGAAAGATCTTTCTCCCTGTTTAGAAAGTCCTACTCTTTGACGCCAAACTCAAATTGTTCCCAGAAAAACTCAAATCCAAATGGATCGGACCGTACCTTGTCCGACAAATCTTTGGAAATGGACCTGTCGAAATCAGTCAACTTAGCCACAATTCAAAACCTTTTGTCATGAACGGTCAAAGACTCAAACCATTCATTGAACTTACCAATACAAATTTAGTTGAGATATCTTTTACCCTTCATTCTCCCTGAACTCATTCCGCTCGGCTGATGGCGTTAAACTTAGAACTTAATGGGAGGCAACCCATCATTTTGAAAAACCCAAAACAATTCCTGACACATCTTATGCTGAACTCATATTGCACTTTAGGTTTCTTCCATTAGAATAGCTGACTCCACCTCTGGTACCCGTACCTGAGCTTAAAATCGTCTGCAACAATCAACTCGACCCATTCACCCACCCAACACCTATTCTAATAAATGATCTAAGCTGAACTCGAACCCACTTAATTTATAATGAGGGCATTGCAAATCGTAGGCATGGGGGGTATTAAAGTGTAAAACACCGTGAAAATCACTTCACAAGAAAGGGTTTTATCAAAAAATCACATATTCCAAAAAATCAAAAAAAAAAAAAATTGAAAAAAGAACAAAAATAAGAGAGGGGAGGAAATTCTGATGGCATATCAGATTTTGAGGAGAAAAAGGGAAGAGATAAAAATGTTAAAAAGGAGTACAATTTGAAAAGAAAAAGAGATAATCATTAGTAAGAGATTAAGGAATTGACTTAGTTCTAGATAAAATCAAAAGTAAGAAAATGAAAGGCAAAAAGTACTAATGAAACAAAGAAGAGATTAGTAGAAACACTGATTTTAGGTCTCATGGGCTACAATCCTAGGCTGAAAAATTCAAGTACCTGCTAAGATCTTGATAGTCCTCAAGAGGTTGGGGAAAATGCGAAGCTTAAGTATTAGGTATAAGTCTTAGGAATTATTCGGCCTCGTTAACTGACCGCTAGTTTGTGGGACTCGGTAACCCAAGCACCCCAATCCACACACAGTCTGGTTCAGTGCACCTCAGTATCAAAATCACGCAAATGCGTTAAATCTGTTCTGAAAAAAGTTACCTAGATTAGGAGTGGCTGATCAACACAAGTTGATTTGGATGAGTTCCTGGCACGGAAAAGCGGGAAATTCCCCTTGAATATGCCAATAACATATCGTCTCCTCGGTGCTTTTCTCCTAGGATATTTACATATCCTACCCAGGGCATGTAAGCACCTTGTGCTGGTTCAGATGCCATGGGTGGCATTATCTCGAAATGTCAATTTCTAGGGTCAAGACTTAACTACAGAATGCCATGGGCAAGATTATCTCAAAATCTAGAAAGCCAAGGTTCTGGGGGTTTTCATGGGCGGTGCTATCTTGAAGCATCGATTGCTAGGGACCCTACGAGGATTGATGGTGGGGACTAGGAATTGATGTAAACACATTTACACTACTTAAAATATCTATTTTTGCATGTTCTTAAGCATAGGATTGCATTTCATGATATAAATATTGCATAACATGCATCATCTTGCATTTAGAGTAGTTTGAATAAAATGGAGGTTAATTGTCTCCTTTTATGTGCTTGGACAGGGCAAACATTTTATCGGAGCCTCGGATCAAAGATCCAACTGTATGGATGTGATCAGGGCGATGATTGGAGTTCAACGACTCCAAGATCACCCTAATCAGGCATCCGTAGCATCAGTTAGTGACCCGGGAACCCTAGAAGATCAAGGGCCAAGATGATAAAAATCCGCACTTCAGATGACAAATCCGACTGCACGGATGAATTCGGATCGACAATCGCAGCCAAACGACGCAAAAATCGAGTCAATCCGACATCCGTGGCACCATCTACAACTTCCAGAAGATGGACGGCCAAGATGGCGCCACATGGCGCCATCTCGGCTGCCCAAACGGTCGCATGCAATCTCGGCAGTCTCCGCATCCACCTTTCCCCACCGTTGGATCAAGATCCAACGGCTGCGACGCGCCCGCGCTGAAGTCAGGCGCTCGACATAAACGCGACCCCAGTGCGTTGGTCGAGCGCTCTAACACGAAGCAGGGACGCGCGTTTGAGCCTCGCCACGTTGAAATTGGAGCGGTGGCGCACCTCCGATCGACCGCACGATCGCGATCCAGCGGCCGCGCGCGCTCAATCAAGATGACGCACTCACGCACGCCTGCGCGTAACGCACAATCGCACGCGGGCAGGCACGCAATGCAGCGGGTGAAGGCGTAACATAAGCCGTCCGATCTCGCGATCGGACGGCTGAGGATCATTGAACGTGCGTAGGCGTTGTGCGTGCGAGCAGCTGAGCGGGCGCGCGTGGGCGCGGAAGCTACGGTTGGGGGCTTTAGCGACGGTTTTATCCGTCACTAAAGACCCCTTATTTATTATTTTGAAGTTGTAATGTCCATTTTGCCCCCACTCCTTGCAACTATAAAAGGAGACCCCCTCCATACGAAATTATCATCCCTTCCTTCTCCTCTCTACCCCTCCAAAGCTCGAGAGAAGTTTGTCCCACATCCGAGATGCTTCTCACGAGATAAAGTCCAAATTTTCGTTCCCCTTCGGAAGTGGATCCCGTGACGAAAACGGCGTGCTGCTCCGTTCCCATTCTTCTGCTTCGTCCTCCTTCGTCCTGCTTCATTCCCCTTCGTCCAAGCGTCGTCTCGTCCGGCTCGTCCTCCAAGCAACAATCGAGGAGGATTTCTCTCTCCCTATTCTTTTTATTGCTTTCTAGTATAGATTTACTACTTTCTAGTGTAGTTTTGCTCGTCCTCCAAGCAATCGTCGAGGAGGACATTTCTCCCTCCATTCTTTTAATGCTTTCTAGAGTAAATTTATCGCTTTCTAGAGTAATTGTTTTATGCTTTCTAGTTGTAATGAACAAATCCCCCCAATGGTAAATTCTCTGTTTATTCTACATCTCATTTTGATTTCTCTGTGTAATATTCTCTTTCTCTCTTACTCTCTCTCTCTCTCTTCTATTTATTGTAAATAATTAGATAGATTTAAATTGAATTACTTCGTGACAAATAAAAAGAAACGCGTAGTTTTTAAATCAAACGTCCGCCTCCCTGTGTTCGACCTGGAATTTTAATTTCGGTATAAATTTTATTTGTTGAACATGAATTCTTCGCTTTCAAGCTACAACGACAAGTTTTCTAAAACCAAACACGTTAGCGATTCGATTTGTGCGTTTCAACATTTTGGCACCGTTGCCGGGGTGGCGACGATCCTTGATTTCTCTTTGCGTTTTGTACCTTACAAATCATTTACCTCACTTTTCTCCTTTCTTTTTGTAATTGCAGGTACTCCATTGAGACGAGCAAAAGCGGTAGATTGGAGTAAAGTGCTGTGGAAGGTTTTGTAAGTTATCCCCCATTCTTTCCCCCTCCATAGATTTTATTCGCCACATTAAATCCAAATTCCAATTAACCTAGGTGTTTGCATAAATCCTAGGAATAGTTTGGTTGTTTGGATTCTCACTCACATTCATTTCACTTTCATTTATATATAAAAAATAAGAAAAACAAAAAAAAATAAAAAGATAATTTTTTGGGGTAATTTTCAACAAACATACAACGTACACCCACATTCAAAGGCACTTAACCGAATTGATTTGTTTCTACTCAACCGGGTTCTGATCTGTGGAACTGGTACACATAAAGAAACACATAAAAGAGTAGAAATCATTCTAGGTTAACCATCTTTGTGTGCCTAATTAAGTGGTGCATCAGGCCAATTGTTTGAGTTGATTGGGCCGCACCACTTCAAATAAAATAAACTCATCAAGTAGCTGCCAATTAGGTTCAACTCTTAGGGATTTACCAGGCACTCCACATTCTTTTTAAACTTTAAAGGAAAACATCTTCACCCATGCTTGTAAAACTTGGTGTGCCAATGAAACTTGTTTGAAAATACCTAAAGTTGAATCTTAAAAGCTACTAAGCAAGATTTGAACCTTAAAATTCACCACATCAAAAACAATCTTGCTTGAAAACCACTGGTTGTGCACGCACACACAAATCAATCAATCATTAAGAGCACAACCCATTTAAAGGTCCCATCACATTCCAAAGCACATTCAAACCTAGCCTTGAATAAAATAGAGTAGACGTTGGCCTTAAGGATTGGACTCTCTCTTCAGAACCCAGAACAAGATTATTTTCGATTAGCCTGTTTCTACTATTCAATCTGATGTCTAGCTAGGGGAACAGAGTCAAACGATCGCGGCTGGGGGGTACACTAGGAACCGGAGGCGTAAGCCGAAGGAAGAACCTTTTCCCCAGTCCCTCCTTCTAACTGGTTGGATTGAACAGACAGAAGTAAATCAAATCGTTCCTTTATCTCAAGACGGGTTTTGAGAGTCTGTAGGTCTTTAGGCTAACCCATTTAAGGACAAGTTTGATTGTTTTTTTTGCAGGGCACCTTTCTTCCTCCTGTGTCTCATGAATCCTTCCACATATTTCACGCATTCCCGCTCTTTCCCTCCTGTTGTGAATTATCCTCAACATGACGATTATCCCAACTCGTACTATAATCGACCATCAGTTGGTTGGGATAATTCGGATTGGGGATACAATTTCGGACCTCCGTGTTTAGGGTCTAACCTTGAACACTTTGATTCTGATTTCTATCCTTCTCAGAGCTACATCGGTTATAGATCATCTTCCTTTCATGAACAGCCTAATACGATCTACAATCAAGAAGGATACACCGATCCTTACCCATCTTCTGATTTCACTGCCTTTAGGTCATCACCATCTTTTCAACAATATGAAATGACCTATTATCAGGAAGGATATAACAAATCTCAATTCGTTAATTCCCCTACATTAAGCCCAAACCCGCCCAACCCTGAACCAACTCATTTGGTTCAGGTTAACCAGGTTCAAGATAAGGTTCTGGCTAACTTGAGGAATATCATACAATCTTTAGAAGTTCAGCCAATACCTTGCATTGAGAGATTGGAGCCCCTGATTGAAATGATTGATGATTTAAACAAGTCTTTGTTGGATTGGCTCCAGGATGTTAAGGATAAGAACCCGAGTGAGTTTCTACTTGGGAAATTAGTGAAATTGAGGATGAGATTCGTGGTTGCTTTAATTCAATCTTGGAATAATTCCCAGGATGAACCCTCTTAAGGAAAGCTAATGACAGAACCCGCTCAGGCACCTGTTGGGGGGGACACGTGTTACGAGGCTGACCAGATTGAATTAAAACAACCAATTAAGGATGATCTGATTTGTTCACCTGAGATCCCTGAGCCGAGTTACGAGGAAATGTATGTCTCCTTGGAACAGAAAGTGACAAATAATTTTGGGACATACATTGATACGGATCCTGATTTCTTTGATGGTGAAGATTCAAGTTGCAAAGTCTTACGCAAGTTTTCTGAACATGATTTCTATGAGACGATTGGGCCTAAGGAATCTGATAGATCATTTGATAGCCCAATAACTGAGGAAATTGATCTTAGGGCACACATTACAGATCCAGGATTACATTTTCTGGATGAATCAATTCAATGCCCTGATTATTAGTTACACCCCGTTGAGCTTATCGATAATTCTATTTCTGAGATAATTAGACCCAAGTCAATTTTGATTTTGCCACATCATTTAGACTTGGAGATTTCAGATGGGGTGATTAACATGCAAGAGGTCTCAGAATTTAACATTCGGAATGAGGAGGCTAGGAGCTTGGATGTTATGATTTGGGAAGTTAATTTTGGAGGAAATAGAAGATTGAGTTGAAGGGTTCCTTTTAAGCTGAAACCATCAAATCAGAACCCTTACGACATTTGTTTCGAGGATGTTCAACTCAAGCACACATTCAACGATTATCCTTTTGAGCTTCAATTCTCTGTAACCCGACTTTTTGGTCTTGGGTTGCATCCTCATAAATCGTAGGCCCGACCCCGCTTGCATTCTGATTTTAGGTTTTGGGTAATTTTTATCCAGAACCTAAGATATTCTCGATTATGGGGTGTGGGTCTGCACCACAATCTGGTCCACATCTGTGGACCTCTATTGACAGGTCGAAGAATTCTTCTGTTTATTCTAATTCTGACCTGCACTTACGAATTTTTCATTTCTTTCCTTGTATTGTGTGCCTAGCTGAAGGCACTAAACTCAGCACATATATAGTTTTTCTTAGTTTTCATCTCGGAGCGGACCTGACATTCACGCAATTCTGGTGCTTTCTACGCTTTTCCACTCTGTTTTATGTCTTTTTAATACAATGAGGACATTGCATTAGATAGGCATGGGGGGTGGATATTTATCTCTGAATTCATTCGTCAGCTCCGTAGATTTGTTTTATTTTCTTTTATAAAAAAAAATTTCGGAACTAAGAAAGAGAATTTGGGTTTAAGAAAATTTTCAATCTTAAGAAATACTACATTATGATTTGAACACAAAGACCCTTCAGGTCTTTGGACTTAATTAGCCCGTGTATCCACTAAAATGTGGATTTGTCTTTGAGTCCTCGCCATCTTAATTCTATCGTAATTGGAATAAATAAGTTTGGGTGATAAATACATGACTTATCAACCCGCCCTCTGATTTGGGGGAATTTTGAGTCTTAAGCATCTAGACACTTTCTTTGCACCGATTCGTTGTTCAGCAATTCTAACGAAAATTAGGTAGCTAACGAACCTTCTAGGGTGATATGGCTGGCAAGTTATCGTGGGTAACAGCCCATAGGTAGGTTATCCAGAGCCCAATCACTGGACCTTTCTCTTTTTCCTGCCCTTAGGTAAATCTTAGACCAGGGAAGCCACCTACTTAAAAAAAAAAAAAAATCAAAAAGAAAAGGAGAAAAGAATAAAAAGAAATAAGCCACACTTCGCCGCACGAGTATGGCTGGCAAGTTGTCGGTGGTAACAGCTCATCAACCGATTGTCCAGAACCCAGCTCAGTAAATGCACTAAAAATTTCCAAAACACTTAGGAAGAAGAGGAGAAGTAGAATAAACCGGGGAGATATACACTAGATTCACCCTTGTGTTGACCCCGTAAAAAATAAAAGTAGGGAGAAAGCTACCGGTTGTAAGGATACACCTTTAGGCAGAAGTCTTTTTGAGGTCACCTAGAGGCGTAGAAATCTGAAGTCCGTTTTAATTACCGGTCAACGTGTCTATCACAATCACAATAAGATGCTTAAAGCTTAGGGTTCTCATCAAATCTTGGGTGAGTTGAATAGCCGTAGAAAGCCACTCTTAAACCCTAAAATTTGAAAATCCAAAAAAATTAGAAAAGAGTAAAAAGAAAAAGAAAATTTTCTTTGAATAAGGCGAGGCTTGAGGCGGTCTGCATTTTGGCTGATACCCGAGCACTGTTATGTCTTTGAAAGTTCAGTTCCTAAGTAGACAATTTCTTAATGATTGAAAATAACTTAGGTCCAAATAATCCAACCTAATTCTTTTATAAATAGCATATAGCTTTTGCTAGGGACTAGCAAAAGATAGGCATGGGGGTATGATGTAAACACATTTACACTACTTAAAATGTCTATTTTTGCATGTTCTTAAGCATAGGATTGCATTTCATGATATAAATATTGCATAACATGCATCATCTTGCATTTAGAGTAGTTTAAATAAAATGGAGGTTAATTGTCTCCTTTTATGTGCTTGCACAGGGCAAACATTTTATCGGGGCCTCGGATCAAAGATCCAACTGTATGGATGTGATCAGGGCGACGATGGAGTTCAACGACTCCAAGATCGCCCTAATCAGGCATCCGTAGCATCAGTTAGTGACCCAGGAACCCTAGAAGATCAAGGGTCAGGATGGTGAAAATCCACACTTCAGATGACAAATCCGACAGCACGGATGAATTCGGATCGACGATTGCAGCCCAACGACACAAAAATTGAGTCAATCCGACATCCGTGGCACCATCTACAACTTCCAGAAGATGGACGACAAAGATGGCGCCACGTGGCGCCATCTCGGTCGCCCAAACGGCCGCATGCAATCTCGACAGTCTCCGCATCCGCCTTTCCCCGCGTTGGATCAAGATCCAACGGCTGCGACGCGCCCGTGCTGAAGTCAGGAGCTCGACATAAACGTGACCCCAGCGCGTTGGTCGAGCGCTCTAACGCGAAGCAGGGACGCGCGTTCGAGCCTCGCCACACTGAAATTGGAACGGTGGCGTGCCTCCGATCGACCGCATGATCGCGATCGAACGGCCGCACGCGCTCAATCGAGATGACGCACTCACTCATGCCCGCGCGTAACGCACGATCACACGCGGGCGGGCGCACAATGAAGCGGGTGAAGGCGCGACTTAAGCCGTCCGATCTCACGATCGAACAGCTGAGGATCGTTGAACGTGCATAGGCGTTGCACGCGCGAGCAGCTGAGCGGGCGCACGTGGGCGCGGAAGCTACGGTTGGGGGCTTTAGCGACGATTTTATCCGTCACTAAAGACCCCTCATTTATTATTTTGAAGTTGTAATGTCCATTTTGCCCCCACTCCTTGCAACTATAAAAGGAGACCCCCTCCATACGAAATTCTCATCCCTTCCTTCTCCTCTCTACCCCTCCAAAGCTCAAGAGAAGCTTGTCCCACGTCCGGGATGCTTCTCGCAAGATAAAGTCCAAATTTTTGTTCCCCTTCGGAAGTGGATCCCTCAACGACGACGGCGTGCTGCTCCGTTCCCATTCTTCTGCTTCGTCCTCCTTCATCCTGCTTCGTTCCCCTTCGTCCAGGCGTCGTCCCGTCCGACTCGTCCTCCAAGCAACCGTCAAGGAGGATTTCTCTTTCCCTATTCTTTTTACTGCTTTCTAGTATAGATTTACTGCTTTCTAGTGTAGTTTTGCTCATCCTCCAAGCAATCGTCGAAGAGGACATTTCTCCCTCCATTCTTTTAATGCTTTCTAGAGTAAATTTATCGCTTTCTAGAGTAATTGTTTTATGCTTTCTAGTTGTAATGAACAAATCCCCCTAATGATAAATTCTATGTTTATTCTACATCTCATTTTGATTTCTCTGTATAATATTCTCTTTCTCTCTTACTCTCTCTCTCTTTTATTTATTGTAAATAATTAGATAGATTTAAATTGAATTACTTCGTGACAAATAAAAGGAAACGCGTAGTTTTTAAATCAAACGTCCGCCTCCCTGTGTTCGACCCGGAATTTTAATTTCGGTATAAATTTTCTTTGTTGAACACGAATTCTTCGCTTTCAAGCTACAACGACAGGTTTTCTAAAACCAAACATGTTAGCAATTCGATTCGTACTTTTCAACAGGAATCCAATACAGACCGTGTTGTAAAGCTAATCCGAAGCTAGAAATAAAAAGAAAAGAGAAAGAAAACTCTCCAAAAATAAAGAAAAATTCCTCTATCTCTCTCTGACAAAAATGCACTGCCAACTGGACTTGGTCTAAAACATGTTACAAGCATGGGTGCTTTAACCGCGGAGTTCAACGAACCTTAGGTTAGTTCCTGTGGGCCTTAGAAACCTTCGTGACGAACTAAGACTAGAGCTAGTCGGGTCCGAATCTTGGTTGGTACTTGAGTACCTCTAGGCCTATTATTGGCATTTTAACCTAATCTTCAAAAGAAAGCACACATCAAAGTTTTAAGCATCAAAAGTTTTATAGTCTAGAATCAAAGTTAATAAGTGGGAATGGTTCTGAGTGCTTCTAACAAAGGGTGGTTTTTGTCTGTGTTCCAAGTTGTTGCTCGAACTGCTTTAAAATTGGACATGTGAGATCTGCTTGTTCTTTGTTGAAACAAGATGGCAACCTTCATGGAGATTCTAAGATTGAGGAGGAGGACCCTTTTCCTGGATGCCCTTAAACCCAGGAGGAGGATCCTCATGTTCTTTATCACGAAGCCTCTCTATCTTCTACTAAGGAGGTATCCTCCATGGAAGCAAAGGTGAATGGTATCTATCAATGAACTAATGAGCATCTAGTGGCGACTTAAAGGCCTTCCTCTTCAACGGATCGAGATATTTCTAATGTACCTCTGTTATGTAATAACTCTTCCTCTAATTTTCCTGGGGGGTTGAGGGTGTGAAAGATTCATTGATGAGGAAGCCTCCCCATTGACATGTCCATCCTCGTCGTCCGAAGGTTCGACTTCAACAACTCGACCCCCACAAACCCTCGGCTATCTTGGATCCAAATGGTATGGATGCCAAGGATACTGCTCAGGTAAATTGCTTTACAAACTCTGCTTGTAAGTTTGTTGATTCTTATGAGTTTCAAACCTTACCTTATCGTCCGTTTTCCCACAATTACTTTACGCGATGGGTTTCTAAATCATCGTTGGCTAAGGATTCTATTACTGGTAGTAATCATACATCTTCTAATCAAACTACGGATAAAGATGGTTTTGGATTTCAGAAGAATACTGACATTAATATTGAAATTTCTAATGATGTTCAAAATTCAATTATCTCTAATGGTTTGGGTAATTTAAAATCTTTAGCAAACTTGATAGGAAAATATATTCAGAATGGTACGGAGGAGTTAAACTGGGGTATATATTTACCTATTCACTCGTATCCTCCAAACTTTGATTCTTTGTTAATCAAGTAAAAGCAAACTGAAATTATTGACCCTCTTGTGAGAGATGATGTAACTTTTCACGATTCTAGATCTAACTTAGATTCTTTCAAAATTGAGGATTTTATTAAGGAAATCCCCACATCCTCAGTTGTGGCATATGAGGCACACTAGCCTAAGGCCAGAGGAGCCTGTGGTGGTCACTCCCCATGTGATGTGGATCGGATAAGTAGAAGCCGATCTAAGTCCCTTTCCACTTCCATCCAATGTTAAAGGTCCCATTCTGGAATTGTAGGGGTATCCTAAATATCCCTACCTTGAATTGTATTAATTCTTTGATTGCTAACAACTAATTGAATATGATTTTCATTATGGAACATTTTACGAATCCTTCTGATGCTCCTTTGATCAAAGATACTATTCATTTTATTTTTGAAAAGAAGAGATACTATTCATTTTGATAACGTTTTGACCACATCCTCATTTCCCAATTTATGGTGCTTCTAGAATAGTGATTTTAATATCAATTTAGTGGAGTCCACTAACCAAGCTTTAACTGTGCAGTGTTCCTAAGGCAGGAATATCCTTTTGATATCTGCCATCTATGCTTCCTATGACCCCAACAATAGAGAATCTCTTTGGAACCATTTGATTCATCTTCATAATTCCTTCTCTTTACATTGGATTGTCGGAGGACATTTTAACTATATTCTCAATGCTTCGGAAAAACTTGGAGGTATCCCTTTCAGGGAAAATCAAGCATTACAATTCTGGTCTTGTATCAATCATTGCTCCTTGATTGACCTCCCTCTTGAAGGTAACCAACTTTCTTGGTGTAATGGATGCAGGGGTCGTGCAGGATTTACCAAAGGCTTGATAGAATCCTAGTTAATACCCAATTCTTATCCCTATCTCGGTTGGGCCATATCTGCCACGGTGCAACTCAAACCATGCTCTTGTGCTTATATCTTTGAACCCTTTGGTGGAGAAAAAACCACGTCCCTTTAGATTTCAAAATATGTGACTTCGTGATGATTCTTTTCATCAGTTCGTTGCCACTGTTTGGAATCAACCTATTCTTGACTCATCCCTCAACCCCATGTCTACGCTTTGCTCCAAACTTTCTATCCTTAAGAAGGCCTTGAAGCCGTGGAATAGGTCAGGTTTTGGTGACATCCATTTGAGGATCTCGAAGCTAGAATCTAAATATGAGGATTTGGATCGGAGCCTCTTTATCCTTTGGGATGAGGATGTTGCTGCTGATCTCACGCATATCCAAAATGACATTGATGATGTTAGGATCAAATTAAATGATTTTTTTCAACAAAAGGATAAAGTTAAATGGTTAAAAGAGGGAGAGGGAAATAACTCATTCTTCTTTGCTACTATCAAAAAAGGATTTGCAAAGAATAATCATAATTCTCTTTCCTCTGTCATTGGCAATGGTTCTTGGTAGGAAGCTGTCAATAAAATAACTAATTATTTCAAAAATCTCTTGGCTTCTGAGGATTATACTTTGAATGAATATTTCCTCCATTATATTCCTCCTATTCTTAATTCGAAAGATTTTCTTCTATTAACTAAACCTCCATCTGATTTTGAGATCTTCAACACTCTTTCCCAAATGTCACCTAATCAATCTCTGGGCCTAGATGGATTTAATGCCGAATTTTACAAGAACTATTGGAATATTGTTAAAGAGGATTTAGTCAAAGCTATCTCCTCCTTTTTCATCAACCATAAAGGACCTCAGGCTTTCAACAACACTTTTATTTCTCACATTGCCAAAAAACCTACTGTCTCTGATCTTTTAGATTTCAGACCAATAAGCCTTCATAATCTTTGTTACAAGATCGTGTCCGAGATCATCGCCTCGCATGTTTCCAATCTTCTCCATAAAATCATCTCTCTCGAACAGGCTGGCTTTATTAAGGATAGATCCATTCATGATCATATTGTTACTACCTTTGAGATTGCTCAACGCATTAATTGTAAGGTCCATGGTTCTAATGTTATTCTACAACTTGATCTTTAAAAAGCCTATGATAGGGTTGAGTGGAAAGCCTTATATGATATCATGTCTCATTTTGGATTTTCCTCTAATGCTATTGATCTGATTAGGGTGTGTGTGGAACATGAGGGTTCCTCCATTCTGGTTGATGGTATTTCCACCCCTTTCTTTAAGGTTTCTCGGGGTCTTCGCCAGGGTCATCAACTTTCCCCTTTCTTATTTGACATCTTTGTCGAGCCTTTGATTCGGGGTCTCAAAGAGTTAGCCTTTGATGGTAGGCTCTCCCCATTTGTGGCTAAATGTGGAACCCCTGTTCCCATTGCTCCCCTTTACATTGATGATATAATTATATTCTTGAATGGCAATATCAACTCCATCAGAAATCTTGCTTGGTTTATCAATGATTATGAGATTACTTTCAATCAAAAGGTTAATTTGACGAAGAGCTTCTACTTCTCTAGGAGAAATATTCCTGCTGGCCATATCACCACCATCCTTAGAACCTTGGGCTATCCTATTGGTTCTTTTCCCTTTACATATTTGGGCTGCCCCATTTTTCCTGGTAGGGCAAAAAATAGCTATTTCCAGGAGATTGTTGATAAAAATTCAATCCAAGTTGTCTGCTTGGAAAGCTAACCTTTTGTCTAGTGCTGTTAGAATGCTTCCCATCAAACATGTCCTTTCATTTGTTCCCATACACATTCTTTCTGTCATGGAGGTCCCTAGGGCCATCATTTAGAAATTGGAATCCTTATTTGCTAACTTTTTCTGGGCTTCCACTGAAGGATCTTCCAAGAGATATTGGATTGCCTGGAAAAAAATCTCCAAACCTGTTAATATGGTGGCCTTGGGGTTTGTAACTTGGATCTCCTTCTCTAGGCTCTTCGCCTTAAAAGAGCTTGAAATATAATGTTTGGAGATTCCTTGTATGGTGACCTTTTCAAAAGTCCTTATGGTAATATTGCTCTTTCTACTTCCCATAGACATGTTGTTCTTTTGTAACAAGCTTTTGTTAAGCTTTGTTCTTTGATTCAATGGGAGGTTCACAATGGTAATATTGATTTTTGGTTGGATCTTTGGATAGGTGATTGTCCTCTCAAAGACTTGCTTCCTGAGAATATTAATTCTCCTATTATTATGATCAAGGAAGCTCTGAATCACTTTCAAAACACTTCTTTCCTATCACTGCTGCCCCATCAAATTAATGAGACCTCTTTGGATAATCAAAAAGATAAACCCCGGTGGATCCTCTCTTCTTCTGGCGATTTCTTAATTTCATCAGCCTACGACAACTTATGTTATGGGGGTGCCCCCTCTATTCCTTTTCAAGAGCTCTGGAACCTTAAGCTCCCTTTGAGGTTCTCTAGGCTAGCTTGGAGAGTTATGCATGGGAGGCTTCCTATAGATGACATGATTGCTAAATTGGGAATTCCCTTACCATCTAAATGTGGTTGTTGTCCTTCTAACCCCTGAGCTGAAACTTTAAATCATTTGTTTGTTGAAAGCCATCTTGTTAACATTATAACCTCTTGGGTTTCTATTAAATCTGAAAGAATCATTGCTGACCCTGTTCACTTCTCCTACATTATGAATTAGGTCTGTATTTCTTCTAAAGCTAAAATTACCAAAGGGCTTATTTGCTTTATTTGGTACCATGTGTGGAGGATCAAGAATTATTTAATTCATGTTGGGTTTTCTTTATCAAAAGTGGATTTTATTTTAAATCAATATTGGAATAACTGGAAATTTGGATTGTAGACCCACTCCTTTAGGCCTAGTAATCGACTTTCTACGACAATAGTCAAATAATCATAATAAAGCACTGTTAACGGGCTTTATCCACGGCAACAGTGCAAAAAATATGATCGTCGACTTTCGATTTGCAATAAAAACAATGTTTAAAAATATCGTTGTTATAGTATTTGTCACAAAATGCAAATCGATGTTGTGTCAATTTTATTTATTTACTATTTTTACTGGTTTATTTCCAGATCGTTCAATAGAAGGCAGTTATTGATATACATCACTCTTTAAGTCAAAATATTCTTTAATTCTAAAAATGTTGATTTTATTTACAAAATGAATGAATCAATCAAATAATGAATGAATAGGCTAATTATTTACAAAAGAATCAATTAATCATTATTACAATGCCTGAAAATATATGTACACAAACAAGCATAAAAAAAACTAAATATAATTACTCTATGTTAGTTATATACAACTATTATAAGTAATACCTAAGTATAGGTACAAAAATAGCTAATAATATATACTATACTAAATTACATTAACATACTAATACCTTTAGTGACATATATAACATATACAATAACATCTATATACGTCAGTAAAACCCTAGTAAACTATATACATAACCTAAGGCAAAAACTACCATCTATACTGACATATCTATATATATACAGTGACGGACACAACTGTCACTAAAGCTCTAAGTGTTATTTATATACATATAAGAGCTCAAATATACTATACTCTACTTATATTACACATACATACTTACTATATATATATACTATACATACGTATACTTATTTATTTACATTTAATTACATTATTTATATACATATAGATTATATACTTATAGTATACATATATTATGCATATACAAACACACAGGCAAGTCTCAACACTTAGCCATTTTCACAGCCTCCTCCTCCTGTCTTCCTCTCTAACACTCTCTCCTCACTTTCAGATAGGTTCACTGTTACTTAACCCAAAAATTAGGCTTTTAATAGGCAGGCAACTCACTTTTGTGGGAGCACCTCGAAAGGTGGGACCAGACCACTACTGGTGAGCCAGCCCTAATGTTTTATTAGATGTATTTACGTCTAATTTCAGGCCTACACAGGCCCACACACCTACAAGCTCACGTGCACACACGTACCCACGCACGCAAGTAGGCACATGCGATACGCATCTCAAGAACCAATATGCAATGTTCATGTGAGTTTCATTTGCACCCTACGCTGACAACCGAGTGGTTCACCAGCACAAAAACAATTTATACCACTACGTGCGGTTATACACGCACAATGTGGCACTTATCATGAGCGCCAAATTGGTGCTGCTGTGCGTGTGCCTGTGTCCTGATTTCACATCTTTGGCCCTCGATTTGAGGGCCATAAATTAACGTAAATTAAAATTAAATTATGTCATTGTAAAGCCCTTATATATGGTTACATATATAATTATGTAATTACTTTGCATAAATAAGTTATTTACATATATAATAAAATTACGTAAAGATGGTTGTTTATACATGTTGAATTAAAGTTTAATTTATTAATTAATGCATAAATTAGTGACTTAATTATGAAATTGACTTTATACAGAGTTAATATACATAATAAATTATTTATTACACATTTTTATTATATTTTATAAACTTTATTTTAATTTACATACAATTAAATATACGTTTTAGATAGTTTTACACAAATAATTTATAAATACTATAATACATTATAAATACAGTATAAATACATTCAAAATATTTAATATATTATTATACAAATATGCATTATAACTTAGTTCAGTATTAGGTTAAATTACTAATTTATTTTATTTTAAGTTAATAATGTACTTAGTTAACTAAATAACTTAATTATTTACTGTAAATATATAATTAAATCAATTTACAGGTATTATACAATACATAATACATATATGAAAATGTATGTACAGTATCAGATATAAATATGTACATATAGATAGGTTTATAGAATTACTTAGTTTATTATACATTTAAGTTAATATAAATTAATAGATAATAGTACAATAATATTATATATATAATAAATTATTCTAAATACTTAGTTTAATACATAGAATGCAGATATAAGTTATATATAGATATTTTGTATACATTATACAAGTTACATATATAGCTTAGGTTAAATTACTGTATACAAGTATATACATAATATGTAGGGTATTTTTGGGTATTTTTGGGGTTTTTCTGATTTTTACGGTTTTTATAGGTTTATGGAAGATAAGAGATGAGAGAGAAAGAACGAGATGAGGGAGATAGAGATCTTTTGTTGATTTTTGAGTTTTGATCTTTTATTAAGTTCGAAAGTATACTGAATCGTTGGCTAGTCGAGAGTTCATATTACCTTGAAACTTTGCACACATCTAAAAATATACTCAATCCTATTCAAGACAGATTTATTTTATTTTTTTGAAATTTTTTTATGATTTTTATTTATATTATAATCTAGCACAAAAGACGCTAAATGAATGTTTATCTAGGAACCTAAGGTCTCTTTTTCAGTTTTATGAGCTAATATTTCAAATAAGCAGTTCAGCTATGTTCAGCACAACATATGAAAGGTTTTGAGACATTTAAACCTGATTCTTCAAACAATTTCATTCAAAATGACAACTATGGCAGTTAAATACATGAATGTGCTGACAACAATCTCTCAAACTGAATTTTCAAGCAATATCATATGAGATTTAAACTCAAACTTGTACATGAATGCTTATCATGAAGTTCTAACAATATACACAAGTCAGCTTCTTGAATTACTCAAAATTGTAGCTCAAATCTCTTGAAATTCACGCTGATCAGACCTTACTACTGCAATGAACATAGCAGCAGCTGCTCAACTTTAGCAGCTAATTCAGTTATTCTTCTTATCTGATTTAGCAGCAGTTACTGCTGCAAGAAGAAACCAGCAACAGATGTTGCTGCAAGGATTGTTAAAACAACAGCTGCAACTTCCACTTTACTCACGGAAATCAGCCTAAATCAAACCTAAGAAGGTCTGATCTAAGGCACATGAATGCCCAAAACACGTTTCTAACAAATCATATTTGTCCAAACTCCTTTAAAATCCACTTTTGAAAATCTGAAATCCATAGGACCAATTCTCATTCTTTATAATTCTCAAATGACCCTAAGGTGATCTTCTCCTTACATGTTAAACAATGTAGAGAAGATCACATTAGGTGCTGAAATCACCTCAAAGCAACTCTAAATCTCCAGTAAGACCTTGAAATCAGCATTTGTTCCTCCAAAAACCAAGGTGAAATCAGTTTGGTATAAGAATTCATGTGGCCCTGTTTGGGCCTTTAATTTAGGATCCATTCAGATTGTCTAATAACCACGAGCTTCTAAACACTATATAACAGTGTTAGAACCTCAAATGATCCTATATAAAACATTGGGTCATGGTTTAAAGCGTCAAATTAGTATTTGATTCTCCTACCCAAAACAAGGCTTGAATTGGGTATAAGCTCATTTGAGAATAAATCTTCAACCAAAACACATCAAACTCATTACAATACACCAAATTAAGCAAATTCAAACTTGAATCACTCGATTAAAATTCCATTAAAACCAAATTGATTCCAATTTATGAGATTGGGTGTAAAACACAAATTTGAAAGAATCGAGTGAATCAATTCAATCAAAACCAGATCGAGGGGTCTTTGTGAATTTATGGACTGAATGGGAGACCCCCAAACAAATTTTAGGTGCTAATTTCATATCTAGGAACCAAGATTCCCAGATCTGAATTAAGCTCTGATGAAGGGCTGATCAGTGATTAAAATGCAAGACTATCAAGGAAAATGGATTATGAGATTGGGAGGGAGACCAGCGAATCGATACGAGAATGTGAAAAAACTCCTCTCTAATCTGAATTGATCAGAGAAGTCAGATCATATCTAATCTATCTACTCCTATCCTAAACTAATAAACCAATGAATTCCATCATCTAATCTACTCCTAAGCTGTAACGACCCGGTTCCCGAGTCCCTACGAGACACGAGAACCGGACTGACTCGACTAATCCCAAGACCTAGTCGTCCAACGAGGAAGTAACCAAAAGACAGTAAAATAAACCACATTCAGCATGAATATAACTAACAGTAAGAAAGTACAGCAGTAAGGAAAGAAACTACTACAGTAGGTACCACCACAACAGTAAAACAGCATTTATCATATAACAAAAACTGCAGGTAAAGAAGGTACAGCGGAAACAAAAACTACTCACTAGAACAGAAACAAA